>CAMZMU010000046.1:18010553-19210553 GCA_947311845.1 Poa pratensis | reverse complement strand
CTCTTCTATGGAGGCGACCTTGCAGGCTCGGAGACAGTCGGCGGTGACTGTAGCAAGGGAGACTATCTGGACTCTCCATTTTCACCGTCCTTTTACCTGGGCCGGTAAATTTTTCCGATTTTCACTCGCCGGCGGACCCGGCAGGTCGATGACATGTGGGGTCTTCACCGGCCCGGGCTCACGCGCAGCACGTCGCCCGCGTCGCCCTCGCTTTTCCGCCCAGTAGACAGCGCGGCAGTCTCCTTCTCTCTCGTGCGTGCTCACTCGTCTCCGAGCTCGCACTTTCCCCATTTCCTCACTCTTGCCGGCGATTTGCTCTCTTCTTCTCTGCTTCTTCCCACCGCCGCTGCTTGATCTCTAGGTGTATCGCAGGTGGTTTCATAAAGCATTGTGGTGTTGACCAGGCCTCACCTGCCCTGCCTCTCGATCCACTATACTGGCTCTCGGCCTCACCGAACTGCAGTGCTCCTATAACATCTGCCCGAATTGCTGCTATCACCGCCCCAATGGCGTCCTCGACCTTTCTCCTCCTCCTCACTCTTCTGCTGTTCCTCTTCTCCGTCACCAACGCGGCTCCGGAGAAACACCTCGTCACGCAGCTCCCGGGCTTCCATGGCGACTTCCCATCCAAGCACTACTCCGGGTACGTAACCGTGGACGAGGGCAATGACAGGAGGCTATTCTACTACCTCGTGCTGTCGGAGCGCGACCCGGCCGCCGACCCCGTTGTGCTCTGGCTCAACGGCGGCCCGGGCTGCTCCAGCTTCGACGGATTCGTCTACGAGAACGGTCTGGATCGATCTCACCTCTCCTCCGATCACGGACGGTTTCTTTGCTTGGTATGGATCATGATTTTGGTATGATCAATCGATGCTCTGTTCTTTGTTTTTTAGGTCCCTTCAATTTTGAGAGTGGAAGCACTCCCGGAGGGCTGCCAAAACTGCAGCTCAATCCGTATAGCTGGTCAAAGGTAATTCGCCTCCAAGGTTTAGTCACTCTACTCCTAAGCCATGAATATGGTGAACCAAGTCCGGTGAAGTATAAGTACATTCAGGACTACCCCCTAGTGTGTGGATAGCATCAGGAAAAGTATACACTTTTATCCATGGGATTAGGTGCTCCATTTGTCTTGTGCATAGTCATGATTGTACTGGAGTGAACTTTTTTTTTTTCGAAAATGGAAGAAAAAATTGGTTGATGCAAATAGGCTTTTTAGTGCATAATTATAGGTTTATTCTCAAACCTATAAACGTAGCTCGCTTGCGTGCTTCTTTCTCAAACTTAGCTTCATCACAACCAACGGAATCTATCTTTTGACATGTTTTGCTTACACATGACAAGGTGTAATAGGAGTGGATCAAAAGTCGCAATCAAAAGATCAGCCCGCATCACTTATCTTTTCTCTTAAATAATTGAAGTGAATTCTTAATATCACCCAGGCAATAATTTCCGCGTAGAAGTCACAATGGAGGACCACATGCTTCATAAAGAATGAATAAAAATGAATGAAACATGAGTGACGTGGGCGGGCTATAAGGATTAAAATAATATATTTTTTCTTAGTTGGAGGAAAGAGAAGAGGAGAGAGAAAATGAGTGGGCTCTCATGCAAGAGCCAGCTCTAGCACGTGCTCCTATGCACTTTGTGATAGTGGATGGTGGACCATGTATCAATAAAATAACTTATCTTTATTTCTTACTATTGTACATGTTGGCTATAGAGCTGGCTATAGATGACATGGCACTATCTTATAGCCAACACTTGACTCTACTATTGTACTTGCTCTTAGGTAGCCAGCCTGAATCAAACCACCTTCCAAATAGCTAGCTACAACAGCCTACACCACAAACCATCAATTCCTGCTCTCAATGCCTTCACAATAATAACGATCACGACCACAGCCACTTGATGAGTTGATATATAAAAACAACCTACCTACTGATGATTGCTTTAACTTCTTATAAACCCAATGTCATTTTTACACTTTATTTGGCCAAATCGACAATCATAACAAAGTCGCACCCACTTGAATATAGTACGGTAACAAATATAATATTTTATCAAATATTGCGTAGAAGTAAAGAAAAAATTGTTCATAGAATATGCCTATCAAGACAACAATTTGGATGAAGATCTTAGTGAGCTATGAACATACCAGTTACCATATTTAAATCGAGGCGAACAGGTTAAGACTTAACACCACACCTCCCAGCTGCACAGCAATGTAAGCATGTTGGGCCTACTCAACCCATCATGACAATCAGAACTGAGGAGCTAAGATACTTTTTTTTAGGATAAGGCAGTCATTTGCCATTCGATTAGGTAGAATAAGAGAGTATAATTACAGAAGGCCCGTCAAAACCAAAAAAAAAACACAAAAATACCTCTGGCGGCCAACTAAGCTAAGATACTTTTTGCGAGGGGGTCAAGGTGTAAATTAAAACCACGACTTCTACATCCCTCTTAGCTAATTATAGATGTTTTTGTATGAACAGATAGTGTATAAACCATATTAGCATATGCAAGAATTACTATCAAAAGTTGCTCTACTTTCTTATCGGATACCGTTGGGAAGGTTGTCGGTCGGGAGGTATTAGTATCATTTTAATTTATTTATTTTGGAAATGGAAGCCTTATTCGCCATGTATCTAGATGATAAAAACATGGAAGAGTTTGGTCTCTGACCAAGATCGTTTAGATGTTTAGTTGCTAGGTATGAAAGGAAAACACATAGTCCCAATGGCAATGGAAGTTTCGAGATGCAAAGACTAGGTCGTCACCCATGTTGGGAAAACAAGTCCCCAACAACTCGCGTTAGCTTCCATCTTGCCGCCACCACCAACTCTCGGTCCTGTTGCCACTTTCCTTTCATAAAAAATTAAGTACCATTATGACTAAGCCATATTGAACAACATAGAGCAGTTGCTCTAGCCAAGACCAAACCCACAACCTCTTAGAAAGCCCCCACAATTAATTACCAAACATATTAGTAACGCCTAGAAGAGGCGATATGTTGGATGCAACTTGGATAATAGATCACCTGGCTCTAGCAAAATGACATTAAAAAAAGGTCATAAATTGATTCATCATGGCCGAAGAAGCGACACTTAAGGCTCCCTTGCCAATTTTATTTTATGAAGGTACGCTATCTTTAGTAAATATAACATCGCTACACATACACCATACAAATATCTTGATTTGTAATGTTATTATTTGTTTTCTAGAGTTGCCAATTCTGAATGGGAATACCATATTGTAACAACGTTGTATACATCAAACGGGTGTAATATTTCCCACTTTGGTGCAAATTCCATCTAAATGTATTATGATCGCTTTGTAATTGGATATTCCGAAGAAAGTCGCATAAGTTGTTCCATGTGGTCAAATTTTCCTAACAAGACGCAACGGAAAGCTATATTCGGTTCATGGTGACCCATGACCTAAGCAATCGAGGTGTTTTATACCTTGTTAAATTAAGAAGATGTGTGCATTGCTGGCTGAAAGGTATACATCATATATGCATGTTTTATAAATATATAACATTAATTATTCAAGTAATTTAGAAAAATGTATTGCTGAGAGATCTGTCCAACGAACATACACATCTAAGACAACATATATGCCTATTGAAGTATAAAGATGTTCTCTAAACTTTAAGTCGAACACTTTACTGAGATACATAATGTTTTATTTTTAACGTATGATGCTAAGAAGAAAAATAATCATACTGGAGGTTGTGCTCTATGCATATACTATTTTTTTTCTATGGATGGACATGCATATGTAGTATTAGTATATAGAAGTTTTTCCAAATAAGTATATGTGGAAGTCTCTATATATATTGGAAATAGAAAACACAAGATCTGCCATACTATAACATTTACACAATCAAAATTACCCTTGATTAATACACCACTAGCTAGGATTAAATTCTCTCTTACATTGTAGGAGGTAAGTGGGTGCGTGTTAAAATTTATGTTCTATCATAGAACATTCCAATTGATCAAAACTTCCCGAAACAGTATTTCGATTGCATTGCTGGCAGAAAATGAGCAGTATTTTTCCCATGACAAGTGATTGATCATTTTTTTCGAAAAGGGGAACACCGCTCCAGCCTCTGCATTAATCGATGCACACAACCATAGTGATTGATCAGATGTACCTTTGAATTTACTAGGTTTCAAACATCATGTACTTGGATTCTCCTGCTGGTGTTGGGATGTCATACTCATCGAACAAATCGGATTACACAACAGGTGACATGAAAACCGCAGTTGATGCGCACACCTTCCTTCTGAAGGTAATCCCTTCTTCAGTTGCGATAATTTATGATAGATGCTAGAATAAACTGGATGCTCATTTTAGCATGGTCATAGTGGTTCGAGTTATACCCGAGCTTCAGTCGAACCCATTCTACATTTCTGGGGAGTCATATGCAGGGATCTACATTCCTACACTAGCAGATGAAGTTGTTAAAGGTGGCTTTTGTCATTCACAATGAGTAGATCGTTCATATTTGAGAACAGAGTTTTTTTATGTCTCATGTTTATGTCGTACAATTTTACAGGGACACAAAAGGCTCTGAAGCCAAGAATCAATTTTAAGGTGATTTTTGTTCGTTGTCGTTCAGTTGTGCATGGGAAGTTGTGTTTTCGTTTAAAGTCCGATGTTATTTTTTTTAGATGAACATCTGATGTTAAAATTTCCGTCCAGGGCTATCTAATTGGTAATGGAGCAACTGACAAAGACTACGATTTCAACTCTTTTGTGCCGTTTGCGCATGGGATGGGTCTCATCTCGACCGACTTGTTTGAGGTCATTTTTCTACGGCTCAATTACATGCAATTACTGGTGTCAAAAGTAGCTTCGTTTGTTCATAAATACAAACAAGAAAAATGACTTGACTGTTTGCAATGTTTCAGTATGTCAGTTCTGCTTGCCATGGCACGTTCTGGGGAAAAGTTAATGATGTATGCCAAGAGAAGATAGATAGGGTTCATTGGGTGATGTCCATGTTCCAGAACCTGCAAACCAACAAGGGAATCTGCAACATTCGAACTCATTAAGGCCTCAACTTGTGTTGTCATCTGCAGGAACTGAAAGACCTGAACAAGTACAACGTTCTGGCACCATGCTATCACCAGCCTGAAATCCAAGAGGCGGTGTTCATGAACAGCAGCTTGCCATCAAGCTTCAGAAAGCTAGGTGAGACAGAGAGGTCTTTCCCGGTGAGAAAGAGGATGTCGGGCCGTTCATGGCCTCTCCGTCTTGCTGTGAGCAACGGACGAGCTCCCATGTGGCCTGAGCTTGGTGGTAGATCACTTCCATGCACGGTATGCAAATGAGGTCAATACTCTTCCAGTTGGCAACATTTGTTGTTGCAATTTATCAATGTGAATCGTCCAGAAATTGTTGTTTTCATTTTCTATACACATGTCTCATATCACAAAGTATGGCTGGTCCTCGCTTCTATAACAACTGCATGTACTATCAGAGTGATGAACTTGCAACTATATGGCTGGATGATGAAGATGTAAGATCTGCCATTCACGCCAAACCGGTATGATGGTTGATGGATCAACATCATAAGTTCATGTGAAGTTACTCCTAAAATCGGCGCTAATTAACTTCCTCTTATTTTACCTTGGCCAAAATGGCACATCAGAAAAGTTTAATAGGATCATGGGAATTGTATACTGCAAGAATAGATTACACTACTGAGGTAGGCAGCATGGTGAAGTATCACAGAAAGTTCACAGCTATGGGATATCGAGTACTTATTTACAGGTACGAGACACACCTGCAACTTCATTTTTTGACAATGTTAGCGATGAGTAATTTCTACATATTTTTTTCCAAACAGGAGTTATTCTGTTAGCATGCTTAAAACAGACCATGGAAACATAATCATCAGAAAAAAATAAAACATCGATAAGGATATATTCTAATACCGATTTTTGGCACTATGTGGCGCAAATTGGTCTATTTATATGCTTATAAGTGTGTGACATTGTCACAAATTTTTGTTAGTGCTAATACTTTTATACTACAATACATACATGTGGAATAAATTTAAAATGTGCCTGTGCTCTTTTGGCAAGGGGGCATATGCACCTGCGCCCACCCTTGCTTTTTCTGATATCTACTCACTTTACTGAAGAAAATAGAACGATACCTAATTTTTTTAGTGCAATTGTACAGTGGAGATCATGATCTTTGTATCCCTTTCACCGGAACTGAGGCATGGGTCAGATCATTAGGCTACAGAGTTGTTGATTCATGGCGACCATGGTACTTTGGAGGGCAAGTTGCTGGGTATGATGTTCTACTTTTTGTGTCTAGGTCGCTAGCCTTGATTACTGTCATTTACATGTGTTTTTAGGTTATTTATATATCTGCCAGCTGATGTGCCATTGTTAAATAATAGCAACTCGGCCCTATAGAAAGGAAATGATAAAATCAAGGCGCCTAAAATTATGAAGTTTCAATCACTTTTTTCTTTTGTGGTTTTCAGTCACTTTGTGTAAATTTCAATCATATTTTGTTAATTTTCAGTCAGGTTTGTGAATTTTTAGTCAGTGTAGCCAGTTTTGTATTTGTTGCACTCTCTTGTGCAATTGCACTTTTTTACTGTGAAAACTTTCAACTTTTGGCATTTTGACTTTTGTGTGTGTTGTTGTTGCACTTTATTTTTGGTGCAGTTGCATTTGTTTGTACAGTTGTATTTAATTTGTGTAATTGCATCTTAATGGTGGGGCAGTAAAACTGAATGAATTGGAAATTTTCAGTTCCTGCACTCTAGACACTCACCGTTTATAAGAAGCAGTCACTGAAAAGCAATCTAGATTAGTAACAGGAGCTACATGCCTGCTTGCATCGCTATACTGTCCTTTGAGTTGTTTCAGACTTCATTAGGATTAAGGAAACATAAAAACAAAACATATGTCTGAGAGCTGATTTAAGTCATCTGTTTTCTGTGACTGCAGTTATACACAAGGTTATGATCACAATCTCACCTTCCTCACCATAAAGGTATGCAACCATGCTGTTAACTCCAACTGCTCGACCTGTAAACGCACTGAAGTACCAGTTTCTGCAGCAGAAAAAAATTCTTTTAGAAATACAACTAGCTTACTAGATTTACCTTTCTGCTTCAGTGACTTGCCCCCGTGATTGGTGAGCCTCCACCGGTTTGAGATGACCGGTTGGACTACGATTGCCACAACATGGGCATTCTTCTTAGCGATAATTATTGCAGTAGGATAGTGACTATTGTGTTGGAACCAAACTTTCGATCACATTGAATTCTCTTAGCTTGACGAGGAAATTGATAAAGAGTTAATCCACTTTTCACTGCATTTTTTCCCTTGTAATGTCAACAAGTTACCACGTTTCAGGGAGCTGGACACACTGTTCCTGAGTACAAGCCCAAAGAAACGTTGGCGTTCTACACCCACTGGCTGTCTGGAGAAAAGATCTAAATTGATCAGGATAGAGCATATTAAACCATCGATTTTCTAGACATGTATCTTATTTTTTGTATGAAGACTGTACTTTGTTTTAGTATCCCACACACTATGGAGTTCACCAAAAATTCCTGCCTAATACGATGATCGATAAAAATGGCCAAAAAGGCTTCTGCTACAACCAACCATCTCATGCCTCCCATGTGAGCAGATTCAGGGTGTAACCTAGACTCGCGAGCACAACGTGGATCATTTAACTTTGGCTTCTTCTCTGAAGGCTCTCCCAGGATCAGCATCAGGAAGGGAGTCTCAGTTATCTCAACCAAACAAGTTGAATTCAGAATTATGAAAGCTGAAAGTGAGTTTCTGTTAGTGCAACCAGAAAGCACAAACGCCTGATCTAAAGATATAGCCAACAAGGATTTCGCTAGAGCTAACCATATCCCCATATCAGGCACCAAGTGGTGAGGTGGATGGTTACTTGCATGAATTGCCATCAACAGATACTACAGTGAATTACAAGTCAAATAGGCGAACTCGGAGAATAGACCAACAAGAGGTTACGCCGGTGATTTTGGAGAAAAACAGTGCATGAACTACATATTAAGGCTCATCAGACTACAAGCTACACATGAATGGCAGAATGGGTACTTAAAATGGCATCAGAAAATGCTGAAGTTACTTATTGCAATCATCCTAACCCAGAAACATCCTCGTTAGAACAAGTTCATTGACTGAAGGTATCCATGTCAGAGCAAAAAAGCAGAGCCATCCCAGGATGCCATCAGCGACATGTTACTGCAACCCATGCACACATCACTACTAAAGTTGCTCCATGTCAGCTGCAGTGGCATAGACAGGGTGGAGAGTGTGGCCAGGCGGCCAGCTGCAGGTTCAACATGAACCCGTTTTTTGCTAGCCAGCTTATTCCGCTCGAACTGCACATGGCCCCCCTCAGACAAAAGAGAGTGTGATCTTACCCCATGGCAACGTAGTTCCCAGGATGGAAGTGGGTTCCTCTTTGGCGTACGATGATGTTTCCTGGTTCCACTTTCTGAAAAAATAACACAAGTGTAAACGTTGGAGGGCAGTATGCGACTTTTCTTTTTATTATTTATAACAATGGGATAAGCACGTCGCCAACCAATATATGATATCATTACAGACGATACCAAAATAATTACTCGTGTAATCTCGTTCAAGGCTATGGACAAGAAGAAACATCAAAAACATAAGGAGCATCTGAAGATGGTACCTCTCCACCAAATTTCTTAACACCCAAATACTTGGGGTTAGAATCGCGACTATTTTTTATTGATCCAGCAATCTTTTTGGTAGCCCAACTCCAAGTAAATATAAGAAATTAAGACCACTTGTTCAGAAAAGCAAGAAGATCCAAGTTGGAACTTCAGTGTCACAAACTGCAAAGCCTAGATCATCACATGTCGCGCTAGTGTACACGAAACATTTGAGATCAGTACTTTGACATTTACTCTCCTGAAAACTGATGAGAGGGCCATCTTTTCCAAATTACCTGCCACTATAAGGCCTCTCTCAAATATAGACATTAATATTGTACTGTGAGAATTTTGATTTCAGAGAGAACTAGATGTGGTGCCAAAGTACAAAGCAGATCTGGTTATTCATATGTCTGCACAGGGCCGTTCCTAAGATTTTGGGGGCCCGGGGCAGAACTAAAACCTAGGGCCCCTTACTATGGACATCAAAATAACAAAATGGTACGCCGACAGATAAAATTGTGAAAAATGTTTAGGGATTGAGCTTGGAAAGAACAATACGAAAGCCATCCCACTGATCTCTCATTGAAAAGTTAAGAAGATAAAAGCTCATTGCGAGAACTATTTGCATATAATAAAAATTCTTCTAGACTGAGGACCTTGCCACTCGCACCACTATGAAGACAGTGTCATCACGCCACGTTTGCCCGTCGCCTATAAGAAAAGCAATTTGGAAGAAGAGGTAGGACACATTCTCTTAGCTTGAGAAACATTTCTTCCACGATAATTTGCACACAATTTTAGTTGTAGAAATAAGAAATAACAGAAGAAAAGAGATTAGTGAACCACCAAAGAGCCAAACGATAATCATGAAATAATTAGAGAATTACATGAAGCCCTTGGGCCATTGACAAAGTAGACTGTAGCTAGTGCTGCACTGTCGCTGCCACCGGCCGCTAGCCCACAGGGATGACAGTAGTTGCAGAAGAAAATCCACAGGGTGCTTCGGGACTTGGAGTCTAATGGAAGAAAAAGGGTGGAGGGGAGAGGAAACATCGGCCGTACGCGTGCGTGAAGATCGATTGATGTCCCTCACGTTCCTAGCTGGGCCTTGTAAGGCCTTTTCTTTTTCTTATCAACTTTTTCCAGTCTTTGGCCCGTTTCCTGCTTGGCTGTATACCTGCACATGCTATGGGCCCTAGCAAGGCTGGGTCCTGGGGCGTCGCCCTTCCTGCCCCGCACCAGGGACGGCCGGGACGGAGCTTGAAAAGAAATAAGGGCGGGCCAGCTATATGATTTTTTTTTGAGGGCTCCATCCACTCGCTGCAACTGCAAGAACTCAATCCCTTATTTTATCTATTTTTTCTTTTCAAGACAAAATCAATTCTTCTATGAGCGCCTTCCTCATGTCTGTTGCAATTTGTAAAATTGTAAACAAAGTTCAGTGAACAATCCAGTCCAAGCATTTAAATTGACGAATTGCTAATTAGGAATTTGGGGAAAGAAGGAAAAGTACTGAAATTGGGAAGATACGGGATGATTCAGTAGTCGGTTGCTGCATCGGCTGCTTGACCTCCGGTCGGAATGGTGCCCCATGCCCGTGTGTACGTGCCTGTACGGCGAGCCGGCGGCGCTGCTGCCCAGCTCCGCCTCCGCTGCGACCGTGTCTGCAGCCTGCAGGCCACGGCGAGTCGGCGACCCCCTGGCTACGGACGGCCGGCGCGGCGCTGCTGCCCAGTTCCGCTGCTTCTTCCTAGTTCCCCCTCCGGCCCTCCCTAATTTTCTTTTTTTGAAACTCCCTCCCTAATTTTCTACACCTAGCAAGCAAGGCTGAGGGCTCATGCGCATCCATGGCTTTGGTCATTCTCGTCTGAAGCCCTGTCTAGAAAGAACGAGTCGTGGGAGTTCGAACTGCCACGGCTGGAGCGTAAGCTGGGCTGGGTCTGTGATGGATAGTACTAGTAAAACAACATTCGGCCGAAAACCTGGGCGGGCCATGGCCCGGGCCCAAGCCACTGACGCTGACGCTGAACGAACAAAACGAATATCAGAATAGATACGAGTAGGAGAAGTCACCACTGACGCTGCACGCCGCCGCTGCTGCAAGCTCGCACCAGCGATGGGGAGTGTGACGGTACGAGCGACAAGAGAACGATGTGGAGCTCGCTGTCGCTGGTTTGGGTTGTGCGTATGGGCCAGGATCGGGCGGTCCAGTACTCGTTATATTACCCTGAAAAATAGTTACCGGCGGTCACTAGTTTATCCTTTTTTGTGCTAAATAGAGAGCTTTGCTGTATAAGTTTTTTGTTGTTGTGAAAATGACCCTTGCTTTAAAAGAAACACCGAACATTATAAAACATCTAAACAAAAACGAAAATTATAATGAAATCCTTGAGATGCTCTTCGTTTTCAACCTTCAGACCGTGTCGACGGCGCGCCGCTGCCGCTCCTTCCTAAGCCAGCCTGTGGTTGCGGACGGGAAGTCACCGAACGAGTCAAGAAGATCACATCCGTCCCGGAGCCGAAGAAAAAGGAAAAACCGCCGATAAAGCTCCATAACGATCCGGAGACTGTAAATATGTAATATCGTTACAAATGTACAACCCCGTCTAGTTGTTGCTCGTTAGAAACAGTAACGTCAAATTCAGTAGGCAAGTGAACGTAGGTTTCAACATGCAAAGTTGACCAGCTAATTTCAAAAAAAATTGTGGACTTGAAAGTCTGGCAACAAGAACAGCAAACCATCATGGTTCACGAAAATACTTCAGTTTACCACAAATAATTGCACTCTCTCTACACGGCTCAGCTTGAGTTAGTAGCACCAGCGGTCACACAACTCGTCATCGATGTGCACTTAAGTCATCGATGTGGAGTAATATTAATTTTACAAAATGGTCCTTCTAATTTTATAAAATGGTCCTCCTAATTTTACAAAATGGTCCTCCTAATTTTACAAAATGGTCCTCCAGGGGGACTATTTTGTAAAATTAATATTACTCCAGGGGGTTTTCTGAAAATTTACCGTCCAAAACGGACTGACAAGTGGGGCCAGTGACCTGCGTGCACGCACTTGTCGAGTTGTGTGACCAAATAATCACATTCTGGAGAAGTGTGACTTAATTGCACATTGGCGTCGAGTTGTGTGACCGCGGGTGCCATTAACTCGCTCAGCTTTATAGGAGTACATTCTTTTGATCTATTGAAACCATTGAACTAGTAAATAATTTTCCCCATGTGCTCGGAAGGAGTGTGTAATAACCTAATAGGTAACATATACATTCATGGCATTCACGTGTAACCGAGTCTCATAGGGTGAGTGGAGCATTTTTTTTCCGACGTCAACCAAATAAGCTCTTCGCAGGAAGGTAAAATCGAAACAAAAATCGGTTGTTAGATTCTCAGTCACCTTGTACCAAACCTACGAATTAGTAAGTGTGGCAGAGAAATTGGGAGTCATAGAGTGTGGTAATAGTTGGCCAAAAAAACATTCGGCAAAAGGCGAACCACATATATATAGTAAAGTTTGGAATGGAGATTTCTGGCTCCCGGACTACAGTGATCTCTTTGTTTTAAAAAATAAATCATATTTTGGCTCCCGGACTACAGTGAGTATCACACAAACGTGCAAAATGTGAACTTGTAATACTTCATGTTCAGAGCTACACAAAAAAGAAAAATATGTAGATTTGGGTATGCGTACTTGAATCTTCAAAATATAAAAGATTTTTATCTTTTTATGTAGCCTATACTATAAAGAATTTCGAATTGTGGTTTTGCATACTTGTAGGATGCATGTATCATTGACTACAAGCAGATTTTGTAAATATTGATTTTAAAATAAAGAGATAACTGGAAGCCAAAATGACTTTTCGGTGAATTGTGACAATTCTAAAGCGTCGTATAAAAAAATCAAACTAATACCAAACCGTCAAACTTAGACTTGATAAAGTGTGGCTGTGAATCAAACATGTCCTACCAGGCTAGTACCAGCCGATTACACGGAGATAAGAAAAAGAACGAGTGCTAGACGATCATCGTGTAGACGTGTAATGACAGGGTACAGCGAATTGCGCACAAATATATACCGTTCCTGAATTTTCGTCAGGTGAATTGACAGCGCGTGTGCGGGATGGGATCTACAGTTCTCCACGCCCATACCATATGCATGGACTCCAGCCAGCGTTATCGCAACCGCGACCTGCAAGTCGTCGATAGATGCAATCTGTAGCTCCGCGCGCGGTTGGCTGGTGCAACAGGACAATCCGATCGCATCGCATCGATAGCAGACACGCCGTGCCAACGCCGGAAGCGCCCATACTCACAAACGACTAGTTTTCTTTGGCTGCTTTGCGAGACGCCGACGTGGGCAGTACGAATTTGAGATATGTTGAGACATCTTTTTGTGAACGGAGGGAGTATAATTTTAGACACTCCTAGGACGGCGAGGAGCACTTTTGAAGTGGATGCAACATATTATACATACGAATACAGATCGTCTGTACAAGGTCCGTTGACCTTTCTTTTAGTAATGTGAGAGAGAGAGCAAGCCAAGCAAACTACATGCAGGGCATCTTCTTGGAACCAGTCCAACCGATCCATTCATCCTCGTGGAATCTAAGAGCATCTCCAACCATCCACCCCAAACCTCCCTAAACGTCCAGCCCGGATAGTTTTTGTCTTGAAAACCCTCGTCCAGCTGTGCCCTCCAAATGTAGCCCAAATGACAGGGCTATCTGGCAAAGCCCAAAGCTAGCCCATATGTGGGGTGGGTTTGGGGCTGCCGCCACGTCGGTCCTGACAGCGCGTCCCCACGTTTCGAAGGCTGACCGGCGCCGCGTGGCACGACCTAGCCCACCTCCGCCCTCACAAATAGCCGTCCCCACGACCGACAAAACACTAACCTCTCACTCCACTCTCATCCACTCCACTTCTCGCCCTCTCTGCTCTGGCGAGATGTCCTCCATCGACTGGAGCACATCGGAAGAGGACCTCTTCGACGCGGTGGGTCCGCGCCGATCTCCTGGCCCCATAGCCGACGAGGAGGAGGCCGCCCACATTGCCATTGAGCAATCGCTCAAGGATGTGGCCGGCGGCTCCAGCGTGGCGGTGGCTAGCCAGGGTCAATGCAGCCGCTGGTCCACGCTAGCGCCGCCTAGGCGCCGTCCCGCCCCGGCCAGATCTGTTGCGGAGTCTTCGATTCCTCGCCGGTCGTCGCCGATTAGATCCGTGCCGCCCCACTTCCGCTCCACGACGCCACATGTGCAAGCTCCACCTGGATGGAGGATTCTGCCAGATGGGGGCGGCGGATGGAGGCTGCTGCCGGAGAGCCCGCCGTCCTTCAAACGGACACGCACGCCAGAGACAGAGGGCTGAGCGTATCGATAGCTCCGCAAGGCGGACCCCACTGCGGTGGAGCGGGCATTGCTCGCCGGAGCTACCGAGGCGGTCCCTTTGACCGTCTTGGCGAAGTCGCTGACGACTGCGGAGATGGACGCCAGGCGTCTCCGCCGCAAGAACAAGGCAATGCTCGACGCCGCCATCGCCGAGTCGAAGAAGGAGGCAGCCAAGAATGACGCGCGGCCAGACTCGCCAACGAGCAGACCCGCGCCGTCCGCATCATCACCGCTCATTCCAGCAGCGACGACACTTCCGGCTTCTCCCACGCTGACCCGTACACGACCTTCCAGTTGCTGCGCCGCCACTGCCCCTCCGGTGATGACAAGGGGAAGGGGCCGACAAAGGAGTGAAGCGCCATCGATGAAGTCAAGAGGAAGGGGCCGGAAGACGAGCTACAGTTTGCCCACTTTTGTTAAGTTTGTCAATATAGTTTAGCCGTATGTGTGAAATCTATACTCTGTGAGATCCGATCGATGTTTGTTATGCAATCCGTACTACACTGAGCTCCGATCTACGTTGTTTTCATTTATGTTGCATGGCTAGTATGGTTTTAGGGTGGGGATTTGGGGGACACGGTTGGAGGAGACCAAATTTGGTGTTTGCCCGGTCACTGTCCGCGGACACGTCTGGACGATGTCCGCGGACACTTTGGGGTCCAAATTTGGCAATCCCGGTTGGAGATGATCTAGTCTGACTAGCGAGTGGCCAATGAATCCCAGAAATTATATGCCATACGCAAAATAAAAAATCGGGACCGAATATCATGGACCTGATACGTCTCAAACGTATCTATAATTTTTGATGTTTCATGATTATTTTATACCAAATGCTACATATTTTATTTACACTTTATATCATTTTTATGCATTTTCTGGAACTAACCTATTAACAAGATGCCACAGTGCCAGTTTATGTTTTAAACTGTCTTTTTGTTTCAGAAATCCTAGTCGGAAAATATTCTACAAAATATCTGAAAATTTACGGGATTTATTTTTGCGAAGGAACCAAGCCACTGCTCGAAGGAGAGGTCCAGGGGACCCACCACCAGAGGAGGCGGCCTGGGGGCGCGGTCTAGGGTTGGCCCACGCCCCAAGGCTGTGTGGGCCCCTGGCGCAGCCCTTTCGCCTATAAATTGCTCCTTCCCCGAAAATCCTAAGTACCTGAAAAAATCCACGAAAAGTTCCGTCGCCGCCGTCGTCGTCAACCTTAGTTCAGGAGGATTCTGAAGATCTTCCTGGCACCCTGCCGGAGGGGGAGATCATCACCGGAGGGCTCTACACCACCATGCTTGCCTCCGGAGTGATGCGTGAGTAGTGCCCCACGGGATTACGGGTCCATAGCAGTAGCTAGATGGTAGTCTCTCCACTTTGTGCTATCATGTTTAGATCTTGTGAGCTGCCTACATGATCAAGATTATCTTTATGTAATGCTACATGTTGTGTTTGCTGTGATCCGATGAATTGTGAAGTTATGATCAAGGTTATTCATCTATCTATATATATATGTGTTATTTATATTCTTGCATGCTCTCCGTTGTTAGTAAATGCTTTGGCCAAGTAGATGCTAGTGACTCAAAGAGTGGGTATTTATGCTAGATAGTGGGTTCATGTCTCCAGAAGCATGGGATCGAGTGACGGAAACGACTAAGCATGTGGATGTGTTGTTGCCACTAGGGAGAAAACAACTTTGCTATGTCTACGTGTCATTTGCATTGTTTACATTACATACTTTGCTTATTACAATAAATCTGTTGCTTGCAACTTAATACATGTGGGAGACGTGGATACTATTTCACCGGTGGATTATTAATCATAGATGCAACTAGCAAGCGGTCTATGTATATTGTTGTAATGCCCATTATATTTCACAGTGAACATATTCTTGTCATAATATGCATTGTCATGCCAATGAACTTTGTCAATTCTCCAGCTGTAATTTGTTTACCCAACATGTTAGTATGTCTGTTTTATGGAGAGATACCTCTAGCGAGCTGTGAACCCTGGTCCTTTTTTTTACACTGATACAAATACCGTTTTCACCACGTTCTGCACTCATTTGCTCGCTGTCCATTTTTGAATTTATTATTGTTCTCCACACCATACGTTTAACTCTTTGTATTCGGCAAGCCAGGGAGATTGACAACCTTCCTGTTACGTTGGGACAAAGTATTTTGATTGTGTGTGCGCAGGTCCAAGTCTCCGTCAAGACACTTTTCTGGCACTTGGTTGACACCGTGCTGCAGCTCTTCCAACTCCTACTGGTTCGATAACCTTGGTTTTGCAATCAAGGAAAATTTGCTACTGTGCTACTTCATACCTTCCTCTTGGGGTTTCCAACGGGCGGTTGAGGCCGCATCAGGACCACACACAAAAATAATGTGTATCCCAACTATTGCAACCGGCCGGGCCGATATTACCGGCGCGGTTGAGTCAATGACACGCCGGTCCCGCCCACCAGGATTCGACATGGCTAGTGTTGCCGCGGTTGCCGGCACTCTCACTTGTTACTAGGGACGGGATACGAAGCGGGGTTGCTGAACGCGTCATTTGACTCGCCTGACATGGCTAGTGTTTTTTGTGTGCCGGCGCTTCCAATAGCGCTATTGGGAGCCCTATTAGTCGCACCGATGGAGGTGCTTTTAGTGCCTGCATTTACAAGAAAATTGAAAATGGTGAAGCCAACAAGTTTTCTTAGGTGAAAACAGTGGGAGAGCTGAACATTTTGTGATTTCTGATCAGCAGCTTGTATGATAATTTTCATGTAAAAATGCACATTTAGCTTTTCTTTGATTTCTTCAAAAGCCTCTAACACAGACATTTTTTTTGTTTATATGGGAAAACATAGTCAACAATAACTAGCAAAATGGCAAGGATGAATTAAGATTTTGTTTGTACTATAGAGTAGACCATTAGGACATCTCCAATGGCCTCATTTTGTCCGCGAGAAAATGGGGCATGTTCCAACAACCCATCGCAAACGCAGATGCGAGGGCGGACGTACATGTCCGTTTTGCCCCAAATCCAGCACTTGTTTGGTGCGGGTTTTGGGTGAAGCGGACAACGTCCATGTGTGGCATTTATCCTCCAGTGTCCGCCCGGGCCCGGTTGACAGCCACACAACCTCCACCCCCTCTCCCGATCCCATCCCCGAGCCACCCCCTTCTCCTCACCGTGCCGCCGCCCGACCCATTAACACCGCCCTTCGTCCACTCTGGACCCACCGCAGCCGCAGCTAGTCTCCACGCCGGTGTCTCGGATCTGTTCACTGACCCGCGTAGGACGCAGATGGTGGTCCCGGAGAAGCTCTCGACCCGCAGTCGTCCTCTTGTCCTCTTGCCAAGGCCGTGGATAGACTCCCGCGTCACCACTCACGTCGACGCCACGGGAAGGCGGGACAATTTCATTCTCGCCGCCGTTGGCTCGGCCTCGTCGGCGAACTACAACGCACGCAAGCCGCTCGACGGGTTGTCTAGCTCGGCCAGGTCTGGGGACCCTTCTTTTTTCGTTTGTAAAGGCCGCTATATTGTTCCTTGCATGTATTTTATTGTCGATTATCATGTAGATGGATAGCGGGGACGAGTTCTTCTACTCTCACTTCATCGATACTTCGGATGAGACATCGGACGATGATACCGACATTTGGATGGCTGCGGCAACTCTCATCCATAACTACAACGAGAGTGAACTTCCAAATCATAGAGACTCGGTTGTTGGTCGTGCGAACTATGTTGTACAATATGAACCATGTTGTTTATGAATTTTTGGACTATTTATTTTCTACTTACGTGATATTTCTATGCATATTTGAGTGAAATTGGGGCAAAATAGCAAAACAAGCCAGGCCCGTACCAGGGCAAAATATGTGAGAGGCCGTTGGGTTAACCCCACCCCAAACAGCTCAAGGGCGGACACTGACCTCTTTGTGTCCGTGGACCACCCAAATGGATTAGAACGAACATATTTGGTGTCTAGTTTGGGGGTTGCCGTTTTAAACATAAGGCCTAGGCCCAGCTTTATAAATAAAGAAAGCCACAAACCGCATCAATAATCCATTACAACCAGTTCCACACACCGCGCTACCCAAATCGCAGCAAGAACCCCAAAGTCAAAGAGGTTACAGTCCAAGCAACACAAAGTCTAGGAACGCCACAGCCTGGCAAGGCAACACACACACACACACCTAGATAAGGGGAATCCTCAACCCGAGCCTAGATACGAGCAGTCTGATAGCATCCATCGCTCCATCCAGTAGTGCCCTGTCCTTCGCCCTGACCAGACCCTGCCATCTCTGCATGTAGAGCAACATATTGTACATGACATCAGAAGGTTTGCTAATCAATTTATCTTCAAAGGTCAGTTTATTGCGGGCGTTCGAGAGAGCCCAACATTTTGCCGCAAAGGTAAACCACACGAGCCGACGGTAAGCTCCCGAAAAGCCGTGGGAAATAGAGAGGAAATCGCCGGCCCCTGCCGGGTTCCAATCACAGTTTAGGAGCTCCCTGACTCCTGCCCACATGAACTTAGCAATTGGGCATGAGAAGAAGATGTGATCGCAATCTTCAAGATCCCCACACAACGCGCAAGCCCCATTAGAAGGCCTGTGTCGCTTAGCAACATGTTCCCTGCAGGGGAGTCGACCCCTAATAAGCTGCCAAAGAAACACCTTGACCCTAGGGGAACACGAGTTCTCCACACCTCCTTGAAGTGTGTAACCGCCGCACCCTGGGATAGACGAAGGTAAATCGACATGGCAGAGTAGCTTCCCGAAGCTTCTAAACACCAGGACACCGCGTCTTTGTCAGCTGACAACGGGTTGAAGCGGATCTCCCTGGTGAGGTTGTCCCACTCAACCTTCTCGGCAAGCCCAAATGGACGACGAAAGCCCAGCCACCCCGTCAAGCCGTGAGCCTCTCGGGGTACCGCCGTTTTCGAGCTTCTGTTGGTACCAGCGGTACCTCCAGCGGTACCGGGCCGGTAGTACCGCCAGGCCCAGCGGTGGTACCGCCTAGCCCAGCAGTAGTACCGCCACGGAAGTCAACTGTCGACACGAACACTACAAGGAAACAGCTAATAGCTGGCTTGTAATCACCGGCGGGCCACTTAAATCCCACGCCGGTGATCTGCTGGGGCCAAATTCCGCAGGTAATCACCGACATGGGCATTTTTCCTCGCCGGTGTACGGTGGAATCACCGGCGTGGACATCTTAGAGCCACACTAGTGATTTGTGGGCCCAAAAATCAAACCACGGTGGAACATGTTACCGGCGTGGGACTACCAAGACACGCCGGTAATTTCTTGTGTAATCACCGGCGTGACATTTGGCAAACACGCCGGTAATTGTGTACGGTCCGGGCGCCGGTACGGACTCAGCAAATCACTGGCGTTGAAATGTTAGCATGCCAGTAATGTGTTTCAGATTACTGGCGTGACTTTGTTCCCCACGCCGGTAATCTCGTCACGAAAATTCTATAGCCATGTGACCACCTTTCCCCACCACGCCTTTTACTCTTTATCTCTTTGGATCTATCTTCTTCCTCCTTGGTTCTTCTTGTTTTTCACTCGCTCCTCTCACACCAAGCAAGGTAAATTAATCTCTCTCCTCCACTCACACTCTCTCTCTCTCCCCCACTTACTCTCTCTCTCCTCTCTCTCTCCACCAATCACTTTCTTAATTACTTGCCCCACACTCACTAACTCTCTAATTTATTGAACTCCCCCTCTCTAGGTGTTTACTAATGGAGGATTCAATGGATTGGAGCTAGCTAGTAACTTGGGTGCTCTACTACTTGTGGTAACACATCTCTCATTCTCCAACTCGATCATTACTATCGCATATATATATTTGTGTTGGAGCCATTTATTTTTGGCTATGCATTTATTATCTTGTTCATGTGTGGTTGGAACCGAATTTGGCCACACATTTATGGTCATGAAGATGTATATTCGATGGTGTGTGTTGTTTGTCATGCAGGAACAGTGCCAATGTATTGACGAAATGATGTTTTGTCAAATTTCTGGCACTCAATACGTCATATTTTAGCAAAGCTCATGCCGAATTTTTCTATTTTGATTTAATTCGTGTACATATTTGTGTAGGAATCGATCGATGGCGGTGAACATGGACAATCGAGGCGCAGCCGCATCTGCGTATTTGGAGACGGTGGTGAATAAAATGTATGCTGATGACAAGGAAAACGTGATTCCATGTCCTTGAGTTAAATTCAAGAACACACTTATGTTTGACCCCTTCTGAGGAACTGTGTTGTCGCATTTGCTTAAAAGTGGTTTCATGGAAGGCTATGAGTTGGTGGTGCCAGTTGAGGATGACAAAAATGAGAATATTCCCGATGATGAGTGGTCGTCGTCGGACGATGATGAAGAAGGGGGAAGCATTGACATCCATGATGATCATGGTGATGATGTCGGTCTTGGAGAAGATGAGATGGGCACGCAAAGCTCGTTAGCAACAAAGTTGGATGACCCATATCTTCAAGAGTTGATTCGTAAGAAGATGACTAATGAACGTGCTGCGTGTAGGGAGGCAAAAAACTGGAGCAACTGACGATAGACTCAAAAACTCCTTTGTACAAAGGTAGCAGTCCCGAGTTCAACCGTCTTGACGTGTCGCTTAAACTTCTTGACATCAAGGCGAAAACAAAAAGCATGGACAAATGCCTCGATATGATTTTAGAGTATGTGCACGATATGTTACCCAAAGGGAACACATTGCCTCAAAATGTCCAACAGGCTAAGAAAGTCGTGTGCCCTCTTGATTTGCCACACACTAGATATCACACGTGCATCAATGATTGCATCATCTATCGGAACGAGCACGTGAATAGTATAGTGTGTCCAGTGTGCGGCCACTCCTGTTACAAGTGTGGAAGGAAGAGTCCTCAAAATGTTGTATGGTACTTTCCTCTCATTCCTCATTTGCAACGCTATTACCAGGACAAGAAAGAAGCAGAGCTAATGCGTTGGCACAAGGAAAGGACAAAGGAAAAAGCAAGTGATAACTTTTTGAGACACCTAGCGGATGGTTTGCAGTGGAAAAAGGTTGACTATGAGAACAAAGAGTTCGTGGATGAGGTAAGTAACTTGAGGTTGGGCCTTAGTACAGATGGACTAAATCCGTTTGGCAACCAGAGCACAAATCACAGCACGTGGCCCGTGTTTATATGGATGTACAACTTGCCCCCTTGGTTGTGCATGAAGAGAAAATACATACACATGGTTATGCTAATTCAAGGGCCAACACAACCAGGTAGTGATATTAACATGTACATGCAGCTGGTAAAAGAGGAGCTAGACACCTTATGGGATAAGAAAGGTGTCAGTACATGGGACGCCTACAAAAAAGAATATTTCAATATGAGAGCCGTGTTGATGACGACGGTGCAAGACTTTCCGGGGTTAGGGTATGTGTCTTGCCAGGTGTGCCACGGACACTATGCACGTGTCAAGTGTATGGACGAGACAGCTTACCGCCAGCTATCAAAATTGGGGTCCTGTAAAACCGTGTACCAGGGTCATCGGAGGTGGCTAGACCCGAATGACGAGTGGAGAAAAAGAAAAGACCTGTTCGACAATACAGTTGAGGCCAGAGGACCGCCACGTCCGAGAAAAAGAATAGAGATTCTTGAAATGTTGAACAATTGGAATGAGTGCCCTTTGCCGGGAAAGAAACGAAAGACACCCGAGCCTCTTTGCAAAACATGGAAAAGGAAGTCTGTTTTTTGGGACTTGGCCTACTGGCCACTTCTTGATACGCCACATTCTCTCGATTTAATGCATATCATTAAGAACGTGACCGAGAGTGTGTTGGGCACTTTATTCAGTATGCCGGACAAGGGTAAAAATGGACCAAAGGCAAGAATAGTTTTGAAAGAATTAGGCATCAGGGAAGAGCTTCATGTAGCAAAGAAGAAGAAATTAGATCACGAGACACAGGAGACAGCTGTCACGAGCCAAAAGGGCACGAAAACCAAAGAGCGTCTTCCCCCCGCTTGCTTCACTCTTACTCCAGCGGAGCTGAAACAAGTTTTTGAGTGTCTTTACGACATCAAAGTAACAACCGGCTACTCGGGCTCCATACGCAGATATCTAGACATGAAGAAACACAAGTTCAGTGGGATGAAGTCTCATGACTGTCACGTGATGATGACACAGTTACTTCCAGTTGCACTTAGAGGTGTATTGGAGAAGCACGTCCGTGACACACTTCTTGACCTATGTAATATCTTGGACGTTATATCTCGAAAGTGTATCAGTAAGAAGCGTCTCAAAAGGCTACAAGAAGAGATCGTGACTGTACTATATGAGCTTGAGATATACTTCCCGCCTTCGCTGTTCGACGTAATGCTGCATCTACTTGTCCAAATTGTTTCGGAGATCGAAGATCTCGGGCCTGCTTTTCTGCGTAACATGTTCCCGTTTGAAAGGCTGAATGTGTGGGTGAAGGTTTCGTTCATAACAGGGCACATCCGGATGGAAGCATCGTTCAGGGATATCTAATTGAGGAGTGCATCTCTTTTTGCAACAACTACATGGATGTCAATAATCCTATTGGTGTGCCAGCCAATAAGCACTTTGACAAGCTCTATGGGTCTGGTCACTCGACTCTAAAGAAGCCGTTGCATGTGGGCCATTTAAACCGATGCGACGACTTTGAACGAGCGTATACGGTTTACTTACAACACGTAAATGTGCTGGATGATTGGTTAGAGAAGCATAAAATGACAATAGTCAAAAAGTATGCACTTCTTGGGCAAACGAAGACGGAAGACCAGATTAGTAAAGAGCATAACCAGAGCTTCGCGGCTTGGTTAAGGCAGACCGTCAAGAAAATGCCAGTGACTGATGAAAATGCAGAGACCATATACACCTTATCAAAAGGCCCCGCACACAATGTCTTGTCTTATCAAGCGTATGATATGAGCGGATTCACATATTATACGGAGGCCAAAGACACAAATAGTGTGTACCAGAACTCTGGGGTAACTATGGAATCAGAGATCGGTGGTGTGAATCGAAGATACTATGGAAGGATCGAAGAAATCTGGGAACTTGACTATGGGGAGGAGAGTATACGGTGGCGATGTTCCGCGTCAGATGGGCAAAAAATGTCGACTACGAGGATCATGGTTTTGTTACCATGACTATACCTGAAGCGCAACCCATTGGTGCAAAGAATGTGAAGGGAATCACCGCAGAAAACGAGCCCTGGGTTATGGCTAAGGGTGTGGCCCAATGTTTTTTCATAAAAGACCCGACAAGGCCGAACCGTGTAGTCGTGAGGAGAGGCAAAAGAGTATCATCGGGCTTGATGAAGTCGAGACCAAGGAAGGTTTTCACCAATTCGACGATCCTAAAGAAGAGGACGACTTCAAGGAGCCATACACCACAAGAAGAAGCAGAACCACATTACCTCTTCCAAAAAAACCAATCCTTTCATAAGATCAAGTACTACTACGAAGAAGACAAAAAAGACCGCGAAAAATACTTGAATCCATGTTGTAGATCAACTAGTACCTATTTATTTTATTGTCTATTTTATGAATCAATCGGTATAATATTGAGACTTTACTCCAATTGTATTGGGACTTTAATCCATTTTATTGTCTATTTTTTATTTTTTTATCCTATCTACTTTAATGTGTATTCTCTCAAACCCTAACTTCTCTCAAAACCGCATCACGCCGGACATGCCCCAATCCCCTCTCGCGCTCCGCCGCCGCCTCCCCTCTCGTGCTCCGCCGCCGTCCCCCTCGCTCCCGCCGCCGCATCCCCTCTCACGCCGTCCCTCTCGCTCCCCGCTGCCGCTTCCCCTCTCGCGACGTCCCTCTCGCTCCCCGCCTCGCCTCGCCGTCCTCAACCCGCCTCGCCGTCCCCTGCCTCGCCATCCCCCTCCTCGTCGTCGCATCGTCGTCCCCACCCCGCAGATGGCGTCGCCGTCCCCGACCCGCGCCTCACCTCGCCGTCCCCGACCCGCCTCGCCGTTTCCTGCCCCGCCGTCCCCTGCAGCGCCTCGCCTCGTCGCCGTCCTCGACCCGCGACTCGCCTCGCCTTCCCCCGCCTCGACGGTGAGTCCAATTTCATCGTAGTCCCCTGTTTAGTGTAGTTAGTTGATTTAAATGTGTAGTGTTAGATGTGTACTTAGTTTATTTAGATATGTAGTATTAGTTATAGATTTTAGTGTAGTTAGTTTTTTTAGATGTTACATGTGTAGTATTAATTTGATATTTGTGTTACAATGCCTATGATTAAAATTTTGTGGCACTATGTGATCATGGGATGGTGCAAGTGAGCCTTGTGATATGCACAAATACACATCTAGTGCATGTAACTTGGCTCACTCGCACCATCCCTGTGATTTTTGTGTCCAATTTAAATATGAGTCACAACTATAAATCATTGTTGTTTTTTTTTTTTTCAAATGTCAATGATTAAAATATTGCGACACTACGTTATACGGAGACGGTGCCAATGTTTAGTTTTCTCTTTTGTAAATGCGATGATTCAAATAGTGTGGCACGATTTTGGGGGTGGTGCAAGCGAGCCTTGTGATACGCACAAATATACTACTTGTGCATCCCAGTTGGCTCGCTTGCACCATCCCTGAAATTTGTGTGTCCAATCTAATTACATGAGGCATGATTTCTAGTTCATTTATATATTTTGCAACTTCTTGTATTCTAGTTAATGGATTATTTCTAATTGTTTACATTGTAAAATTTATATTTTCCATTCTTTTAATGATTTTATTGTTATATGTATAATGTGCAGCAAATGAATCCGTTGACTCCGTGTGTTGCTTGTGGCTATTCTTGTTGCATGAGTAGGAAGTTTGGCGTCATTCTGCAAGAGGATGTCGAAACTACAATGGTATGCTTACTTTAAACATGTTATGAGCATAATTGTTTTTGATAGTGCTATCAATTCCATGTGCCAATGTTTAATTGTTGTTTTTTCTCAGAACATCCCGTGCAGGGCTAGAAGTGCCTTCTTGGAGCATGTAGGCATTGCCATTGCCGATCACAAGACATTTCAGTTCACTTTGGCCCAGATGACGGTGCCTACGAGGGAGTTCAAAGTGGAGTGCACCAACACGGCGGACGAGACATATTTCAGTGGCCCTGCTTGGACATCACTTGCTCAGCACTACGAAATGGAACCTGGTCAGAGGTGCAACTTCTTCCTCGACCATGGCACCGAAGAGGTCTACTTCATGTACATCCACCCCGAGTGCCCCCGTTTTGATTCTGACGCGGAGGACATTTGAGAGCTTTGTTAGAACTCCTTTATGTAGGCTAGCTTTATTAGATCGGTGAACCATAAGAACTTTGTTGATTTCAACTCCTTTATGTATGTATGCTACCTTTATGTATGCTAGGTGGCGCAGCCACTGCTATTTCTGTGAACTATACTGTTCTGATGTATTTTCTGGTAATTGCAGTATATTCAATTCATATTTTTTTAAATTCCCCAAAATTAATCACTGGCGTGATCTCACCACGTCGGTGATTCAGGTACATTACTGGCGTGATTTCACCACGCCGGTGATTCCAGTACGACACCGGCGTGCCCGCGCACTCGCTGGTAATCTCACGTAATCACCGGCATGGCCTCGCACTCGCCGGTAATCTCAAATAGCACTGGCGTGAGGTTACCGGTGTGGGCATGTCTCGCCGGTGATGCCAAAAATGGCACGCCGATGATTAGGTGTTTCCTTGTAGTGGAAGCTGGCGAGGAACTCTAGACACAGCGGTAGTACCGCCGTCCCTGGCGGTAGTACCGCTACGGGTATCTGCACACGCCAACGGCCATTTAATGGGAGGGCTATATAAAGGGGTCCTCTTATTCATTGAAGACTAAGCTTCCAACACTCTCTCACCTCCATTGAATGCAAGCTTCCTCCTCCTAGATCTCCCTCACCAACTACTCAATCAAGCTGAAAGTTGGGGAATCGAAGGAAGAAACCCGGATGTACATCTTCACCGAGCCGATTTACATTTCCCCTCATTCACTTGAGAGACCATTTGCTCGAACTCACTTGTTGTTCTTGTGACAGATTGTAGTTGTTCGGGAGCCCCCAATTCAGTTGTGGGTGTGTGCCCCGAATCGTTATTGTAAAGGCTCTAGTTTCCGCCTCAAAGGGAACCGATAGTGGAAGGTGAACCAATCCTTTGTGGTGCGGTTCATCGGAGAATAGGGTGAGCCTTTGTGGCGTTGAGTAGCCTGTGGTGGCGAGCTCACACCCCTGCAACGAGACGTACTCCCCTAAAAAGGAGGAACTCGGGAATACATCCTTGTCTCCGCGTGTTTTCACTTCGGATACCTCTATCCTTGTTAACCGCCTTTATCTTGTTTAGTTGCTAGCTTATCATATAGGTAAATTCACCGTAGTTACATATCTTGAAAATTTACCTTTTGTGTCAAGCCTAATTTGAAAAAGTACTAAAATTTGAAGTAACACCTATTCACCCCCCTCTAGGTGTCATACGATCCTTTCAATTGGTATCAGAGCTTCGGCTCTCTTGTTGGGCTTAACCGACTAAGAGAAGTATGACTTTGGGAGAGGATCCTCCGGAAGGCCAAGGTACTCCGGCATCCATGACCGATCTCAAAGAGATGAAAACATCATTGAGATCGTCCATCGATACCTAATTTAGTGCGATACGTGACTTGCTCACGAAACTCACTTGTACCAAGCCTCCGTCGGAGATTCTCCCAATAGAGGAGCCCTCTTCTTCCGACACGGGTGATTATGATAAAGAAAGGGGGAAAAGAAAGGGGATGAAGATATCGAAACTGACCCTAAGAAATCTTCTTCATCCGCACCCAAGCTCGTAGGTGGGAAGCCCGAGTACCATGAGGTTCTCATTTGTACTCTCCTGACCCACCTATCCCTCATCCTTGCATAAACCCTTTAGGTCCTCCACCTAAGCTTAACGCATTGGCTTTTACTAGTTGGCAACACTCAATGAGATCTCATGTCAACAGTGCCTCTATCGAGCTTTGGAGGATCATTCAAGTGGGATACAAGGCCGTGGATCCAAACAACTTGACAAGACGAGAGGTGGTTGACGCTCAACTCAATGCCACCGCTCTACACATGCTTGAACTTGCCGTTGGTGAAAAGATCTTCATCACATTCAACATCTCACCACCGCCAAGAAGTTTGGGATTGTCTCTCGAGGTGTTCCTTGGGAATGAGAGTATGAAGAGGAATAGATTTGATGCTTTGAACAATGATGCCGAAGGCTTCTACATGCTTGATAGTGAAACTCATGAAGAGATGTATGGAAGACTCAAGACCCTTGCCCAAGCCTTTTATAATGTTGGGGCAAAGTATGTGGATGATGCTTGGATCAAGAGGAAGTATGTGAATGCTCTCATGCCCTTCGAGCCCGTTGACTTGAAGGCTCTACAAGGAAGACACAACTACCTTCAAATGACATCAAATGAAGTTATGCAAGAAATGCAAGCCTTCAAGGTTGCCACCAAGAATGCTCAAGACAATCGTGCTAGGGCCATGGGATGAAACAAGGTTCCTCACTTGCTTTGAAGGCCAAAGTGGTGAGCCTAGATGAAGATGTGGAAGTTGAGGAATGTCCAAGCAACATTCTCCCCGATGATCTCCAACAAGCCTATCATGATCACTTGGCCTTGCTTCAAGAGCATTTTGGCGTGACCCGGCCAAGGCAAAGGCTCAAGTTGATCTAAAGAACAATCCAAGTGGAAAGAAGGAGTTTGCCACCGAACAAGGACATGCTTCAATTGTCATGACAAGTATCACTTTATCAAAGAGTGTCCCTATGAGAATAGAGAACAACATGGTGGAAGGCTTGTTCCCAAGGGTCAACCAAGATGGTTCAAAAGAAGCCTTTTGTCAAGAAGAAGCCATTCTTCAAGAAAGCACCAAGAATTGTGTTGATGACTCAAGAAGAGTATCCTTCCGATGATTCCGAAGAAGAAGAAACACTCGTGAGGTGGGGTTTGGCTATCACCTCAACTTCATCACCTTCTCTCTTTGAATCCCCCAATGAGAACATCTCCAACACCACCGCTCGTTGTCTCATGGCTAAGGCCACCGAGGTATCATCTCTACTCCCAAGACTATGCATGAAATGGATGATATCTCTAGTCTTGAATTAAGAAAGAACTTGTTGCTTTCGATACTTTTGTGGCTAACTTGCAAGGTGAAGCTAAGAAACATGTTGAGTCCTCATGAGACAACTTGGTGCGGCCGAAGACCTCCTTGAGGTCAAGGGTAAAATTGAGAGAGAGGATCTCTCACCATAGCATCCTTAAATGCTTCTCTTGAAGAAGAGCATGAGTATAGAGTTTCTCTTGAGAGACTTGAGTCCCTTGATGATACTAATAATGAAATAATTGCTAAAATCATTAAGGAAAGAGATCATGCCATTGCTAAATATAAAGTGATTAAAAAGGAGAAAGCCGAATTTGTGGTTGCTAATGCTAGACTTAGGAATTGAGAAACTTGACAAGGCTCACAAGGCCTTGGAAAGTACTCACTCTCTTCTAGTCAAGTCTCATGAGCAACTACAAACTCAACTTTCTAAATCTATCACCTAGCACCTCTACTCCCTCTTGTGATCATGCAAATGTTATTGAGGAAAATGCTAGGTTGAAGGTTGAGCTTGCCAAGGCCACTAGTGCCAAGACCTCAATTCCCAAAGGTAAAGAAAAGGTTGTTGCTCATGTGTTGAGCAAAAGCAACACAAAGGGAAGAGGGTCTTGGTTATGTAGCCAAGGCAAAGAAGAAGAAGAGCAACAACAAGGCCAAGCCCGCACAAACCAAGACTCCATTGCGAGTGGGAATGCCACTAGGGGCAAGACCACTCGTAGTGACTTTGCGGGAATGCTAACCCTCACTACATTCTATATGTTGATTATTATGGTGATGTTTATGCAAAATATGTTGGTCCTTATGATGGATATGTTGCTCGTGCTATTTGGGTTCCTAAGACCCTTGTTGCTAACCAAAGAGGACCCATTGCAAGATGGGTACCTAAAATCAAGCAATGATTTCTTGTAGGACTATGCTTCCGGTGGGTCTAAATGGGTGGTTGATAGTGGATGCACTAGTCATATGACCGGAAGCAAGGAGATCATGACGGAGTTGGGACCAAATATAAATCACTCAACCGTCTCCTATGGTGATAAATCAAAAGCTGAGGTAAAGGGCCTCGGCAAGGTGGTAGTTGCAAAGGATATCACCCTTGTAAATGTCATGCTTGTCGAGTCCCTCGGTTACAATTTATGTCCGTTCGTGCACTTAATAAGATGAACTTTGATGTCCATTTTACTATTGATATGGTGGTACTCTTGAGGAGCAAGACTCTAAAGGTCATGTTCGTTGGGTATGTTGAAAATGAGTTGTTTGTGGTGGACTTTTCGGGGTCAACCAACACTCAAGCAATATGCCTATTCGGAAAGGCCGACGTGGGGTGGTTGTGGCATCGCCGCTTGTCCCATGTCAACATGAGAACTTTGCAAAGTCTTCACAAGGGTGGCCACATTCTTGGACTAAAAGAGAATGTTTCTTTTTCTAGAGATCGTCTTTGTAGGGCTTGTGTTGAAGGAAAGATGCATGATTCTCCCCATCCAAGCAAGACCATCATTTCATCAAAGAGGATATTGGAACTTCTTCATGTTGATCTCTTTGGTGCCGTCCTCAACCAAGTCTTGGTGGGAAGAAGTATTGTTGGTGATTGTTGATGACTATTCAAGATTTACTTGGGTTTATTTCTTCAAGTCGAAGGATGAGACTCAACAAGCCGTCATCGACTTCTCCAATGAAGTTCAACGCCAACACAATGTTCCCATATTGGCCATTAGGAGTGACAATGGCTCCGAGTTCAAGAACTACACCTAAATGAGTTTCTTAGTGAAGAGGGAATTCGTCATCAATATTCCGCTGCATATACCCCTCAACAAAATGGTGTAGCCGAAAGGAAGAACCGGACCCTCATGGATATGGCAAGGTCCATGTTGGCGGAGTTTAAATCTCCACTCTTCTTGTGGGCCGAGGCCATCTCCACGGCGTGTCATTCATCAAACCGGCTATTCTTTCGCAAAGGCAAGAAGCTAACACCTTATGAGATGCTCACCGGCAACAAGCCCAATGTCGCCTACTACCGAGTATTTGGTTGTAAGTGTTTCTATAAGATCAAAGGTGTTCGCTTATCTAAATTTGAATCTAAAGCTTTAGAGGGTATTTTTGTTGGTTACGGTGCCGAATCCACACTTATAGAATCTACGACAAATCCTCCGGAGAGTTGTGAATCTTGTAGTGTGAGTTCGATGAGAATAATGGCTCCCAAGTGGCGCAATTTCATGTTTGTGATGTAGATAATGAGGAACCTCAAGATGCAATAAGAAGAATGGGCGTTGGTTCTTCGCCCCATTGAGATCCATCATGAGCCTCCTCAAGCAAGTCCAAGCTCCACTCAAGTGGAGACCTCATCATCACAAGTTGAACCGGGCCTACCATGGAAGCAAATGATGCACCAACCCAAGAACAAGTTCAAGACCCTCCTCATGTTGACCAAGTTGCTATGCAAGAACCAAGTTCTCCTATTATTGATGCTAGCCAAGGTCAAGACCAAGATCAACCCTCTCCTTCTCTTGAAGATGTGCATAATGATGATCAAGGTCAACATTCCGGTCAAGACGGGGACTCAAATGATCAAGATGATCAAGAGATACCTCCAAGATCCAATAGAGATATCGAAGCCCGTCGTAAAGCAAGAGTTGCAAGAGATTTGGAAATAAAGAGTCATAAGCTAGAAGCAATTATTGGTGACCTAATAGCAAGGTTACCACAAGGGTCAATTGGCAAGCTTTAGTGAGCATCAAGCTCACATCTCCATGGTGGAACCAAAGAAAGTATTTGAAGCACTTGAAGATCCAAATTGGTTGAATGCCATGCATGAAGAGCTCAACAACTTCGAGCGCAACAAGGTGTGGAAGTTAGTTGAGAAGCCAAAGGAGTGCCGCAATGTTATAGGCACTAAGTGGATATTCAAGAACAAGCAAGATGAGCATGGAATGGTTGTAAGGAACAAGGCAAGATTGGTTGCACAAGGGTACTCTCAAGTTGAAGGCATTGATTTTGGAGAGACTTATGCACCCGTGGCTCGCCTTGAGTCCATCCGTATCCTCTTGCATATGCATCACATCATAACTTTAAATTACAACAAATGGATGTGAAAAGTGCCTTTCTTAATGGTCCTTTAAAGGAGTTGGTATATGTTAAGCAACCACCGGGTTTCGAGGATCCCAAGTTCCCTAACCATGTCTACAAGCTCGATAAGGCGCTCTATGGACTTAAACAAGCACCACGTGCGTGGTATGAGCACCTTAGAGAGCTTCTAGTAGACCGTGGATTTGAGGTTGGGAAAATCGATCCCACTCTCTTTACTAAAGGGTTAAAGGGGAGCTTTTCATATGCCAACTTTATGTTGATGATATTATTTTGGCTCATCTAACAAAGCTTTTAATGATGAATTTTCAAAGCTTATGACCGATAGGTTTGAGATGTCTATGATGGGGAGTTGAAGTTCTTTCTTGGTTTTGAGATCAAGCAATTGAATGAAGGGACTTTCATCTCTCAAGCCAAATACACCCAAGACATGCTCAAGAGATTTGATATACAAGATGCTAAGGGAAGCACTATCCTATGGACACCAAATGTCATCTACAACTTAACCCAAAGGGTATAGATGTCGATCAAAAGGTATACCGTTCCATGATTGGTTCTTTGCTCTATCTTTGTGCATCTAGACCCGATATTGTGTTGAGTGTAGGGGTATGTGCAAGGTATCAAGCCGCTCCTAAAGAAAGCCACATGATGGCGGTCAAAGAATCCTACGATATTTGGTTCATACCCCAAAGTTTGGTTTGTGGTATCCAAAGGGCTCAACTTTCTCTCTTTGTGGGTACACGGACTCAGATTGGGCCGGTGATCATGTGATATGAAATCAACCTCCGGGGCATGCCAATTCCTTGGTAGGTCCTTGGTGAGTTGGTCTTCTAAGAAGCAAAATTGTGTATCTCTCTCCACCGCCAAAGCCGAGTATGTGGCGGCCGCTAGTGCATGCACTCAATTGTTATGGATGAGGCAAACTTTAAAGGAATACGGTGTCAATTGTGACAAAGTGCCTCTTTTGTGTGACAATGAAAGTGCTATCAAGATCGCCCACAACCCGGTGCAACATTCAAGAACCAAGCATATTGAGATTCGTCATCATTTTATTCGAGATCATGTTTCCCGTGGTGATATTGAGCTAGGCTATATTCCCACAAGAGATCAACTTGCTGATATATTCACGAAACCACTTCATAAAGCAAGGTTCACTTTCTTGAGGAATGAGCTAAATATCGTGGATTCAAGGAGGTTGACTTGATTATCTTGCATACACACCTATATTTTGACTATTTATTTGGTTTAGGTGTAGACGTGGACATAGGGGGAGTGCGGTCCTAATACATTGGACTATCCCTCCCCATTATGCCGACATTAAGAACTCATTTGCCTCTCTATATTCGTTCCTATGAATTGTGAGCTTAAATGACGAGTAGTGGTGGTGAACCCAAGATATATCTTCGCGGTGTCACACCACATAAACTCATACATGGTGGCCTAGGCAACCGCCCTCCTCCATATGAGGAGTTGATCTTATTTGGTTTTATTTGGGTTTCTAGACCTTTGAGTTTTGGGAAGAGTGCTCATTTTTGGCCTTTCATATTTGATTCTTGCAAATTTGGGCATACTCTTCTTCACCAGTTACTTGTTCTATCCTAAGCCACAAATCTTATCCCAAAAGCCATCTCTTTCTAAAAATGCACCTTTTTCATATTCCTAGTGGTGTGGATGGTCGGAACCGGTGGCAAAAACAGCTTCGGGGATCTCTTTTGAGCCCTAGAAGTTTTGGCTCCAGGCGCCGATACTACCGCTGCGTGTGTTTTCGCAAACACTGCGCAGCGCGGTGCCGCCTAGGTGCCCGTTTTGTACCAGGGCCGGTACTACCGCTGGATCGAGCGGTAGTACCGCCGCGGGATTTTGGCCAGGATAAGGTTCAGGGAGAGAGGATGTGAAGGGTAACTCCCTCATTCCCCTCCCTCCCCAACACCTTCTCCTCCCAGATCCTGCCGCCGCCGGCCCCTCACCGCCGAGAAGGAGGCTCCCCGGCCTTGGATCTCCGTGCTCCGCCCCCGGGTAACACTCCCTTCTTCCACAACAAGTTCCAATAGCAGTGCTACAATGAGATTTTGTTGAAGAAGCCGAAGGATAACCATGTGGAGCAGCACTTCATCAACATGGAGCACATGAGGGCCAAGAGCAACTATTTTGGAGAAGCTCTAGCCATTTGTGAGGAGTTTGGTCTGCTGCCTATGATGGAGTTGGAGCAAGACTTTGATGAGAAGCTTGTGGCTCAATTCCTTGCCACTGTTCACATGGGCAATGAGACGGAGCGTCGTTTGGTATGGATGAAAAAGGATAAGAAGTTCGAAGTCAAGTGGGCCAAAGTTGCCGCTATGTTTGACTATGAGGAGTTTGGTCCGTTTGAGCCTGAAGACTTCGAAGCCACTCATTTTCGTGTACACTATCCGGGGGTCGAAGCAAAGGAGGTGGAGCAGCTATTGTCATTGTATGACCCGGAGAGCGTTGAAAAGTGGAAGGTTGGGCAGTCTAAAGGCCTCTTTCCCACTTGGGACATCATGCACCGGATCTACCGTGAGACCATCAACCCCAAGGTGGGCAACTTTGATGAAATCCATGGCTATCTCAAGAACTTGATGCTTCTCACCAAGGAAATGCAAGGAAAGGGAAAGAAGTTGGATGTTATGGATTTCATTTGAAATGAGATGTGGTTTATGATTAGCAAGAAGAAGAACATCACCTTTACTCCTCTCATAATGAGGATCATTGTTTGGAAGTGGCTTGAGAACAACCCCGTTGAAGAACTTGGTGATCCGGAGAAGTGGATCTCTCACCAGAGTAAGAGGCTCCTTGTCAAACCCCACCCTAAGAAGAAAAGCAAGGAGGTGGTTGATGAAGCCGGTCCCTCGTCTGCCCCTAAGCTGAGACCCATGAAGTGGATGGCATGTGCTATGAAGAAGATCTTCGAAGTTTCCAAGAAGGTGGAGAGGCACCAATATGAGGACTATGAGAAGAAGATGAAAGCCCGTCAAGCTGAAGTTGCTCGCCGCCGTGCTCTAGGAGAACAAGTGCAATCCGGCTCCGAGAAGAACATCACCTCATGGGAGGACTGGCAGGCTAAGGACAGCGCAGGGAACACCATCACTTGGACTGACTATGAAGAAGATGAAGTCACCTCCCAGCAGCCTCCGTTTGGTTCCGAGTGACCGTTGGGACGCTAGCATCGGTCTCCTCCCTTTTTTGTGTCTCGATGCCAAAGGGGGAGAGATATCTAGTAGGTTGTTCGGGGATTTGCAAGGGTTGTGTCACAAGCTCGTTTTTCATTCGCCTTCGCTCGTTTGTTTGTGAACACTTGTTTTAATATCAATCGTGGAACTATCTTGTCATGTGGTGTAAGACATGTGAACTCTATTTGTTTCGTTTGTAACCGCTTAAATTCATGTCTTACGTTTGTGCAAGCTTATACTTGTTATATATATCCTTTATGCTTGCATGGTTTGTAAAATCTAGGGGGAGTGTTGATCCTCGATATTGTGCATTTGTGTATTCACAAACATTTTGAGTAATGCACATGTCTAGAGGGAGCTCCGTCTAAATTTTACTAGCTTATTTCGTCGTAACTAATTGTGTTGTCATCAAACACCAAAAATGGGGAGATTGAAAGAGCTTCTCCTTTGGTTATGGTTTTGGTGCTTATTGACAACACAATTAGTCAGTCTAATGGGTCTTTGATCATTGCAGGAATTCATAGATAAAGACCACAGTTGAAACGAGCACGCAATAAGCTTTGTGGGAAGTATTTTCCCAGGCAGCGGTAGTACCGCTGGAAGTAGCGGTAGTACCGCTGCACTCGGTTCCTGCGCGCTGCGTGGTGCACGGGAGCGTGGCTACCACTGGCGGTACTACCAGAGGTACCGCCGTTTTTTTCGGCCTTGGATGGTAGCGGTAGTACCGCTCTGCGGCGGTAGTACCGGCCCTCCTGGCGATAGTACCGCCACGTGCAGTTTTGCAGCGCCCGGGAGCCGCGACTGGGCCAATCTACCGCTGGCGGTACCGCTCGGGGTACCACCGTTTTCGAGCTTCTGTTGGTACCAGCGGTACCGGGCCGGTAGTACCGCCAGGCCCAGCGGTGGTACCGCCCGGCCCAACGGTAGTACCGCCACGGAAGTCACCTGTTGACGTGAAGCTGGCGAGGAACTCTAGACGCAGCGGTAGTACCGCCATCCCTGGCGGTAGTACCGCTACGGGTATCTGCGCACGCCAACGGCCATTTAATGGGAGGGCTATATAAAGGGGTCTTCTTCTTCATTGAAGACTAAGCTTCCAATACTCTCTCACCTCCATTGAATGCAAGCTTCCTCCTCCTAGACCTCCCTCACCAACCACTCAATCAAGCTCAAAGTTGGGGAATCGAAGGAGGAGACCCGGATCTACATCTTTACCGAGCCGATTTACATTTCCCCCTCATTCACTTGAGGGACCATTTGCTAGGGTTTCCCTTTGGAAAACCTAGCCCCTTGTTGTACTCACTTGTTGTTCTTGTGACAGATTGTACCTGTTGGGGAGCCCCCAATTCAGTTGTGGGTATGTGCCTCGAATCGTTGTTGTAAAGGCTCCGGTTTCTGCTTCGAAGGGAACCGATAGTGGAAGGTAAACCAATCCTTTGTGGTGCGGTTCATAGGAGATTAGGGTGAGCCTTTGTGGCGTTGAGTAGCCTGTGGTGGCGAGCTCACACCCCTCCAACGAGACGTACTCCCCTAAAAAGGAGGAACTCGGGAATACATCCTTGTCTCCGCGTGCTTTCACTTCGGTTACCTCTATGCTTGTTAACCGGCTTTATCTTGTTTAGTTGCTAGCTTGTCATATAGGTAAATTCACCGTAGTTGCATATCTAGAGAATTTACCTTTTGTGTCAAGCCTAATTTGAAAAAGTACTACTCCCTCCGTTCATAAAACGATGTCTCAACCTATCTCAAATTTGCATGTATGCACACACTAAATCATGTCTAGATACATGCAAATTTGAGCTAGCTTGAGACATCCTTTTATGAACGGAGGGAGTAAAATTTGAAATAGCACCTATTCACCTCCTCTAGGTGTCATAGATCCTTTCAAACACCTCGCTCTTTTTGGTGACGACTGTGTCAACGCTCCGAGGTATCATTTTTTCCCCTTCCTATAGCCATTTTCATGGAGCTCAATTCTTTCTTGTCTGTGAGAGGTTTTTGCTCATTCCGCAGAGACATGCTACAATACAACAATACATGGGATTGCCGCCCAGTTTCAGAGTATTTCATCGTCGCTCATGTGTTTCCCATCTCGTTTTTCGGTACCCTGGCTCGCTTCTCATGATGAGAGGCAATTAACTTTTGACGGTGTTTTTTGCTCGACTATTGGTTCTTGTTGCAATAACGACGCCGACCTGTAACTATTTCGTGACAACAACGACTATATATATGCTTTGAATTCCTCCGTCCAAAAAGGCTGACCCTGAACTATACACTGTCTTTATACAATTTTGTAAACACTGAGGAGTACTTTTCACATGGATGAGCAAGTCCACTGATTTTTTTCCAATATAATAGAGCATGAGCAGATGAGCAAACCACATGCACACAGGGTGCCCGCCGAGATTATCTGGTGCACCCAGCCTTGTGGTGCTACCGCTACACCGGATGCGACAACACCTTCAAAATTGTTTGAAAAAACTTTAAAAAATCTAGCACATTGACACAGCATGAATGTAGCTGTCACAAAATTTAGATCTAAATTCGAAACATTCTTCGAGGTACAAAAAAGATAAATTTGACATCAATGTGATAATGGGCCAAATCTGAAGCCCAACTTATGTTATGTACTCCCTCCAATCCGGAAAAAGCGTCGCAGCTTGTACGTATGTTTTGTACACATTACGTTGACTTCCCACGAACCTTTTAACGGATCGGAGGGAGTACTATTTAGTGTTGAATTTGTCATTTTTGTTTTCCAAGCTGTGTTTTGAATTTTGATTTACAAATTTGTGACAAAATACATTAATGTTGTATGGACGTGCTAATTTGTTTTCACATTTATTCGAATATTTTAAAATGTGCTACGCGAGTTTGGTGCACCTATAGCCTGACAAGGCTGGGTGCACCAGATACATTCCGTCTTCTTACTAGGAACCAGTCTAAAGTTCAAACAACCGATAGATCCATGACATATGACTAGCATGAGGCCAATGAATTGTCCCATTATACGCCGGTTACGTACACGAAATGGTCCACCCACTAGAACGCAATAATTTGTGGTCTCGAAACAAGTAACTTCAACAATAATTCAGGAAACCAACGATTGCATCCGGGGGGCGACCTGTCAGTCAGTACAGAACTGGAGATGGATCCAACAATCTCTGAGCACGTGGAGACATTCAAGCCTGCACCTGCACCCTGCACCGCGCGCGCCATATTATATGGTACTGCCGCACACGGCCACACTCGAAACGTAGTGACTACTGACTAGCTAGCGAGTTAACTGAAGCAACGAGTAAAAAGTGAGAGAGCAAGGTGAAGCAGCAAGCGAGCGAGCTAGCCATGGGGTCGGTGCCGCCGGGGGAGAGGCCGCACGCCGTGATGGTCCCGTACCCAGCGCAGGGCCACATCACGCCGATGCTGCAGCTGGCCAAGCTACTCCACGCCAGGGGCTTCCACGTCACCTTCGTCAACAACGAGTTCAACCACAGCCGCCTGTTGCGCTCACAGGGCGCGGACACGCTCCACGGCGTGCCGGCGTTCCGGTTCGCCGCCATCGCCGACGGCCTCCCGCCGTCCGACCCCGACGCCACGCAGGACATCCCCGCGCTCTGCTACTCAACCATGACCACCAGCCTTCCCAGGTTCAAGGAGCTCGTCGCCAAGCTCGGCGAGGAGGCCGAGGCTTCCGGTGGCAAGCTGCCGCCGGTCACCTGCGTGGTGGCCGATAGCACCATGACCTTCGCCCTCCGTGCGGCGCGGGAGCTCGGCCTCCGCTGCGCAACGCTCTGGACCGCCAGCGCCTGTGGCTTCATGACCTACTACCACTTCAAGGATCTACGCGACCGTGGCATCATCCCTCTCAAAGGTACTATGTCTCTACACTATACACAACACCGGATCCGGCTTTCTTCTTCAGTTAGGAATTAACACATGTAGCTTCTTGGTTTTTCGCTGTTGTACTATGTTGTCCTGCACACTTGCGTTATTTGCACCACAAGAAATTAAATTGGTTACATAGTACATACCAATTCTGTCCCGCAATTTCCATGTTTATTTGCTAATTACTACTGTACGTGCCACGGTGCCAGGGTGTGAGGAGCAAGTAGAAGTTTTGGTTCTTTCGGAGGTAAGATGATTATGACTGAGATGAGTTCTTGCTGGTGCAGACGAGGCGCAGTTGAGCAATGGATGCTTGGACGACACGACCATCGACTGGATACCGGCGGTGCCCAAGGACCTGCGGCTGCGCGACATGCCGAGCTTCGTGCGAACCACGGACCCGGACGACATCATGTTCAACTTCTTCATCCACGAGACGGCCGCCATGTCGCAGGCGTCGGGGTGGTCATGAACACCTTCGACGAGCTCGACGCGCCGCTGCTCGACGCCATGTCCAAGCTCCTGCCTCCCATCTACACCGCCGGGCCGCTCCATCTCACCGTCCGCAACAACGTACCGGACGAGAGCCCGGCCGCCGCCCTCGCCTCCAGCCTGTGGAAGGAGCAGGACGCGCCGCTCCGGTGGCTCGACGGCCGGCCCCCGTGCTCCGTGGTGTACGTCAACTTCGGGAGCATCACGGTTATGTCGAGCGAGCAGCTTCTGGAGTTCGCCTGGGGGCTGGCCAACACCGGATACGCCTTCCTGTGGAACGTGCGACCCGACCTGGTGAAGGGCGACGAGGCCACGCTCCCCGCGGAGTTCTCCAAGGAGACGGAGGGGCGGAGCATGCTGTCGACGTGGTGCCCGCAGGCGAAGGTGCTGGAGCACGAGGCTGTCGGAGTGTTCCTCACGCACTCCGGGTGGAACTCAGCGCTGGAGAGCATCTCCGGCGGTGTGCCGATGGTGTGCTGGCCCTTCTTCGCGGAGCAGCAGACCAACTGCCGGTACAAGTGCACGGAGTGGGGAGTCGGGACGGAGATCGGGGACGTGGTGAGGAGGGCCGAGGTGGAGGGGATGATACGGGAGGCCATGGAGGGGGAGAAGGGGCGAGAGATGCGGCGGCGCGTGACGGAGCTCCGGGACAGCGCGGTGGCCTCAGCACGGCGTGACGGACGGTCCATGCGCAATATTGATAGGCTCATTCACGAGGTGCTGCTGGCTTGAAACACCTGCGTTCGCAATCCCTGGGTGCACGGTTCGGGAGCGTCCTCAAGTTTATTACAGTAAGACGGAACCAATCAAAACCCTCCCCATTTTGTTTGGCATATTTTGAGTGGTTCCATGGATTGAATAAATTATATAGCCAAACATAGGGTATTGTATAACGAGATTCATTTGGATTACTTACAAGCGAGATTCATTTGGCATGACGACAGTGAAAAGATATGAAATATTGACTAGGGATGTGGTTTGTCGCCCAAAAAATCGGAAAACAGGGGTGGAGGACTTGGTAATTATGACGTGGAGGTAAAAAAAATTAAGTCCTACTTGGCAAACAGCTTTTTAACCTTCTTAACGAGACTGGAGTCAGTTGCAAGTGGAGTTGCAACTGACACTTTTCCCAGTTGCAAGTGGGTTGCAACTGAGAATTTTCCAGTTGCAAATGGAGTTGCAACTAAGATATGTCCCACTTGCAAATGGATTTGCATTTGAGATATTTCGTATTTTGAATTGTAAAATGAAAATGTGAAAATTTTGAATTTAAAAATCTAAAAATGTTATACGAAATATACAATTCTTAAAGCCCAATAAATTTAAAAAATGCTCTAAATGTGATATACATTTCAAAAATAGGCCGAACACACAAAGCAAAAAAAAAAAACACACAATGGGAAAAAAAGCCCTAAGCCTCATTGGCAATACCAGCCCGACAAATGGAAAAGGAGGCAATGCAGCCCACTCCGACCCATGTAAGGACCATCCTGTGCCTAGACAAACAACAACAGAAAATGCCCAGTCCATGCATGAACAGCTGACTGAGAATTAGCAAATCTGATTTTGCAAGGTTCAAAAGTCAGGAGACAAAGAAGGAAGGAAAACAGTGCACCGAATTTTATGTACTAACTTTATAAGAAGGCATGGACATAATCATATCAATTTTAGTATTCAAGCTTTCAATATCTTCTAATAATTTACCATTTGGCACGTGATGACCACCTTTCTTTGTGTCATTGAGCATAGTATCTTATAGAATTGTTGCACCAGTCAACTATCTCAAAAGTCCAAACTGATAAAATGGGTTCGGTGCAGAATGTGTCATTTATATGTAACACTCCCCCCTCACGTCTAGGCTATTTTAGTCCTTAGCGTGGGTTCGGTGCAGGCCGCAGAATCTTTTTTCTTTTTGTTTTTTAATACTGCGCGAGCAAGGTCATGAACTTGAGACATCTTGGCTCTGATACCATATAGAAATTGTAGAATCCCTAATATTTGTTGTCTTATTACGGTGACCCTCATGGGGTATACAAAGAGGTACAAGGAGATAGAGAAGATTGGAGTACAAGGCATTGCGATGGTCCTCACAGATGCTGATGCAATGTGATTTCTGCCCAGTGCTCTGATACCATATAAGATTGTTTCACCAGCCAACTGTCTCAAAAGTCCGAACTGATGGAAAGAGTTGTGCAATATATTTATATTTAACATATCTAACAAAGTGTTAGCTTGAGAGGTTGTTTTGTTCACATATACCATGTGAGTAGGACAGCTCACTCTCATTTTGCTTAAGTTTCATGATGTTATTTCTCATTTTTTATAATTCTAGTATGACGATAATATTTGAAAATAATGGCTTCCTTGCATACATTCTAAGAATTAATTCGACCATTTGGCAAAGATGAAAGTCACTCTTTAGCTCTTCCTCTTAATGATACAAGGAAAACATATAACATTCACATAATCTGATTCAACATCTTTAAATTCTTGCATATCATACCACATGGCATATGTGGTGAGCAGCCTAAACAAATCAATATCAAGATAAGATCAAAAAACACAACAGAACAATCACTCACGCTACAAACTGATAGCTTGACATGAAATTGATTCAATCGGAATCAAGTGCGTGTAGTGGCGTCGTTGACCGCCTGACCCGTCTTCTTTGCGAGCAGCACATGAACCAGTCTGTCAAGATTGGCCTCCGCGGCGCCACCTGGCAGCGTCGCCCGCGCGGCCTTCTCCTTCCACTCCGCCGCGCGCCGGCGCATCTCCTTCCCCTTCTCCCCCTGCATGACCTCTTTTATCTTCGCCGCCACCTCGGACCGCCTGACCTCCCCGCCGATCTCCATCCCGACGCCCCACTCCGTGCGCTTGTACCTGCAGTTGGTCTGCTGCTCCGCGAAGAAGGGCCAGCTCAGCATCGGCACGCCGGCACAGAAGCTCTCCAGCGTGGAGTTCCAGCCGGAGTGCGTCAGGAACACCCCGACGGCCTCGTGCACGATCACCTTCTCCTGCGGGCACCACGTCGTGAGGAGGCCACGGCCCTGGATGGCGGCGGCGAACTCCGGCGGCAGCACGGCCGCGTCGCCCTTGACGAGGTCGGGGCGCACGTTCCAGAGGAAGGGGTAGCCGCTGTCGGCCAGCCCCCACGCGAACTCCAGCATCTGGTCGTTGGTCATCACCGTGATGCTGCCGTAGTTGACATACACCACCGAGCGGGGCGGGCGGCCGTCGAGCCACTCAAGCAGGCCGGGCTGCTCCTTCCACAGGTTGGACCTGACGCCGACGTCGAGCGGGGAGCCCTCGGGCACGACCCGGCGGACGTGCAGGAGGAGAGGGCCGAGCTCGCAGATGGGCTGCTTGAAGATGGATCTCATGGCGTCGACGGCCGGTTTCTCCAGGTCGTCGAATGAGTTGATGATGACGGCGTCGGGCCGCGTCAGACGCGCCGTCTCGCGGATGAGGAAGTTGAGCATGATGGCGTGGCGATCCGTGGTTCGAATGAAGTCGGGAAAGTCGCGCAGCTGGAAGCCGTCGCAGATGCCAGGCACGCCGTGGACGACCGTGTCCAGGTACCCGTCCGTGAGCTGCGCCTCGTCCTTGAGCGGCACGAGGCCCTGCTCGACGAGGTCCTTGTAGTAGTTGTACGCCATGAAGCCGGAGACGCTGGCCGTCCACAGCGCGGCGCACGGCAGGCCGACCTCCTTCGCGGCGTCGTAGGCGAACGACATGACGACGTCGCACAGGAGGCACGTCACCGGCGGGACGCCGGAGGCGGGGTCGTTGAGCTTGGCGAGGAGCATGCTGAGGTGCGGGAGGCAGGTGGTCATGGTGGAGTGGCAGAGCGCGGGGATGTCCTGGGTGGCGTCGGCGCCGGAGGGCGGTAGGCCGTCCGGGATGTGCGTGAAGTCGAAGCCCGGGCAGGCGTCGAACGCGTTGGCGCCCCGCGACCTGAGGAGGCGACTGTAGTTGAACTCGGTGAGGACGAAGGTGACGTGGAAACCCCGGCGTGCAGGAGCTTGGCCACCTTGAGCATCGGCGTGATGTGGCCCTGCGCCGGGAACGGGACGCACACCGCGTGCGGCTTCTGGTCCATCGACCCCATGAATCTCGGTCGGCTGCACTGACAAACTTCAGACTGCACTCTAAGCAAGTTCTTTGATGATCGACTTTGCTGCTGGCTTAATTTGGAGCACTGGTATATAACCTCGAGTTAGGACTTGTGACCAACGGCGCTAGTTCTGAGGCAGTGATGCGGACGGCCAAATTGACTGGTTACAATATAAGGCGGCTAAGAGCGCAGCCCGTTGGGCAGCCATAGATGATGATGAAGATATAGTTAACAAGATGCACTTGCGCGCCTCCATGTGCTCAGCAGCTGCTCGTCACGAGGCAGATCGGCAAGATGATACGTGCTTTTGTTTTTACTTATACCTGCTGTCTGCGTGTTATCCAGGCTAGCTTCTCGGTATTGAGCATGGAGCGCATGGCCGATTGTTTATACATGGCTTCGCCACATTATTGGATGCTCTCGATCGGATCCACCGGAATGCGCGCCGAGATCGGCGTTGCAGGCGCGACTTGGCAATTCTCGTCTTGCCGGAGCCGTTGAGCCCGCCCAACTTGCAAGTAAAGTAATCGCCTATCTCTATAGGTGTGAGTGTGTGACTAAATTTCAGTCGAATGAAAATTTGGTTAAGTCTTAGTCAGGGTACGTTGTCAAATCTCAGTTTCAATCCATGCCTAACACCGAAGATGTGAGGAGCAGCAGTTTTCTTCCTTGGCTTTTCTTCAAATTTTCTTCTGTCCATGGACAATACAGCGATGGGCGAAGCTAGGAAACGAGTCCGATCACAGAACCGGTACATCTGCCTCTATTCATTATTGACTAATACTTGCAGCTCAGCAGTTTCCTCCTTCATATTCATCTGACAGGTGGTGACAACAACTTCTGCAATCTTGAGCATGCCAGTCTGCCTGCTGATGTGACGAGAGGACTTCAAATCGTCTGCTGCTGCCTCACCCTCCCCCAGTCCGAGGGGGCACAAGAGCTGCTGCCCTCCGCTGGGGATGACATCCTGTGATGCCACCGGAAACTCTAGGACAGACCGACAGACAGCCTTGCCGGCTCTGAGCTCGTCGCATCATAAACCTTGAGGTAGAAGAACACGGCCGTAGCACCACACCTGACTTTGGAGCGTGAGGCGATGTAGTTCCCGCCAACGGGTCGCCGACAAAAGGCAGGTTATTCTCGTCAACCTTGGCCCATGTACCCCCCTTGCGCACATGGAAAGCAAAAGCAGCCCACGGTGGCGTAGGCCAGTACACAGATCTCCGGAAACTCTAGGACAGACAACCTTACCGGCTCTTAGCTCATCGCATCATAAACCTTAAGGTAGAACACGGCCGTAGCACCATACCTGGCTTTGAGCGTGAGGCGAAGTAGTTCCGGCCAGCGTTTCGCAGCGCGGCGCAACGGCTAGCAAAGGTGTGCTCTGAAGTTTTCGGGAAATTACATGGATGGCGCCGGATCACACGGAGGATTGGTGTGGGGTGAAAAAGAAGGATAAGAAGTCTTGCTGAAGCTTGTTGCGTAGGCCAGAACACAGATCTCAGGGGGTCGAGGTACTGCCGTGGGGTGAGGACGAAGGGCCATCCTACCCCAAGCTAAGGTACTCGAACCATGGCTGGTAGCCGGCGTCGGGGTCAACCTTGTACCGGCCGGCGTGAGATGGAGAATATCTTGCGGCCGTGCATGATCAGGACAGGGTCACGCTTGGCAGGCATGGGGCGGGGGGCCCTACTGGAACTGCCGGTCCTCGTGTGTGGGGTCTTAGAGACTGTCGTATCACCGCCGACGCCGACGATCCAGGAGCCCCCCGTCGACCCTGAAGACGGAGTAGGCCGGCTTCTCAACAGCGTGCGCCAACAGCAGGTACATGGCCGTCTTGGCGGCCTCGTCGTCGTCTGGATGATCCGCCGACATCTCTTCTCCCTTCCTCTTGGACGAAGAGATTCTACAACCTCTTGCGTGTCCCTGCCTTATCCTACGGGCCTAGGTGTGTTAAGATTCGTGCGTGTTCATTTTGCCACTATCACCCTGTACTTTGTACATCTTCGTCTCCCTATAGTGCCCAAGGTGTACTTGTACACTTTGCCACCCTCTCTCCTGCTCGTGTCCCACACGGCAACACTCATCTCTCTCGCCCCCCGCGACCCCTTCTCACTTCTACTCGCCGGCGCCGGAGAACACGGCCTGCACGGACAGCCCAACGCGCCGGATCCGGCCTCCACGGGCTACCTACCGAGTCGAATCGGTCATCACGGGCCATGTTGACATCCGGCGGGGAGGGGACAGGCTATGCCTGACCGGTGTGGAAGGAGGAGGGCTTCCGCATCTGGTGCGGAAGGAGGTAGCGGGTGCGCCATCTCTATATGGACGAGATGTTGCATGTAGGGAAGCTCGCCGGCCTCGTGTCGCCTGCCTCGCCGCACTGGGGCTTGCTCATCCTTTCCGGCTGAGGGTGGAGCAAAGAAGCAATTTTGGGATGGGGGGCAGCTAAATTAGGGGTTCCGTGATGTAATTATAAGATGTTTTAGATAGTGACAGTGTTCAACATAGATTGGTTACATGTTGGATATAAGAGCTACACTATCAGATCAAATCTCTATGTGATCTGAGTTGATTTGGTCACTTTCTTGCGTCAAAAACCCATTCAGGTATTTCTTGCTACTACAAAACATTTGAGACCCACCTGGTGCAACATATACATGTGCCAAGTTCAACATTAATTTCCATCATTGTGAGAGTTAAATCTTGCCAAGAGAACATCACTAATCACATCATCTAAATTAGCCTCCGCGGCTCCACCTGGTAGTGTCGCTCGCACTGCCTTTTCCTTCCACTCGGCTGCACGCTTCCTCATCTCCTGTCCCTTCTTCCCCTCCATCACCTCCCTTATCATCGCCGCCAACTCTACCCTTTTCACCTGGCCACCAATCTCCATCCCGTTTCCCCATTCGGTGCACTTGTAACGGCAGTTGGTTTGCTGCTCCGAGAAGAACGGCCAGCTCAGCATCGGCACGCCGGCGCAGATACTCTCCAGTGTCGAGTTCCACCCGGAGTGCGTCAGGAAAACGCCCACCGCCTCATGAGCAATTACCTTCTCTTGGGCACACCATGTTGTCAGCATGGAGCGGCCGCTGACGGAGGACATGAATTCCGGCGGCAGCACCGCCGTGTCATCCTTAACAAGGTCAGGCCGGATGTTCCATACGAACGCGTAGCCGCTGTTTGCGAGCCCCCACGCGAATTCGAGGAGCTCCTCGTTGGTCATGACGGTGATGCTGCCGAAGTTGACGTATACGATGGAGTTGGCGCTGTGTCGGTCGAGCCACTCGAGGAGGCCGTCGTCCTCCTCTTTCCAAAGGTTGGACGCAAGGCCATCTAGCGCGGAGCCGAACGGAACTACGAGGCTGGCGTAGCGATGGAGCGGGCCGACGGTGTACATGGGTGGGAGGATGTCACGCATGGCGTCGAGGACCGGTCCCTCGAGCTCGTGGAAGGTGTTGAGCACGACCGCGGTGGGGAGCGATAACCGCTCGGCCATGTGCATGACGAAGTTCAGCACGACGTCGTCACGGTCCATGGTGCGAATGAAGCTGGGGAAGTCACGTAGCCGTATGCCCTCCCACATGCCGGAAAGCCGTGTACCACCGTGTCGAGGTGTTCCTTGTCCGTGACATGTGTCTCATCTGCACGCAAATCTCATAGCAAAACACATTTGTCAAAATATGCACCCACTCCAAACGAGACTGAATTCGGCTTCCACGCTCCCTCTGTTACTAATTATTACAATAAGATGTTATAGACATTATTTCAATGTGGACTACATACAGATTAAAATTAACATATACACTAAAACACGTTTAAATACATGCGAATATGAGAAAAGCTAAAATATGTTATATTTAGAAACGAAGGGAGTACCTTTGAAAGGAACGAACCCGTGCTCAATGAGCTGACGAGAGTGGCGGTACCCCATGAACCCGCAGGCGCTAGACGTCCACAGCGCGGCGCACGGCACGCCGATCTCCTTTGCGGCATCATAGGCGAAAAACATGACACCGTCAGCGACGACGTAGGTGACAGGCGGCACTCCGGAGCCGGGATCATTGAGCTCGGCAAGAAGTGCCCTGAAGTGGGGCAGGCAGGTGTTCATGACGGCGTAGCAGGTTTAATTTGGCGACGTCATGATGGACATCGGCATCGGATGGCGGCAGCCCATCCGACATGGCAGCGAATCGGAAGTCCGGGAGGCCGTCTAGCGCTGCCGGTCCGCGCGAGTGGAGTAGTCGACGGTGGTTGAACTCGGTGTTGACGAAGGTGACGTGGAAGCCCCGGGTGTGGAGTATCTTGGCCAGCTTGAGCATCGGCGTTATGTGGCCCTGCGCCGCGGCCGGCAGGCAAACGACGTGCGGCTTCTCGCCGGCCACCATATTTCTTAGTGCCTGCTACTTGTTTTCTCAGCAGTTCTGAATACCTAGTTACAAGGTGGTCACTCTTTATAGGGAGTTAACTTTCTGAGTAGATGTTCCCAACTACGTTTGTCTTCTCGCGAGTGTGCAGTTCGTTTCTTCCAATGGAGACGGCCAAGCTGCCGTATTGTGGACTCCACTTGTTACTTGATCAGTACTAGTACTCAGTCAGTAGGCGCCGGCCGGCTGATATGCAATTGATCCTTGTGGCGATTTTCATTCAATTACTAGAGATGCTTTTTTACATGCACGCACTTGTTGCATAAGAGTGTCTTCAACACATCTGTCCAGTATGTATGTTTTTACACAATGCTTGAGGTGGGTTCTTCTAAGTACTGCTACACCTATACGGCCCTAACTTCTTTTAGACATTTTGGGTATAACAAAAAAAACATGTTGTAGTTGAATATATAAGCAATTTAGCAATTGATTTAATCCTCGAAAACAGTAAACAATTTATGACTAGAATAATCAGAATTAAACTAATCATGCGATCTACTAAAACAGTAGATAAACAGAACAAATCTACAGCATATACTACTAGCAGAAATTGTAGTAGTAACTCGAACAGGAAGATCAGGAGATCATACAGTATGGCAGCAGCGGCAGCAGAAGCAGAAGCGTCACCCATGTCGGCGATGAAGAGCCTGCCGATGTCGGAGAAGAAATCGTCGTTGGGGAAAAACTCGAAGCCAGTAGTCGCGCGAGAGCGCTCCCCAAAAACCTGATCGCCCCTCTCCCATACAGGTTCACAAGAGGCGGGGTTCCGGAGGCCTACTGTCCCTTCAACCGGTGCACGCCGGAAGACGGGATGGAGAAGACTTGGAAGACGGCGGCGCAAGGTTCTGGAACTAGGACGGCGAGCGACCATGTGTTGCGTGTGTTTTGGCGGCTAGGGTTTTCCTCTGCTTATATAGCGCGGGTCGGGTAGGACGTGGGCGCAGCCCACGATCGAGTCGGTAACGTCTCCACGATCCAAAAGAATCGGAAACGGCTCAATAAATTTTCTCGGACTGCAAAAATATAACTCAGCTCGGTGAGATTCCCGCAACCCGCGGCGCGACGCGGCGTGTCGTGACGTGACGTGACGTGACGTGACGAGACGAGCGAGTGGAGGCGGAGGAGGAGGAGTGCGCGAGAGAGAGTCATCTGTTCTCACAAGCACACCAAGTAGCACAACACTCACCTTATAAAGTGGTGCAACTCTCTCCCAACTAGCAATGTGGAACTAAAATTTAGTCCCCAAACCAGCCATATAAATGGGCCATGAGATTTTCGGAATTTAATTGAGCCATGTGCAAAATCTGGGATTTAATTGGGCCATGGACAAAAGCTGGGCAAAAGCCCATAAAATTCCAACAATCCCCACAAAGTCTCATTGGCACACATCTCATCATTCAGTTCCAAAACATTGTTTTATATACCGGTACTTAGTGGAGACTGTTAAGTTGAACTTCCACTTAAAAACTTATGCTACACTAGATCACAACTTGGATAGTGGACTATGCCTTGAACTACAAGTTTGCTGCGACTAGTTTCACACAAATCCTTGACCGATACTGGGCTGCCGCAAGGCTTCCCCGGGGTGGAGCTTATGCGTCATACTCCAAGACCTTTCATGAGTTTATTAAAGAGCACCCAACTCTCATAGACTACGACGTTTAATAGTCAGACTCATATAGGTGTATTCCTCAAGAGATGCTCTGCAGGACAACATCTCCGCTTATAAAAGTAAGCCACTTGGAATACATTAAGATAAATATCAACCTGCCATGCAGATCAGGAGAGTATTGCATCTTCACGGAGTGGGAAAAATAATGTAGGATACTCTCCTCCAGCTGACCAACAGCTTGTCTCCCACTTCTAATTCACGGGATCTCCGATCACATAGAGTGGTTTACCACTGTGGACAACTCATACCGTGGGTCTCAAACCCATCTCCTCGATGCACTATCTATCACATTACGTGATAAACCCTTTGTGAAGGGATCTGCCAAGTTCTTAGACGTTTGGATATAATCCAACGCAATAACTCCGGAGTTTCTCAATTTTCTGACAGATTTCAATCTCCTCTTCACATGCCTTGATGACTTCAAATTATCCTTAGAACTTTTAATCTTAACTATCACAGTTTGATTATCACAGTTCATAAGGATAGCGGGTATTGGTTTTTCAACCACAGGTAAGTCCATCAAAGCTCACGAAGCCACTCTGCTTCAACAGTGGCTGTGTCTAACGCTGTGAGTTCTGCTTCCATAGTTGACCTCGTTAAGATGGTCTGCTTGCAAGACTTCCAGGAAACAGCGCCACCACCGAGTGTAAACACGTAACCACTCGTGGCCTTAATCTCATCAGCATCAGATATCCAGTTTGAATCACTATAACCCTCCAGTACCCTCGGATACCGGAGTAGTGAATTCCATAGCTCGCAGTGCCTTTTAAATAACGCATAACTCTCTCAAGAGCATGCCAATGATCATCTCCCGGATTAGAAACAAACCGGCTCAACTTGCTCACAGCAAAAGAGATGTCAGGCCTCGTGGCACAAGCCAAATACATAAGCGAGCCAATAATCTGAGAATATCTCAGCTGATCTCTAGCACTCTGTTGATTCTTTCGAAGCAACACACTAGGATCATATGGTGTCGGAGAAGGCTTACAGTCGTCATACCCGAAGCGACTCAAGACCTTTTCCACATAGTGAGACTGAAGCAGTGTAATCCCACCATTACCATCTCTCAGCAGCTTGATGTTCAAGATAACATCAGCCACTCCTAGATCCTTCATCTCAAAACAGCGAGATAAGAAATCCTTAACCTCCTTAATCAATCAAGGTTGGTTCCAAAGATCAGTATGTCATCGACATACAGACAGAGAATAACTCCCTCGCCCCCACCATGGCGATAGTACACACACTTGTCAGATTCGTTTACAATGAAACCTGCAGCAGTTAAAGTTCTTTCAAACTTTTCATGCCATTGCTTAGGAGCTTGCTTCAGGCCATATAAAGACTTCAACAACTTGCACACCTTTGCTTCCTGACCAGGTACTACAAAACCATCGGGCTGATCCATGTAAATTTCCTCGTCTAACTCTCCATTTAGGAAAGCTGTCTTAACGTCCATTTGATGAACGAGAAGACCATGCGAGGCAGCCAACGAAAGTAGCACACGAATCGTGGTCAGTCTAGCCACAGGTGAGTAAGTATCAAAGAAGTCTTCACCTTCTTTCTGGGTATAACCCTTGGCCACAAGCCGCCTTGTACTTCTCAATAGTACCATCAGGCCTAAGCTTTTTCTTGAACACCCACTTACATCCTACAGGTTTACACCCATAAGGACGATCAGTGACTTCCCAGGTTCCGTTAGCCAAGATGGAATCCATCTCGCTACGGACAGCTTCCTTCCAGTAGTCAGCATCAAGAGATGCATAAGCTTCTGAAATGGTACTGGGTGTGTCATCCACAAGGTACACAATGAAATCATCACCAAAGGACTTTGCAGTCCTCTGTCTCTTGCTCCTAACAGGAACTTCATTGTCATCCTCCACAGGATTATCAGTGTGTTCTATCGAAATGGTAGGATCAGGAATAACAACCAATTCCTGACTAGATGTATTAGGTATCTCCTGATTTGATGAGCTAGGCATATCCTTCATGGAAAGATATCCTCAAAGAAAGTCGCATCCTTCGACTCCATAATCGTACCAACATGAACGTCGGATACCTCAGATTTTACTACCAAAAATCTATAACCAACGCTATGAAAAGCGTAGCCCAGAAGAACACAATCCACGGTTTTTGGTCCAAGCTTGCGCTTCTTGGGAATTGGTATATTGACTTTCGCCAAACAACCCCAAGTACGTAAGTAAGAGAGTCTCGTATTTTTCCTTTCCCATTCCTCAAATGGAGAAAGTTTTCTTCTTTGTGGAACTCGGTTTAGGACATGACAAGCTGTCAATAGAGCCTCCCCCCACCATGCCTTGGAGAGACCCGAAGTGTCTAACATGGCGTTAACCAAATCAGTTAGAGTTCGGTTCTTTCTTTCGCCACCCCATTTGACTGAGGCGAGTAGGGAGGCGTCCTCTCATGGATTATACCATGTTCCGCACAAAAAATCAAACTCATTGGAAAAATACTCTCCACCACGATCAGACCTTAGCCGTTTAATTTTCCGATCAAGTTGGTTCTCTGCTTCAGCTTTATAGATTTTGAAAAAGTTTAAAGCCTCATCTTTTGATTTCAGAAGATACACATAACAATATCTAGTGGAGTCATCAATAAGCGTCATGAAATATTTCTTTCCGCCTTTTGTCAACACGCCATTCATCTCACAGAGATCCGAATGTATAAGTTCCAGTGGTGCCAAGTCTCTTGCCTCAGCAGTCTTATGGGACTTGCGAGGTTGTTTAGCTTGCACACACACTTGACACTTGGAACCTTTGACAGTAGTGAATTTCGGAATTAAATCCAAACTAGCTAGCCGCGTCATGCAACCAAAGTTAATATGACAAAGTCGTGAATGCCAAATATTGGACTCAACCTCATAAAAATGATTAATAACTTTAGTGCAAAAATCTGACAAAGATAGGCGGAACAAGCCTCCGCACTCATAGCCTTTACCAACAAATTGTCCATACTTAGATATTACAACTTTATTGGACTCGAAAACCAACTTATAACCATCTCGACATAGAAGAGATCCGCTGACGAGATTTTTATTGATGGAGGGCACATGATGCACGTTCTTCAGCGCACGATCTTCCCGAAGTAAACTTCAGATCGACCGTGCCAACACCACGAACAAAGCATGTGACCCGTTCCCCATCAGCACGGGAGAAGTCCCTGTGAACTGGTAAGAAGAAAACATGGAGGCATCAGCACAAACATGTACATTGGCACCAGTGTCAATCAACCATTCAGGAGAATGACAAACTGAAAGGATGGTAGGAAATATACCGTACCCAGAATCCTTCATCTCAGTGTCCCAATGACAACATTGGCAGTCTTGCCGTTGTTGTCCAGTCCGCGCAGCTCATGGCGGTTGGGACAGCGAGGTGCCCAGTGAGTTGGATCACCAAACATGGCATGATCCCTTCCTCGGCTTATTGTTGTTCTTCTTAAAGTTGGTAGGCTGTTTTGGCTTGTGCCTATCATCAGACTTGTCTTTGCCCTTGTTATATTTGGGCTTGTGGGACTACTGGAAATTCTTCTTCTGTACCATGTGGGCACTAGAACCAGCCTCAGCAACTCGAGCACGAGTGTCCTTTGCTCTCGCCTTCTCTTCCACGTCAAGAGACCCAATGAGATCCGAAACGGAAAACTCTTGTCTCTTGTGTTTCAGAGCAGTAGCAAAGTTGCTCCACGAAGATGGAAGCTTAGCGATAATGCCACCGGCAACAAACTTGTCCGGTAGATTACACTTGAAGTGCTCAAGTTCTTTTGCGAGTGACTGTATCTCATGAGCCTGTTGTACAACAGAACGCTCATCAGTCATCTTGTAGTCATAGAATTGCTCCATGACGTACAACTCGCTGCCAGCGTCCGAGGCCCCAAATTTGGCCTCGAGCGCATCCCACATATCCTTGCCGTTATCAAACGACATGTACGAGTCCACAATGGAGTCGTCAAGGATACTAAGGAGGGCACTCTTGAAAAGAGTATCGAGCCTCTCATATGCCTCCAATTGTTCAGCATTAAGCTCGCCCTCAGGCTTGCCTTTGGTGGGACATAGCAGTTACTGTTCTGAAACCAGTAAACTGCTCTCATGCGCCACCGTTTGTAAAGCACACCTTTAAAGGGAAAAGGCTTCGTTGACGCGAGAAAGTCAGGCGATGCAAATTGCCTATAATCAGGTTTTTGGATTGTTGAATATATAAGCAATTTAGCAATTGATTTAATCCGCGAAAATAGTAAACACTTTATGACTAGAATAATCAAAATTAAACTAATCATGCGATCTACTAAAATAGTAGATAAACAGAACAAATCTACAGCATATACTACTAGCAGAAATTGTAGTAGTAACTCGAACAGGAAGATCAGGAGATCATAAAGTGTGGCAGCAGCGGCAGCGAAAGCAGAAGCGTCACCCATGTCGTCGATGAAGAGGCTGCCGATGTCGGGCTTGGCGAGATTCCCGCAACGTGCGTCGCGTCACGTCGTGACGAGACGAGCGAGCGGCGTCGGGGGAGGAGTGCGCGGGAGAGAGCCTTCTGTTCTCACAAGCACACCAAATAGCACAACACTCCACCTTATAAAGTGGTGCAACTCTCTCCCAACTTGCAATGTGGGACTAAACTTTAATCTCCAAACCAGCCATATAAATGGGCCATGAGATTTTCGAAATTTAATTGGGCCATGTGCAAAATATGGGATTTAATTGGGACATAGACAAAAGCTGGACAAAATCCCATAAAATTCCAACAGTTGTATACACAAGGGACACAACGATGTATACATATTCGGCCCCTGGATGAACATGGATAACAAAATCTACTCCTGTTGGTGGTGATGTTTGATTCACCTATGAGCGTACTCAAAATATGGGTACACGTATACGCAAGAGTTTTGTGTGTGAATCTGCCTCTGTAGATATATTCTCCGTCGGCCTTATATACAGGACACGATGAGAGTTACAGTCCCATGTTAATGCATGTGGTGACAAGGGGCGGTTCCTGGAAACGTGGTGTAGAGATGATCACCACAATCTAACGCCCCATTATGGCCACAATCCGGCTGTTTGGCGTATGTCCAGTTCTGGGCTCTAGGTTTTTTTTTTTTTTTTGATACAACGTCTATGGATACATTACACAAGAAAGCACCGGAGTATACTGGAAATATCCAGACACGCCACAGCTGTCCCACTTTTACAGAAAACACCCCACAGAAAAGGAAAATAACGCACACACCTCTGGGGAGCTCTGCCAATCCTTGTCCGCAGCCGTCCGAGACCTTGCCGTCGCACCACCGCAGGGGAGGACGAGAGGTAGCAGGAAGACCGTTGAATCGCCTGCCCAGGCCTATTGGGAATCAATTCCCGTTGAGGTCGCCGCAATAGCCACTCACCGGCGTGGGTGAGATCTTGGCGACGACGGTGGTTCATCGGCGGGGACACGCCCCGACCTGAGCAGACTGTCGAGCTGGGCTCGGCGCAGAACGCCAGCCCCGCAGCTCGCCATCAATCCAACAAAGGGGAAGCTGCAAGAGCCACTCCGGCAGAATCGAAGAAGAGCCGCACCACCACACCCGCTCCTCGCCGCCACGGCCGGCCAGCAGAAGATGGTATCAACTCGCCCCACGATCTGCAGAGCAGAAAATCGAGCAGGCGGATTTCTTGAATCGGCCTTGGCCATCTCCACCCCTGCAAGAAGTCCACCATTGACCGGTCGTGCAGAGAAGAAAAAGCCTGGCTCCGGCGACGCTGCAAATCACCGGAATCCAACCGAGGGGGACGAAGAAGAGAACCAAAACTCCATCACGCACAGCAGTCACCAACCTGACGACCGCCAGCACGAAGGAGGCACAAAACTCCACTACCTCCCCAGCGGCCGCGCCGCCGGACTGGAGAAAAGAGGGGGAGACATTATTCTTCAGAGCCGCCGACACCATCTCCAGCCCGATGCCGACGACGAAGACGAGAAAACCTACAAAACTACACCTAACTACTCGCACGGTCGAGATCCGGAGCTTCCCCCCGCCTCGCAACGTCCGAACGGCGCCGGAGACGGAGGGGAGCGGCGGATTCGCCGGCGAAAAGCACGGACGCCTTACTCTCGCTCTTATCTACTGTAGCAAGGAGGGAAACGGGGAAGGGGAAAGTGAGGGTGTCAATCACAATAGTTTTTACCTTCTGGGCTCTAGGGTTGACAGGTCTTAATGGGAGATAGGCCCTTCCCGGCGGCGTGGCCTGTTATGCAAGACAAGCAATAAACGATGCAGAAAGTAAGATCAAACACAGGGAACACGGGATTTTAAGGTGGAAAATCCAAGTAGAAGGGGGAAAACCACGGCCCCAGCTAGCAAAATTTCACTATTTTGGGAGAGGTTGTCCACAAGACCGATGGGTTCATCAGCATGTTCACTACCGGGTGTAGTAATTCTCAAGTGCACTGGGTTCATCAGCTTGTTCAATACCTGGACTAGTAATTCTACGTTCGTGGTTTATGTCTGCAGCTTTTCTAGCTGAGCAATCTAGCCTATCCAAAGCATCTTTGTATCAAGTAGAAATCATCTGTGAAATTGTACGAAGGTGGCAAAGAGAGGAGGGGCAACATTCTTCCGACGACGTGCATAGCCCTGACAGTACCATACGAGTCCTCGAGGAACAAATAGGAATTCACGCAAATAATTTAACCTGGTTGTTGTGTTTCCAGTCCTCCAACCACGTGAGCTAGGCAATACATAAATACTTTGGGAACCCAACACGCACAATTCTAGTATCTAAATACCACTCTCACACCTATCTATCTTCTTCAACATGTTCTTGAACACGATATGGCTTAGGACCTAGAAATGGGAGGTGTCTAGAATCATACTACAACTTTGTAGTAAGTATGTGACCCATGGTTTACCCATAACCTTTGTCTATCTTGGATGCCTGCACAATTACAACGAGGCTATGATTTCTCTGAACTCTTACCATCTGGAAGTGCAGTGAATTTTACAAGTGCGTGCTGGGTCAGCTGCAATGCAGATCCACGGTTTGTAGGCGCAGATGTTATGTTCAGTATAGCGGACCTTAGGCCGACAATGTATTAAGAACGTAGCAGTGCCAACAGTATAACACTGATGGTATGTGGTTTGTGGATGACAATTACGGTCCTGCAAGAAACTAAGCTTATAATTTGGTGTGCTGAATTTTTGTTTCTCTAGCGGACCCATTTCTTCCTCGTATGGAGTAAGGACGATGCTGACTTTTTCCTTTCCGAAATTACATTGATACATAGTTCATGCTTCATCATGTCACCCCACCAGAGATGGACGGTGGCGACAGCCTCCTTAGGTCCAATCTCCTAACATCGGAGTTTTCCAAAAGAGTAGAAGAATATAATTTGTGGCGCTAAAACTAGCCTACGAATAGTCAACGCTCAGTTCTGCAATTACTGCTATGAAAATAAAACCTATGACCATCTACAATTGTTACTTTGCTTGGTGCATATCAGAAGGTTAGAAAATATCAGACAGTCAAACACTTGGGGTCAGTCTGCGGCTTGCTAAACTATGTTGTGATATGCTTATTTTTATCATCTGCTACGGAAGAAAAATAGCAACAAAAGTAGTCAAAGAAGCATCAAATTCATACTACAATAGGCAAAACAGGTTGGGCAAATTAGATTATCATCACTGCACACGCAGCCTCTCTCTGCTGGACCAACTGAATTCTGGACACCTACCGTGTGTTAGAAATCCTCTCCACCCCAAGCACATGCACTCTCTCGGATCCGGTAGGTCAATTTGGACCTTATGCTCCCACTTGATTTCCGCCATCTTGGGTGTTGAACTTCGACAGGAGAAGGTCATGAATAACGTGCCTTGGTAGGCAACCACGGACCAGCCAGGAAGAGTGTCGCTCTATGCCTCTAACTGCATATTCCTTTCATTCCAACGCCATCTCCTTCAGGCCATGTTTAGTCGGGTGTATTTTCGGAGATGGGAAGAGATTTGGTGAAATAATTCCTTTCACCCAATCATCTCAAATTACATATTTTTCACCTAATACATGAGTATGGTGTGTTTTTTTATCTACACAAAAATTAACGTTTCGTGGGGGTATCTTGGGATTATCCCATCCAAAACCGTCTTAGTAAATTGATTATTAGAAATTTTCCGAGATCCGGGATAATCCCCTAGAATACACTTCAAATACCCTAAACGTAAACAAAGCCTCATTGAGGGGCCACATCTGCTCGTGCAAACCTTGACATGAGCTGTTGAAATAATACAAGATTCCTATGTTACTAGCATGTGCGGTGGCACGCTACACAACCGGCGCTTCTATGGTTCCAGTTTCATCGAGCCATGCCTTGAGGACAATTATTAGCATCTATCCAGGTTGCTTTCACCATCCAAAATTTCACTACTTGTAGTTTTTTGATGATTTGGTTGGGGCAGAGACGAGTTCTGCATTAGTAAACTGTAGATGGAGCTGTGGCAGCTTCTTAGTTTTCTTATCTCCTAGGTATGTTAATCGTGCCATCCACAAGCACATGGGATTCATCAGCTTGTCGCTACATGGCGTAGTAATTCTGGAGCACACTGGGCTTCCTCAGCTTGTTCATACCTGGCATAGTAATTTCCTGTTTTCAGTTAGCTTTTCTGGTGGAGCAATCTGGCCTGTCCAAAGTATCTTGTATCGAATTTCATGCGGTTTCGTTGATCAGGTAGAAATCGTCGAGCTTGATCACTGTTTGATATAATTCCTCGAAGGAGGCAATAGACGAGAGGGAACATTCTTCAGAAGATGTGCATAGCCCTGACAGTACAAAACAATGCCTAGTTCAAGAAACCTGACCAACTGAAAATGACCAGAATATGATTACAGATACTCACAGAGGGCTGCAACGAGGATGTTTCATCGTAATTAATATTCTGGCGGTAAAAAATGGCTTAAGAGTTCACAATAAAAAATAAACAGCTACATGAATGCTTAGTATGATAGTTCACATATCACAATCACGGCAATCTCAAAGTAACATGAAAAAGATATCGAGGTACCAAGGCCTGATGGAGAGGTCATATGCTGTTCACAATCATTATGACCATCTCCTAATTCATTAGATAGATCTCTTGTCTGCACCACATCAGAGCTTCGCTTGCATAGCCCACACCTTGTTCCATTGTGAAGGCGTGATAATGGTTACAGCTCAGCACAGTTACAGAAACGAGAATCATGGCACGCACTTCAGATAGGTATAACTCCGCAGCAGTGTGTATATTGCAGGTCTAAGAAGTGGAGCAAATTTCAGTGGCCACAGTTTGGCTCCCATGCACACTTCTCCTTGCAAACGTCAAGTAGCCAGTGTGCCCTCTAGCTGTGCTGCAAGGCCTAGCCATAATAGAAGAAGTCTGTGTACTGTCAAACCCTTCTCCGGCTGACCTGATTTTTCTTTTCTTCTCAGGAAGAGAACCCACATTAGCAGCTTCGTTCGCGGTTGCACTCTTCAGAGCACTCTCGTGTACGTCATAGGTGCGAAGAAGAATTTCAAAAGTTCTAATATCTGCACAAGAACACGACAGTACAAAAATGAACTTTGGGCCCACTCTTCTTGAAAAGGTTGACTCGTGAATATGCTAACTGATCTTACCTATTTACAGATCATTTGTGATTGCATGCTTTTCTGCAAGTTCTACTGTAGGTTATTTTCACCCTAACAGCGCAAACCATGATCATGATAATCATCTTCGGTTCACTCAACTATAGCACATTTATCTTGAAATAAAATGAATGAATAATTCCAGATCTAATTTTCTAGTGTAGAAAATCAAGGGAAGTCCATTAATGAAACTATTACAAAATCACACAAACAGATTAGAAGTATAAATGAGGTTGACCGAAATGGTGTGGGAAGTGATAGGGAGGTGCCAATTTGTTCTTATGGAAGAGACTACAAGAAGGTAGGAGGAGAGGAGATTAAAATGATGCAAGAGTCGATGAATTTGCCTTGGTAACTTATTATTGAGTCGTTTGGTTCGTTTTAGGTTTTTAAAAGGGACTTTAGAAACCACTAACCTTTAGGTGATTATAACATGCTTTTTTAACACTCTAGGGTCTACGCTTGGACTGCAAATGCACAAGAACTTACAGTTCTTTTGTTTTTTCTCTCTGAAAGAAGCATACCAAAATTGAGCTACGCTATGAGTTCCCATGGCGTCACTGAGGTGGTGAGCTGGAGGTGGAGATGGCCGCTGGCAATAGGTTAGGGGAGTGCTACGGATCTTTGTAGTTGCATACATTTAAGCAACTTTAGTTGTTTATTTTGCCCTAACATGGCAAAGCATTATCATGATTGTCATCTTCAGTTAAATTAACTCAAGATCAATTAATCTTGAAACAAACTGAACAGTTCCAGGATATGGTTTTCTTCTATACAAAATCAAGGTAAGTCCACTAGCATAACTATTACAAAATTACATGAACAAACTAGATCATGAACAGATCTCATGTTCGTCCTAGGGTGTCTCGTCCTAGCGTTGCCTATAAGCCTCGGGCTATAGTTCAGCCAGTGCCCTTCACTAGCAGTCTGCAGCCTAGGGTCAGTCGTCAGTCCTCGCCGCCGGTGGGCACGCCGGCGGGAGGTGGTCAGGGTCAGATTCAGTTTGGTTCACTTGACCCGGTTTTCGTGCAGTTGGTTAGGAAGGTGCAGACACAGTTCTCCGGTGATCATGGATCGGGGCGCGTTTGCCGCGCGGAATCAGGGCTGTACAATTTTCAAACAATAGTCGTGTTCGGCAAGCTTTGCGTGCGGCTGGGCTGAATTCACCTTCTTCGTCTGATACTGGGCCTAGGTCATCCTCTGTTGGGCCTGCTGTTATGGACGCTGCTATTTCTCGCTCAGCACCTCATAGCAGTTTTGAAGAGCTTGTTGATGCGTGGGCCTTTTCGTTTTGGAAGTGCTCACGATGTTTTAGTATGAAGCATGAGATTCACCAATGCACGAATAAAATCAGGTGCAAATCCTGTTTTTGCTCTGGCCATATTGCTAAAAACTGTTATGGTAAGCCTCCGCTTACCAAAAAGTGGGTTCCGAAAAAGGTGGCGTCTGTTAATCAATCTGGGAAAGAGTCGCAGGATACCCTTATTGTTGGCGATAAAAATATGGCCTCTTCACCTTCCCTAGCTTTGGAGCCCCCAATTCAGGAAACAATTATGGATGTTGAGGAGGTGCAGAGACAAGATGCTGACATACACATGCAGGATGCAACAGTTCAGGAGGAGGAATTTGCTGATAATGGAGAAGTTCCGGCTGATATCATTGATGCGGTGCAGGGCATGAATATTGCTGATCCTCCGGTGCAAGCCTTTGTTCATTTGCTAGCAACTGTTCCGTTTGAAACACCTGACCAGGCCGATGTACATGTTGCTACAACTGTTGAGTTGGGCATGCTTCAACAGCAAACTGAAGATGATGCAGTGGAAGGGCCCATGTCTCCTAGACCTCAGGCAGCGGTGGCTCCTCCGGCTTTCACTAATCAGAAACGTAGTTGGGATGATGCTTTTGATGTCCCCTTTGAGGGTTTCCTTGCTGACATGCCAGCCCAGTGTCAGGACAGAGGAAGATTATGTCTGTGAGGAAAGATGAAGCAACTCCTTCTGCTATTGCTTCTGTTGAGATAGCAGTTCCTCCTGCTACTGCTTCGGTTGAGCCCTCTGTACCCGATGAACCTATCCCTGAGGAACCAATGCTGATGATTGAATTTCATGCTGAGCCTGCACAGCCTACTGGAGGAGATATAGGACCAAAAGGAGTGTGCCAGTGGTGGATGTCCCCTCTGAATTTCGTCGCAAGACACGCAGCCAGACAAAAAATGATGGGTTCAGAGTTGCCCCGACTCCAGGAGCGGTTCCCAATCCAAGGAAGAAAGCCAAGAGGGCTGCCACAAGGTCAAAGAAGTCTGCGGGTACTGCAGATGCTGAAGCGGAGGCTGATACACAGAGAAGTCAGGTTACTCCTTTCATTACAGTGCCGATGCTGCAGTCAATTGGCGACATGCTGGAGATCCCTCCTGAAGAAATGACGAGCCAGAAGCTTACAGCTGCTGGTGATGCCCCCCTCGTCCACGGTTGTTCCCAATGATATGTGAAGGCTGATGGCAGTTATGGGGTGGATGTGCCCCTCCTTGCATCCGTGATCTTAAATGGGTTATGTCAGATATGTCTGTCGTGTCAGTTCTATCAGTGTATCGTCGCTTATTTCCAGAGCATGGAACTCTTATTTGGCATGTAATATGGTGTGAACTCTTAGGCCCTGTTTGTTTCCGATTCTGCTTCTGCTTTTCCGATTCATGCACTACGGGAGGGAACCGAAGCGGAAGCAGCTCCAGACCTGCTTCCCGCAACTTCTACCTCAAGTCCCGAAACGTTTTTCCCTATTACCCATTTTGTTGCTCAAAATTACAACGACTGCCATCATGAGTCATAAACCTATACGTTCGCTTCGCGTGGTCGTGTAACCTGTACGTTCGCGTCCCATGGTCGCCTACCTTGCCTGTACTGGGTCTACATGTACACACGTTCTAACAGATACTCCATATCACACAAATATTTTCTGATTCAAATAATTTGTACACGAAATTTGTGCATGTTGACGAGTAGTTTTCATTCCCGTTGTCGGTTTCGAGTTTTGTAGACCATAACTTCTTAATTTTGGATCGAAGTTTTCAACATTTTTAGATGAATTTTGTCAAATTCGTCACACCCAGCATACAGTTTGAAAATTCCTTTCACGGTAGATGAATCTCGTCGTTTTCAACAACTTTCGTGTTATAACATTTTCGTTTCAACAGACATATATGAATAGATCTTATACATGTGTATGTAATAATGAATTAAATAAGTCAAAAATAACTATTTCGCTTTAAATTGGCACTTATATAACTTCTTCACCACTCAGGGGCATTTCAGACATTTCACCCAGAAAACCAACAGCAGCAGCTAGCAACAGCACTTCTGCCAAACATCAAATTTCTAATTCCAATAGCTGCTTCTCACCTACAGCTGCTTCTCAACAGCTGCAGCCCAAACAAACAGACCCTTAGTGTTCTGTTCTAGCTGGTTGTGTCAGTTAGCTATACTGTGCTTGCTGCAATGGTTTTTATGGATTACACAATCAGGAATTTGATTTGGAAGGTGCTGTGTTGGAATATCAGGGGTATGAATGCTGAGGATAAACAATTGGCTCTGTATGATAAAATTGTAGAAAGTGGTTGTGCAGTGGCATGTGTGCAGGAAACCAAAAAGGAGGATTTTGATAGGCAATTCATTAAGAAATGCTGCCCTAAGCAATTTGATAGCTTTGCTTTCTCACCCTCGGTGGGGGCCTCGGGAGGAATTCTTGTGGTCTGGAAATCAAGTATTTTCACTGGTATTTTGGTAGAGGCAAAGCGGTTTGGCCTAATCATTTCCTTCCAATCAGCTCACACTAATCAAAAGTGACTCTTGTTGTAGTCTATGCTTCTTGTCATGGTGAGGAAAGAGACCAGTTTGTTCAATGGTTGCATGATATAGTTGTACCGGATGAAGAGTTATGGTTATTTGTTGGCGACTTCAATTTTATTAGGTCGCCAGAAAACAGAAATATGCCGGGTGGTAACGTTGGGGATATGTTCCTGTTTAATGAGATTATTGCTCACTTGGGGCTGCTGGAATTGCCTTTAAAAGGCCGTTCATACACCTGGTCGAACATGCAGAGTAATCCGCTCCTACAACAGCTCGATTGGTTCTTCACAAGCTCTAGTTGGATTACATCATATCCCAACACAGTTGTCACGGCTATGGCCAAACCTACGTCTGACCATGTTCCATGTGTGGTCAGTATAGATACAGTGATTCCAAAGGCTCATTTATTCAGGTTGAAAATTTCTGGGTACATCAGCCAGGTTTTTTTGAATGTGTAAAAACTGTTTGGGAAAGGCCGACAAGGGCAGTCTCTGCTGCTGCAGTTTTAGTGGAAAAACTGAAAGCTCTTAGGCAGGAGTTAAAGGTATGGAAGACCAGCCTGTCAAAACTGAAACTTCTCATCTCCAAGTGCAACATGGTAATTTTATTTATGGACAATTTGGAAGAGGAAAGAAGGCTGTCTGTGCCTGAGACAAACTTCAGGAAAATTATAAAATTGCACTATGAAAAGCTATTGAAAGCTCAATATCAGTAATGGAAAAAGAGGTGCTCTATTCGATGGATGAAATTGGGGGAGGAGAACACTAAATTTTTCCATGCTATGGCTACTGAAAGGTATAGAAAAAATTCGATCTCCAGCTTGCAGCTGCCGGATGGCACATTGTTTCAGATCATGAACAGATGGCTGGGGTTGCTTGGTCCTGTTACAAGCAAAGGATGGGTACAACCTGTGGTATTGATATGCGTTTTGACTTACAGCAGCTTGTGGTTCCTGTGGAGGGTTTGGAGGATTTAGTAAGGCCTTTTTCAGTGGAAGAAATGGATGGAGTTGTCAAGAAGATGCCGGTGGATAAGTCACCTGGCCCAGATGGTTTTAATGGGATGTTCATGAAAAAATGTTGGGACATTATTAAGCATGATTTTTACAAACTAGCAAATGACTTCCACAAACAGGAGATTTCCTTGGAAAACATAAACTCTTCTTTCATTACTTTGGTGCCAAAGAAGCCCTCCCCTGAACAGATTAATGATTATAGGCCAATATCTTTAACTAATGTTGGCCTTAAATTTATTACAAAACTGGTGGCAGATCGTTTGCAGCTGAGGATTCTGGAGTGTATACATAAGAACCAGTATGGGTTTATTAAGGGCAAATCAATCCATGATTGTATAGCATGGTCCTTTGAGTACTTGCACCAATGCAAAGCTTCCAAAAAGCCAATTGTGGTTCTCAAGTTGGACTTCGAGAAGGCATTCGACTCTATTGAACATGAAGCTCTGTACTTGGTCTTGAGGCATATGGGTTTTTCAGAGACCTTTATTAAACGGGTCAAGAGTATTTTGGAGACAGGAACATCTTCGGTATTGGTTAATGGTGTGCCGGGAAGAAATTTCAAATGTCGTAGAGGAGTCAGGCAGGGGATCCATTGTCACCCCTGCTTTTTGTTCTAGGAGCTGAACTGCTACAGTACATAATCAATGATTTGCATCGAAGGGGCCTCATAAATTTGCCAATAAATGTAAGGGATACTGATTTCCATGGTTTTTGAGTCGCCGAGTCGAGTCGAGTCGCCGAGGCTGAGACTCGTGACTTACTGACTTGACTCGGTGACTTGCCCTGATTAGTCGCTCCGAGTCGCCAGGTGAACAGTAGCCTTTTTTAGTTTATATTGCACAGCAGCACCGTAACTATAGCAGGATATATTGTCCACTTAGAGTAAAAAAAAGGCCATACCTGCCTGGCTAGGGTTTTGGGCCGAAGCCCATCCAAACTGGCCCATCAGAGTCTGCAGATTAGGGTTACAAACTCCTCTCCCAGCCGCCACCACTCAATCTCTTTCCCCCCCCCCCCCCCCCCCCCCCCCCCCCACACCTCTCTCCTCTCCCCGGACCTCTCTCCCTCTCCCAGCACTGCAGTTGCCGCTCCTCCCCTCCCGGCGTCACCTCCAGCGCTGCCTCGTCCCCACGCGCCGCAGCTCCTCCCTTCCCTGGCCCAGCAACCACTCCCAGCCTCCGCGAGGAGCGGCGGCGGCTCGGGCCTCTCTCTGAGCTCTGCCCTTTCTCTCCCTTTCATCAAGTCGCTGAAATCCTGAGGCATCAAGTCGCTGTATAGTCGCAGGAAATCGCCGTCGAGCCAGTGACGTGGCGCGACTTGCTCCGTGAGTCAAGTCGCTAGTGCGGCTCATCCACGCCAGAACGACTCGCTGTATAGTCGGCGACTATACAGCGACTATACAGCGACTCAAAAACCATGCTGATTTCCCAGTGGTACAGTATGCGGATGATACCATACTGGTTTTGGAGGCAGATGGGGCACAATTGAGTGTGCTACGGAAGGCATTACAGGATTTTACTGCTTCTGGTTTGGCAGTGAATTTTCACAAATCGTGCATGCTACCGATTAATATTTCAGAGGAAACAGTGAATCAATTAGCTGCAGATTTTGGATGTGTTGTTGGTACTTTTCCATTCACCTATCTTGGATTGCCCATGGGTACAACACGTCCGAGAATGATTGATTTGATGCCATTAGTAGACAGGACGGAAAGAAAGCTTACAGCCAGCTCCACCTTCCTTGCATATGGAGGACGTTTACAATTGCTTACTTCATGCCTCTCCTCTATGCCGATATACTTTCCCTGTTCTCTAGACATTTCACCTGGCATTATCAATCAGCTTAACAGGATTCTGAGGCAGTGCCTTTGGAGGAAAAATGAAAACCAAACTAGAAGTCAGTCACTTGTGGCCTGGGATATGATATGTAAACCGAAGAAAAGTGGTGGGCTAGGTATTATCGATTTAAAGAAGCTGAATGAGGGTTTGCTCTTAAAGCATTTGCATAAATTCTTCAATAAGGATGATGTACCTTGGGTTAACTTGGTCTGGCAGTATTATCCTGAGGGTGTACCGCATGCTGCTCCCCTATGTGGCTCATTTTGGTGGCGGGATATCATGAAGTTAGTGCACAAGTATACAAGTGTCTGTACTATTCAGTTGCACGCTGGGGACACAGCTTCGTTCTGGTCAGATTCATGGAATGGCAGAGTTTTGTCACTGGAGTTCCCCAGGTTGTTCTCCTTTGCTTTGGAAGCAAATATTTCTGTCAAGGATGTGATCAATGCAGATGATATAACCCAGTTCTTTCACTTGCCGTTATCTCAGCAAGCTTTTGCAGAGTTGGGAATGATGCAGCAAATTGTTTCGCAAGTAAGTTTGAATGACGGGGGTAAGGATCAGTGGACCACGGTGTGGAAGGATGGGTTTTTTACCTCTAGCCTTTACTATCGCCATTGTTTCAAGGATGTTGTGGCCAGCAAGATATATGGATATATTTGGAAGAGTAGGGTCATACTAAGATTAAAAGTCTTTGCTTGGCTCCTTGTCAGTGATCGGTTGAACACTAAAGATATGTTGCGAAGGAGACACTGGAATGTCACGGATGACCACAATTGTGTGCTATGTACAGTAGGGGTGACTGAGGATTGGATGCACCTTTTCTTCGACTGCAATTTTAGTGTAAGAATATGGAATTTCCTGCAAATTCAGTGGGTACCTGGAGATACGTTTGAGCAGGTTTTTATCTTGACTAAGAAGAATTTTGGACAACCTTTCTTCACCGAGGTTGTCATTCTGGCTGCTTGGCACATATGGAAACAGAGGAATGATGCTATATTTCAACATGTTATGCCAACATTTCGGTCCTGGAGGAGTAATTTTGTCCATGAGGTTACCATGCATGCGCATAGGGTGAAGTCGAAGCACATCCAGAGCTGGTTACAATGGATTGAGAATCTGCCTTGAGTTTCTTTAAATTCTCTCTTGTGTATATTTGTTGTATATAGCCCCTGTTGTAACCTTTAAGACTATGCTTTAAATTTCAATAAAATGCTGTGGGGCGCAAGCCTTACAGTTTTATGTTCAAAAAAAAACTAGATGTATAGATAGATGAAGTGACCACAATGGTTTGGGAGATGATAGAGCTGCAAATTGTGCATTTGGAAGAGACTACATGAAGCTAGGAGAACTGAGATTAAAGTGATGCTAGAGTCAGTGAATCTGATTTCGTAACTAAATTTAGTGTGTTTTTTATTTTAGATTTTTAACAGAAACTTTCAAAACCACATTATTTCAGATGATTAGATCATGATTTTGAACAGGGTTCATGCTTGGACTGCAAATGCAGAACTTACAGTTCTTTTTGTTTTCATATCTCAGAAAGAAGCATACCAGAATTGAGCTATCATATGAATCAACGACATGAGTTCACCATAATTTGTAACAGATGATAGTGTCAGACAGACCATTGAAATAGAACAAGCTGGGAAAAGTAATGCCCTATTTCCATTCAGTGTCAACTTAAATAGCAATGAATGGTGCTGTTGTAATTAACATAATAATTAGAGGGAGACTATATAAGTCCATGAATCATGCGAACTCATATAATAACACCATCAACTTCTAAACAAAATAACAAACTAAGAGCAATACTGACCTGTGAAACATGATCTCATAGCTTCGCAAGCACGCTGTACTTGCTCGATACAAGGGGAAAAGGAGCATACAATGCCATCTTGTCGTAACATTGTCCCAGCCGATGGTATTGCCAGCCAAGGCTGAGGCAAGTCCAGGAACACAGCATCAGCAGCTCCAGAGTGCTCTTCTGGGAACCCTTCGCCTTGTATGTCCCGAACAGCGACTGTAATAAGGCTACTTAGACCATTCTTCTCAAAATCTTCCCTATTTACCAAAGGAACTCAAATCACCATAACACAAAAGAATATATTCTTTGAACCACATGACTGCAAAAACATTCAGCCTTCTAGCAACACATTGAGTGACCATGAACATATGTTACTGCAAAGATATCTAGTAGGTAACCTGCTAAACAAGGATTGTGTGGTCTTGTAAAGTATATTTTGCAAAAACCTTTGTTGTTTGCACTTCATGGTGCTGTTATTATACTCGCAGTTGCGATTTGCAAATGCTGCTCGAAAAAGAAGTGACACTTAGATGATATCTTTGTGCCTTCTACTTGTCATTAGTTGACAGATAGGTATATTAAGAGGTCACCCCTATGTTTGATAAAATCCTACAGATGTTGCAAAGACATGGACCTTTTCTTTAGGCAAACTTGAGTTTTCTTTCTTAAAACGTATATATTATATTTATAGGCCAAACTATTGTATACAATTCCATGTCACGGCATTTTAATAGATGTTTCTGTTCTGACATCTAAACCTGCACATTTACAACATTCAGAGAAACCCATGCAGCAAAAAACATCAAGAATCATCTTTCTTGTGCATTGTTCTCATTCTCTTAAATGCAAATACAGATCCGACAACTATGCAGTATCTGCCACGTTTTTAAATTTCACAGAATAGTCTAAATGAAATCCCCTTATCATCAAGAGTTTTGATTCGCGAAACAAGCAGAAAATCACTTCTGACATACAGTATTAAATTATTCCTGAACTGCTTGCTTACCTTGCCGAGGCCGCCCTGTGGTCGTGGAAATCGAACGTGTACACGCGCCCTGCGGCGCGACGGCGCGGGCCAGTGACGTGGTGAGCGAACCGCTGCCCGTCCCGGACTCCAGCACGACGCACCCGGGGACGAGCTCGAGGTAGGCGACCACGAGGCTGATATCGGCGATGTAGAGGATCTGCGTCCGGTGGCTGAGGACGAGCGTCCACAGCTCCGGGGTCGGCGCGAGGAGGTAGACGAACCCGCCGCCAGCCTTGCGACCGCACTTGCCCCCGACGCCGCCGCTGCTGACGACCTTGGATCCGAAGTGGCGGCCGAGCCAGTCGGCGTGGCGGAAGACGCCGAATCGGTTCTGCAGCACGCCGCCGGCGGTGACGGTGACGGCGCGCATCGCGTCGTGGCGCTCGTACACCACGACGGTGTCGCCCTCCGCTATGCGGCGCTGCGAGGTGGGCTTGTCAGATGGATCGAGTGGAACCATCATCGCTACCGGGAGGCGAGAGTCAGGGCGGCAAGCGGTGGCGGCGGCGGGCGGCGGGCGGTTTATCGTTGCAGTACCTTTGTAAACCCTCGGATTGAGGAGGTTTTGCCACCTAATCCTCCCCGAATTAGGATTTTGCCGGTCAAGGAAGATGTTTTGATTCGTATAGTTGGGATAGAGATCACGGTGCAAGCGGGAGTGGGCCGTCCGCGGCGCCGCAAATTTCGGCCCATTTATTTACGCATGCGAGCAACCACGGAACTGGGGGAAAAAAGAAACGGCGTATGCGGGCCGGCCCGCGGTTGCCGCATCACAGCGACCAAACAGAAGTCGAATCGAGCAGCCGCATCGGTCGTCCTCGACCCCGACCCGTCCTCTTCTCCGGCGCGCCGGACGCCGCCAACCGCCATGACCGCCCTTCCTCCTCCGGCTCCGCCCTCTCCCTCGATTCCCTGCCTCGAATCAACAACCCCCAAGGCCGGCGACGGGCAGCCGCAGGCTATGCCGGCAACGGCGACAAGCAAGCTTAGGGTTCGATGGTGGCGAACCACAGCATGGCACGGACGGCGTGGGGAAGGTGGGCGGCGAAGAAAACGATGGCGGAGAACCACAGACGCGCACGGACGGCGGCGGTGATCTCACAATGCGCAGAGACCGCCGGCGGGAAGCGGCCGCAGACGCCGCCGTCCAAGAACAGTGAGGGAAATAAGCGGAAGAAGCACAACGGCAGCTCCCTCGTCCCCACAATCATCAAGGTACCGTGAAGAGATGCTCGATTTACCTTTTGAGATTGATCAAGTCGAGTCGTGTCTGTCAGACAGACACAGTTCTGTTGTTTCGAGGTGCAATCCCCTTCCTTCCTTGGATTTGGGATGTGATGTGTTCGAACTTTGTTTACCTCTGAATCAATCAATCAGTGGAAACTTTGGGAATTGCAAGAAAATCCTGTGCTGTTTGTGCGGCAATTTCTTTGTGTTCTGTCTATGTGGTAATGCGGTTATTTCCTTATTTTCTATGAAGAATAGATTGATGGTGCTGTTCTAGTGATGACATCAATCAATATACAGTTAAGGGGAAAAAATAGAGAATTCAGTTGATTTTTACTGATCTTACAAAGTCTGGACATGCAATGCTTTTGTTGTATATATGACTGATTGATATTAGTATTCTAGAATCTGTCATTGTGATTTAAAGATGGATTTTACTCCCTAAATTGAGATGCTTTTTTGGATGAAACGAAGTTTCAGATTTTTAGTACTTCACTGGATAGTCCAAGATCTCTTTTCTATAGTTAAATACTGATTAATAACTCAACAATGGTTGCACCTAATCACTCATGGATGCTTTTACAAGCAATTTCCTGCTGTCTCACTCCATTCCTGCATATTATCAGTAGATCTTGTTTATTTGTTTATCTATCGTTAGATTATTTGACCAGCTGATGGTGTCCACTCTAGTACTATGGTTCGGCATGTGAGAGCTGTGATCTGGGTGCCTTGGATCGAACTAATAATGATTGTAGCTGGGTTTGGTCTGGTGGTCTAGATCACTATGCGTGGCGCTGGTTTCAGCAGGATGTGGCACTGAAACCCGAAACAAAGTCTCATTGCATGCTGCAAGGACGCAGAATTAAAATAATCAGTTAGCTGATGCTTTATAATCACCATTTCCTTGGTTTCATTACTTACTGAAATTCCTTTGTTTCAACTTGTACTTGGGAAAGGAACCAGTTCAATCAAGTGCAGCAAAGAGGAAGGGTGGCCTGGATGTTAATGCATCAGGAAAGAGGCAAAAGAAGGCCAAGAAATGATCCTGAACATGTTCTATGTGTTTGATTTAATTTTCGGTTTGCATTTCCTGTAATGAACAAGTTAGGTGTCAGTTTAAGTAGTATGGAACTGAAGAACTGAGTGTTATTTTGCTGCCATGTTGGCTGCTGCTACCAACCAGATTATCTATCCAGTTTGCTTAAGTTTTCCTGTTTCAGTCTCGCTTCAGTACAGTTACAGTCTATAAATTTCAGTCTAGATCCAGATCTCCTTCGATTCAGTACACTTCCAGTCTATAAATTTCAGTACAGTTTCAATGTATAGATTTAATTCTATATTTCTATATCGCCACTGTTTGTATATAGCGTCAAGATCATACGCGAGCTAGCCTAACATCAGCCAACCCACTGTTCGCCACAATTTCAGTACAGCGTCAAGATCTGATCGAGCTAGCCTAAGATCATACGCAACGCGAGCTAGCCTAACGATCGGTACACGCAGCGTACGCGGCGCGCGCGGCGCTGCAAAGTACCGCGGCACATACGCGGCTAATATGCGGCGTACCGCGTCCGCGTACTCATAGCGGCGTATACGGCGTATGCACGGGCTCCCGCGGTGCGTCCCGCTTGCACCCTGTGATAAAACGGACGCCGCTAATTCTCGGTTCTTGGTCACCTGATTGCATATGCGCTTCACCTATGATGGCAATTTAAGTTTAATTGAGAAAAAATCATGTGCACTTGCAACCTATGGGTAAACTAATCACAATACAATCCCATGGTTCGAAAGTCGACAAAGCTCTAACTTAAATCTCAGTTGACCGAGAATTAACTTGAATATAGATTGGATATCTAGTCCAGTCGGTATTTTCTTAAGAGCATTGTCATAGCGCCCCTTTGGAGGTCAGACTCCGGAAACTCTCCTTATCCTCTCCTCGCTCCCGTCGCCCCTCCCTGGGCGACCGGGCGCCCCTTCCTCCGCCCCTAGCTCGCCATCCTTCCCTCTCCCCCCACCGCCGCCGCCGGAAGGCGCCGTCGGGCAAAGCCCACGGGGGCCGGCGGCGGCGGATTTCCTTTCCCCACGCACCAGGAGGGTCTGAGGGGGCGGTTCCCGATCTGGCGGCGGTGCGGCTCGGTGATGGGTCTCGACCGGCGGCGCTCTGGCCATGGCGGGCGGCTGGGATGGACGACGCGGGGGTGGCGTGCCGCGGTGGTGCTGGTTCGGCCACCGGCGGCGGTGGATTTGTGCTTGTGTGTGGCGGGCTAGATCTGGGCCCGAGGGCCCCGATCTGGGCCTGGTCGGCCCGGGTTTCCGTGGCAGCCAGGTATGGGGGTCAGTGGTAGGTGTGGAGGCGCCGCACCCACTGTACTGACCGTCCTCCGCCGCCATGCCCTTCCCACTGCCGGCCGTGTTCGGCTAAATCTGGGCCAGGCGGGCTCGGATTTGGCGACCGTTTTTGTCCGTTCCGTGATGCCGGAGACCTTTGGTGCGTGACCTCGGACGCCGGGGTGGCGGCCCCGGATGGAGAGGTTGTGCGCTTGGCTTTGCGGTAGGCAGCGTTGCAGCGGTGGTGGCGCCTCCGTTTGGCTGCAAGGGCAGCGAGGGGAGGAGCGGCGGGTGATCCTGGCGCTGTCGTCGCATGGCGTTCCCTGGTCTAGTTTGGAGGGCTCGAGCTGTTGGCGGCGGTCCTCCCATCGGTTTGTCTCTGATGACCCTTGGGTGACATGGGTGAAGGTTCGAGCGAAAGCTCAGTGCTTGTGCACCGGCGGCGGCGGCGCCTACGAGCGTCGTATCCCTCCTGGGGGCGTCGTTGTGGAATCCTCACTCTGTGTCAAGCTCCAGGTGAAAACCCTTGTCTGATTCATCGGACTCGGCATTGGCGACGTACCACGTCGTTACCCTCTTGGGGGCATTGTCGTGGAGCTTAGGGTTTGTTTGTCGCAGCTTCGTTCTGGCGTGAAGCTTCGTCGGCTCCGGCATGGGATGGTCTCGCGGGTCTCCTATCTCTTACACGTGACATCATTGTCACCATTCTCGGTCCTCGTTGTTGCTGGCAGGATCGGCGCTCCACGGCCCGGAGCGAGAGGGCAGGCGGCCCTCTCCAGCAATGACTTGGTGTGTTCGGTGCAACGTTGTCCGGTGGTCTTATCAGGAGGCGCGGTTTCGTACCTGCTCGGTAGTTTAGGTTGCTTCTTGCTAGGTGTGGCTTCTCCGGTTTTCATGCTCGACTTGTAGGTGGGGGTGCGCTCTCGTCTCGTGTCGTTTCTTTTGACTAGCTTTGTAAGAGGATTTCCTCACCACCTTGTATCAGTTCGGCCGTTTGTGGCTTTATTTATAAAGCTGGGCGCAAGCCTGTTTCGTGGTGGAGGTCAGACTCCATGAGGTATGGTCCACCTTCGCCCAGTCGTTCAAGATCGGGTCCTTCACACCTGCGCGGTGGAACATAACCAACGCTTCATTTCAAGAATGGTTTCGATGCATGATTCTTTCGCAACCTGCTGCTACAAAGAAGGCAGCGCCATCAGCGGCAGAATTAATTTGCTGGGAACTATGGAAACAACGCAACCAGAGGATATTTGACACAAAAAAAAGAGTTGAGCCCCAATGCTTTGATCAGTAGAATCACCGACGAAGCAAACGATTGGGGAACTGTAGGAGCCCCCAATTCCTCTAATTGAGCAATACGGAGGCATTTTATGTATCTGTTTCTTTCGCCTCCTAGGTTTTCCTTCAAAACCTTGAGGCCTACCTTTATGTAACACCCCTTCTATCGCATTCAATATAGTAGCTCTCGTGCGGTTATTCAAAACAAAAACAAAAATAAAAAGACTCACAAGGGGTAAGAGTGCCCGGACCATACGGTGCCACAGTGCCAAAACTCAGAAGGCCTTGTTAAATTAACTAGATGAATGCCCCGCGCGTTGCGCGGTGATTCTAGGCAATATAAAATTTGTGAACACATTAAAACTTCTAAATAATTAATAAAAATACATAAATTTTCATTGCTATTTAAAATCTTAAGGTCTGTAACTTCATTCAATTGTTTTAGACATTAGTACAAAATGGGTGCATATTAATTTGAACAATAGTCACAATTAATAGTTAAAAAAATTAACATGATATTACACTACCAGTGAACAATTGTTGAAGGGCGAATATAACTAAGATTCTGAAACCTCATTTTCCATGGGACCCAAGGCCATATCATGAGAAATCACAGAGAGTGGTTTAGAATAGGTGAGCCAAGGAGCCCGAGGAGGCTATACCTACTTGAGAACAATTCATTTACCTGCATTCTTCAAGCCTTCAGAAAAGATACGCATCATGGAAAAGAATAATGGAGCAAAGCCATGATGGAGTACAAAACTCATACACAACCATTAATGAAACACCATATATGTCTATCAATTTTTAGTACTATAAAATTCATATTTAAAGAAGCACGTAAAACAGTCATGTCAATGTACATACAAAAATTGACATGATAGTATTACTTGTACCTCATCGCGAGAACAAAACAATATCTTGCATATCAAGCTTGCCTCAATTTACGCTTGTTTTTAACCACACATCGAAAAGATGAGTTTATGTTTGTGGCTTGCATGAAAGTAAATCGTAACCTAACTCTAGAAATATTAACTTTCTTAAACATGTTTCGATCATCATTTCCTGATTTAGGTTGACATATTGAGAAAGCCATAACGGGAAAAGCAGAAGCAAAAGATATGTCACATATAAACAGAGCTCTTCCTGCAAATCTTGATAATTATTTCGTTAGCACATTAGGAAAAGAAAACAAAGTAATGAAAGCTAAAAGGACCCGAAAGGAAAATCTAGGACATGACCTAGATAGCAAGCTTGAGGTGAAATCCATCGAACAGTCTGTGTGTGAATCCATGCTCCCATTTAAGCACCGCGCAAGCATCGCTAGAGCGACTCATTTGTTTCTTGAGCAGCGTGGCCCTACTATAAGAAATCCATTTCATATCTGTATATCAGAAGACATGCGCAGCCATCAGATGTTAATTTTATAGGTATCAGGAAAAATAAACAATACTATGGTCTGTAGGCTGTAGCAGCAAATTATCACCTACGGTCAATCCATAGAACGCCATGCAGTTGATGGGATCAAGCGGAGAGACGGAGCACGCCATGTTATACAGGAGTAGAGAAAATAAAAGGCAAAGAGTAGACATGCATTTTTGTTTGCCTTAATTACCTTGTGGAGTTCTTTCCCTTCAGTTTCTTCATCAGCTCGATGCCTAGATCCGTGAAGTCCATAGGAGCACGCGCGGTGATCAGTAGCCTGGACCGAAGAGTGTTGGAGGCATGTGGCGTATTGTGGAGTGGCCGGGAAGGTATGTACCGAACTGCAGGAGCGTGCAGCTATGGTGTGAGTGGCGGCGTTGAATGTAAGGACGCGAGAAGGAGACTGAAGGGCAGCTTGGCTTGGTGGAGGAAATTATGCATTTTAAAACGGAGATGGTGAGCTGGGGAGAGGAGAAGACTACAGGAAGTGGGCTGCTCAAATTCCTTCGCCGGTTACAGCTCAGAGAGAGTCGAATCATTTCCTTTCTAGTCTATCTGCTAGTACGGGATGGGATGTAGGACGGTGCATCTCCTTTTTTTTCTTAGGGTATGGGCATCTCACTTAGGCCAGACTTTGTATATGTTTTCTGAGCCGGTCTGAACATGTACAACACCAATGAACGGTTAGCTGATCACAATCGGATGGTTGTGAATAAAAGGTGATGTGGATAGGCTGCATGTGAAGATAGAAAAATCATAAATGAACTTAGTGGGGTTTTGCTTTATAAGAGGTATAGATATGAGCTGGCCACTGGCCAGGGGATGGAGTTGATTAAAACTATATTAGAGTTACCTTCATTAATATATAAATATTGCAATGGGATCTTTTCCCACTGTTCCAAGCTTCAAAAAAAACTATATTAGAGTTTCTTGGTTACCCATAAATAAATAGAGTATCTTACCATTGGGTGGACTTCCAGTTATAAGTAAAGCTAATTGTTTGTTTTCCTGTCTCGGTTAGAGTTAGGTTGAGTAGAGAGAAATGGTTCCTTGATGGGAACCCAACTCGATAGCAACCAAAGAGTTTTTCGTATTCCAGTTTGTTTCAGATTGTTTGTATTCTAAAAATATACAAGCGTATTGATAGTTAAATGATTGGTTTTGCCTCCGGCAGTGTTAATTTTCTTAGTTTTGTTAATTCTTACTGAGAATTCATTAGTTTACAACCAATGCTAAGAATAGCCGATCAACAAATTTTATAAAATTGTGAGTTCGTAAATGCGCTAGGTAAACAAACTATTACATCGCACTAAACATGTTTTTGATTTGTATTAACAAACTTATAAAACCGACTAAGAATTTGTTATGTGCCCTAAACATTCTCAATCAAGTGAGACGCAAAAATGTAAAAATGAATTCTTGGAAAAAATAGAAGGAATTCATTGGTGCTTTTTTACCTCATAAAGAGTTGACACCGCAGATGCAAGACTCGCTTCGATCTGGAGCCATCGATGGAACCAACACTACTCGAGAAAGATTAAGGTGTTTGAGTTATGGGTATCTCGAGATTATGTTAGGAAGGGTGGTGTAAGGAAGCATTTGATCTCACCGATGAAAGTATCTAGGGTTACCTGTTTTGATCATAACATCTGAACCGACCCTTCAATTAGATCAAAGGTTTATGAAAAATTGAATGTTTACCAATTTAAACTACTAGATGTCAAATGGATAGTACCAAAAATAACTTCATGATCAATCTATTTCATAAGACATGTCATATTCTCCCAAGTAACAATCACAACTATTATTGTGATGTGATTAATTCACTTTTTTGATCTCTTGAAATTTAAATTTGAAACCTATTGTTGTAGATTAATGCGTGCAAACACATACATTTTTATCCATGCTTAAACTGTATCTTTGTTACAAAAAATGACAAGATATTAACTCTACACCTGCCACTAATAACTGCGTTTCAATTAGTTGTGGAAATCTCATTGGAAATTATTTCCTTAGTTTTACTTTTACGCAATAACGGCTAATATCAATCACCTGCTTTGGAGCTACCGGGGCACCGAACAGAAGTCACAGAACACTTAACGACTAGTGGTACGGTTGCACGCGACCGTACCCGCCGCCGTATCGATGGCCATTCGTTTTGTCAGATCAAACCAGCAACTTTCATTAAAAGATCCACGTCTAGTTTGCATCAGAAGGCCTCTATATAAAAGAGTGGGTATAGGCGCCACATGAAGAGAGCAGTCATCCACTATTTTTCCATGAAGTGCTGTCGCCATCACCAATCCATCTCCCTAGCATTTCTATAACCATATTATACTTGTAATCAACATCCCTTCGCGATTGGTAAGTAAGACTATCAATAATGCATATTCAAGTACTATTGTTACAATGTTTTCTATTGTTGATCTGATCGTGATGTGCGAGCAGTACACTCGGGCTGAGGATTGAGGCCTATCCTCACAGCTTTGTGCATCTTTTTATCATGGTATATTATTTTTAATAGTTCTGTAAGTTGCATATGTTTAATAGAGTCTAAGGAGTGACCAAGGTTAAGGCATGAACAAAGGAGGGAGGAAGGCTATGCGTGAAAGCCAGTGAGAAAAAATGGAGTACAATAGCTAAAAATAATTATCCAGAGAACCACAATGACGTCATTGAACTTAATGTTTTGGTTTGTTTAATATTAATAACCGAGGTAACCCCAGAAACGGACCAAGGTTGGACAACTGAATCATAGTACCGCAATTGTAAAGCTATGGTTACATAAGGACACAATTCTCTCATATATCCCTACTGTCATATGAATCTTTTATTACTAACATTGCTTAAATATTATCTTTATTATCCCATATACTATTGCATAGGCGAAACCTTCGCCCTGCCTGAAACAACACCATAGAAGTAAACAAGATTACTCCAGTAAACATAAACCATTTATGCTTTCTTAAATTGTTAGAAATCACCTTGACAAGCACCTGCTTCCAAGTTTGATAAACCTAGTGTCTCTAAGGAAAAAACATTATACTAATGGGAGCTACTAGACCTTTATTTTGCACGGCTAAGTGGTGCCTCCTTGAATTGGAGCTATTAGGCCTTTCTTTATAGCAAGTGCTATGTTTCGGGTGATCGATACCGGGGACATTGTTCACCCCGTGTGCTATCTTATGGGTCCCATCCGTCTATTGGATTTTAGGGAGACGCTAAGATAAAATCATCGCTTTCGGGACATCGCTTTTCCGCAAGTGTGGGCCTAGATAGAGGGTTTCTTTCTCACTTCCTTATTTCTCTCCTTCCTTTCCTCTCATGATCACACAAGAGTTGACAATCTTTGCATCAGCTTACTGAAAGTGCATGAGCCCTCATGTGTGGTTTTGGTAATTAATGAAAATCTCTATGGACTAATGGTTGCATTGAGATATCCTTGCAGGGCTTGTCCATTGGCAATTCTTTAACACCATGTGTTGGTATCAATATTGAAAGAAGAAGATAAAGTGATGACCAAAGTAATATTCAAGTCATCATATATATTAAGAGAAGAAGATGAAGTGCAAGTTCAAGATAAGCATATCGAAGAAATCCTATGCTTGAAGCTTGTCACCCATTTGGAGATATTGGTCAAGTGAAGATGTGCCTTATAGAGGCTCTCCCGTATTGGTGTATGCATGGGGGAGCGATATGTGAGTCTTCACCAAGCAAAGCGCAATCAAGAAATGTGGTCCACTTGAAGAGATCAAGATCATCATCATCTAGCTCAAGTGGAATGCGCAAGGCAAAGGTATGATCTTGATAGGGTTTTTATTTTACCGGTCTCATGGTGTTAGTGGGAGACCGGGTTATAGGATAGACGACATACTATCAAGAGGGGCTCTCGAATGAGTAACTTGATCGCATCTTTGTGGAGAGCTCAAACCTTTGCATACTTGGCATATCATCTTTCTTGGTTGTTATTTGGCTTTTATCCATGTGAGGATTTAGATCTTGGTTCCTCTCCATGCCAAGCTCTAGTTCATCAAAACCGGATTTCATGAATATCTTGTTACGCTTTTGATGTTGAAGGTTTTACCGGTGTGTCTTTTCAAAGAGAGGTCAAACTCTCTTCTTGTGGTTTCCTCCTCACATGATGTACTATGATGTGTATATGCATGATCTTGTAAAGCTTGTGATTATCTTTGAAACAAGCCCAAGATCATAGAAAACAGAGTCCGGATGAAAAACTTGTTGGGTTCTTGATGTTGGAGGATTTACCGGTTGTTCTTTAATAGAGATGTTTTACCTTACTACATTTGGTTTTATCCTCCATTGTTGGACCATGATGTTTCTCTATATGATCTTGTAAAGCTCGTTGCAGTGATTCCAACGAACATCAAAAACAGAGTTCGTATGCTCTAGATATCTTCGTTTTCGTGTTGGTGTTTCTGCAGTTTTTTTTAGGCCGGATTCTCCGGTCTAAACCGAAAGTTTCTGGTCTAAAGTCTCCGTTCTGGATATTTTGGGCTGCGTGGTGACACCTAGTGGACTCACACCGGAAACTTTGCAAAGACTCCGGTCCGACCAAAGTCTCCGGTCTAAGTTTTCCCGCAGCAGTTTTCCAACGGGAAAATTTCGTGGGGGCCTATAAAAGACCCCTTCTTCCCCCAAATAGACTAGAGCTTCCAAGCACGTTTTTGCCCCCCATTGTTGACCTCTTGAAGCTTTTATTTCTCTCTATTCCTCCATGATTCTTGCCTCAAATTAGAGGGAAAACAGAGAGGAGATCTAGATCTATATTTTCACCAGTCCATATCTCCTCTAAGTGAGGGGAACCCTTTGGATCTAGATCTTGGAGTTCTATTTGTTGAGTTCTTCTTTGTTCTTCCTCTCTTCTCCCCCCATAAGCATTAGTTTCTTTTGGTGGGATTTGAGAGTGAAGGATTTGAGCACTTGTGCTCTTGCCATTGCATTTGGTGCATCGGTTTGCTCTCTCCACGAGGATTCGTAGAAGTGAAAGTTGTGAGCTTGTTACTCTTGGGTCTTTGGACCCTAAACGCCATTGTGGTGGTTGAGACCTCTTGTGGTCACTTGTAGATGTTGGGAGCCCCCAATTCAGTTGTGGGTGTGTGCCCCGGATCGTTGTTGTAAAGGCTCCGGATTCCGCCTTGAAGGATTCCGATAGTGCAAGGTGAACCAATCATTTCTGGTGCGGTTCATCGGAGAAGAAGGTGAGCCTCTTGTGGCGTTGAGACCAACCTGTTGTGGTGGTCTCACACCTCTCCAACGAGACGTACTCCCCTAAAAAGGGGAAACTCGGGAATACATCCTCGTCTCCGCGTGCCTCGGTTATTTCTATACCCGAGCTCTTTACTTTGCAATTTACATTGTGATAGCCTTCGTGCTTGAAGTATTCTATATTGCTATCACATTGTTGCTTGTCTTGCTTAGCATAAGTTGTTGGTGCACATAGGTGAGCCTAGTATATTTAGTTGTTGGCTTGTTAATTTAAACACCTAGTTTTATTCCGCAATTATCAAGCTAAACCGGAAAAGTTTTAATCGCCTATTCACCCCCCCCTCTAGGCGACATCCTTGTCCTTTCAATTGGTATCAGAGCCTCGGCTCTCTTTTTGGGCTTTACCGCCTAGAGAGTAAAGATGTCGTTTAGAGAATTAGTGCACGATCCCACTTTTATTCGATGGCACAAATTATGATGTTTGGAAAATTCGCATGCTTAACCTTCTTAGGGACATAGACCCAAATTTTAAGAGAATTGTAGATATGGGTTTTTCTCCTCCAAAGGATTCCCAAAAGTTATCTTTAGAGGATGAGGAAAACTCTTATCTCGATACTCTTGTATCTAATGGTCTTATCTATGTTTGAGCGATGTAGTTCTTGATTCAATCATGCCTTTTCGGAACGCTCATGAGCTTTGGACCAAGCTTCAAGATAAATATGAAGTGTCCAACATTATTGAGGATGATTGTTCTCCTCCACCTCCGGCCGTGATGAGTTCACAACTTCTTCCACTTCACCAACATGTGATTTGTCACAAGGTAATGATATGGTGAGTGGTGATAGAAATTGCTTTGTTGATGGTGAATATTCTATTGACTATACTTCATCTCTATCTCATTGCAATGTTCTATCTTTGGACTTAAACACTTCTAGCACTCCAAATGTTTACATGCTAGTGTTGCTAGTCCTTGCATATCATGTAATAGTTGCTTAACTAAATCTCATGATGATATGCTTCCTATGTCTTGTTGCCATGAAAATAATGCTTCCATATCCTCTAGTATTTGTGTGGCTAACAATGTAGAGGAATCCCAACATTTGTTGGAACAAGACATGGATCCAATGGAGCTTCAAGTATTCTCCATCATCACCCTCCTTCTCACTTTGCCTTATGGCTAGAGATTCGGAGGTATCTCCTACCTCGAATCCCAATATATCTTGTGATGATGTGGATGAGGATTCTTATGGAGAACATATTGATGTTGAATCCTTAACAAAGAAGGGTGAGATGGTATTTGGTGCTCTCCCCAAAGGTAGCAAAGCTATCCCTCCTCTATGTGAAATCATTGCTTATGCTATTAAGAGTAGGGAAATCATTGATGAGAGATATAAAATTGAGAGAGAGGATGCTATGAAAAGGCATCCTTAGAAATGCCTTGAGGAAGAACAAGAGCTTCGAGTGTCTCTTGAGGAGAAACTTGAATCTCTTGATGAAACAAATGATCTTATTATTGCTAAAATCATTAAGGAAAGAGATCATGCTATTGCTAAATATAAAGTGCTTAAAAAGGAAAAAGTTGAATTTGGTGTTGGCAATGCTAGACTAATTGAGGACATAGAGAGACTTGACAAAGCTCACAAGGCTTTAGAAAGTGAACACTCTCTCCTTATCAAGTCTCATGATCAACTCCAAACTCAACTATCTAAAAATGATGAGCTTGCCAAGTTGTCTTCTTCCATTTCTAATATTGATGATGCTTGTGCTACTAACTCCACTTCTCGTGAAGCATCTATTTTGAAGGAGAATGTTGAGCTAAGGGCTCAACTTGAGTTGCTAACTAGCAAGTATAGGAAATTGGAAGAAAGTCATGAAAAGCTCTCTAGCTCTAATGAGGATCTTCTAGCATCCTATGCTAAGCTAAAGTTAGCTCATGAGGCTATTATGTCAAAGGTAACATCTTGTGAGCCTCATGTGGACAATGGCACAACTTCTCTAAATGCTTTATTGCCATGTGCTAGTCCTAGTAATTCTACATCACATACTATTGCTAAATCTTGTGATGAATTACTTTCCTTGCCTTGTTGCTCTAACAATGAAGCATCTACTTCCTCTAGTGTTTGTGTTGATACTAACCATGTAGAGGAATTAAAAGAGCTCAAGGCCCAAGTCACTTCTTTGAAGAAAGACTTGGAAAAGCGTCATGTTGGGATCCACACTTGACAATGTGTTGAGTGTTCAAAGACGCCCCAATGACAAGAGTGGACTTGGATTCAACTCCAATAACAAGAACAAGTCCAAGTAACAAGAAAAAGGGCCAAGAACAAGTTAAAGATTCGGCCAAGATTGTTTGCTTCAAGTGCAAAGTTGAAGGGCACCATGTTAGATCTTGCCCTTTGAAGAAGAAGCTCTTAGTGAGAAGCAACAAGGGAAGCGCCTCAAGTTCAAACTCAAGTTCCTCAAGTTGAAGAACGGCCTCTTCCCAAGAAGAATCAAGCTCTCCTCAAGTTGAGATCCAACTAAGAAGAAAGGAAGTAGATGTTGCTACATATGTCGTGAGAAGGGTCACTTGCTTCTTCATGCACTAATGGTACCTTATCCAACCCCATTATAATTGATGATGTTTATTCTCTTCGGAAGGATAAGGTTGGCAATGTGTTTGCCAAATATGTTGGTACTCAAAGTGGTGTCAAGAAAAGAACCATTTGGGTTGCCAAGCCTATTGTGACTAACCTCTTAGGACCCAACTTGGTTGGGGACCAACAAGCTAAAACTTGATCAATAGGTGTTGTTGGAGGGCATTGGAGACTTGGCTACATCATGAAGAATTAAGGGATCTTCATCAATTTATTCTCTCAAGCCAAGTCATTTGGATTATATTGTTCTATCTCATATCCAATGTTCCTCCTTGCGGTAACTTTTATTTAAATCATATATACATTGAAAGTTGCTTGCACCCTTGCATGTGTTAGGTTTTGTACCTTGCTAGTGTTTGTATGTGTTGTGCTCTCTACTTACTTATCTTGAGTAATCAAGTATGTGTATGTTGGTTTGCACACCATTTACTTGTGTTGAGCCTTATTGCTTTTATTTGATATCTTATCTTGTTGGCTCTCTTTTTGAGAGATTAATGGACTATCCTTTTGGGGAGTGATATGCTTCGTGCACTTCACAATCCTAAAAATGTGTATACATGAGGAATACCACTTAGTGTTGATATATCAATATTATCTACTCTCTATGTGGTATGTCATCTCATGAGAAATTCAAATTCTATAATGTCCATTAATTATCTCTAGTTGGTTTTGTTTGCCTCTTGTTAAGAAAATTGGATTATCACATTATGGGGGAGTAATAAGCTATGTGCATATTACAAGCCTAGAAAATGTGAACATGTGAGGTATTGCCACCTAGAATTGATTTGTTAATAATCTTATTCCTATGTGGCATGTTGCTCAAACAAGTTCCATATTTGCTAAAATGATTTTGTTTAATCACTCTTTTGGATCTTGTTTGTGATGGACGTTCTTGGTACGTCTTTCCCAAATATGTTCGCATATATCTTTTGGGAAACCAATTGCTTCAAGCTACTCTTTGTAGTTGCTTTGCATGATCGCGTGAATATTGAAGCTATCAAGAATATCTATCTATTTAAGCTTTGGCCTTTAAATCTTATCTTTTGCCATATGCTTATTTGTTGTGAAGTTGGTCTTGAATATCATTCCTTATACCACCGAGAAATATCTCTATATACTCCTTGTCCATGACAAGTGATACTCATAATTGTGGTGGAATTTTAGACCATCTTCATATTGGCTCTTGCTTTGATTTGCCTTATTTATTGCCAAGGATTTTTTTGATCTAACTCCTCTTGTCTTCCTTGTATTTTTTGAATCCTTTGCTCTACTTAAAATTTGTTGTGTGCCTTCTTGAGTTAGGAAAAGCAATGATCCCATTATTGTGCATTTGTCATTCAAAGTCTTATCTAGATAATGCACAATTCTTGGGGAAGCTATCCTATTGAGTAGACATCTTTCTTTAAATCGGTTTTGTATCTTATTACTTTCTTGAACATGACTAGTGTTTGAATAATATGTATGGAGAGTGATGATCCCATTTGTGTGCATTTTGTATTCAAATGCAAGATCATAAATAATGCACAAATCTTGGGAGAGCAATCCTATATGCTTTTGAACATTAGTTGTCTTCAATTGGTTTTGATCCCGATGATATGTCTCTTGGATGACAAACATTTTTCATCTTGGTACTTTGTGCCATCATGAAGTGTAGAGGGTTTGGTTTATTCCTTGATGGTATTTTCTTCAATTGGTATCTTACTTTCATTTGGTATCTTTTCAAAGTGGTATCTTCAATCATGTGTTGATTTGGGTTTTTTTATATAATTTGGATAATTCTCTTTCTTGTCACACTTGTGTGTGCTTTCTTGGTTTAATTGGTGTTTTGTCCAAATTGTATCTCGTTTGGTTCTTGAAAGTTTTGTGCATGCATACTTACTATATGTATATCTTATGGCATGCTTACTTTCGTTGATCCAATATATAGGATAAACTCCATCAAATCCTAAATGGCTAAGATGTGCATGAAATTCAATTTCATATCAATATGCACATATTTATGTGGAGTTTGTCCTCTGTATTGTAGTTGCTCTAACTACTTTGGACCCAATAAGTTTGGGTACCATTCTGTACTTGAATTTGTTTTAGGTACATTGGAGATGCATTGGAAGCTTGTCTCATTTAGAAGGAAGGTGTTGTCACCACGTGCTTATTGGAGCCAAGCTTGGATGGTCGTGGACTCTTATGTTTTACATCACCAATGCTATCTCGGTAACGAGTATCTACCCCATGCATACATTTCTAGCTTTCAACCTTCTGTAGGTTATATCTTGCCTTGAATCTCTTTAGTTGCATTTGATGTGGTTCTTGCAAAGTGCTTTTCAAAACATCTTTATTGCAAATGTGAGCAAGCCGGGATGATTACATATAAAGGGGAATATATATACTCATTTTCATGATTCACCATTCCCAAATATGTTAATCTAGCAATTCTACTCAATGTCTCGCATATATAATATTGATGAATTTACAAAATCATTTGTCCTTTGTGATACTTGTTATCTTTCTCGGAGCATCCCTTCTATCACTTATTCTCTTGTGGACTTTCTTGATGCTATGATGAGATTGTGTCGGAAGTTCTTCTATATCCTTTTAAGATAAAATTTAGCTTTGTGCTATGCTTTTAAGCAAAGATCTTATTGGTATATTTATGACTTCCTTTTGGATATCATGTTCTTCACTGTAGTATCTATGTTGTGTGTGCATGTTTCTTTGTCGACTTATATCGTCATGATTGATGTCTACTTAGAAACTTATACACATGAGATTAGTTACATCTTTAATTGGTATTCCAATCCTTTAGTGCAACCCTTTTTAATACTTTTGATTCTTTGGTGGTTTCTAAAAGGCAGAAGCTTTGTTTTTCACTTGTATTTCTTTTGCATCTTAATAAGCTTGTGGATCTATTTGCTACATTTTCTTTGGGTTGTGTTTATGGGAAAAACTTGATATGCACTATGTGTCACTTATATTGAAAGTCTATGTCGATGCTACGCTCATCTTTGCATTAGTCTCCTAAAATGTCTCTCCATGTGATACATGTAAAACGCATACATGAACTTTGCATTGTTTTACATATATTTCAATCATATTTGCATCATATAAGGGTTATATCATTGTTTTATATTGATTTTGGGAATATTTCATAGTTTCCCTATTTTTCTGGAATTAACCCTACACAGGCAGAAAACCCTATTTTCTATATTTTGATGTTTCAGGGACCCAAATGATGTCCAAATGACCTGGAAATTTACGAGCATCAGTTTTTGGAAGGAACGAAGTGTGGGAGCGAAGGAAGCGAACAAACGGAGGCCCGAGGGCCAAGATAGGGTGGCCCACGCGGCCAGATTCTTTGGCCGCGTGTGACCGACCATCTTGGGCCTCGAGGTTCCGTTGACGTCGATCTTTTTTCCCGAGCCTCCGTCTTGACCTAAAAACGACTATAAAAATAGTCCCCGACGCCATTCGGAAAGGGGGTGCCGCAGAAACACAAAACCACGAAACAAAAGACCTGGAGCTGCAGATTGGAGGGGGGAAACTCCGGCGGGGCGCTGCAGGGGTGGTCTCCATCTTCTCCAACATCTCCACCATCGTCACCATGATGAAGAGGGAGTAGTCCACCCCCTGTACTTTGGGTTTGTGGTGGTAACTTGATCCAATCTCTCTATGTATCATCATTGTTGAAGTCCATATGATGTGCCTTGCATGATTATGGAACTATCTTTGTAATTCCTATGGTGGATATTGTGGTATGATATGATATTATGTTATGCATTTACCGTCATGTTGGGATTTTATGGTTTGTCATACTTTAGAATACATCTATGTTACATGTAATGGATTTATCTATTCTTAATGCCTTGTTTATCCGCGCTAACGGGGTGGTTGACAACCATCTCGGTGGGTAGATGAGAGGGATGTGGATGCACGTACATTAATAAATCATTGCACTAGTTCTTAGAATATGTTTTCCTTTAAGAGTATGATGTATGTGGGTAGAGAGTGGCCTAGTGACAGAAGGCATAGGCATTAAGTGACAGTAATGTTGCCCAACATTCTTTATCTGGGGGTAAAAAGGAAGAAGTATGTTGTGGGGGTGACAACAAATCACGCTAGCCTTACGAGGGTGACCCTAGCAACACAAATGATTATTTTCTTTCAACTATGTGTCTTAGGACATGTAGCCGTCATAGAAGTTACCATTAAAGCATGACAATTGTGTGTACTTTTTATCTATAACATGATAATCACCATAGATGGGAGAGAGAGGATTAAGTGAACCCATGAACCCATGTCCATTGTTCCTATAAGAGAAAACCTTTGTCTTGTTCTCTTGCATTGAAGAGAATTGGGACACTTTTACATTCTTGTTTTGTTACATTAAACTTCCATCCATTAAATCAGCCATCTTGTTCTTTAAACTTGTTTAGTGCATAATCAACTAAAACTTGTGACACTTTAGTTGTAGGGAATAGATAACTTTTCATTCTTGCTCCTGCGGATCGATACCCTACTTCCACATTGAGAGGTGCTACAGTGATCCCCTGCTCTTGGGGGTTATCACCATGGCACACCCATCTTTTTTGGTTGAGCAAGTCTTTATTTGTCTCCTCTTGTTCTCAATGCTCAACATTGCTTTGTTGCAAGCTGTTTTGCTTCTTTTCATCTATGTTTTCTTGCACTTGTTTGTGTTCTAAAATTATCTAGGAGGCAGTGAGGATTCCATGTTGTGCACACCATATTGAAATGCAAATCCTACAATGTGCATGTACCTTGGGGAGCTCCCTCTTGATTTTTAGAACACTTGGTTGATCTTATCATAATATCTTCTTGTGTCCAATTGGTTTCTCGGATCCTTTGATTGCGTGCCTCTTTTGTTGAGGTATCTTTGCTATTTTGTTGCAATCTTTGGATTATCTATATAGTTTGATTTCCTCCCATTATTGATCGGTGGAAATGTCCACTTGATTATACTCATTTTTATGAGAGAAGTTTTGGAGGGTTTATGGAATTCAGCTTTGTACTTTGATTGGTTCTTAAGTATTTGCTTTTCTTGCCTTTGCATTCGCTGTTTGGTTTTGTATATAGTGGAAACTCCACCACCGGTAATGGTTGACAATATATGCAATGAATTCATGTTCATACACACATGCATAGATTGTGGGGGAGTTTGAACTATATATGTGGTTGGACTAACATCACATACTTTTGTAGTATTTAATGTTAGTGCAACCGCTCCTTGTTCGTTAAATTCCATATTATAAACCCTCTCAAACGAGATTGTCATCAATTACCAAAATGGGGGAGATTGAAAGTACATGAGCCCTCATGTGTGGTTTTGGTAATTAATGACAATCTCTATGGACTAATGGTTGCATTGAGATATCCTTGTAGGGCTTGTCCATTGGCAATTCTTGAACACCATGTGTTGGTATCAAGATTGAAAGAAGAAGATAAAGTGATGACCAAAGTAATATTCAAGCCATCATATATGTTAAGAGAAGAATATGAAGTGCAAGTTCAAGAGAAGCATATCGAAGAAATCCTATGTTTGAAGCTTGTCACCCATTTGGAGATATTGGTCAAGTGAAGATGTGCCTTATAGAGGCTCTCCCATATTGGTGTATGCATGGGGGAGCGATATGTGAGTCTTCACCAAGCAAAGCACAATCAAGAAAGGTGGTCCACTTGAAGAGATCAAGATCATCATTATCTAGCTCAAGTGGAATGCGCAAGGCAAATGTATGATCTTGATAGGGTTTTTATTTTACCGGTCTCATGGTGTTAGTGGGAGACCGGGTTATAGGATAGACGGCGTACTATCAAGAGGGGCTCTCGAATCAGTAACTTGATCGCATCTTTGTGGAGAGCTCAAACCTTTGCATACTTGTCATATCATATTTCTTGGTTGTTATTTGGGTTTTATCCATGTGAGGATTTATATCTTGGTTCCTCTCCACGCCAAGCTAGAGTTCATCAAAAACGGATTTCATGAATATCTTGTTACGCTTTTGATGTTGAAGGTTTTACCGCTTTGTCTTTTCAAAGAGAGGTCAAACTCTCTTCTTGTGGTTTCCTCCTCACATGATGTAGTATGATGTGTATATGCATGATCTTGTAAAGCTTGTGATTATATTCGAAACAAGCCCAAGATCATAGAAAACGCAGTCCGGATGAAAAACTTGTTGGGTTCTTGATGTTGGAGGATTTACCGGTTGTTCTTTAATAGAGATGTTTTACCTTTCTACATTTGGTTTTATCCTCCATTATTGGACTATGATGTTTCTCTATATGATCTTGTAAAGCTCGTTGCGGTGATTCCAGCGAACATCAAAAACGAAGTTCGTATGCTCTAGATATCTTCGTTTTCGTGTTGGTGTTTCTGCAGTTTTTCTATAGGCCGGATTCTCCGGTCTAAACCGAAAGTTTCCGGTCTAAAGTCTCCGTCTGGATATTTTGGGCTGCATGGTGACACCTACTGGACTCACACCAGAAACTTTGCAATGACTCCGGTCCGACCAAAGTCTCATGTCTAAGTTTTCCTGCAGCAGTTTTCCAACGGGAAAATTTCGTGGGGGCCTATAAAAGACCCCTTCTTCCCCCAAAGAGACTAGAGCTTCCAAGCACGTTTTTGCCCCCATTGTTGACCTCTTGAAGCTTTTATTTCTCTCTATCCCTCCATGATTGTTGCCTCAAATTAGAGGGAAAAGAGAGAGGAGATCTATATCTATATTTTCACCAATCCATATCTCCTCTAAGTGAGGGAAACCCTTTGGATCTAGATCTTGGAGTTCTATTTGTTGAGTTCTTCTTTGTTCTTCCTCTCTTCTCCCCCCATAAGCATTAGTTGATTTTGGTGGGATTTGAGAGTGAAGGATTTGAGCACTTGTGCTCTTGCCATTGCATTTGGTGCATCGGTTTGCTCTCTCCATGAGGATTCGTGGAAGTGAAAGTTGTGAGCTTGTTACTCTTGGGTCTTTGGACCCTATACGCCATTGTGGTGGTTGAGACCTCTTGTGGTCATTTGTAGCTATTCGGGAGCCCCCAATTCAGTTGTGGGTGTGTGCCCCGGATCGTTATTGTAAAGGCTTCGGATTCCGCCTTGAAGGATTCCGATAGTGCAAGGTGAATCAATCCTTTATGGTGCGGTTCATCGGAGAAGAAGGTGAGCCTGTTGTGTCGTTGAGACCAACGTGTTGTGGTTGTCTCACACCTCTCCAACGAGACGTACTCCCCTAAAAAGGAGAAACTCGGGAATACATCCTCGTCTCCGCGTGCCTCGGTTATTTCTATACCCGAGCTCTTTACTTTTGCACTTTACATGGTGATAGCCTTCGTGCTTGAAGTATTCTATATTGCTATCACATTGTTGCTTGTCATGCTTAACATAAGTTGTTGGTGCACATAGGTGAGCCTAGTATATTTAGGTTGTTGGCTTGTTAATTTAAACACCTAGTTTTATTCCGCAATTATCAAGCCTAAACCGGAAAAGTTTTAAATCGCCTATTCACTCCACTCTAGGCGACATCCTTGTCCTTTCACTTACATACTCTGAAAGGACACGGATGTCGCCTAGAGGGGGGTGAATAGGTGATTAAAATTAATACGGTTTAGGCTTGAATAAATGCGGAATAAAACTAGCGTTTAATTTATCAAGCATGAAACCTAAACAAGCTAGGTTTACCTATGTGCACCAACAAGTTATGCTAAGCAATATAAGCAACTATGTGATAGCAAGATATATAACTTCAAGCTCAATGGCTATCACAAAGTAAATTGCATAAGTAAGGAGCTCGGGTATAGAAATACCGAGGCACTTGGAGACGATGATTTATCCCGAAGTTCACTTCCCAATGGAAGCTACGTCTCCATTGGAGCGGTGCGGAGTCACAAAGTGAACCCCGAATAGCCGACAATGGCACACCGTAATCTCCTTCGTGCCTCTACCAATGTAGAGTGCCATGAACCACTATGGGACACTTGAGGGTGGTCACCGAACCCGTACAAGGAAGAGGCACACTCCACAACTTAATTGGAGGCTCTCACCGATTTCCCACGGCTCCCGAAGCCACAAGAAACACAAGGTTGAGGCACACTCCACAACTCAATTGGAGGCTCTCAACTATCCCGCGAGCCACCAAAACTCCAAGATCAACAAGGACCGTCTAGGGCACTCCAAGTACCCAAGAGGACAAGCTCTAGGGCACCCCAAGTACCCAAGAGAAACAAGTTTCTCAACTTCACTTTCCACGTATCACCATGGAGAACTCAAACCGATGCAACCGATGCAATGGGTAAGAACACAAGAAGTGCTCACGTCCTTCTCTCTCAAATATACCTGGGCATGGGCAGCCCGGCCCGGATGGCCCGACGTGACCCGGCCCGAAAATGCCGGGCCGGGCTTGCACATCGGGCCGGGCTCGGGCCTAGCAAAAACAGCAAATCAGGAAGGGTCGGGCCGGGCCTGTCGGGCTTTATCGGGCTCGGGCTCGGGCCGGGCTCGGGCCCGGTTTCTGCAGCCCGACTGTCGGGCCAGACCGGGCTCGGGCCTGGACTTTTCTACATCGGGCTTTTTTAGGCCCGGCCCGGCCCAAAAAATGCTCAGGTATACTCTCAAATCCCACCAAAGCAACTAATGCTTATGGGGGGAGAAGAGAGGAAGAACACAAAATCCCTCCTAGATCTAGATCCAAAAGCTTCCCCTCACTTAGAGGAGAGATTGATTGATGGAATGGTAGATCTAGATGTCCTCTCTCTTTTCCCTCTAATTGGAGGCAAGAATCATGGAGGAATAGAGAGAACGCAAAGCTTCAAAGAGTCAACAATGGAGGGCAAAACCGTGCTCAAGAGTTAGGGAACCTTTGGGGAAGAAGGCCCCATTTTATAGGTCCCCGAAAAACTAGCCGTTTTGGACAGAAAACGTGCAGTCCGGAATGGATCTGTTTTTCACCCGGAATTCCGAACCGTCCAGAATATTCCGGACGTCTACCAATCTGATTCCGGACCTATGCAGTAGCGAATCGGAATCAGTTCGGAATGGTTCGGATTCAGTTCGGATTGAGTTCGGAATATTCCGAGTCACCCGGATTTCCAGAAACACACATACGAAAAACGTGATATCTTTTACATACGAACTCCGTTTTCGATGTTCTTGGACTCATTGGAATCACCGCAACGAGCATTACAAGATCGTGCAGAGAAACATCATAGTACAACATGGGAGGATAAAACCAAATGTTGAAAGGTAAAACCTCTCTATAAATGAACAACCGGTCAAACCTCCAACATAAAAAACTCAACAAGTTTTTCATACGAAATCCGTTTTTGATGAACTTGAGCTTGTTATGAAGATCACAACAAGCTCCAAAATCTCACACAGAGAAAAGCCAAATAAGAACCAAGAAAGATGATGCCAAGTATGCAAATGTTTGAGCTCTCTCCAACTGATACGTTAAAGCTCAATTGAGAGCCCCTCTTGATAGTACGGTATCTATCCTATAGCCCGGTCTCCCAACTAGCACCATGAGACCGGTAAAATAAAAACCCTATCAAGATCATACCTTTGCCTTGCGCATTCCACTTGATCTAGATGATGTCGACCTTGATCTCTTCAAGTGGACCACCTTTCTTGATTGCGCTTCGCTTGGTGAAGTCTCACATATTGCTCCCTCATACTTCACTATGGGAGAGCCTCTCATAGCCACATCTTCACTTAACCATTATCTCCAAGAAGGTGGCAAGCATCAAGCATATGATATCTTCAAGATACTTCTCTTGAACACTTGCACTTCTCAAGCTTGATGACGATCACCACTTGACGTCATCCTTCATGGGCTATATGAAATCTTCATTTGATGCAACCCCATAGAAAGATACCTAACCACACATAGAAATGCCACACACACATAGCATGGGTTAGCTCATAAAGCTATATGGACAATTGCTTACCATACCAAGAGATACATGATCCCACTTGGTTAATCTTGTAGCTTTGTGTGTTGATCAATATCTTGATCAACCTTATATCTTTTCTTCTCTTTTCAATAGATGATGTCTTGAAGATAACCATGAATGATCACATAATCCTTTTCTTCAAGACATACTTACAATATGCTCAACTCACATATGACCAATCATCGGATAACTACTCGAATATTAACTTGGTCATCACATACTCTTCTTCTTGATCATATCAAATATATATACATACACGTCGATGATCTTGATGCGAAATACTTCACTATATCAATATATTCATGGCATCAACCTTGAATTCAACATATGGAGTTCAAGCATTGCTTATGGACAAACACTATAAGTATAACTCAATGCAACCATTAGTCCATAGGGATTGTCATTAATTATCAAAACCACATATGGGGGCGCCATGCCCTTTCATACTCGACTGAAGAATTAATTAACAATAATTACAGAAAATGGTAACAATCCAATATAATTTCCCCATGGGAAATCCCTTTGCAACTGATTATAAAGATATTTGTAGAAATAATCATCAACATTTCCAGCAAAATATTTAACAATTCCAACATGACAATTTGCCCGTGGAAATCTCTTTGCAACGGATAATAAGATGTTTATAGCTATAATAATCAACATTTTCAGCAAACACAATTCCAACCTGAAAGTTTACCCGTGTGAAAACTTTTTGCAACCTAGATCCAAAATAATTTGCAACATAATCACCACCAAATATGTGAGTAATGAGTTACAATATATATATATGTTAGTATGGAAATAATTATCATGTTGAGTCCTATTGATATTTTTCTCAACCAACCGATGTTTATATAGTACTACTCTTTGCAAATCTCAAGTATTGTTTAGAGAAGATTAAGTGTGTTCATGTCTTTTGATAGTTATATTTTCACGAAATGTGATAAAATATTTTGGTTCCTTGAGAGTTAATGACCACATTCATCTAGGTAGCTGTCATCGTTTACCTTCCTAGGATCACCGGACCGTACTTCAGCGACTTGAATGTCAAGTCATAAAATGGAACAAATACAACTATTTATGCTAGAGCGAGTAATATAAATAGATATGCCAGTAACCCAGCATCCACTGTATTGAAACGTCACGCTCGCATGACTATCTTTGCTCTAGGACATTTCATGGCTTAGAACCTAGGAATGGGAGGTGTTTGGGATTGTAAAAGTTTCAATCTAATATGCGGCCTATGTGGCAGGCGTCCTCGCGGTATATTTTAGATGCATGCGGAGATTCAATAAGTCCATGATTTCTCTAAATTCGCACGCTCCGGGAGCTGGAAGCCTGGAACTGCACTTTGAGTTAGCTCGGGACCTGTAGTCCTGCATGATCTTCTGTGTGCCATTGTTTATAGGCGCATATGTGATTAGTAGAGCATAACGTTGTGGCGCACATTGTCCACGGGAAGCTAACCTCGTTGTGGCGCATAAATTAGCTAGTGTGTGTTTTTGGACTGCGAGCCACCAAATTTTATTCTTCCAGCTGTTATGAACGATGTATCTCTGTTTATTGTGAAATAAAGAGTGCCATGAAGGCTTTCCTCGGACTCCGGGCCAAGAGCTCATTTTCCCCTTCTCCCCCTCTCTTCTCTCCTCCCCCGTTTGAGAGTCTCCTGCGTGCTCCCGGGCCAAACCCAAGCCGGATCCGGCGGCCTGGCCGGCCGGAGATGGCGAGGGGGCGGCGCCGGTGTGTACAGTGGTAGTGGTAGGTTAGCTTTAGGTGTTTGTGTTGCCGTAGTGCAGTCTGGGAGTAGGTCGTCGTCGGAAAGCAGTCGCCGATGATGCGCCCTTGGTCTCCTCCTCCTTGCGGTAGTGTCCCTGTGGTGGGGATGCTCGCTGCCGGTGGTTCGGGATCCAGGCATCTCCGCCAATAAAAGAACTGCTTGGAGCTTTTCTCTGCTGTTGCCGGCGCGCGCGGCAGCAGGGGCATCAGCGAGCGAGCTGCTCCTTCGAAGGTCGAAGACGGCAGCGAGTTCGGGTACCGGCTCCTCCAATAAGCGCGTTGTCCTGCGGTGGCGCTGCTTCACTGCGGCTCTGCACCAACTCCCGGCCGGCCAAGGAGGCGAGGGGGAGGTGGTGCTTGGGGTGCGGTGGACGGTGGCTGTCCGGAGGCCGCTGCCTCGTCGAGCATCCAGCACGGTGGCCGCGTCAGCCACCGGCATCTGGCCGTCAAGGGCCTGCTTCGCGCCGAGAAGGCGCCTCAACTACCTCCAGGATGGAGGCCTCTTTCGAGCTCAGCACCGGGATCCAGCGTCAAGCTTCTGCCAAGTGATTCGTTCCCGGCGGAACTTCGGCGGCCGGCGGCGTGAGCTCTGCTTTTCTCCGGTGGAGAAGATGGAGGATGGGATCGCTTTTGACTTTTTATCTAGGGTCCTCCCTGCAAATTTCCAGGGCTTGTTTGTAATTTCTTTTTCTTTCGAGGTCCTGTATGTACTTTCGCCCACCGCTTTGACTAAATGAATGGCAGCGTCGGGGTCTTTCTAGACCCCTCCTTTGTTCAAAAAAAAGAAAAAATGAAGGCTTTCCTCAACAACAACAAAAAAGTAGAGCAGAGTAGTCTGTTCGATCTTGTTGTGTGAAGCAGAGTACAGAGAGTCAGTGGCTATAAATATATTCAAAGCTATAGCTGATAAAGTGTCTCGAATATAGGCTCGAGACACGGGAAGCTTAGTTCGTTGCTCTTTATAGTTCATATCCCTTGCGTGCAAATCATTTGTAACATGTAATAATGAACTTTTGATTACATCGATTAGCAAACAATAACACGATAGGCATCTAAATATTTGAGATCTTTTGTCCAAATCTCATACTCCGTGATTCTTGATGTAGCTGTGTGCTCCGATAGTTTAATTCCCTCCGGACACCAGACCAACTGTGCTCGTAGAACATAGCAAAAACTAGGTAGATTTTCAGCATCTCGAGAGCACACACTGACACTAGGGAACATAGAGGCACCGACATGTCTTTTTGGGACGTGCAACTGGGTTCATGAATCCATGTTAGTAAAGACGTGTACGCCGGAGATTGTTGCATGTATTACCTTTTAATCGTGATTCTTGATGTTCATATATACATTGGTTGGGCTCACTCAAATGAACAAATTGATCCACAGAATCTTGCGTGTAAATTGAAGCCTTTTGTTTGGAATTACCGTATTATGTGTACTAGAGAAACCACGAACGCACCGACAGTCACGGGAGGCCTGCAACGAGTAGTCTACGCCCACCAAGACGTGCCTCTTCACTAGTGTCATAAATTACTGTCCTCGGACATGGTAAGTTATTGCACAAGATCAAAAGTTCTCAAGATATATACAAATTAATACGGAATAACGTTGCAGCATATATATTCTCCTTCGCGCAAACTTGCAATAGCATAGGAAGAGCAGTCCTGAAATGAGAGATTTCACGATGGGACTTATCATTTATAGCTTGGGATTGGGAGGTGTCTGGAATTTCAATTCAACGGTTTCTTTGTCTTAGGCTGCCCATACATTTTCGCTAACATCCAGGTGCTATAGAAACTGTGTATCTGTTCCACACTGTGTTTCTCAAACCGTGTCATACCTGCGCCGTGGCAATATAGCCATGGCGCTGGGTGCAAAACCGAGCAAAAACATACTACGGTTCAAGAGACAAGGGTCGTCGCCTCGTGCACAATGTGCCTCAAGACGTAGCGGTGATGGGGCTGACATGCTTGGATCTAACTGGGCCATGTACTCATGCTTTTTTCGCCGACAAAGGAAACACCTCTGTTGTTCACAATCCTCCTGAACATTTACAAGACTGATCATAGATGCTTCCCATGCAAATACATGTATTTTTCTTCTTGTAATTCTCCTCTAGAAGTCCAAGTTGGTTTAAATCGAGAGACTTACAATTTCAGGTCATCATTCATCGCGATCTGATCTCGACCCCAGCACATGGTTTTGGGTGTTTTTCTCCCAAGATCAACTTTCGCCCGGTTTATAAATAAAGCAACCACAATTATATGAGAAGTTCATGTGCGAAGCATAAAGAAATACAAATCCACTGGAACAACAACACAAACATGCCCAATTGGAAACAAAAAGGTATCGATACAACCCTCAACTCTCAAGAGAGTGAGGCGCTCAACGGTTAGGAGGCAAAGCGAGATGGCGAGCCACTAGAAAATCATGAATCATGCCGTCCATCCGGTATCTATCCCGCTGTTTATAGAGGAGGTGCCACTGCTACAAGAATGTCAAAAAAATTAACATAGAGTCAGAAGCACGCTGAAGAAATACCTGCTCAATAACCATCTGATTACAAATAGTCCATAAGATCCATGTCATCGTCGCAAACACTGACACCTAGCGGTACAGTTCGCCTTGAGCTTCCATGAACTCGCCATGTTCTAGGGTTTGCCACGGGACACAAGAAGAAATATGAGTCCCTCAGATTTCGGGGACTACACGGAGAGGCAAAGGAAATAACCCAACCCATGGTGCTTTGCCACCACAACGCTTGAGGGAAGGCAATCCCAAAGCAGATGCGAGATAAAAATCTTAATCTTCAAGGGTAACAACGCCTTCCATAGTAGAGAAGTCCACATCAACGGCGGCCCATGGAATAAGACACGATAGGCTACCGACCAAGAAGGTCCCGAGGGGGGCAAGTGTAAAGATACAACATCTGGGGATCCCGAAAGCGACAGTGAAATATTCGCTCATAGCTTTGTCCAAGCTAAGGCTTCCTCCGACCCAAATGGTTTTCAAAATGAGATGTTCCAAGTCCCATTGTGGGCTGCCGATGCAAGCAATATCATCAAATCTGAGCAAATCGCGAAGAGATCCAGAAACTCATATCGGAGCAAGATCTTGGTGAGCCATGTATCCCGCCATAAAAGGGTGCCCTCTCCATTTCCTATGGAGATGCCTGTACCCAAGTGAATCTCATGCTTGATGGCCTAGATATATCTCCAGAACCGAGACCCCTCCCTCCGACCACAAGTCAGGAAACATCAGCCTTGCAGATATTTGCCTTAAATGAGTTCCAGACAAAGACCCCCTACTCTCTAAAGATCATGATACACCCATCTGAGCATGAGAATTGCATTCATATGCTGAGATGCAATAACACATATGCCCTCATGCTCCTTAGGGTCGCAGATGTCAACCAACTTTATCATATGATACTTCTGGTACCCATCGGACGCTTGCCAGAAGAATCATGACAACTCCTTGTGGAAAGTGGCATGCACACCCTCTGGGAGGATATATACCTATCATATACATGGGAAGCTAGGGAGGCAAGAGTCGATGAGAATGGCTCTGCCTTCGAATTGACCTTCCCTACTAGCAGGTCCAGATCCTTGATTAGGATCCTAGAGTCATAGAGCAGTATCCCTAGGTAGGTGATAGTGAAGGAGGACAAGTTGCATTTGAGGTTGTCCACTATTCGCTGCTTCTCCTCGGGGGAATACCCCATGACCACAACCTTGCTTTTGTCGAAGTTAGCGGCCCGACATGGCCTCAAAGTAGAGAAGGAGAAACGGTGGATAATATCAAGTTATCACCCATCCTCCATGATCATGGTATCATATGCATACTGGAGGTGGGTCACACCACCTCTAGTGATAGTATGTCGTACCACACCAGATTTGTGGCCAGCTATCTTAGCATCTTTAAGATTGCCGCGAGGGATATATAGTCCCCCTGCCTCACGCCACAGGAAGACCTAAACAGGGACCCACTTTCCCATGAGTATTGGTAGTGTGCTACCACTCACAACGATCTGAATGATCGAACAACTCAAACAACCATCGAACCCTCTTAGCTCGAGAACCTGCCCTTACGACACCAAAAACTTACCTCATGAACGTTCTCATGAAGCACCGGAATCTCGTCATGTACCGATCTTAAGGAAAACAAATCGGTAAGGGTGCGTTAGCCGCTCCATCTCTGAAGCTAATCGCGTCGCGCAAAACTTAGCCAATATTCGTTTGATGACATTGATCGTCGTGATTTGCCTGACATAGCGGATAGCTACAACTCAGACTACCTTGGGATCAGGGTAATCACACTGAAATCAAGGCGAGACATGATCAATTTCCCAATGTAGAATTCCTTGAATAGAAGCATAATCATCGTCTGAATACACCCCTAAAACTTCTGGAAAGAAAAACCGGAAGGCCATATGGTCTGGGGGCCGAGTTAGCCTTCATCGCCGTAATAGCCCGACCAATATCCTTAGGCGGGAATGGGTGGGTTTTGCATTCGAGTTAGCGGAAACCATTGCATTCGAGGGGCTTCAATCCATGGATCTCGGCGTCGCGGCAGTAGCATTGCTTCCTTTGGTCACCGATGTGCTGTCGCCACCCACGTCATCGTTCATATGCTCCTCTGTCGCCATGTTAAGGAGACGAAGCGGGTGGAACTGATTAGGATGATAGCACTCAGGTGAGATTCTTTATTCTTTTTATTTATTTTTTGCAAGAAAACTGGTCACCCTAAGTGGATAATAGTCGACTAAGCTTGTCGTCAGCGTAACTGAGCTTCATTGTCAGGATTTTTGATTTGTCTACTTATTAAATGAAGCTCAATGACCAGAGTTCAGTGACTAAAGTACTCATTCTCAAGAGTTAAATGACTAATGGAGTAATGGTGCCTTTCCCTCTTTCAAAAATAGACTTGAATATCTTGTAATAATATGCCAACATGCCGTAGTGACACGTCACTCTTCTAACTGGTGTGGAATAACAAAATTTAAGAGGTAGGTCTTGAAAGCATATGACCCACTCAGTACTTGTTTCAACAATTTTGTTTCTTTCCGAGCTCAAATGATTGATGGCTTCCCTTCACATGACATATGAGTTCAGGAAACATCAAAGAAAAGGAAATCAGCTATTATGCTGAATATACCTATTATGCATACTTTACCAAACACAATCAGCAGAATGAAAATCACAGCTCAAGACATGATAAGACCATTATTATACCAGTACAAAAAATATGTGGCTAAGTTCGCCACACGCTTATGTTTCTTGGAGATAGCATCGGGATGGACGCGATCAAAATCCTTTCTCTACTCCCAGTGCACCTTTGCCCTCTACTTTCGATCTAAAGAGTTTTATCTGCATTGACGGGAACGGTTCGAGGCAGTAACCTGCACATTCAGAAATGCATTATATCTCCAGACCGGCTCGCTGGACATAGCACTGGCCATGCGTTTCTCCGCGTATCTCTCTTACCTATGTGACCACGTGGAAGATTAGTGATGAACAAGGTGTTTTCTATCTTGCTGAAATGGTGGCATGCATTGGTACAACGAGGAGTTGAAAACCTAGGCATCTCTCAAGGGACACCAAGCTGCCATCTTGAGAATTCTTGATCACAAACTTCTATCATCAACAGTGATCGATCTCCTTGGAGATCGAGTCAACAGTATGATTAGTTCCTAAACCTGCATACACATACTCTTTTTTTAATATTTTTATTAGGAAGTTCCATACACATACTCGGATGCTCCGATATATGCACCTGTATAACCCATCATCTGGCTACTAAGTCCATTCCTCTAAAAGGAACTCTGACTTCTTATTGCAGGAGGGCAAAGTACTGATGAGGGTACATAGGAAAATCTCCTCTTTATTCCACTGGACTGAACCTCTTGGAGTGAATGATATTGATGCTAATTTTCTTCTTTGTTCTGCTGCAGCATATTCTGAGCTGGGTGCACACCAGGCTTCATGGAGCGCACTGCAGCAAGAAGAAATCGGAGACCACCACGACGGCGAGCGACGAAGAGGAGAAGAGGGGTCACCTGACGCTGAAGAGGTCCCTCAATGGAGGGATAGTTAACCACAGATCGTTTAGAAAATTCATGTCAAGTGCCGTCAGTGGGTTCCTTCACAGACCAAGTTCCACGGGAACGACACCTGAACTGATACCTAATGAGGTGTTGCTGCAGATTTTTTTGGTTCACAGCTGTTTCCTCTGAAGTTTATGAGTTGTAAACAAGCCCTAGCGGTTGGTTCTTATGTGCGCATGCTCATACATCCCTACATGATTTTCTCCATGACAGATACCCTGGCCATACGACATACCTGCCGAGAATTTGGCAATTTCAGAGGCCACGATCAAAAGCTATCGAACGGCGCAATTGCCTTGGAGTGGGAATGTGACGGGGGTGGAACAAGGGAGCAAATGGATCCGAACAGATTCAGAGTGTAAGTTCACCCTTTACAGGTTTTGTTTGTAGCAGTGGTTACAAGCTAACATAGAGTCCAATAATCCTGATTTGTATGGACACAGAAGCTAATATGTCCTTCAATTTTCCCCAGTTATAGTGTTGGAGATTTGAACCCAGAGATGCAAGCACGGCGGAAATTTCCTTTAAAGGATTAGGAGCTCATGATACACTTCTCTTTGGTACACGTACAAGTCTGGCTGCAAACTGCTGTCAGTTTGCCTCAATGCAGTGTTACAGTAGGTCCTTTTGTGTGTTTTGCGTATCAACTTCCATATATTGTACTCCTTCCGTTCCAAAATAGATGACTTTTATTTATCTACATACGGATGTATGTAGACTTTTTTTAGTGTGTACATACATCCATATGTGGATATATGGAAGTCAAGTAATTTGGAACGGAGGGAGTACCACGTATCATGTTTGGTAAGAGGTTACAACAGAGATGATCGATCGATGATGTTAAAGGCAGCAATGGTGGAGGCGTTTCCCCATCTAGTCTAATCCGGCAGCAGCTTGGCACAAGCTCTGTTTTTTTCTGTCTCCACGCGGCACCATTTGCCGCGAATAAAATTGACCAAAGATACTATATAGATAGTTTTAGATCAAGGTGGCGCCTCGAATTTTTATGCAAGCGGACGATCTAGGGGATCTACATTCTCCATGGCACGCCCATAATAGGTCTACCAGATGGGTTTCGGAGATCCATCTTGATCTGGTTGCCTTTGTCTCGAAAATTGCTGAATGTCAATTCTGATCTTTACCTTTTGCGGAGTCTTTTAAGCTTATTGAAAGTAAAAAACAGTAACATGAGGTTTTTCTAATTCAGGGTTAAACAACAAAATAATTGGATTGTGCAGAAATACCATAAATAATTAAAAACACTGGGACAAGCATCATATATGTCGAAAAAACTTTGACAATAACACAATAAATTTCAAAATACATATACAAGTTTTTGACGTATCAGCGGCTTAGGGATCGTTTATGGCAGCAACTCCTACAGTTGTTTCTTTCTTTTACAAAAATGAGAGATTTTGTTTAAAAAATTGCAGCTGAAACATGCAATTCTTTGGCAGACTAACACTCTGGGAAAATACGGGAAAAAAAGCCTCAGACATCCAGACTACTAACAGATGCTAATATATTAATTGTTTCAGTGATCTCGCTTTTTTCAAAAAAAAATGTATTTAATAGTTTCAAACAAATCTGAAAAAATCATACATGTTCTCAATGGTATATTCTACAAACGTGCAAAATCTCAATGCAAAAAACTTTATTTTTTGAGCTACACAAAAATGACAAATGTACAGATCGTATAGTGAATAATATGTTTTTTTTCTGGTAATACGTATCTCATTTATAAAACTAGAACAATACCCCGTGCGTTGTAGCGGGAATCTCTTTTAAAACTTTATTGTGTAAATAAAAGTTATAAGACATATGAAATATGAATTTGTTTAGAGAAATACGAGAGATTCAATTATAGTTGAGAGGATAAATTTAATTGACGTGAAATTGTTGTGTATTAGATAACAATCTACCCCAAACATAATACCTCTTTTTGCTGATGATGTAACTTTGATTATGAATGAATAAAGAAGGTATAATATGTTAAAAAGAAATGTGAGGTGGACAATTCTATGGCCTAAACAATAAATGATGTGGATATGTTGCATGTAAAGATATACAATCATTAATAAATGTTCTTGCAAAAAAATCATTAATAAATGTTAGTGGGATGACATGGTCAATTGATTGGCTAAAAATAGTAGTTGATGTGGATAGCTTGCATGTTGATATAGAAAATCGTCAATGCATGTTAGTGAAGTATTGCTTTATAAGAGATATAGATAAAGATCAAATGCACGTAAACACCGACCTTACATAACTGAAAAGATAGGAAAAACCTATGCGAAAAACTAACGCCCATCCCTCTCCTTCGCACCACCGTAGCAGCCACCAAAGAGAAAAGAGACATATCACCTCTTCACCCGAGCTCGATGCGGCTCCATCGCTGATCAACAGCTTTTCAGACCTCCAAAGTAATTTGCAATAGGACAAACCATTACCGTTGAAAGAATCAGACCGGGCAGCACGACCACAGACACGCCATCGAACTTCAGAACTGACACCCCCGCACGACGACATCGTCGGAGTAGGGAATCAAAACTATCAGCCTCCAACCACAAACCCAACACAAGGTTCATCATCTTCCAGCTGTCACCAGCACAGACAACTGTCTGCGCGTACTCCTAGACAACCTCCTGGGCTCCGCTCCGATGCTGGAGAGAACGTCATCGCAACAACGAAGCCCAACAACACAAGTCCACCACAAGGATGTCGTTGCCGCCACGCCATCCCCGCTTGAACAGACGGCCATCCAGATCCCTTGCCGACCACATAGTAGAACGCCGCATCGGAGAAGAATCTGGAACACTTTTATTCATCAACGCCGACGTATTTGCTAAAGCCAACGCGTCGAGCGGCCAAAAGCTAAACTACAGAGGACCTGCCCTTAAAACTACTAGTCTGCACACACGGGATCCGACAACCCCCCCCCCCCCCCCACCACCGACGACCAGGAGGTCGCCAGCGGAGGGGAGCCGCCGGAGGCCGGTGGCGGAAACGAGATCGCTTTTCCTCTCCCGGCGGCGGCACATGAGAGGAAAACGGATATGATGTTGTATTTTTTACCGTGAACAATATGTAGTTCCAAATTTCCAACTTCTGTCATTTTTGTGTAGCTCCAAAGGTATTGTATTTTGCATTGAGATTTTGTACATTTGTAAAATATATCATTGAGGACATGCATCGTTTTTTTTTTCTTCAGATTTTTCAGAAACTTATAATTATGTTTTTTTGATATTTTTTAAAAAACGAGATCACTGGAGCTCGGGAGCCAAAACGACTTTCCAAATTGTTTCATAACTTTAAAAGCTTCAAGCACGAAATGTATATGAAGTAAGGGCGGTAAAGCCGAATACATGCTGAGCTGTCCATGTAATGATAGTGCCCAAGTTATCCTCGGTAGTAGGTCTTGTCAGAAACCATTGCAGACACAAGAGGGCTATGCTTCCACATGTGACATGTCATGGCCCAGGGAGATGACAAATGCAATTCTGATGTAACATGTTAAGAAAAGCTATCCTTTAACACAAAACGTTGGTGGCAACACTGGAAACTATTACAGTAATACAGTTACATAACTTTAGATGCCAACTACAGTAATCGTCAGGGCTTGTGCAAGACTAGCCAAACCCATGCGCCAAGATTACTAGCTAGAACCATAAACTGAACTGGGAAAAATCCAGAGGCTACTCAGTAGACTGTAGTCGTGCAGGAATGTAGAACCATATAACCAGCTTTGAACTGTGTTTTTGCGCACTGGCTGACCAAGCTCGACCGCAGTCCAAGTTTCATCAGGATCTTCAAGTAGCTTGGCAACATAAATGCAGTTACTCTTTCCTCCCATCTTTCAGGGCCCATGCAAGAAAATGTAGGTGTCCTCGTATCAAGGCTAACAAACAGAGCTTGGTTTTCCAACTTCTCCACCTTCACCCACTTTGCTGGCTCGACCGAAAAGTCAAGGCGAAATACCGAAAAGATGTTTTCTTTAATCAAAAGGTTAACCATGAGAAGGATGTCACCACAGACCACCAACCATGGGTTCATAGGCATGAACTCCCAACCAATTGCTACTTCTTGCATGCTGAATTGAGGTGCCAAGTGTATAGTGTGGAGCCTCAGAAGAGCATCTATGACAAAGATATCGCCCTTGAATAACAGAATCTGAGCGATGCGTTCTTTCTTAAGAGCAAGAGGGTGCTCTGACCAGGAGTTTGTTCCAACCTGCCACTCAAACATGGAACTTCTTGAGCAAAGGAGGAGACGTGAGTCGGGTGAACTCAATGCAGCTGTAAGAATGCCTATGCCAATGCCACAAAAGTACCCAAGTTCATTGTTGGGTGGGAGTTTGGGGGGCTTCACCTTGGTACCAGTGAGCACATTGACAAGGAGGCAGTGCTCCTTATAGGTGAAGATAAGATACCCATATGAGCAGCCCAAATAGTGCATTTTATCTGGAGTATTTTGAGGCACCGAACAGCCAAGGGATAAGTTTTTCTTGCTAGGATCACTGAGCTGCCATTTGCAATTAGATAAAAGCATGGGCTTGATATTGCCTGAATGGGGAGGAACATAAGGACCATCCGGTTTGAGGTGGAGTGGTGGGAAGCTGAATGTATACACAGATGGGAAGGAAGAGACTGCAGCGCGCCAAGAGCGGCAGGTGCCAATGAAAGCAAGGAAGTCATGGAACGAGTTAAACAGACCAATGATTTCGTGAAGCAGGCTGTCCAGGAGATCTGCAAAACCATGAGGTCCAGACGAAAGCAAGGAGGTAGAGCTTGGGGCGTGGCAGGTGTTCTTAGAGAGGCTCCCCACAATGGTAACTTCGCTGCCATACAGAAATTTTAGAATAATGGATTAAGAACTGAAACATATGAGAGTTTCAAGACACGCAAAAAAAGTTTGGTAGAGTTATACTGCAGTAGTTAATACACTGCATGAAATGCAGTAGGCTTTAACTGAACAATAAGGCAAACAGGGGTGTCTATTTGGACATGCTAAACTTTAATAGAAAAAGCTGCGTCAGAACCACCTTCAGCTTGAGTTTTCCACGATAACAGTAACTAGAATTTTTTTGGTGTGCCAACCGTATGTGCAATGGTAGAGGGTCTGCTTTTCACTTTTCAGAGTCTCCTCAAAATAAATAGCAATCGTGATGATTTTGCTTGATATGAAAGCGCAATAATATGCTCATGTTCTTAGCTAGACAACTTTTATCTGATCGTTTTCTTATCTATTATTCACTTGGTCGCTGAACAGAAATGAGTATTGTTCATGACAGCACCATGGACCTGAGGAGACAAAACATTCACGAGATGAGAGGCTCTCTTTCTTGATTCAACATTTGATCCAATCCACTGAGTAAACTGAAGTACTGAGTGACTTCAGGCGATGAATAAAAAGGGCTATAATGCCCTCGGTTGTTTTGTAAGGACAACTTCTAGCTTATGTTTTTTGCTTCTTCTTTTTTTCCTTGTCAATAATCAGTGTCACAGTAAAAGTATGCATCAAATCCCATTTGAAGCTGATTTTCACTTCATCACTAACCCAAGTGAGCAAAGTTTAAGGTAAAAGCATGACCAAGACCAAACCCAGAGTACTCAAAACTGTAATACTCGTCTACTCGTATGTCTCGTATCTAGTAACAAAGGAAGTTTCAAACCATTATGCTGACCAGAGGAAGTAAAGTTATCAACAACTGATCTGAATAAACTTGTTCAGTGTTAAACTGTTAATGTGAACACATTAAAACCCCAATATTACGAAACTGAGACACCTTATAGACAGCGGTGGATAACTGGATATCCAAATTTTGGGGAGCCCTATTCACTACTGACCACTATCAGTTCACCAGAAAACCCTAATTATCGCTGCCAAGTGTCAATTCATCCAAACGCCCCTACTTATTCACCAAAATACTTGAAATTTCAGTACTAATTCACCAAAGCTAGACTAATGATCGAGCGATGCGTGGTAGGTGTTTCTCTCCTATTCTTCGTTGGACTGACCCCCATCCACTCAGTTACAAATAAGCCCTAATTAAGAAGCGGAAAGAAAAGAGAGACGAGCAAGGACGGATGAGGGTGCGGACCTGGAGGTGAGAGTGGCGTCTTCCAGGGGCAACGATTCGGCGCCCTGGTGTGGCGACCGCGCTCTTCCGCGTCGGCGGCGGCGGCTTCCGGCCATCGGAGCGCACCACAACCAGTTGCTTCGCCGCGTCGTGCGGAGCGTAGCAGCCTTTGTTTTTTCTTTGAGAATCCGAAGCGTAGCAGCCTCTAGCTGGCCAATATAGATGGCCAAACGGGCCGGCCCGGCACACGTGTAAACGTGCCTGGACCTCTTGGGCATTCCTTTCATAAACGAGCAGTGCCGTGCCGGCCTGTATTACCTCGTCTAGCATTTCTGGTCTGAATTTGTGCTATTTTGGGGTATCTCTGTTTGCTGCCTCATATCGTTGATTAGTTTAGTGAAATCTCTAAAAACAAATCTGAGTTCATCAAAAATCTATGGGTATAATTAGGAAATGACCCCTGATTATAACACCGCGGTTCGTTCCCATGCTGACATGAGGTGAGAAAGAGATTTAGTGGGTGCATGTGCGCATGCGGTAGGGTTTATCGGCGCCAAAAATATGGGGTCTAAAGGAAAGGTCGAGGCAGTTCATGGCGCATCTGTGGCAACTCGAGCGGGTCGGGGCGGTGAGGCTACATGGTAGCGACGCTGAGCGCAGGTGGCAGTGTCTATGACAATAGTCAGGACGGGTGTTGTTGGACTTCTATAGAGGCGTTGATGCATTCAGTAACGCTAAAAGCGTCAAATATGACCCCTTTTCCTTCAAGATGGAGTATTAAGTATGGTGCTCAGCTTGCAGGTAAAGTGGGGCATGTCCACTTCATCTATTTTTAGATTTTCTTACTCAGACGGCTTCAGTGAGGTGCAGGAATTCTACCAGTTCAGTCCTAAGAGACCATTGGAAGACTTTGAACGTAATTTCCTTGTTGAGCGGCATAAATACTAGTTTTACTGTGTGAGACTTTCTCCTAAACTCTATCCGCAAAACACGTTAAACAAGAAGTGTACTAGTACCCACTCCTTGCATTCCCTTTGTACGTAATTATCTTGAATTCTGAGTTTAAGTCAAGTGTCAAACTTTATAAAATTTCAATAACCATATAGGAAAAAAATACCAACATCTAAAATACAAAACAAATATTATTATAACCAACACAAACTATATTTTCATATTATATGTATTCGGTATATTATAGGTGTTTATATTTCCTATATGCTTGGCAAAATTTTACGAAGTTTGATTCTGACCAACCCCAGAATGTAGGGTGATTATTTAATTAAAAGATAGATGAGTAGTCATTTGTTATGCCAAATTTGGTTCAGGATTGCTCTAGTTCATCCAGAATCTTTGAATTGGCAATGCATATTTTAAAATAAAGAAACTTCAAAATAAAAATATATATGTTGACTTTGTTTAGTTTATATAGTTTCATAAGCAAGTCTTAATACATATTGTAGCGAATAGGTATAGAGAAACCAGATATATCGCGTTAGACGAATTTGTCAAACTCATCTACAAAACATTTCAGTATATTTTAGTCCTTATCGACATACCAAGTGTAGACACACTGTGCAACACAATTATTAGTGGTTACTATTTTGTACAATAGCTAAGTACAAGGCATGCACATGGGTTACTGTTACTATTGTGCAACACTAGGACTTCACCTGCTTCACGCGCATGTTGCTAACTAATTTAATACACAGAACTGAACTGGTGCACATTTATCGCTACAGGTTTGGTCTATATAAGATGAAGAATGGACATCTTTGTGAAGCTCTATAGCCATATAGTATTTTCTGGTCTTGTCGACTTCAAACTTCAAGTATAGATGGTTATGTATGTGTGTGTGTGTATGCCCCTTCTGTTTCAAACAATGGGGGTTAGGCTTGAGAGGTATTGGGATAAAGGATGACCGAGCGAATCAACTTTCTGGTGATAAAGAAGCAGAAACCGAGTGAGTTCGGCTCTAGGTTTCACGCATGGCTTTCGAACCGTCGAAGAAGACCGAAAGCCATCATGGACTCACTTTCTGTAGACAGCAAGAAAACCTGCTCGGGCTATCTGTGTAGTGCTGAGTGGGACAACAAGAAACCTTTATGTAGGTACTGAAGGGGATCGTAGACAGAAAACAAAAAATTCCTACCGACGATAACCAAAAACTAGCCAAGATCTATAACTATGCAGATATACTATGCGGAGGAGAACGGAGTACATACCCTTGTAGACCGAAAGTGGGATTACGTTTCCGCACAAACGTTGTCGATGAAGCCGACGAAGCCGACCTCAAGGTCATGTAGAGGAAGTAGACGTACTCCCAGCGCTACCCGAGTAGCGCCTGACAGTTCCACACACGTACGGTGTAGATGACGACCTCCGGGCTCTAGATCCAGCAGAGCAGCGGAAGCGGAAGATTGGATCTAGCAGCATGGCGGTGTGCGTATAGTAGAGAGACTTCCCTCCCCGTACGCAGCTCCAGAAACGGAACCACGCTCAAGGTAGGAGAGAAGAAGAATGAGATGGGTGAATTTCCAAGGCATGGGGGGTCCCCTATTTAAATGAGGAGGAGGGAGGCCACACCCATCGGCTAGGCCATGTGGGACTATTCCCACATGGCCACCGCCGGCCATGGGGTGCGCCGGCCCCTAGGTGGGCCCCATTCGGCCCACTAGGGCGGCTGGCCCTCCTCTCCCTTTTTTTTCCATTTTCCCTTTTGGGGTTTTTCCCTAATGGGCCTCTAAGGCCCATTTAGGTTTAATGCCTTTAAAAATTCAAAATTAATTAAATAAAAATATATTTAATTACTAATAATATTTATTAATATTAAATACATATTATTTAATTCATTCGGGCTACGAAATATATTTCGTTGCCTCCGATCAACATCGGACATGTCCCGGAACACTTTCGGGAGTCTCCGATTTCTTTCTCTCTTATATCCAATCTAATTAAAATGTCACCTACCCTTAAGTGTGTTACCCTATGGTTCGAGATCACTCCAGACATGATCGAGACACGTTCTCTGATCAATGACTAACAGCGGGATCTGGATACCCATGATAGCCCCTGTGTGTCCACGAATATCTTTTTATCGTTTGAACCTTTAGACGTCCAGTCTCATCCTTTTGCCTGGCGATACTTAGATTGTCCGAGCATCGTTCTCCGGTATGACGATTACCGAGCATGATCTTGTCATTGCCAAATCTATTTTTTACTCGTCTGTGATATTACATCCCCGTGACCTAGTCACATGCTTGCAAGCTCATTGATGTAATCTCACCGAGTGGGCCCAGAGTATCTATCCTCTATGTGGATTGGCAAATCCCGCTCTTGATCACTCGCCTCCACTGCTTCCTTCGGATACCCTAAAGTGTCACCTTTATTGTCACGCTATATAAGACATGCCGTTTGATGCAATCAAAGCATCTTCCAGAAGCAGCGATTTGATATGACCTCACAGTGGATGGTATGAGCACTACGTTTCTATATCTTTCGGGTATGTCCACCACGTCATTCACCCAATGACATGATTCCGTTGTCAACCGACGTAATTATCCATGATCAGGAAATGTTGATCATCTGTTGCCCAACGGACTAGTTAAATATATGCTACTAGGGATCTGGTTGTTTACATACCACACGTGTATTAATATTTTCGCGTAATACAATTATAGCATGGTACAAAAACATATTATGAACAATTGAGATATGACAAATAAAATCACTTTATTAATTGCCTTTAGGGCATATCTCCAATAGGGACAACAAGATGTGTACAAACGAGTACGCTTACGACGTTCCAACTCTTTCATATACACTTCCAAGTTTGCCCTTCAAACCAAGTCTATTTTATATTTTATATTTACAAGCATTATGTAGCGACATAGCCTAATACATTCAGAACAACAATGTTACTGTTAGACAGCTAATAACAACCAATAATAAAAGTGTAACCAAAATAATGATAAAATGTACTATTTCTCTAGAAATAACGTTTTGTAATTGTTTAGTAACCATCCACTAAAATTATATGATGGAGAACCAACCATAAACTAGGGAGGAAGGAGTTGGTTGGACACCCATCTTATCGTAGATCAAAATTCAGTTGACATCGTATTTGTGTTTCCGTCAATAAAACGGCGCATATGGAAACTTCTAAAATAGCGGAGCTTCACGGCTTGAGTCTCCACTAGAAATTGTGTGAGCCCATGCACATGGTGGTATGCGTGCATTTGTGCATGTTTATGTTATTTTCTTTGTAGTTTATGTTGTATACTTTATTTTTGTCAAAAGAAGATGGATGCATCACCACAAACTAAAATATCTCCCCACACAAATAAACAAGTCAACAAGTGCTATTATCATGTTTTTTTGTTGGTTCGTTGTAACATGCCTTTTACATTTGTGTGCATTTGTTGTGTGCTCTGATGGGCGTGATTGTGCACATGCAAGTTTCCTTGTGTAATTGAGGGAAAGATGTTAGAAATAATTCACCACAATTGTCCTCATGATACCACTCATGTGATGTAATGTAACATTAAATTACAATAATTGCAAGTCCAGTTTTATAACCTTTCACCACATGGAAAAAACAATATTCCCACACCCCGTCCGATTGTCGCTACTACTAGAAAGCCAACAAATGCAGCGGGCTTTCCCCTGTAAGTCATGATGCGTGCCTACGTCCTCAAATGAAGATTGGCTAAGCATGCTTTCGTTGCTCGTGGTACTCTCTGTCTAATTTATGTTTTCTTATATTGTTCTAAATTTCCATTCATATAGTACGAGATCGCTTCTTGTACACGAAGCTTAATTACACGCTTCTCCGATCTTGGTCTCGCTTTCTCCTTTTGTCTTCATTATACTCGTTCTTGTGTTCTCGACCAGTGCTATTTTGCTCATTTATTGTGGGCAACTTGGAATGACAAGAACTGAAAAATAACTAATTCGGAGCCACACAATCACAATGCTACACACGAAACACGAAAAATCGGTTGTGACTAATGATCCCTTTAGGCTTTGTTTTGTACTAGAGTTTTGTGGGAGATTAGTGGAGATAATCCCCACAGAGATTGGGTGAAACTACTTCCCTCACCCAATCCCTTCAAAACCTCTTCCCCCTAATCCCCACTTCAAACATTCATTTTGTAGGCTACAAAAGACAAACACAAAATGAACGGAGCAGAGCTCCCTCGTCATTGTTGGCTGCATCAACACTGCGAACACATATTTCAAGAAGGAAAAAAAAAACAATATGAAATTAAAGGCACTATCTTGGACGAACCAATAGAAAGAGGATTGCCTGGGCACAAGGACCGGGCTGTAGCGGTGGTGGCGTGCTGCTGTGGCGGCCGATTCTTGCGGCACCAAACCCCCGCGGCGCTTCAGCCAGCAAGCTCCGCAGGTAGCATAGGAGTCAAGCCGGCAATTCCGTCCATGGGCACGTCCGCCCATGGGCACCCGACCCTAATGGGCAGGGTATGGGTCGCAATGTTCGCCCATGGGTCATGGGCGACCCGATGGGCAACCCGATTAGCTGACATGTGGGTCCCATAGTAAGTAGCCAACAATTTCTGCACAGTCCAGCCCAGGCCCAGCCCAACTCCACGCACGGACGCACCACATTACACTAACCCTAGGTGAGACAGCATTGACCAAACCGTCCGCACTCTCCCCGTCCCCAGCCGCAATCGTCCCTCTCCCTCGCGATGCTCTCCATCCCCTCCCTCTCCAGCGACTGCCGCCGCACTCTCCCCGTCTGTGACTGCCGCCGCCGCTCGATTGCTCCCACGAGCCGCCGGTCTGTTGCGCCGCCGCCGCCGCATCTCCCCCAACTTGCTGCCATCCCAAGGAGCCCGTGGCCGCCGTCCCCATCTCGCTGCGGTCCTCAACGCCGCCATCCCCAACTACCCCGAAGCCGCCGTCCTCAGCTTGTAGCTGTCCTCGACTCCCTGCCGACGCGAGGTATCACTGATCCCTACACTTGTTTTTGCTTGGTAGTGGTTGATCTGTTTGTATCTTGATAGTGGATCTGATGTAACATCCCAAAATTATTATCCAGAATTTTATTCCAAAAATGGGAACCAACAAAAACTTTTGTTGTTTATTGTCTGTTAATTGCTTCTTCTTACTTGTGTTGTTGTTCTTGCTGTTTGTATGGGTGTTTGCACTAGTGAACACTAGTAAGAAGAAAGAAAACAAAATATAAAATCAAAGCAAGAAAAATAAAAGTGACAAGTTGTCACATAAAAATCTTCAAGTGACAAACTCAATTAATTTCAAACCAAAGTCAGTGGAGTTGTAATGTAAACACTCCCCATTTTGTTCCTACCACTTTCCCCTCTCAAATATTATTTTTGAACTAGTTTTGAAATTCTAAAATAAAAACAAATAGAAATAAATCAAATTACCTTAAACAAGTACTATGAAAGAAAATGTTGCCAAACATTTTATTTGGCAATGCCAATTTTTGTGGAGCTTCTACATGTTATGGGGAGGCCCCACAAATATTGGCAGAATTTTCTAAAATACTTAAGTACCTCAAATAAATCCAGGAAAAGCTTCTGGATATTGAAATAAAACTGAAAAATAAAAGAAAAGAGGGAGGAAGGGGTTTTCTGCAAAATGGTCATCGACCTCAGCCCCGATGACCATCGCCGTGTCGCCTTCACCGTCGTCGCCGTTTTCTTCGCCGCCAGGACCCCCCTGGCCGCGCTCTCCCTCGCCCCCGAGCCTCTGCACCTCTCTGCACCGCAGGGAAGAAAAACGGGCACCTCTCCCATCGCAGTTACGCCGCGGTTCCCCGACGGCCGCCGTGGAGGACTTGGACGGCGCCGAGCAAATTGGCCCCCGTCTCTGCGCCTCGACACGCCCAGCTCCTCTAGACGCTTCTAGAACCTTGCCGGACCCCGTTAAGCACCAAGCCGCCACGAGCCCCTGCACCCTCGCCACGTAATCGAGGAATCGGTCGCCGTGGACGCGCCATGGCCGCCGCCGTAGACCCCGACCATCGTGGACCGCCCCGAGCCTATAAAAGCACCCTGAGACCTCACTGGAACACCACACCTCCCTCCCAAGCTTTCCCTCGCTCCAATTTGCTCTGTGCACCGCCAGAGGGCAGTGCACGGCCGTGCCCGACGCCGCCGTTGAGGTCGAGCACCACCGCCTCGCCACACCTCCCCATTCTTCCCTCTGACCCCTCTACGCTCTTCCTTGTGGACACCGCACTCACCAGAGAGCCTTTTCCCTCTTTTTAGTGCACGGACGCGACCCCGACGCTCCGCCGAAGTTGCTGCCCGACGCCGACGAAGTGCGCGACCTCACCGCCGACGAACCAGCCTTCCCCAGCAAGCACAGCTCGCACCATCGCCTTCCCCGAGCCTCCGCCGTCGATCTGCGTCGTCTCCGCGATCTTCCGAGCCCTCTAGGTGAGTCTCCGATCATCACCGTGCCGCCGGCGCGGCGGCGCCGCCAGTTTTTGGTCGCCGCCGTTGCCTTTGATCTTGGACCGTTGGATCCAGATCCAACGGCCGCGTAACGCTTCGCTGTAGTTGAGCCACTGACGGCCTGACCCCACCCGTCAGTATTTTAATCAAATCCACGTCCACGCTGAGTCACTGACCAGTAGGCCCCACTAGTCAGAAATCTCAACATTATCCAGAAGAGAGGGAATTTCTATTTCTTTTTCTCTGGAAAAACAGTACTGGCATCAACTTTGAAATTCAATATCTCGAGATTTAGGAATCCAAATAAATCAAACTCAAATGTTCTGGAAAGCTTATGAAATTTTTAACCAACACAATTGGTCTCATGTCATTTAATTAAATATTAAAAAGTATTATTGAAAATGCCACAGAAGGTTTAAAATCTAAACTTGTTTGTTTCTGATACTCTGTTAGTCCAAATAATTCCAAACCAATTTTGCTAGCTTAGTACTGCCTTGTGTTAGCTCCCCTAATTTTGGTAGAATTAATTAAGCATATTAATTGTTGACTTTAAGATAAACCCTTCTGGACTAAAACAGACAAATATGTTTATTGGTTGATCCAAATGAGTTAGGACCAATTTTGTTAGCTCACATATAGCCATGTTTAGTTACCCCTAAAAGGGTTTAATTTTTGGAACAATAGAATTTAAATGGTAGCTAAAACTTGATATTAAGCTACTGGATTCAATCCAATGTGTAGGGAGTTTGGTAACTCCAAATGATCCAATTCAAATTGGGTTGTATTCTACACATCAGTGGCTTTCCATAGAATTTTAGTTTGTATTTTTGTGACCAACAGAACTCAAGTTGTGGAATTAAACATGAATAACTAGTTTCTGCCATAATTTGGACTTAATTAAATAATGTTTAATTCAATTTATTTGAAAACCAAATTGTGTGGTTTGTGTGTGCAGTAGCTAATTGTGATGTTTATGATTGTTGTGTTGAGATGATTGCTTGTATAGCTTAGTGATTGGTTGCATTGTTTGTTTATTAATTAGACGAGAACGTTGTCGGATATATCGAGGAAGGAGAGTTTGCTGAAGTTGAAGAACAAGAGCAAGATCACTTTGCCAAGCAAGGCAAGCTATTCCTGAGCTTGCACTACCAACATATGCATCTACTTTCATAACATGTTTTACTCTCAAAGCAAGATTTATAAAACTCATTTCAAAAGTATATGGATATTATTTTGCCACCCTATGTAGTAGTTTATTAAAACTTTAGGATGGGAAAACAATGTTGTTTATTCAAAACTCCTTTGAAATGTCTTGTGATTTATGGAATGCCGAGATGTCGGTGTGTGTTGGAAAAGTGGAAAAGTGGTGATGTTTATGAAAAATGCACAGTGTGTCCTTGTACTTACGTCAACCATCCAATACCCTGTGCGACCACCTCCACCACATATGGGAAAAGGCGTAGTCATATAATTTGCTCATATTAGTATGGGACTCCTCAACAACGAGGATGACCTCGTTCCATGAGGGGATGGTCATGGCGACCTACCCCCTGACCTGGGTCCTGGCATCTGAGGATGGGGGATTGAAGGGTTCGCTCGCCGGGCAGAACTACGAGTCCTCACACTTAGGTTTCCCGACGGGGAATCTGGACTGGGTGTGATGGAAAGGATGATAATTTCGTAGCGGTAGGATCCTATACTAGCATGAGCAAAGGACAGGCTATGGTCGGCGGCTTACTTCGCATACACCTGTATGGCGAGACGTGGCGGACACGATGAGCTGCCGGATGGATGTGGGATAAAAGCGTGCTACCTCTGCAGAGGGTTAAAACTATTCGAATAGCCGAGTCCTCGGATATGGACAGCTGGGAGACCCTACTTTGACCATGTGCAAGTTTTGGAAAAGCTTTTAAGTAAAAGAAATTGAAATGGTGGTGGTTACACACTATACCAAATGAAGTGGTAGGAGTTGTGGAATAAATGGACTATGGTGAGCCATGGTCAGGAAAAGGAGGAGTTTTTGAGAAACAAAATGAATGGTGACTTCTTTCAAAGATGGTTATAAAACTCTTCTTACCTTTTTCAATAAAGATATAGAGATGTTTTAAAACAAATAAGAGTGCATACTCATGTTGGGGTAGTTTGCGAGTACATTCAAATGTACTCATATTGGTTTCGTCCCTGGCTATTGTCCTAGCCAGACTACGAGGAGGAGCACTACGCCGAGCAGGAATATGGCGACTTCTACGCCAACTAAGGATCTCCACAAGTCAGCTGCCTGTCGGGTTGTCATCGTTAGAATATGATGTCTACTACGCCGTAGCTTCCGCTGATATATTTGGTTTGGCCCATGAAGGCACCTATGTAAGAACTTGGTCTAAATGACCATTTATGTAAGACTTTTATTCGGTACTGTAATGGATGTAAACTTTGGTATCCAATTCGGATTATGTGCAACGACAGACTGATCACGGGATCGTTGTGTTAAGCATAATCGGGTATTTCGGACAGCTAGTCCGGGGTCCCCACAGACTTGGTATCAGAGCCATCCTGACTTTAGGAAACCTTAGTTAGCATGGTCGTTTGTCAAATGTTACAAAAGATGAATTTCTAAAAAGAAAGGAATGAAGTATTTTCGAAAATTGCTTATCTCCAATCCTCTTACTTATGCAAAATTTTACTCTCATTAAATGTTACATTTTCCTTGTATCCCTAAAATTTTGTACACCTCTCATTAAGTTTAAAATTTGACTCACTTGTTGCCCTACTATATTAAAATTTTGATATACTTGTCACCTAACTAACTTAAAATTTTGCTTAAAAACTGTAGATGGCACTCCACTGGACCGAGTTCGTTCAGCTGGAGAAGGACAGCAAGCTGACGTTTGAGAGGGACTTGTTCGAGTTGACCAAGCTGTTAGGTCGCCCCGCTCCAGAGTTTGAGGGAGCTCAGATTGATGTTCACGGTGTCGGAAGGCTGAGCTGGCTCATCAGATCGTCAGTTCGCAGGAACATCAAGTCTCCCAATTCCGGACGCTCATCTTCACCACCAAGGAGGCCACCTGGGTTGATGGTCTCTGTACTGCTACACAGAGGATGCTAGCCCGACTTTGTGAGGAGCACAAGGCGGAGTTAGTAGACTCCCGTTTCCGGTTCTACGGGAGGCGCAACTGTGATGGACACCCTACTCCTTCACCTTACCACCCGATGTTTGGGAGCTACATCATGGACATGGAGATCTTACTTCAGTGCACTCAGGATGATCTGTTGCGCACTAGGATTCAGCTCACTTCGACCGCGAGTCGCTCGTTGAGCTTCGCGAGAACGAGATGAAGCTGATGGTGGAGAAGGTTGCTCTTCTCAGGAAGAGGGCCCAGCTGAGGAAGACTATCGTGAAGCTCCGCACGAAGGTGGCAGAGCAGGATGGACTGATTGAGGATCTAGAGCACCATACTGACGAGATGGAGGAGGAGGGCGAGGATCTCCGCAAGGAGAACGACGCTTTCCTCAGTGACGATGATGACTTCGTGGAGGAGATGGACTGTGAGGAGGAGGATGATGAGGAGGAGTTAGTTGACGAGGAGGAGGAGCCACTCGAGCCAGTTCTCGAGGACGAGGAGGAGGATCCCGAGGAGCCAGCCTACCAGTCAGATGCTGACGTGTTAGAGCTGGAGGTTCCACCTCAGTAGGCGAGTGACTTGATCACTACCGCAGGATTAGGTTGACCCCCTATAGCTAGTCGAGTAGTAGCAGTGGTTCTTTTGGAAACCAGATATTATGTTGTAAGCTTGAGGTTGTAAGCTTGATGTTGATGTGAACTCTTTGATGTTTGTTTGTGAAATATAAGTATGTTTGTCTTGTTTAAATCTGTGTGAACTATTTTCATATAAATCTTAGGATTAATCAACCACTTGAGAGATCATCTTTTCCCTTAGTCGAACTTTTCTTGCCTTGTCTCTTATACCCGGTGTGCTTCAGGATGCCACCCCGTCGCAGCAATGCGGAAGGATCAGGATCAGCACCACCACCACCGGACCCAACCCCCACCCAACTTCTCGCGCTTATCATGGAGGAGCGTGAAAATGCCCGGCAAGAGCGCCAAGCTCATCTCGCTGCCTTACAACAACTCGCAGCCGCTTATAACAACAACAACAACAACAACAACAACAACAATGGTGGTAACGGCAATGGCGATGGAAACCAGCGATCTACCTTAGGCGATTTTCAGAAGACCAACCCACCCACCTACTCCAAGGGACTTCACCCACTAGAAGCCGATGATTGGCTTCACCATCGACAATAATCTGGAAGTTGCTGCTGTGGGAGAGAATGAGAAAGTGCTGTATGCAACCCACTATCTCGCTGGACCTGCAAGAGCTTGGTGGGAAACTACCAAGACTCTCCAGCCAGCTGGTCATGTCATCAACTGGGCTGAGTTCCAGGAGAAGTTCCGCAAGAAGCATATTCCCATGGACTCATTGAGAGGAAGAAGGATGATTCCGCAAGCTGAGGCAGGGAAGTAGAGATGTGGTCGGTTATCTTGAGGAGTTTACCGACTTATCTCGGTATGCTCCTGATGACACCGACAAAGAAGAGAAGAAGATGGAGCGTTTCATGAGTGGACTTCATGATGAACTGCAGTGTGCTTGGTTATCCATGACTTCCGTGATCTGGAGTCACTTGTGGACAAAGCCATCCAGCTGGAGACCAAGCGCAAGTCTATGTATGAAGGTCGCAAGAGGAGGATGAATGCTCAGGAAGGTTCGAGCAGCCAGAAACCTCGTATCTTTCAGCAGAACCCAGGCCTGCCTATCGTCCACCCCAAGTTCCACGCCCCAATTTCCCTAACCGCCCGAACAACTTCAACCGCCCCAATGACAATAACCGTCCCAGAGGAAACTTCAACAACTTCAACCCCAATGCCAATGTTGTCTGCTTTGAATGTGGCAACAAAGGTCACTACTCCAGGAATGCCCCAATCCTAAGAGAATGTCCAGCGCCCCAATGCACCTGCACCGAACAATGGTCAAGGCCGCAATGGAAATGGTAATGGCAAGAATGCCGCACCCCGCGGGAATGCTGCTGTTGTCAGAGGCCGTCTGCACCACATCAATGCTGAAGAGGCTGAAGAAGCGCCAGATGTTGTGCTGGGTACGTTTCTTGTCAACTCAGTACCTGCAACTGTTCTGTTTGATTCTGGTGCTACCCATTCGTTTATTACCAAAGAGTTTGTTTCTAAGGGAGGTTTAGTCGGGAGTCTTTTACCCAAACCAATGTTGGTACAAACCCCAGGACTGTTAGCCAAAACCAACCAGATGTGTTCCGAAACCCCCATAGAAATTGGAGGAGGAAGGTTTGCAGCCGACCTAATTATCTTAGGAAACCAAGGCATAGATGTTATTCTTGGAATGGATTGGTTAGCCAAGTACCACGGTCGTATTGACTGTGCCCGAAGAGCTGTTTCTCTCACTTCTGATGATGGAGTTGAAGTGGAGTATGCATCTGAGACCAGCCAGACCAGACCCGGATGCCATGAGAGCATAGCTCGACCCGCCCTAGATGAGATCCGTGTTGTTCATCTGTTCAAGGATGTTTTCCCAGAAGAATTGCCTGGTATGCCGCCAGACAGGGATATTGAGTTCATAATTGAGCTTATCCCAGGAACATCCCCCATATCCCAAAAGCCTTATCGGATGAATCCGGAAGAACTGGTGGAGTTGAAAAGCAGTTGGCTGATATGCTAAGCAAAGGTCTTGTCCGCCCAAGCGCTTCACCATGGGGATCACCCATTATTTTTGTGGACAAGAGAGACGGTACCACACGCCTGTGTGTGGATTATCGCAAGCTGAATGACGTGACCATTAAAAACAAGTACCCTCTTCCCAAGATCGAGGATCTGTTCGATCAAATGAACGGAGCCCGAGTCTTTTCAAAGATCGATCTTCGGACAGGTTACCATCAGTTGAAGATCCGAGAGACAGATATCCCAAGACCGCCTTCACCACCCGTTACGGTTTGTTTGAATACACCGTCATGTCCTTTGGTCTGACCAATGCCCCAGCCTATTTCATGAATCTCATGAACAAGATTTTCATGGAGTACCTCGACAAGTTCGTGGTAGTTTTCCTTGATGACATCCTTATTTATTCCAAGACCGAAGAAGAGCATGCTGAACACCTGCGTCTAGTTTTGGAGACCCTCCAAGAGCACCAGCTGTATGCCAAACTTAGCAAGTGTGAGTTTTGGCTCAGTGAAGTGGCATTTCTTGGACATATTGTATCCGCTGGAGGAATTTCTGTTGACCCTGAGAAGATACAAGCCATTCTTGACTGGTTATCCCCAACCAATGTTTTTGAAATCCGAAGCTTTCTCGGACTTGCCGGTTATTACCGCAAGTTCGTTGAAGGATTTTCCAGTATAGCCAAACCTCTGACCCAACTGTTGAAGAAGGACAAGAAATTTGAATGGACTCAGAAGTGTGAGGATAGTTTCCAAGAACTGAAGAAGAGACTAACCTCAGCCCCAATCCTGATCATGCCAGACGTCACCCAGAGTTTCGACGTGTATTGCGATGCATCACGCCTCGGACTTGGTTGCGTTCTGATGCAAGAAGGCAAAGTTGTGTCGTATCTGTCCCGGCAGTTGCGACCGCATGAAGAGAATTACCCAACCCATGACTTGGAGTTAGCTGCTGTAGTCTTTGCTCTTAAGAAGTGGCGTCCCTATCTTGCGGGACATCGCTGCGAGGTCTATACAGATCACAAAAGCTTGAAGTATATTTTCACCCAGAAAGATCTGAACCTGCGACAGAGGAGATGGATGGAATTAATCAAGGATTATGATATTGGAATCCATTATCACCCGGAAAGGCTAATGTAGTTGCCGATGCCCTTAGTCGCAAACCTTGCACCCTGAATGCCCTGATCCAAGCCGAACAGCCAGCCTTGTTCAAAGAGTTCCAAGATTTTGGACTAGAGCTTGTTAGCCATGGTTATCTCGCCAATTTAGAGTTAACCCCAACCCTGATGGATCAAATCAAAGAAGCCCAAAAAGGTCATGAAAGCATAGAGGGAATTAGGAAGAAGATTTCCCTCGGCAAAGCACCCGGTTTTACCGAAGATGCTGAGGAGTGCTGAAATTCAATGACCGTATCTGTGTGCCCAATGTCACGGAACTTAAGGAGTTAATCCTGAAGGAGGCCCATGAGACCCCTTACTCAATCCACCCCGGCGGAACCAAAATGTACCAAGACCTTCGAGGAAGATTTTGGTGGCATGGAATGAAGCGAGAGATTGGTTCATTCGTAGCCAAGTGTGACATCTGCCAGCGAGTTAAGGCTGAACATCAGCGACCCGCTGGATTGCTTCAACCTTTGAAAATTCCCGAGTGGAAGTGGGATGAGATTGGAATGGATTTTATTACCGGACTTCCAAGATCCAACCGAGGCCATGATTCAATCTGGGTCATCGTTGATCGACTGACCAAGGTTGCCCATTTCATCCCTGTCAACACCACCTATCGGGGACATCAGTTGGCCGACTTGTATATTTCCAGAATAGTGAGCCTGCATGGTGTGCCTAAGAAGATTGTATCTGATAGAGGCACGCAATTCACCTCAAGGTTCTGGAAATCCCTTCATGAAGCCCTCGGAACCAAGCTAGCATTTAGCACAGCTTATCATCCCCAGACCGATGGCCAAACTGAGCGAGTGAACCAGATATTGGAGGACATGCTTCGTGCATGTGTTCTATCCTATGGTTCCAAGTGGGAAGATTGCCTTCCGTTTGCAGAATTCTCGTACAACAACAGTTATCAGTCCAGTCTGCAAATGGCCCCTTTTGAAGCCCTTTACGGCAAGAAGTGTCGTACACCCCTGAATTGGTCCGATACAGGAGAAGGCAAATTGTTCGGACCAGATACCCTCCGTGAAGCTGAAGAGCAAGTTCAGCTTATTCGTGAACGCTCAAAACTGCCCAATCCCGTCAGAAGAGTTATGCTGACACCAAGCGCCGTGACCTCACTTTCAGTATCGGAGATCATGTTTATCTCCGAGTGACACCCCTTAAAGGAATGCAGCGTTTCCATGTCAAAGGAAAGTTAGCGCCAAGGTATATTGGACCCTTCAAGGTCATTGCTCGTCGAGGAGAAGTATCCTATCAGCTGGAGTTACCCCAGGAGTTAGGAGATTATCATGATGTCTTCCACATTTCCTTGCTCCGGAAGTGTCTTGAAGTTCCTGACCAGCCTGATGTTTTCAAAAACATCGACCACCTCTCCATCGACCTGAACCAAGACCTGACTTATCGTGAGAGACCCCTCAAAATTCTCGAAGAAGATGTTCGTGTTACCCGAAGACGTGCGATCAAGTTTTACAAAGTCCAGTGGACTAACCACTCTGAAGAAGAAGCAACTTGGGAACGCGAAGATTATCTTAGAAGCGAATTCCCAGACCTCCTTAAAACCTAAGCCTAGCAAATCTCGGGACGAGATTTATTTTAAGGGGGGAAGGATTGTAACATCCCAAAATTATTATCAGAATTTTATTCCAAAAATGAAGCCAACAAAAACTTTTGTTGTTTATTGTCTGTTAATTGCTTCTTGTTACTTGTGTTGTTGTTCTTGCTGTTTGTATGGGTGTTTGCACTAGTGAACACTAGTAAGAAGAAAGAAAACAAAATATAAAATCAAAGCAAGAAAAATAAAAGTGACAAGTTGTCACATAAAAATCTCAAGTGACAAACTCAATTATTTTCAAACCAAAGTCAGTGGAGTTGTAATGTAAACACTCCCCATTTTGTTCCTACCACTTTCCCCTCTCAAATATTATTTTTGAACTAGTTTTAAAATTCTAAAATAAAAACAAATGAAATAAATCAAATACCTTAAACAAGTACTATGAAAGAAAATGTTGCCAAACATTTTATTTGGCAATGCCAATTTTTGTGGAGCTTCTACATGTTATGGGAGGCCCCACAAATATTTGCAGAATTTTCTAAAATACTTAAGTACCTCAAATAAATCCAGGAAAAGCTTCTGGATATTGAAATAAAACTGAAAAATAAAAGAAAAGAGGGAGGAAGGGGTTTTCTGCAAAATGGTCATCGACCTCAGCCCCGATGACCATCGCCGTGTCGCCTTCACCGTCGTCGCCGTTTTCTTCGCCGCCAGGACCCCCCTGGCCGCGCTCTCCCTCGCCCCGAGCCTCTGCACCTCTCTGCACCGCAGGGAAGAAAAACGGGCACCTCTCCCATCGCAGTTACGCCGCGGTTCCCCGACGGCCGCCGTGGAGGACTTGGACGGCGCCGAGCAAATTGGCCCCCGTCTCTGCGCCTCGACACGCCCAGCTCCTCTAGACGCTTCTAGAACCTTGCCGGACCCCGTTAAGCACCAAGCCGCCACGAGCCCCTGCACCCTCGCCACGTAATCGAGGAATCGGTCGCCGTGGACGCGCCATGGCCGCCGCCGTAGACCCCGACCATCGTGGACCGCCCCGAGCCTATAAAAGCACCCTGAGACCTCACTGGAACACCACACCTCCCTCCCAAGCTTTCCCTCGCTCCAATTTGCTCTGTGCACCGCCAGAGGGCAGTGCACGGCCGTGCCCGACGCCGCCGTTGAGGTCGAGCACCACCGCCTCGCCACACCTCCCATTCTTCCCTCTGACCCCTCTACGCTCTTCCTTGTGGACACCGCACTCACCAGAGAGCCTTTTCCCTCTTTTTAGTGCACGGACGCGACCCCGACGCTCCGCCGAAGTTGCTGCCCGACGCCGACGAAGTGCGCGACCTCACCGCCGACGAACCAGCCTTCCCCAGCAAGCACAGCTCGCACCATCGCCTTCCCCGAGCCTCCGCCGTCGATCTGCGTCGTCTCCGCGATCTTCCGAGCCCTCTAGGTGAGTCTCCGATCATCACCGTGCCGCCGGCGCGGCGGCGCCGCCAGTTTTTGGTCGCCGCCGTTGCCTTTGATCTTGGACCGTTGGATCCAGATCCAACGGCCGCGTAACGCTTCGCTGTAGTTGAGCCACTGACGGCCTGACCCCACCCGTCAGTATTTTAATCAAATCCACGTCCACGCTGAGTCACTGACCAGTAGGCCCCACTAGTCAGAAATCTCAACATTATCCAGAAGAGAGGGAATTTCTATTTCTTTTTCTCTGGAAAAACAGTACTGGCATCAACTTTGAAATTCAATATCTCGAGATTTAGGAATCCAAATAAATCAAACTCAAATGTTCTGGAAAGCTTATGAAATTATTTAACCAACACAATTGGTCTCATGTCATTTAATTAAATAATTAAAAAGTGTTATTGAAAATGCCACAGAAGGTTTAAAATCTAAACTTGTTTGTTTCTGATACTCTGCTAGTCCAAATAATTCCAAACCAATTTTGCTAGCTTAGTACTGCCTTGTGTTAGCTCCCCTAATTTTGGTAGAATTAATTAAAATATTAATTGTTGACTTTAAGATAAACCCTTCTGGACTAAAACAGACAAATATGTTTATTGGTTGATCCAAATGAGTTAGGACCAATTTTGTTAGCTCACATATAGCCATGTTTAGTTACCCCTAAAAGGGTTTAATTTTTGGAACAACAGAATTTAAATGGTAGCTAAAACTTGAATATTAAGCTACTGGATTCAATCCAATGTGTAGGGAGTTTGGTAACTCCAAATGATCCAATTCAAATTGGGTTGTACTCTACACATCAGTGGCTTTCCATAGAATTTTAGTTTGTATTTTTGTGACCAACAGAACTCAAGTTGTGGAATTAAACATGAATAACTAGTTTCTGCCATAATTTGGACTTAATTAAATAATGTTTAATTCAATTTATTTGAAAACCAAATTGTGTGGTTTGTGTGTGCAGTAGCTAATTGTGATGTTTATGATTGTTGTGTTGAGATGATTGCTTGTATAGCTTAGTGATTGGTTGCATTGTTTGTTTATTAATTAGACGAGAACGTTGTCGGATATATCGAGGAAGGAGAGTTTGCTGAAGTTGAAGAACAAGAGCAAGATCACTTTGCCAAGCAAGGCAAGCTATTCCCTGAGCTTGCACTACCAACATATGCATCTACTTTCATAACATGTTTTACTCTCAAAGCAAGATTTATAAAACTCATTTCAAAAGTATATGGATATTATTTTGCCACCCTATGTAGTAGTTTATGTAAAACTTTAGGATGGGAAAACAATGTTGTTTATTCAAAACTCCTTTGAAATGTCTTGTGAATTTATGGAATGCCGAGATGTCGGTGTGGTGTTGGAAAAGTGGAAAGGTGGTGATGTTTATGAAAAATGCACAGTGTGTCCTTGTACTTACGTCAACCATCCAATACCCTGTGCGACCACCTCCACCACATATGGGAAACAGGCGTAGTCATATAATTTGCTCATATTAGTATGGGACTCCTCAACAACGAGGATGACCTCGTTCCATGAGGGGATGGTCATGGCGACCTACCCCCTGACCTGGGTCCTGGCATCTGAGGATGGGGGATTGAAGGGTTCGCTCGCCGGGCAGAACTACGAGTCCTCACACTTAGGTTTCCCGACGGGGAATCTGGACTGGGTGTCGATGGAAAAGATGATAATTTCGTAGCGGTAGGATCCTATACTAGCATGAGCAAGGACAGGCTATGGTCGGCGGCTTACTTCGCATACACCTGTATGGCGAGACGTGGCGGACACGATGAGCTGCCGGATGGATGTGGGATAAAAGCGTGCTACCTCTGCAGAGGTTAAAACTATTCGAATAGCCGAGTCCTCGGATATGGACAGTTGGGAGACCCTACTTTGACCATGTGCAAGTTTTGGAAAAGCTTTTAAGTCAAAAAGAAATTGAAATGGTGTGTTGTTACACATTATACCAATGAGTGGTAGGAGTTGTGGAATAAATGGACTATGGTGAGCCATGGTCAGGAAAAAGGAGGGTTTTTGAGAAACAATGAAATGGTGTTCTTTAAAAAGGGTTATAAAACTCTTCTTACCTTTTTCAATAAAGATATAGAGATGTTTTAAAACAAATAAGAGTGCATACTCATGTTGGGGTAGTTTGCGAGTACATTCAAATGTACTCATATTGGTTTCGTCCCTGGCTATTGTCCTAGCCAGACTACGAGGACTACAGGAGCACTACGCCGAGCAGGAATATGGCGACTTCTACGCCAACTAAGGATCTCCACAAGTCAGCTGCCTGTCGGGTTGTCATCATTAGAATATGATGTCTACTACGCCGTAGCTTCCGCTGATATATATTTGGTTTGGCCCATGAAGGCACCTATGTAAGAACTTGGTCTAAATGACCATTTATGTAAACTTTTATTCGGTACTGTAATGGATGTAAACTTTGGTATCCAATTCGGATTATGTGCAACGACAGACTGATCACGGGATCGTTGTGTTAAGCATAATCGGGTATTTCGGACAGCTAGTCCGGGGTCCCCACATCTGACCCGTGTGTATCAGGATTCAGGAATGGCTTCACCGGAGAACTCCTCGCAGCGGCAGTAGATAGCTCACCTGCGGGTGGTACTGGCAGTGCTCTGTTGACTCATCAACTCAAGGTACTAGTACTGGTACACAACCTAGTGCTAGTGAATCTGAGTTCAGGCTAGTAGAAAGAGGAGGCTTACATCTGAAGTGTGGAATGAGTTTACTAAAGAGTTTCGTGAGGGAAAGTGGCAAGCTGAATGCATGTATTGTAAAAATGGTTTAGTGCGGCAAGTACATATGGAACTAAACATTTATCCAACCACTTGTTATCTTGTCCTGCTAAGAGTGCACCTGTAGGCCTCAAGCAACATAAATTAAGGATGACAACAGGTCCTGGTGGGAGTGTCAATTTAGATAATAATGGAATTTTTAACCAAGAAGTTGCAAGAAAGGAGCTTGCATTAATGATATGTGTTCATGAGTATCCTTTATCCATGGTTGATCATGTTCTATTTCGGAAATTCTGCAAGTCATTACAACCCTTGTTCAAGATGGTCTCAAGGAATACCATTAGGTAATCATTTACTTCAAAATGCTTTGTTTATTTGTTGTCCTTGCATAGTAAGGAATACCAGTAGCTATTTTCTTATTATGTGTTACTTTCTATGTTTGCATTGGAAGGATATTTTGCTTATGCATGCTGCCCAAAAGGAAAAGATGGTCAAGTACTTTGCAAATTTCAAAATCGAGTAGCCATCACTTCGGACATGTGGACTGCGGGACATCAAAAGAAAGGATACATGGTTGTTACAGCACATTTTATTGATGAATCTTGGACTTTGAAAAGCTTCATTTTGAGGTAATATGTCAGCTTGTAAATCATTGTAAATCTGAACAAATATGTTTATTTCTGTTTGTTTTATTGTTTGTTTGCTGTTTGTTTTATTGTTTATTTGTTGTTTGTTCAATCATTGTAAATCTGAACCAATATGTTTATTGCTGTTTGTTTTGTCTTAGGTTTGCTTATGTTCCATGTCCACATAAAGCTGAGGTTATATGTCAAGCTTTGTATGAATGTCTTGTTGATTGGCATCTCGAGGGAAAGGTATCCACAATTACCTTGGATAATTGCACAAGTAATGATAAGGCTGTTAGTGATTTGATAGATAAGTTGGATAGTGCATCCCTTATGTTGAGTGGAAAATATATGCATATGCGTTGTTGTGCACATGTCCTGAATCTGATTGTCAAAGATGGAATGAGTGTTATGGAGGGGGTATTGCTAGAGTTCGTGATAGTGTTGCTTTTTGGGCAGCCACACCTAAGAGGCATGAGAGGTTCGAGAAGATGGCTAAGACTCTAAGCATTGAATATGCCAGGAGGTTAAACTTGGATTGTAAAACTAGGTGGAATTCAACATATACAATGTTGTCTATTGCATTAGAATACATTTCAATTTTTGCCTCTCTAAGCTCAAGGGAAAAACTGTTTGAAACTTGTCCAAATGTTGATGATTGGAAATTTGCAAAGAACTTTGTGGTAGGCTGAAAGTATTCTCTGGGACTAAATATGTCACAGCCAATCTATTCTTTCCTGAAATATGCACCATCCGTTTATCAATACGAGCATGGTCCACTAGTACTGATCCTCTCTTTCAAGCCATGTCCGAGGAAATGAAATCCAAGTTTGAGAAATATTGGAAAGATGTTCATGGTCTTATGGCTATTGCAACAGTTCTGATCCAAGATATAAGCTACGCATGCTGCAGGCTTTGTTTGGGTCTCTGTATGGATATGAACATGCAACTAGGGAAGTTGAAAAATTTAGAAATTTGATGGTTGATTTGTTGGAAGAATACCGGGCTCGTGCGGATGGTGAGGGTGCATCACAGATTGGTGGGGCTGCTGCTCCCCGAGGTGGAGGTGGAGTTGGAGAAGATGAAGTCTTGAAAATATTTTCTCAATATATGTCTTCGCGCCTGTTGTGACCGCTTCTCGTGTGCGGACTAAATTGGACTTATATTTGGAAGAGCCAACAATCCCGGTAACAGGTGAGGAGCTGGACATCATCGGTTGGTGGAAATTTGGAGGTATCAAGTATCCTACTTTGCAACAAATGGCTCTTGATATATTGCCTATCCCTGTAACAACTGTGGCGTCGGAATCTGCCTTTAGTACTAGTGGTAGAGTACTCAGTGCACACCGTAGTTCGCTTGCTCCAAATATGGCTGAGGCCCTTATGTGTATGCAAGCTTGGTCTCACGCCGACATGTTAGGTAATGGAATGAGTAAATTGTCTAATTACTTTACATGCACAGTATTCATTTTCTTACTTGTGTTATTTTCTGTCTTTCCGTTAGGTGATTGGAATTCTACTCTCTTTGCAAATTTCCAAACTATTCTTGCCGATGAAGAAGAACCAATGATAAATTCTACACTTGTACTAATACATGCTTTGCTTGCACATTATTCTCATACACAGCTTCATGCAATTTTCAGGACGAAGATGAATCAATCTTAACCGAAGACTAAAGAAGCAAGGAGAAGTTGGACGCTGGTTGTGATGCTCTACGTAGGTGTTTATTGTAATTCATGGGAGCTGCTGTAACTCACTAGTGATTTGTTATTTGTCTTGGAACTTCACTACTGTTTCCTTCCGATGAACTTAGCCTTGATGTTTGTGTGAGCAATCCAACTATTTGATGTACTGAATTTGATCATTTTGATGTAGGCATGCATTTAGACACTTAAAAATGTCATTTTGCTGTGTTGCAATGCTGAAATATTATATTTTGATATGCTGCCTGCAGACCCGATGGGTCGCCCATCGGGTCGGGTGACCCATCGGGTACGGGTATGGGTCTGAGATCTCACCCATGGGTAGGGTCGTGGGCAGAGACCCTCGCCCATTTGTTAAATGGGCATGGGTCTGGAATAGGTCGACCGGTCAATACCCGACCCATTGCCGGCCTGACATAGGAGTTCGAGGAGCGTGGCTTCTTGCCGGTCGGGATAAAACGCGAGGGGAGGATCGTGGATTGGGGAATAGAGAGAAAACACGAGAGTCAGGGTTTTCCGAGGATAGTACGTGCGTAATACACGGGTAACAAACGGCAATTTCCGGATAATTGGTGATCTGGAATCCCGTCAAATCCCTTAAAATACTCTAGAACCAAACAAGGACTTAGGAAGTATTCATATGTGTAATAACCCAAATTTGACATTCTATGTTCAGTTATAGGTTATGGCGGATATTTTCTCGAAGTAGGGACGATATTTCTGTTCATACAGTAAATATGGTGAGTTGAGCTCGTTTGGTGCCATCATTTGAAGCCGGAATCATGAAATTCAATTGAGATTTCATATCCAGAGTGTTTTTTCTATAAAAAAATCCATAGTGTTTTGCTGTCATTAAATTGTAAACATCATTTTCATTTTTTTTTACGAAACACAGTACAACTTAGACGCGCACATGAAATTTCAGCCAAGTGGCTTAATGGAAGCGTTTTTTTTTACACTAAGAACTTTATATTACTCATGACGATTACAGTCTGGCTGGAGATACAATCCTGAAGGAAACTAGGAGTGAAGTTCACCAAATACATCTCCTTCTATCACCTGTAGCTTGCTTGGCGCACTTATGGGCAGCCTCATTAGCTTCTCTACCCACATATGCTAAAACAAAACTACTAAAGCTCTTACTAATATCTATGATTTCATGGCAAACCGATGCCATATCTGATCTATCAAATTGAGCATCATTTAACATGTTAACAACTGCTAGTGCATCAGATTCCACGATAATTCTTCTGTGGCCCAAATCTGCTGCTAGCTTGAATCCATCCCGGATCGCCAAAGCTTCCATTGTACGAGCTGAGTGAGCATGTTCATACCAAATAGCTTGGCCTCGGATCAACGCTCATGTGTTATTCCTCACCACAACGCCTGTTGAACCTTGTCTAAGTTGTTCAGAAAAACCTGCATCAACATTTATTTTGATGATGCCCTCCTCCGGTGGCTGCCACTTTGCCCTCTGTTTCGGTTGTCTTTTCTTTTTTGAGCCAACCATTGCGGCAAGGTCGTGCATCGTATCCAGAGTCCAGCGGACCGAGGCATCCAAGGATTTACTTGCCTCGCCATGCCTTCTATTGTTACGTTCAGTCCAGATGGACCAGCATCCACATAAGATAACAGCTACATCTTTTTCAGGAGCCATCTTCCCCGCCACCAGATCGACCGGCCACGAATCCGATCGAAACTCAGGAAGTTTGATTGCAGTTAGTTTATAACTTCCTTCCAGAACAGGTATGCCCACTTGCACTCAAAGAATGCATGTTTTATAGTTTCATCACGGCCACAGTCCTCGCAGTAGGCGATTTCTTCAACATGTCGTGCCTTTAGTACTGCTCGACAGGGGACAAACTTCTGAATTACCCTCCACCAGAAGTTGTGGACCTTCGGTGGAACATTCAGCTTCCACAGCTTCTTCCAGCTCTCACCCATTCCAGTTGATGGCCTATCATCATGCCCGGTAGTGCGTTTCTGCTGTATCAGAAGTTTATAAGCAGACCGTACCGAGAAATTACCGGTTTTTTTCCAATTTCCAAGCCCAAGTATCTTCCACATCATTGCTAATCGGAATTCTGCAAATAGCTTGGACATATGTGGCAACAAAGTTTTTATTCAGCCTCTGCATATTCCAGCATCTATCCCGCTGGTCGATAAGCTCCTCAACCTTCGTATATCGGCCTCAGGTTTCTGAACAAAAGGTTTAGAGTTATAGTTCTCAGCAATCCATGGATCCTGCCATGCATCAATTGTTGCACCATCGCCTACACGTTTTATGAGACCACCCTGTAGTGCGTCTCTGCCATGCAGTATAGCCCGCCATGTATGCGATGATCCTCTCTTTCTTCCTGCCTCCATAAAACCTCGGTCATGAAAATACTTGCCTTTTAGTACTCGTGCGCAGAGGGAGTCAGGCTTAGTGATAAGCTGCCAGCCATGCTTAGCGAGCATAGCTTGATTGAAGAGAGAAAACTCTCTAAAAACCCATGCCTCCATCACCTTTTGGAATTGCAATATCTTCCCATTTTGACCAGTGCATCTTTCGCTATTTTTCATCACCACCCCACCAGTATCTAGCCACCACACTTGTGAGCTTTTTACAGAATTCTTTGATAGTTTAAAGCAGCTCATTGAGTAAGTGGGAATGGCCTGACAAATCGCCTTGATAAGAGTTTCCCTACCAGCACTGCTTAGCATCCGAGCTATTCCACTATTCAGAAGCTTTTTAATCTTACCCAAGATATGTTCAACTGTGCATCCGTTGAACGTCCCATGGATGTTGGGAGTCCAAGATACTTCTCTACCAGTGCCTCCGCCGTGATCCCAGACCGGGCATGAACTTCATCCTTCATGTCTTGATCACAGTTTTTACTAAAAAACACGCAGATTTGGACAGATTCACAAGCTGACCTGACCCTCGTCTGTAGAGCTCCAGGACTTGTTGCAGCCTATCAGCACCAGCAGCGAGGCCTGTGTGAATATGATGCAGTCATCAGCAAACAAGAGATGCGTGATCCAAGGAGTGTGGATCCCCACCTGATACCCCTAGCCAGTTGTTGCGGGCCTTTGAACCGGAGCAGGCTGCTAAACCCCTCCCCACATAGAAGAAACAGGTATGGCGATATGGGATCTCCTTGCCTAATGCCCCTTGTAGGCTTGAAGGTTTCAGAAAGGACCCCATTCACTCTGACAGAGAAAGTGACAGATTCGACACACCTCATGATAGTATTAATCCATACCTCAGCAAAGCCCAACTTCACATGATCGCCCGTAGATACGACCATTCGACACGGTCGTATGCTTTAGCCATATCCAATTTGATAGCACATGCCCCTGCCTTGCCCTTCTTCTTTTTTAAGTAGTGTATGCACTCAAAAGCTGTAACCACATTGTCCGTGATCAATCGTCCCGGGACAAATGCGCTTTGTTCCTCCGAAATCACTTCTTCCAATTGGTCGAAGGCGTAAAGACAAGACCTTTGACACAATTTTATAAAGGACATTGCACAAAGCTATCGGTCTGTACTGCGTGAGATCCTGAGGAGATTAATTTTTGGATTAGTACTAGGACCGTGTTGTTCACACTCCTGCATCTCTCCTTCATTCAGGAACTCTTTAACTGCTGCGCATACTCTGCCCTTCAGCAAACTCCAATGTTTCACAAAGAAACCAGCTGTAAAACCGTCTGGACCGGTGATTTGTGTGGGTGCATCATGAACAGAGCTTGTTCGATTTCAAGATCAGTCACCGGGGCACAGAGGTTCGCATTCATCTCCTCCGAGACCTTCTAGGAACCCAATCCGTGACCACCTCCACTTGGGTGTCCTCTTGTGCCGTAAACAATTTCTTATAGAAATTAATCGCCAACTCCTCCATGCCTACTTGCGTTGTCACAATGGTATCATCCTCCTTTTCAGAGATTTTATCTTGTTTGTCCTATGTCGCTCCTTCGCCTTTGCATGGAAGTATGCGGTGTTGCGGTCACCCTCTGCTAGCCAGAGCGCTCTCGATCTCTGTCTAGCCAACGTCTCCTCGCGTGACAACAGTTCCGATATCCTTCTCATCAGATTCTTTTCCAACCGGGACGGTCCTGAGCCTAGCGAGTCAGCTCTCACCCGTTCCAGTTTATCACGCATACTTTTTAGTTCCTTGTGCACTGAGCCAAACTCCTCACGGCTCATGATCTCAAACGGTTACTCACACCACAAGGTGCATGCACCGAAGACAAGGAGCTGCCACCAGGTATCCAACTTCTCCAACCACAACCTCCTCTACCTTTCATGCCTCGCCCATACGTTCTCATAACGAAAAGGTTTGGCTCTATTTTCTGAATCCAGACAAGCCGACCTCCGGAGCGAGATCAACAAGGCACAGTGGTCTGACTCCGTAGTTTGAACATGTAACACAGACGTATTATCAAACAGATCTAGGAATCTGTTGTCCCCCAAGGCTCTGTCAAGCCGAACCTTGATGTTGTCTGACCCTTGCTGGCGGTTGTCCATGTGTATGGAAGCCCAATATAGTCCAGATCTCGAAGTTGCAATCATCGATCGCATCACGGAATCCCTCCATCTTCCATTCCACACGAGGATGGCCACCAACTGTTCCCCTGCATGCACAATTTCATTGAAGTCACCTGCGCACAACCATGGATTATCATACTCTGCACGTAGGAATTTAAAAGTTCCCAGCTCCTCTTCCTCCTCGATCTCACTGGATCCCATAAATCCCGTGAATCTCCACTCTCTAGCTCCAGTGTTTTCGTTGGAAAGCAACACATCAATGTGAGTTTTACTAAAGGATTTCAGAGAGACCTTTGATTCATCATTCCAGAAGAGGACCAGCCCACCGCTTAATCCTTCACACTTAACACCAAAAGCATGAGAAAAACCAAAACGGTACCTCAGATCCTGTGCCTTTTTATCAGATAGCTTAGTTTCCGACAAAAAGACCAGGGACGGACGATGCAGCTTAATCAAGCTGCCAATCTCTTGTAATGTCTCGGACCGCCCGCAGCCCCGACAATTCAAACTTAAAATATTCATTGGCCAGTATACAACCCCAACCAGAGTACTGCACCTCAACCTCTAATTGCAAGTATCCAAACAGCAGTACCGCAAACAAGCCAGATCACGTCACACCTCAATCAACCAAGCCAAAGCTTCAACCAAAACGAAAACTGAAAACGAACTCACCGCTGGTAAGATACCACGGGAGGAAGGAAAAACTCATCGCTGGACAGAATCCAGGGGAGGACAAAGACCCTAGACGGGGACAAGAATCAGCAAACCTCGCCAATGATCGGAAGGACCGGCCGCCGGCAGCGGTTTAAACCCTAGATCGCCCTCAAAATCACCAGAGCGAGAGAAAAACGTTTCGTTTGTTGCACCTGCCATGTCACGCGCTTAATGGAAGCGTTTGGCGGCTCTACGCGATCGTAACAACATTACAACAATGGTTTGCACGTTTGGTACAGGTCAGATTTGGTGCCGTGTCCAGGAAGAAGTAACCTGGGCTTGGCCCTTTCTGTGTGTGCGTGGTTGCCAGGCAGGAGTGACTCACCGGCCGGGGATGTCGCGGCCAAAAACGGGCAGCACAACGACAACGCCGAGGCCGAGCCAGCGCTAGCCGTCGCAGCCTGCCGCCAAACCATCCCCGAGAGACAAAATCAACAAACAACCCGTCACGAGCGCGCGACGTCGACCCCCACGTCGAGGTCGGCACGGCCCGGCCGATTCCACCGGATCCCACACCATTTCGCCGCCGCCCCGGCGCCGCAGCAACCTTCGAGACGAAACCAATTCCTCCTCCTCACCTTTCCCCCACCAACCAGCCATAACCACCGGCGGAATCATCCTGACAGATTCGGCGCGCGATCGTTTATTATGCGGTGATGGCGCCGCCGCCTGCCCGGCGGAGCGGGCGTGCACGCGGCCTGGACGCCGCGGGCGCTGGCCGGCGCCTTCCTCGACCTCGCCATCGTCTACGCCTTCCTCTGCGCCGCGGCCGCCGCCTCGGCGGCCTCCGCCCTCCTCGCGCTCCTCAGCCTCCCGCTCCCCTGCACCTGCTCCCGCCCGCACCTCCCCTGCCTCTTCGGCTTCCTCGCACGCTACCCCTCCCGCGTCCTCCACTCCCTCGGCCTTTCCCTCCGCTCCCGCTTCCCCTTCGCCTCCTCCGACCGCTCCTCCCTCCTCCGCCTCCTCCGACGACGAAGAGCTCGTCGATGCGGAACAGGACGATGATGATCTGAAGCGGGACGAGGCGGCGGAGGAGGAGCGGAGGGACGTGCGCTCGGCGCTGCAACTGGAGCTGGACAAGGAGCGCAGCGCCGCGGCGTCGGCGGCCGAGGAGGCCATGTCCATGATCCTGCGCCTGCAGAAGGAGAAGTCGTCGCTCGAGATCGAGCTGCGCCAGCAGCGCCGCACCTCCGACGAGCGCTGCGCCTTCTACGAGGACGAGGTGGAGGAGCTCAAGGACATCCTGCTCATGCGGGAGCGCGAAGCACGGTCGCTGCACAAGGAGGTCGAGTCCTACCGCCGCTTGCTTGGTCTCACCGGCGAAGAGGATGACGACGAGGAGGAGATGATGACGCCGCACAATTTCTTCTCAGAGGGCGATCCGAGCTCTTCCAGGTCGGCCGATAAGAGTTCGGGGAGCGACGAAATGGTTCAACAGCTCGCCAACGATTCTGAATTTAGCATAAGGAGGCCGTTCACGCGCGAGGAATTGTTGTCGCCCATTCGTGTGACTCATGCCTTGGGTGGGAATGAAGACAGTTTGGCTGTTCAGGCACTTACGGAAGTTCCTGTGCTTGGATCGAAATTGGAAGCAGATAGCTGCAAAGATGATGGCACGGATACTGTGGTCCTTCTCCCCCTATCTGCCCGGAGTTTAGATTCCCTCCAATCTGCTCAGATTTGGATCAAGGTGGTGATGTTGAAGTTGATGCTGCAGCTGGTATCAAAGCTATGGAAGTGCTGACTGCTGATGAATTTCAGGATGTGGACAGTGGGCGTGTAGACAAGATTTGCCATGATTTGTGGCAAGTGAGAACGACGCAAATATATTTGATGTGCATGTTGTTGATGATATATGCTTTTCTACTGAAGGTATGTGCATATGGAGAATTGGAACTCAATTGATCTTTGCTATACTATTACTATCTAGTGTGTGTGACATGGGGAACATGGGAAGTTTTTTCTACTGTGATAAACATAAGGCACAAATCCATTTGTAGTATTCAATAGTCATGCAATTATTATTGGACCTTAGTTGACCTACAGTTAGTCAATTCAAGTTATTCTTCGTGTGCGTGTTTGTTTTTTACCTGAATGTTGCTATATTAGTTTATTAGAGCCCTGTTGGGTGTTGGCTGGTGGCGGATATGGTCTGTATATTGCTTAGAGTGCACACACAATCTAGTATGATTTCATTTTCCTAACTAAATATTATTTTTATTTTCTGTGTCATATTTAGCACACAAAGTGTTACATCTAGTTTAAAATGAACATATACATGTGTACCTGTTGTTAAGTACACTCTTGAACATTTATGCATTTATTCTTACATTGATCATTTTGCTCATGTATATTATGGCTGTATTTGATGATTATGTTTATCTCCTATTGTCGACACATTTTAAGAAACTATTATGGTTGTAGAATCATTTTGGTACTGAAAATGAGTTATTCATATGCAGTTAAAGGCCTGATTGGTCGAAGCTTCTCGGATGCAGCAATGCAAGCAGACAAGTTGCAGAATCGAGCTGCCGCAGATGATCTCCTGGGGAAAAGTCTGAATGCGATTAAAGGTGCACAAGACAAGATAAGGCTTGCAGCAAATGAAAGGAGACAGTCGTTACAGCTGCAACTCTTAGAGGATATAGCTGACCAACTTCAAGAAATCAAAGATGCTGCAGATGCAGGGCGAAACGTGCACTGCATTTCTCCTAAAATTCGAAGAAAATCTAGGTCAGTAATGCACATAATTTCCTCTGTTGGTCTTCCTTAAATACATCATTTCTGATGGTGGCGCATGTACCTTCGTATCAATAAGCCAGCATTACAACTGTCTCCCTGAGCAATATATAGTGTCAAAAATTATCCACCCTACATTACCCATATATGACTAATTTCATATACTATTGAGTCGTATTAAGCCCAAATGAGCTGTGGTCTTCATCAGGCTCTGTACTTCTCTGATGATGAAAAGGAGAAGTTTTGAGAATTTTTTAACCTTACCTTGTCTGTTTCTTTTGAGGGACGTTAAAACATAACATATTTTTTTCATGGCATTTTTTTAGATTTTAGCACATTGCAGACAATAATGTTCAAATGCATTTTCACGTCTTGGTATGTGTTCTAAGATAGGTATTGAGGAAAACATGTCAGAGCTAGATTATGTATATGACTGGTTCTTCTTAGTAGTATGTCAACTCATAGCAGGTTGTCGCATTTTTATTTTGCAGAAGTCGTTTTAAGTATTAATTACTTGACCCGCTGCCCGCGGAGTACACAATGGACTAAAACTGTCTGCCTAAGTAGGATAATGAGTAAATATCATATATGTATAGTACCATGTCTGATTTAATGATCTGCTTAGGTTGATAGTCTATTAGGAGGTTAATGTTATGGACTTCTTACAGGGACCAAAGCCATAGTTCTTGAAACAAAACTATAATTTGTGGCTATTTGCATGTCATACAAAAACCTTACCATTGTGTGCTCATTGGCCATAACCTTTGGTGCCAATGGGTTGTGTTTGGTTTGGACTACATGGATGCCCAAGTTTTCCTTCAGAAAATTATTATCTTTGATCAGATTTGACCTCCACCTGGCACCTCGCCAAACTTCCGTAAGATCCCGTTTATTTTCTTGTGAAATATTAGGTCAGTTCATGGGCATTTGCTGACCAAGTTGGGAAATGTTGTTTTTTTTACGAAGTACCATAGGGCAATTTTGGTCAGAGTTCAAACAAATAAAATTGTTGGTCCATGTTCTGTAAATTGCCAAGGATCCTTACGAAATTTTATCAAAAAGCAATCAAAATCCATATCTGATGAATGTCTGCAATTTTTGCACATCTGGGCTTCAAACCAAACAGTCCCAAGACCAGACTATTAAAATGTATCTTCACTACCCTAGTTCCCACACAGATTGCATGTATGGGCTTGTTTTACAGTCAAACAACGACTTCTTCAGTATTATTCTCTGAAACAATTAATCATTCCTTGTACCTCAAGAGCATCTGATGCATAAGAAAACATGTCCCACTATAGCAATTCAATTTATTCGACCTAACTCTAAAACAACTGTTGGATGCAAATTATCTGTTAAGTTACTTAAAAACACATTTATAAGCACCCTCAATGACTGCATAGAAACCTCAAAAATAACGTGTCAATGTCTATGGGCAGATTAAATATAGCAGTTTTATAATAGCCAAAACCAAGTTCGGTGATTACAAATTTGGAGCTATTCATAGGACATACGTATGATCTTTTTTTAGTTTTAAAAGATTACTGCACAACAATAACAATCTTAATATTGTGTAGAACCATCGGAACAACTTCCCTTTTCATTTTCAATCTTAGCCACGTGAAAGTTTTAATTTTGTCACTCAAGAGAATTAACTTGCGCTATGTTTTTGCAGGACGGGACAATTTTGCCAAAGCGATACTGTTGTTGTTGTAAATATTTTTCTCTTTTTTCAGCCTCTTAATTCTCTTTTATTACATTGTTGGTGTTTGTTTGTTGTTTGTTCATTTCAATAAAATATATGGGTTGTTATTGTTAATGATGTAAATCTACATAGACGTTGATTTTTTTTTTGCGAGAATACATAGAGGTTAATTCACTGCTTGTAATCATCTGTTTGTTTTAAACATATTGTATGCTCTTTTTGGAAGGTGATTGTTGTTCTGTGTGCAGATTAATTTCTTGTGTGTAGCTCTATCAGCCTTGAACGTATAGTACGCAAAGTAAGTGTACCAGGGACAGTAGTTGCTCATAAAATGGTGGATTCTATGCTCCCGAGCATGCTTTGTTCTTTATTTTAGTAAGTGTGCTTTTTAAGTTTCACAAAAAAACAACAACAACAAAGCCGTTCATTCCCAAGCAAGTTGGGTAGGCTAGAGGTGAAACCCACAAGATTTCAAAACTAACTCATGGTTCTGTCAAATGGATATCTAGCTTCCAAGCACCCCTTTCCATGGATAGGTCTTTGGTGATATTATAATCCTTCAGATCTCTCTTAAGAGACTCCTCCATGTTAAGTTTGGTCTACCACGACCATGTAAACATTTTACTCCTACATACCTGCAAGTTTTCGTGCATTGAATTTGTTATTTTTCACAGCGCTCATAAGCGTACATGTTTGAACAAAACTTGAAGTCTACACATAATACAGTCATGTTTATGTTTTTAAAAAAAGAATAAAAATACCTTTTCAAACCAGGAGCATTTGCTGCCGCACACCTAGCGGCGACCGCTTATAAAATGGACTGCATACTCGGATGCTACGCAAAAACGGAGTAAAAAAGAATGCTTCAGCTGCCTACCTAGTAAACAGGTCTGGGCGATATGTTCACTCTGCTTCTTCCTGCTTCTCGCCCCAACCCTCTCCCAGCACTGTCCTCGTTGCTGGATCTTTGATTGGGTGGAGCTACTTCGTGATAACCAAGCATCTCCAAATTTGAACATTGCACCGTGTTTGATCTTGATGCCAGTATTAAAGATCAGTGAGTATGATCTGAAAAAGTTATCGCTAGGGCCTTGGCCACAATAAGAGGGAATCGCATCTTCAGATCCCGACTGACTAGAGAGTCCTTTCCAATTTTCAAGAAGAATGTTTCCTGTGATCATTGCTCCATGTGTATTTCCTATCACTCATTTTCCGTTATCTCAAGACCTGTCTTGCTCAACGAGAATGAAGCTCTACTTTACTTTTTTTTGCAGTTAAAATTGAAGGGCCACTTATTGCAACCCATTTCCTGTTTTTCTCATTTTCTCATCTAGTGAGGTTGAAGTCTCCTCCCATGATTGTTCTGCACTAATCATTGCTTGGGCAAACTAATTAAGCCAGGAACTCTAGCTCGCATTCTATCTAAGCTCCCCATATGACAAAGTAAATTCATGACATAGTACCTTTTGTTTACTATTAGAACTGTAACATAGTGTCTGCCAACAGGCTTGGCACAATCACAAGCATCTTATGTTATACCGTAGAATAGCCCTAACTGCCAACAGGCTTGGCACAATCACAAGCATCTTATGTTATGTAGGCAATCCAGAATTTACCAGTAACCTATTCCTTATTGGTATTGATGGCAGTCACCGTAGAGACCATGGCATCTACACCGCACTTGTTCTTGGCATGCAGACCCCTGCAGATCTTGTAGTACCCACTCTCACCCAGTTCTCGCCCCACGAGTTCTTTATGATCCAATATGGCTTTTCCTTGAAGCGGAGCGGCGCGTAGCCAGCTGAGCCATAGCCAACCAGGAGAACGCCATGATCTTGATGCCTCCCGCAGATGTATGGGCATGAGACACCACCAATGTACGTCTGCATGAAGATTGCATTGATGCCAACTGCACGAACAGAAGTATGCATCAGCAGCAGCAATTTTCAATGTTATCCCTAGGCAAACTGGTAACAGCTCATGATGCAGATATGCAAATTAGTTAAATCCTTACTTGCGAGTGGCCCATGTTTCACAAGGTTAGCCGCAATTTGATCTTCATCAACAGCAACGGTACTAAATTCTTGACTTGAGCAGCAATTTTGGATTTGTCAAATTTACAGGCACTGTTCTTCCCGGTGTAAGGGTAGTCCTTCTCGGTCTCCAAGCCACCGCTTTCGCAAGATAGCTGAAAGCTGTAGTCATCAAGCCACCATTGCATCCAGCATCACATGCACCTGGTTCTGATGGGTCACACTGCAATTGATGACAAGAGAATAGCATATATTACGTGAACACTTCAAAGAGATAAGAATGTGAAACCAGCAGAAGCAAATTCAAAGTTAGTAATACAAGTGAAAGTGTTTGCAAAATGGAGAGATATTGAGCCACAGTATCTTCAGTTAGTCTAAAGACTTCATTCATAATCATAACCACTAGAGAGATGTAAAAAAAGTGAGTGTACAGCTAGGCAAATGGCGTGGGTAATACACAAACAGAAATGATTTGTTGACTCCATGGAGGGAGTTTGAATTGGACCTGGTCCAATCAACATTAATTGGCTACACAGAATAGTAGGCTATTTGTCAGTAAAATGTTTAAATACTAATTGTGAGAATTGTGAGTGTTCTTCATAATAGTTAAGCTATTGATTACACTCCCCAAATGATTGTTTCTTCACTAAGTATCATCTGTTTTTTATCCATAAAGAAAGTATCGCCTGCTTTCTTTCAGGAATATTTTGCTTGAGAGGGCTGGCTAGTTCAGTAGTTCCTAGATTTGCCAGTAATTCAAAGTTTACAGTAGTCAGTAGTCAATTGCTTCATTTTAGGATCATTGAAGAAAAAAGGAAAGAAAATACTCTAATTGAACAAGAGTAAATAGGAGTATCTATATGATAGGTGCCCTTTCTAGGGTACAACCAAATACTTTTTAATTTTATCTACTATATAAAGTGGATAAGATTAATTAATACGTTAGACCGACTATTGTCCATATATGATTAACTAAATCAGTGCGTCTCTTACTGTTCCTTATTTTCTTGTATAGCTATACGATCAGATCAGACGATTCCAACAAGGAAAAGGACAACTACAAGAATATCCTTGCACCATTCTTTCACCTCAACCTCACCAAGATTGAAGAATCCGTGTGGTAAAAGAGAGCAATTAGTACGAGAGATGAAGAAGATGGATACCTCGTGGTCGCAGTCGACCATCTGCTGCTCGCTGAGCACCTCGAGCTTCCCAGTGGCAAGGTAGTTGGCGCCCTCCAGCGCCCCCGACGTACTGAACGACCAGCACGACCCGCACGAGCCCTGCAGCAAAACCATCGAATAAATCCCAAACGTCAGGTCCAAGAGAAGAGAAGGAGTCGTCGAACGAATCCTGGATCGGATCAGAGCCAGACCTGGTCCTTGACGGGTCCGACGGCGCCCTTCTCGCGCCAGTCGAAGTCGTCCGGGAGGCCGTCGGTGGGGAGTGTCGGCGCGTTGTGCGCCGATCCGGACAAGCCCTTGCGGAGGCTCCGGCGGGACTTGCGGAGGCCGAGGAAGCGCTGCTGGAACTCCTCCGGGGTGAGGTCGGAGAACTTGGTGACGCCGTGGACGGCCGAGGGGTCGAGCCGCTGGTGCCTGCGCGCGCGGCGGAGGTTGGCGGTGAATACGGAGAGGCGGTGCGCGTGCTCGTCGGCGTCCCTGTACGACTTGCCGAACCGGCGGACGAAGCTCGCGAAGTGCGCCTCCGCGTTCAGGTTCAGCCCCAGCTCGTCGTCGCCCCCGACCACCTGCTCGATGAGGGGGTCCTCCAGCCCCTCGTCGGCCGCCGCGGCGGAGTGGAGGTGGAGGAGGAGGACGGCGGCGAAGGCGAGGAGGAGGCGGAGGCGAGCCATGATTGGTTGGTCTGATGATTTTTTTCTCTGCGGTTTCTTCTTGTGTGGCTTTGGTGTGGTGTGGTTCCCTGTTTATTTATATCGAGTTATTGAGGTGTACGGTGTTGGAGTTGCTTGCGTGGTTGCTTTGCAGATGCTTGGGGAGAACGGCGAGCAACTCACTCTGAAATACACTACTGTGATGACGACGTCGTTGATGGCGATGTTGTTAGCGGCCCAAAGGCCAGTCCACGCTCGACCAGCGTATCGGGAGGCTCAAGGCCTCTCTCTGTCCAAAAGACCGGCCTGAAGGGAGAGGTTTGCCCAGCTATATAAGCTGGTGTCGGCCTCCCTCAACTGGCGAGGTGGGACTAAACACCGGGCGCGTCCACCGGTTCATCACACAGCCGTGCCATCCGTTCGAATGCTGACATCCCATCCCCTAAACAGGAGCGAAGGCGACTGTCACACCTAATAGCGACGCGCACGCTGGCTCTGATACCAGATGTTAGCGGCCCAAAGGCCAGCCCACGCTCGACCAGCGTATCGGGAGGCCCAAGGCCTCTCTCTGCCCAAAAGACCGGCCTGAAGAGGGAGGTTTGCCCAGCTATATAAGCTGGTGTCGGCCTCCCTCAACTGGCGAGGTGGGACTAAACACCGGGCGCGTCCACCGATTCATCACGCAGCCGTGCCATCCGTTCGAGTGCTGACAGATGTGTAGAGATGGGTAGATCAGTCAGCTACAGATGGGCGGTGATATTTTTCAGTGCTAATATGATGATACAATGAGGATCGGGATCATTGATTCATTGGTGATGTTGTTTATGCCGACGTTCAACCAGCCTTCGCCATGTGTACTTAAAAGATATGTACATGTACGCACTCTTGGTGTCAACGCGGGCTAAAATAAAGTCGATGCTTCCCAACCACCGTAACCAAAGGTTCTCGAGTGAACGTGGTTCAAAATATTCAATTGTACGTACGTGTTTGTCTGATTTTATTTTTTGATAGGAATGGTGATAGGATACGGTGATCGTGGCACAGAGTTTATGTTCTTGAGACGTATAGAAAAGCTTTGCATGTTTCACTTGGAGGAGGAAATGAATTGACTAGTTAATTAACAGAAATCCGGGCGTAAACTGATCCATCTGGAGCAAAGCACAAACTCACCTAGGCATGTTCCCCCTACAATTTTCTTTTGACAACTCTATCTCATCCATTCCATCGCGAAATAAAAAGTTTTAGGTCAATATGAAGGAGTGGGACAAAATTGATGGAATCGGACGATCGAAGAGAGGAGCCTCCTCGGCGCACCTTGGGGGGGGGGGGGGGGGGGGGGGGGGGGCATGCCATGGACCTTGTACCTCCCCCTACTTTGGCCTCCCAGGCCCATTTTGAGTTATAGGACTCCGTCTTTGAAAATATGAACGCCATATGTTTTTTCTTAAAGGTCTCTGAAACAATAAAATACGAAATGAGGAGTCCGTTGCCTTCGAGATAAAATACCAAACTAATGGGATGCACTGGGAAACCCCGTGAATCATTAAGAAACATTGAAGAAAACATAATAATCATGCCTGGCGGTGGAATCTCGAGAGCGACTATTCCCTGATGAAGATCGTGCTACCACCGAATTTTTTTGATCCAACTCCTCCAAGAAACGCAGGAGATCACAGATAAAGGGGTAATGGAGGCGAGCAGTTAATCTGCGTGGAAAGAGGGATGAGAGAGAGAGAGAGTGGGGAATAAATGTGCTACTTCTCTAGCATACACGTGTGTATCACCTTGGTCACCTTTTGCTCTCGCGAGCCTGGCATCATGGAAACCGACGGATGGAGCGTTCCTCGCGGGCCTTTCTGAAGGTGCTTTAAAACTGGTTGAGTTTGATCCGACCCTCCTACAAGCAATCAAACTCTTGAGGGTTGCATCTGGCAACTGGTGTGGTCCGATTTTAACTTTTGATAGGATCATAGGATTGATGACAGGATACCACGATTGTGGCACCGAGTTTATGTCCTTGAGACATATAGAAAAGCTTTGCATGTTTCACTTTGTAGGAAGAAATGAATTGACTAGTTAATTAACAGAAATCCGGTGTAAACTGATCCATCCAGAGCAAAGCACACACTCTCTCAGGCATGTTCCCCCTCCAAATTTCATTTGACGTCTCTCTCTCATCAATTCCATCGCAAACTAAATTGCTCAGGCTATATATAGAGAGTTTTAGGTTAGTATGAAGGTGGGACAACAGTTGATGGAATCAGACGATCGATGAGAGCCATAGCCTCCTCGGCGCACCTAGGGGAGGGGGGGCACTAGTAGGGAAAAGCTTATAGAGGCTTGACTACTATTAGCGTGCATATAATGGCGCACGCTACTAGTAAGCGCTAGTAGCGTGCGGGCTATAGAGTAGTAGTAGTAGCGTGCGAGGAAACGCTGCGCGCTACTAGTAACTTCCGCCGAGATCACCCTCTGTCCAGAAAGTACTAGTAGCGTGCGGTTTGTAGGGCGCTACTAGTACTTTCTGACAGGACGCGCCCCGGGTGCTATTTACTAGTAGCGTGCCCCATTATATGCACGCTACTAGTAAGTCGTGCAGAGACATACTTTACTATTTGGGTAGTCCTCCACTAAAAAAAATGTTAAGAAAAAATAATGTAATATTTTATTACGCAAACAATAATAAATATAATATAGCATTAGTAGTAACAAACATAATATAATTAAAAACATTATAGTCTTAGAACTAAATAACCAGAAAATGAAAAAAAACAGAAAAGAAAAGGCAGAAAGGAAAAAACAGAAGAAAAAAATGTTAAGAAAAAATAATGTAATATTAATTGAAAACATTTTAGTCTTAGAACTAAATAACCAGAAAATGAAAAAAAACAGAAAAGAAAAGGCAGAAAGGACAAAACAGAAGAAAAAAAAATGTAGTGGTAGCGTGCGGCATGTACCCGCAAGCTACCACTAACGGTTTTTTCACTTAACCCCCGGCCGCGCGCGCGCTCTCTCTCCTCCTTCTCTCTCTCCCTCTCGCACCACTCTCTCCTCTCGCGCGCCGCCGCCCGCCTCCGCACTCCCCCGCCGCCCTCTCGCCGGCGGCCGCTCTCTCGCCGCTGCCCCCGCCGCCCACCTTGGCTAAGAAAAGGACATATTTTGAGTGCCCGGATTATATATGAATTTTAAATAGAGATTCTTACAAGTATTTGGTGATGATGCATCTGTTGTGATCGATAAGTCGATCGAAATGTTTGTGGTTGTTGTGTTGTGGATCGAAAAGTCGATCGAAATGTCGTGTATGTTTGCAGGTACCTCGATGAGTGCGTACTACGCCTTGCTTCAGATGCGGGAGTACATAAAGGATCAGGAACAACTTCGGATGCCAACTCAAAATTATGATCATGTAACCAATTGGGCCAACAACTACACGCTCTATAGCGATGAAGATATCATAACAAAGTTATATCGCATCCAGATGAAGCTTGGGACAATCATCTACAGCGATGTCTACCTACCCAATGGGATGTTCAACGGCGGCGCCGTACCACCGAAGGACGAGGTAGATAAACGCTTACAACTACTAGGTGACACCAGGCCATTCCTGAAGTTAGGTGATATGCTGGCAATGAGAAAGAAGTGAGTTATAAACATTATATAATTTTTGGTCACTTTGATATATTTTCGTTATCATGTCCTTGTTAATTATGATGTTTTTAGTTCCCTAATATCTTACAATTTTCTTATGACGCATCTTTGTTGGGTATAGATGAAGGATTCAAGATCGAGTAGGACATGAGGAGTACGTCTACCTACACACCGAGTGGGCGGAGTATGAGTCATGGGTGGACAAGTTCGATCAAGAGAGCAACTACCTTTGTAATTCGTTCGAGACTTGTAATGTTTGATGATAAAACCTATGTATCTATCTATCTGGCTAGATAGCTATTCGAGACTTGTATTATTTTGGTCACGTTGATATGTATTGGTTTGAGTGTTATGAGAACTTTAGTAATACTATTCGTATGTTTTGGTATGTTTAATCCATGTGTTCACTGTACTGGAATATATCTATATATTGCACTGTCTAAATACTGGAATAAAAAAATTAATTAGAATTATTTATTTAATTCGGAAAATTGTATTAGTAGCGTGCTGTAAAAATGCGCACGCTACTGGTAAATTTAAGGTCAGTAGCGTGCGCGGAAAGCCGCACGCTACCACTATGGACAGCTACTAGTAAGCACTTACTGGTAGCATGCGGGGACACACGCTACTACTAACCGTTAGTAGTAGCGTGACTATTGTAGCATGCGTCCGTCCGCTACTAGTAGCCCTTTTCCGCATGCTACTAGTAGGTTTTCCCTACTAGTGGGGATCTCCTAGTCCCATTTTGAGTTATAGGACTCCGTCTATGAAAAATATGAACGCCATATTTTTTCCAAAAGGTCCCCAAAACAAGAAAATATGAAATGAGGGTGGTCCGTTGCCTTTGAGATAAAATACCAAACTAATGGGATGCACTGGAAACCCCGTGAATCATTAAGAAACATTGGAGAAAACATAATAATCATGCCCGGCGGTGGAATCTCAAGAGCGACTATTCAATGATGAAGATCGTGCTACCACCGAAAAAATTGATCCAACTCCTCCAAGAAACGCAGGAGATCATCGATAAAGGGGTAACAGAGGCGATCAGTTAATCTGCGTGGAAGAGGGGGTGAGAGAGCTAGCATACACGTGTGTATCACCTCGGTCACCCTTTGCTCTCGCGAGCCTGGCATCGTGGAAACCGACGGATCGAGCGTTCCTCGCGGGCCTTTCTGAAGGTGCTTTAAAAATGTGTGAGTTTGATCCAACCCCTCCTACAAGCAATCAAACTCTTGAGGGTTGCATCTGGCAACTGGGGTGGTCTGGTGCAGACTACCCAACGCGCAACGCCGCGTTCTGTCTAAAGCCATGCCCAACGTGACCATTTCCGTGTTAATTTTCACCGTCTTTGCGCTTTCTTGTACTGAAAAGACAGCGCTGGTTTCTAAATTAACCTCTGCCCCTGTAGATTCGGCGGCAGCAAACTATTCATCGCTAGCGCGTGTCATCGCGGCAATGCTGGAGAATGGAAACAAAGTATGGGCATGGGTCGGGGTCCCCATGTGCAACCCGATCGAGCACGTAGGCGTTGCCACGGGCTCCTCGTCATAAACCATGCACGGGTCCACCGTGCACACGATGATTGTTGGTTGCTTTGCATGCAATCGATCATCTCGTTGAGGATTAATATTGGCCATTTGGACCGTAGATCAGTAGCAATGGAAGACAGTGTGCCTGTTGAGTGTACTCCGATGCGTGTTCCTTCCCGATCGACGAGTCCATGCATGCACGAATACTGGAGCAGGTGTGGTTGTTCCGGGCACTCCAAGCCACTGCGCTTAGAATATACATCCAAATGAAAATATATGGAAGTCAATTAATTTGAAACGGAGGGAGTAGCAACACGCACGCAACTGCACAACTAGTAAACGTCACTGTGGAGTGGCCCAGGATTGTTTGTGAATGCCAGCTTTACTATTATGATTACTGCTAGTAAAATCTTGTGCAACATTAGCCGAAGTCCATTTTGGCTTGTACGTATTAAAATGAGTGAAACTGTACACTGAAATGTGTTTCAACCATAGTAGTATAATTCGAAACGGGAGGGGTAGTATTTTGGTATGCATAAAAGTTCTGCATAGAACGAATTGAGAAATGCTACACTAGTAAAGCATAAAAACAGAGAAAGCCTAAGTAAGTTTTTTTTTTCTACAGCAAGCAATGGAAAGAGGGACTTGGCGGACAGTCCGCGTCCGCCAGGATCGCCAAATTGTTAGGTTCATCCAGCTGGCCCATGCGTGGCTAATTCACAATCCACAAAAAAACAGCCGGCTTCACTAATCCAACTCGACCCTGGCGGACGTCCGCCTGCATCGCTAGGAAAGGCGTATCATTTTCATTACAGAGAAAACCAAAGCTAGTACAAAGCCCAGACGGTTACAATAACACATACACCTGAAGATTGGCGTTCCACTTTCCTACGCTCCACTGAAAAAAATACAAAAGGACTACTCTATGATGTTCCACATCATCGTCACATTCGCCTCTACACTGGAAACTCTCCCGGAGAAGTCTAGCTCTCCTCCACTGCTCGAGAAAATGACAAGAAACTACCACATTTGGGGTCGAATTGCTACGAAACTACAACAATTGGGGAAATGTTCTGAAATTTAGCCGTGCTAACCATATTTCTGGCAGGAGGGCTCCACTGGCAGGTCCCACGTGGCACGGTCGTTGATGGACGGAGAGCACGGCCATTACGTCTCGTCTGTGCAGGTCAAAATAGCCGTTCGAGCCCCCGTCTCACCCCATTGCTCGCTCCACTGTCTCCTCTCCCCTTCCATTGCGCTCTAGCTCCCGCAGCCGCCGCCGCCGCCGACGTCGCCGCCGTAGATCTCCTTCAGCGCGGCATGGTTTCATGGAGCGATGGCGACGAATCTTCCCCCGAACCGAGCTCGCTTGGCACCGCTGTAAGTTTTGCATTCGCGTGTTTCTAGGGTTATGGTTCATACGATTTGGGGGTTTCGGATGTGAGCACTCAAATGCGTGTGTGTAATGAATAAATTTGTCTTGGTAGGGTCCAAATGATCTTTACGATTCAGAATATTGTGGGTTAGCCGATGAAGATGAGAACCCGATCCGTTGTCATTGCAAATCTGTTGCTAAGAAATTTGTTGCATTTCAAGGATGCTGGACTGGCAGAAGGTTCTTGGCATGTGCAGGGATGGTGTGTGAATTTTCTGAACTTATTTTGTGTTATTGAACTAGAGATTTTGATGTGTACATTTCTAACACATAGTTGTCTCATATATGTATTGTAGTTTGGAGAGACATGTGAATTTGTGCATTGGGTTGATGATGTGTGGCCGAGTCCATTGTGCAAATCCTGGATGAAGCTATGGGAAATGTATGGTGAAGTCAAAGATGGTAGAGTTCGTGATGCTTTAGACGTTCTTGAATTGAAGTGGAAGCATCAAGATGAAATTACAAAGCTGAACCTTGACTTGAGGAATGCCCAAGATGAGCTGAAGAAGGAGGTCGAGGAAAAGCAGGTGACACTAGCCCTGAAGGCCAAAGCTGAACAAGCTTTAGTTGATGCAGGAGCTGAAATAGAGGAGAAGAAGAAACTTGATGCATCTACTTCAAGCATGCACAAGTTTTTGTGGCAGAAGGCAGAGAAGGATATAGATGTGATGAAGCAAGAGAAGAGGAAGTTGGAGTACACTGTTGCGGAACTTCTGAATCAGAAATTCCTCCTCGAGGGAAAGTTGAAGAAGATCAAAGAAATGTGTGACTAGTAGCAACAGTTCATGAAGGATGTAATATTTGTTAGTTCATTTGTGTTTCTGAATAAGAAGACATTATTTGTGTTGAATTATGAGACTATTTATGAATGAGTTGTAATATTTGTTAGTTTATTTGTTTGTTGAATTATGATACTATTTATGAATGAGTTGTAATGGTTGAATTATGAGACTATGTATGGTTGAATTATTAGACTATGTATTTGTTGTTAATTGTTGTTATGTTGTCGTGTTGTTATGTTGCTTATGAGATGTAGTTGTTTATGAGATGTTGTCATGTTGTTATTCTCTTGTTAAAATGACCACATCAACTACAAGGACCAGAACAAGAAGTACATTGTTACTTGTTGCCAAAATAACCAGAACAAGGACCAGAACAACATCATTTTCACATGTTCGAAGTATCACATTACAGGTTCGCAAAATAACCAGAACAACTAGAACCATCTGCATTGCTTTTGTCCTGGCCCTGTAAGCTGATCTCTTGCCCACAGTCACACCAAAGTCTTTTCTTGCTTTGTCTTGTATAGTAGTGATGCCTGTGGTAATGTCTGACTTGTACTCCTCGACATATACACGGCTCAGCCACTTTGAATTAACTCTGGTGCTCTTAGGATCTGTTGGACAGATGTGTGGCCCCTCCATCTTCTTAATGCAAAATGTCTGCTCATTCTTTATTTTAGATGCTGTCAGATAGTATCCACAATTATATTTCTCCTTTTCCTTCTCCTTCCCCTTATCCTTCTCCTTCTCCTTTTCTTTCTCCTTGCACCTAACAATTATTCTGTCTGAAGTGTTTCTGTGGTAATGGAAATTTCTTTGATGCACAATGTGGAGTCTACACAGTGCATCTCTAAACTGGTAGACATCTCTGAAACAAAGTCCTACGCTAAACTGTTGCTCTGGATTCTCTCTAGTTTTATCATACCAAACCCTTTCCTTTGGCTTCTTTGCTCTGCTCTTTCTGTATCTAGTTTTAGGCTGCACAAATGACAATGACTCATACCCATCATCATCTTCAACTTTTAGAAACCCACTGTGGCACAACTTCTAGAAAGTCTACCTCATCATCAGAAGGAACCCACTGTGGCACAACTTCTTTCACTACCTGAGAATGTGATCTTGAAGTTGGTCCTTGCCTTTTAGGTTTCTTTTTCGCAGGTTTTTCTGATGCAAGCACTTCTGCATCCTCTTGGATGTCAAATATGTCCTCTACATCTGTCTCGCCTCACAATGTTGCATTGGATCTTTCTTTCTCTTCCTGCTCTCTGCAATTGTTTTCTGCAACTCCTTCTCCTCCTCCTCATCATCTGTGCAACTGTAACCAGATGTCTCCTCTTGCTCCTCTACCTCTGCCTGCATTCTCTGACAGTGCACACTCTCTTGAGTCTCAAACTGAATTAGCATGTGTTCATCATGTTGTGTGTGTAAATTCTCACAGTAAACACTGCTTTGAGTGCTCATCTGGAAAGGAATGGGTTGTTCATCGTCAGAAACAAGATCAACATGAACTGGTCTTGGCCTTGGCCTCTTGAGCGGAGACACAATAATAGCTTTAGCCCTCCTGTCCTTCATCACTGTCAAAACAACTGCCTTTGAGTGCTCGTACTTCCTAATCATCTCTTCAACCTTCAGATGACTGTCAATAAGTTCTAACCCGTTCAAACCCTTCCCTTCATGCTTAACAAAATATATTGAATCATTCATTCCATACCCCTCTGACTCCATGATTGACAGCAGATTGAGATATCTAATTTCGGATCGGCTCATTCTTTTTTGCACAAACTTAGCTCCATCGAACTGAATGTAAAGATCCCACTGCTCGGTTTGAACCCTAAAGTGAAATTGAACAATCAATTCAAACTAAATTCTAAAACTACAGATCCTAGGTCGTCAACACAATTGGACTACAGAAATCGCACTTACCCATCAAGATCGGAGCGGTAATGGCTCATCGGTCTTCGAAGCTCGACGTAGTGCCCTGCGACGTCCAAGCTTTCTGAGATACGGCTATCGGCGGACTAGCCGCGCGCAGTCGCGGCGGACCGCCGCCACCTTCGCCGTCCTGTACTGACCGGTGGCGCGAAGGGCCGCCGTCGCCGCCTCCACTCGCCATTGCGCTTCGAGCGGACGGAGCAGAGTGAGCGACTGAGCGACCGTGCTCTCCGTCCAGACACGAGACCTAACGGCCATGCTCTCCATCCGTCAACGACCGTGCCATGCGGGACCTGCCAGTGGAGCCCACCTGCCAGAAATATGGTTAGCACGGCTAAATTTTAGAATCAGTGCTATGTGTCACGATATGACCCCAATATAGGTAGTTATGTGACATTTCCCCCCAATTGTTGTAGTTTCGTAGCAATTCGACCCCAAATGTGGTAGTTTCTTGTCATTTTCTCTCACTGCTCCGTCTCGTCTCTCACCTTGCTGATGATGGAAGGTGCGGCGGAAGCGGTCGAGCCGTTGAACACCACATCGTTCCAGATACACAACATGATGACCGTGCGGGCATGATCTATGATGGTGATCTCCTCTCTCCGACTAATCAAGGAAGGTATCATCCTGCTACGACATCCAGGCAAGAAGGTTCCAATCAAGTATACTAGTGTGTGCCATAGCTCTCTCGCAACTACACGGCCCTGCCGGAGGTGATCCAGAGTCTCTGGTAGCTGGTCGCACAACAGACACCAATGAGATAAATGAGTAAATTAGTTTGGGTGGGATTTTTTTTAGATGATTAACTCATCTTTGCAATGTGCTGCCATGATTTTTCATAATAATTTGAATCGTATAGACTTTGGCTCAAAGGTGTAAATGCTCCCACAATGCAAAGAAAACGTATTTAAAAATGTCAAAAATTCTAAAAAGAAAATGGGTCCACATCCAGACATTCAATGTTCACACAGAAAGTTTCGCGAATAAAAATTATTATTTTTGTGGCATGTGTAAAAAGGACAATTTTCGGTGTTCCAGAATGACTTTTCACTAGACATTTTTGTCTTTTTAAACAAAACACAAAAAATTCTTTTCTTCGCAAAACTTTGTGTGCAAATGTCCAGATGTGCATCGGGTATTTTTTACGAAATATTTTATTTTTAGATACATTTACAACGTATTTTTCATAACAGGGGCATCTACACCTATGAGTCATAAGAGAGTAGGAGCATATGCTCTAATGACCCAAAGTGGATTTCGGATTGAACACCGAAAAGCTCTCCCCGGGGAAATCTAGCTCTCCTCCAGTGCTCCGTCTCATCTCTCATCTTGCTGATGATGGAAGGTGCGGAAGCGGTCGAGCCGTTGAACACCACAACATTCTGGTACTTCCAGATACACCAACATGATGGCCGTGCGGGTATCATGGCGATCTCCTCTCTCCGACCAATCAAGGAAGGTCTCGTCCTGCTACGGCATCCAGGCAAGAAGGTGGACAGTCCGCGTCCGCCAGGATCGCCAAATTGTTACGTTTATCCAGCTGGCCCATGCGTGGCTAATTCACAATCCACACAAAAACAGCCGGCTTCACTAATCCAACTCGACCCTGGCGGACGTCCGCCTGCATCGCTAGGAAAGGCATATCATTTTCATTACAGAGAAAACCAAAGCTAGTACAAAGCCCAGACGGTTAGGATGACTCCAATGGGCCGACGCATCGAGTCCGCGCGCGTCCGTCCCTGTTCACTGGAGCCAAAAACACGGCCCAACGGGGCTACGCAAACAGACCGCGGTCCGTTTTTCTGTCCGCCGCGACGCATTTCTGGCCCAAATTTTGGGCCAGGAATGCGTCGGCCACGGACGCGCGGCGGACCGCTTTTGTGGCCTCCTCCAGTCCGCTCTCTCGGCAAAATTCACACTGGTCTCTCCTCTCCCAAAACCCCAGTCCACACTCCAGTCCTAGCCATGGCCGACGCTGCCTCCGCCACCGCCGGCGCCTCCGCCGCAGCCGCCGCCGCTGAGTTTGGACCAGACGCCGCCGGCACCGCTGCTGGACCTGCGCCCCAAGCTAAAAAGAAAGAAAAGAAGGAACTCACGCCAGATCAGAGACCAAGAAGCGGGGCGCCCGGAGGAAGAGGTTGAAACAGGACTAGCTCGACGCCGCCAAGAAGGCCGCCGCCGAGCAGCAGGGCGAGGATGACACCTCTGACCTCGTGTACAGGGCCGCCACCGCTGCCCTCCTCCAGATTGGGATTACCCCGACCGCGGCCGCGGTCGGGGTCGCGACTGCGGCGGCCAGCTCCAACGCCTTGGCGGCCCGACCGCCAAGGTCGAGATCTTCCGCGAAGGTACCATCGCCTGCGTATGGGTACCTGATGATGTGAAACACACGTTCGTTGGGAGACCCCAAGAGGAAGGTATGATGTAGTCAGCAGCAAGTTTTCCCTCAGAAAGAAACCAAGGTTATCGAACCAGTAGGAGCAGCAACTCTTCAGAAGGTTGTCAACGGCGCCAGAAAAATAGCTGTCGCAGGGAGTCTGGACTGTTGACGTGGAATCTGCACACAACACAATCAAACTACTTTGCCCCAACGAAACAGTGAGGTTGTCAATCTCACTGGCTTGCTGAAAACAAAGGATTAAACGTATGGTGTGGAAAATGAGTATTAAATTGCAGAGAATGAAAAAGGAACAGTTTGCAGTTTGTGGTTGTTTAATCAGTGTAAAAGAATGGACCGGGGTCCACAGTTCACTAGTGGTGTCTCTCCATAAAAGATAACTAACATGTTGGGTGAACAAATTACAGCTGGGCAATTGACGAATAGTGAGCGCATGACAATGCATATACATGACATGTTGACTACTATGATATTTAATTGGGCATTACGACATAATACATAGACCGTTATCCAACAGCATCTATGACTAATAATCCACCGCCGGGTTGTCATCCGAGTCCCCCGTTGGTATTAAGTTGCAAGCAACGGATAATTGCATTAAGTAAAGTGCGTAATGTAAACAAACACATATGCCCGTGGACATAGCATCGTTAGGTTATCCCTAGTGGCAACAGCACATCCACAACCTTAGAACTTTCTGTCACTGTCCCAGGTTAAACGGAGACATGAACCCACTATCTAGCATAAATACTCTCTCTTGGAGTTACAAGCATCTACTTGGCCAAAGCATCTACGAGTAACGGAAAGCATGCAAGATCTTAAATAACATATAAGATAGATTGATAATCAACTTGACATAATATTCAATATTCATCGGATCCCAGCAAACACAACATGTAGCATTACAATAATATGATCTTGATCATGTAGGGCAGCTCACAAGATCTAAACATGATGGCACAAAGTGGAGAGACAACCATCTAGCTACTGCTATGGACCCGTAGTCCAAGGATGAACTACTCACGCATCACTCCGGAGGCAGGCATGGCGATGTAGAAGCCTCCGGTGACGATTCCCCTCTCCGGCAGGGTGCCGGGAAGAGGTTCTGAACCCTCCCGAGCTAGGGTTGACGACGGCGGCGTCTCTGGATCTTTTCGTGGATATTTGCTCAGGTACTTAGGGTTTTCGCGTCGGGGGGAATAAGTAGGCGAAAGGGCGGCGGCTGCGGACCCCCGAGGGGCCCACACCACCCAGGGCGCGGCAGAGGGGGGCCCGCGCCCTGGTGCGTGTGGCCTCCTGGTGGCCCTCCTCTGCTGCTCCTTCGCTCCGTCAGGCGTGTTCTGGAAAAATAGGCACCCCCGTGTAGTTTCGTCCAATTCCGAGAATATTTCCAGACTAGCTTTTCTGGAATACAAAAACAGCAGAAAACAGGAACTGGCACTTCGGCATCTTGTTAATAGGTTAGTCCCAAAAAATGTATAAAAGTGATATAAAGTAGATGCAAAACATGTAGCAATTGGTATAAAACAAGCATGGAACATCAAAAATTATAGATACGTTTGAGACGTATCAGCATCCCCAAGCTTAGTTCCTACTCGTCCTCGAGTAGGTAAACGATAAAAACAAAATAATTTTTGAGGTGACATGCTACTATCATAATCTTGATCATATAATATTGCAAGGCACATGTAAATGAATGAAGTGATCCAAGTCAATGGTCTATAATTTGCTACCAAATAGATAATGAGTAAACAATGAATCACACAAGCTAAACGTTTTCATGAATAGTACTTTCGAGACAAGCATCAAACAGTTTTGCATAAGTGTTAACTCATAAAGCAATAGTTTCTAACAAAAGGTATTTAATCAACACAAAGGAAGAATTTAGTTTCAGCATTTGCTTCAACTTTCAACATATTTATCTCATGGATATTGTCAACACAAAGTAGTATAACAAGTCCAATACATTGCATATAACGCATGTTGTAACAAAGTTGACACTAGTGTTTGCTTGTGGAAGACAGAAAGAATAGGAAAACTGACTCAACATAAAAGTAAAAGAAAGGCCCTTCGCAGAGGGAAGCAGGGATTAAATCATGTGCTAGAGCTTTTAGGTTTTTGAAAGCATATAGAGATTGCATAAAATATTTGATACTCCTCCCAACCTTGCTAACACAAGCCATGGCTAACCGAATCCTCGGGTGCCTTCCATCAATCACATACCATGGAGGAGTATCTATTTTTGAGAGGTGTTTGTTAATTGTCAACGAATGGTAGCGGGTGAGAACAGTATTCTACCTGTCGAACGGACTTTTAAGAGCGGCTCCCATGAAGGACGTTATTTCTACCAGCAAGGCAGATCATCCCTCTTTCTCTTTGGTTTACACACATTCAGGTATTTCACTGTTTGTCATTGCTTACTGATGAATCAGGGCAAAAGTGTGAAGAGAATTAATTGGTTAAAGTTGTAATTAATTGGGACTGGGCACCCCGTTGCCAGCTCTTTTTGCAAGTTATTGGATAAGCGGATGTATATGCCACTAGTCCAGGTGTAAAAGTCCACTCGACAAATAGAATAAAGAATAACCACACTAATTCCTCATGAGCTAGTAAACATTGACACAAAAAGGGAATAATAACATTTTGAATAATTTAAAGGTAGCACATGAAAAATTTACTTGGAGTGGCAAGGAAATACCACATATAGGTAGTTATGGTGGACACAAATGGCATGGATTTTGGCTCAAGGATTTGGATGCACGAGAAGCATTCCCTCTCAGTACAGAGTTTAGGCTAGCAAGGTTATGTAAGCAAACAAGAATATCAACCCGTACACCAAGTTTTATATGACAAACATATTGCAAACGTTATAAGACTTCATACCGTCTTCCTTGTTAACCAAACCCTGTTATTAGAAAATATCTAGACCTTAGAGGTACCACCGATGCAAACCAAATTTTCAACAAGCTTTACGGTAGTTCTTCACTAATAGGCTTAACTCATGTGATGCACAATTTAATCATGATCTACTTGTTAACTCAAAACAATTGACAAGCATCAAGTTATCCATTTTAGTGATCTACAAGATTAAGCAAGTTTTTCCTTATACCAATTACCACATGCAACATTTTCTGAACCAACCAAACACCAATCAATTTATTTCATCAACTCTCCAAACAAATATAAGTGAAGCAAGAGAGTACTTTCTACAAAAGAAAGCTAATAGCTCTGACAAGAGATACATGAAAACAAGAGCTAAAAGCTGAACAGCGCTAGATATGAATACTCAACAAATATAAGTGAAGAATAGGAGTATTCTCATGAAAAAGCGGAGCGTGTCTCTCTCCCAATCAAGAATGCTAGGGTCCAGTCAAGCTTTATTGAAAATAAAAATGCAATACTGAAAATAAAAGCACACAGACGCTCCAAGAAAAGCACATATGATGTGAAAGAATTAAAATATAGTTTCACTAGAGATGACCTGATAATTTTGACGATGAAGAAGGGGATGCCTTGGGCATCCCCAAGCTTAGACGCTTGAGTCTTCTTGAAATATGCTGGGGAGATCCATGGGAGCCTCCCCAAGCTTAAGCTCTTCACTCTTCTTGATCCTATTATATCATCCTTCTCTCTTGACCCTTGAAAACTTCCGTCACACCAAACTCAAAGTAGATCTCATTAGAGGGTTAGTGCATAATCAAAAATTCACATGTTCTATAAAGACGCAATATGATTTGTTACTTTAAACATTAGCTACAGCCACTGATGTTATGTGAAGCTCTTCCACCCAAAAAAGAATTTCACTCAACACTAGTAAAAGAGAGAATGCAAAAATAAAAAGGCATAATCTGTCTAAAACAGAACAGTCCGCAAAGACGAATTTTTTCGAGGCACTTACGACGCTCAGATCGAGAAACTCTGAACTAATGAAAGTTTCAGACATTCATAAAGATTACGCACAAAAATTTCAGATTTAATTAACAATCTGGTGATTTTAGGAATTTCGTACAGTGAACAGCAAAAATCTGTTTCTGCGCAGCAATCAAAATTAAGCATCATCTTATCATTAGAGGCTACTCTTGGCACAACAATGCGAGAAAATAAAGATACAAAGGAGTTGCTACAGAAGTAAACAAACTCCTTGACTCAATAAAAGAAAAATTGCAGAAAAATAAAATGGGTTGCCTCCCATAAGCGCTTTTCTTTAACGCCTTTTAGCTAGGCACAAAGCATGCATCAAGTATTACCAAGTGAAGAAGCATCAACATTGTAATTTGTTCGAACAATAGAATCATAAGGTGGCTTAATCTTCTTCCTAGGAAAGTGTTCCATACCTTTCTTGAGAGGAAATTGATATTTTATATTCCCTTCTTTCATATCAATAATAGCACCTACAGTCCTAAGAAAAGGTCTTCCCAGCACAATAGGGCATGATGGATTGCACTCAATATCCAAGACAATAAAATCAACGGGGACATAATTGTTGTTAACCATGATAAGAACATCATCAATTCTTCCCAAAGGTTTTTTAATAGTAGAATCAACAAGGTGAACATCCAAGTAACAATTTTCCAAAGGTGCTAAATCAAGCATATCATATAATCTTTTAGGCATAACAGAAATACTAGCACCAAGGTCACACAAAGCATTGCAATCAAAGTCATTCAATTTCAATTTAATGATGGGCTCCCAACCATCTTCTAACTTCCTAGGGATAGAAGCTTCATGTTTAATTTCTCTTCCCTAACTTGCATGAGAGCATTAGTAATATGTTTAGTAAAAGCCATGTTTATAGCACTAGCATTAGGACTTCTAGCTAGCTTTTGCAAGAACTTAATTACTTCAGAAATATTGCAACCATCAAAATCAAAGTCATTATCATCAAAAGTAATGGAATTATTCTCTTCCTTATTGCTAGAAATTTCAGCATCTTTATCAAGGACAGTTTCAGAGTTATCAGGCAATTTAGGACATTTTGCAATAGAAGTGGAAACATTACCAACACCAACTATCTTGCCATTAATGGTAGGAGGTTTGTTAACACTTGAGTTTGAAGCATTTTCAGAAGTAGTAATAGTATAAACTCTAGCAATATTATTCTTTCTAGCAATTTCATCCTCTCTTTCCCATCTAGCATGCAATTCAGCTAACATCCTCACATTGTTATCAATTTTAACTTGTATAGCATTGAGAGTTTTGCTCTCTTTAACATCATGAGGCATGTTCTTTAGTTTCAATAAGTCAACATCAAGAGCAAGACTATCAACTTTAGAGGAAAGCACATCAATTTTCCCAAATTTCTCCTCAACAGTTTTATTGAAAGCAGTTTGTGTACTAATAAAATCCTTAAGCATAACTTCAAGATCAGAGGGTACACTCTTATTATTATTGTAGGAGTTACTATAGGAATTTCCATAACCATTGCCACTATTAGAAGGATAGGGCCTATAATTGCTATTACCAAAATTATTCCTATAAGCATTGTTGTTGAAATTATTATTTTTAATGAAGTTCACATCAACATGCTCTTCTTGAGCAACCAAAGAAGCTAAAGGAACATTATTTGGATCAACATGTGTTTGACCATTTGCAAGCATAGACATAATAGTATCAATTTTGGCACTCAAGGAGGAGGTTTCCTCAACAGAATTTACCTTCTTACCTGTTGGAGCTCTCTCGGTGTGCCACTCAGAATAATTAATCATCATATCATCAAGAAGCTTTGTTGCAGCACCCAAAGTGATGGACATAAAGGTACCTCCAGCGGCCGAATCCAATAAATTCCTCGAAGAAAAATTTAATCCTGCATAGAAGGTTTGGATGATCATCCAAGTAGTCAGTCCATGAGTGGGACAATTTTTAACCAATGATTTCATTCTCTCCCATGCTTGAGCAACATGTTCATTATCAAATTGCTTAAAATTCATTATGCTACTTCTCAAAGAAATAATCTTAGCAGGAGGATAATATTTTCCAATAAAAGCATCTTTGCATTTAGTCCATGAATCAATACTATTTCTAGGCAAAGATAGCAACCATTCTTTAGCACGTCCTCTCAAGGAGAAAGGAAAAAGTTTCAGTTTAATAATATCACCATCTACTTCCTTGAGCTTTTGCATTTCACAAAGTTCAACAAAGTTATTAAGGTGAACAGCAGCATCATCAGTACTAACACCAGAAAATTGCTCTTTCATAACAAGATTTAAAAGTGCAGGTTTAATTTCATAAAATTCTGCTGAAGCAGCAGGTGGAGCAATAGGTGTGCATATGAAATCATTGTTGTTCGTGCTAGTGAAATCACACAACTTAGTGTTCTCAGGAGTACTCATTTTAGCAGAAATAAAAACAGTACAGAAAATAACTTGAAAGTAAACTAGATGCAAGTAACTAATTTTTTTGTGTTTTTGATAATTGAAAGCAAACAAGATAAAATAAAATAAACTAAGCAAGACAAAAACAAAGTAAAGAGATTGGAAGCGTGAAACTCCCCTTGCAGAAGACTGCTGTCTCCCCGGCAACGGCGCCAGAAAAATAGCTTGATGACGTGAAACACACGTTCGTTGGGAGACCCCAAGAGGAAGGTATGATGTAGTCAGCAGCAAGTTTTCCCTCAGAAAGAAACCAAGGTTATCGAACCAGTAGGAGCAGCAACTCTTCAGAAGGTTGTCAACGGCGCCAGAAAAATAGCTGTCGCAGGGAGTCTGGACTGTTGACGTGGAATCTGCACACAACACAATCAAACTACTTTGCCCCAACGAAACAGTGAGGTTGTCAATCTCACTGGCTTGCTGAAAACAAAGGATTAAACGTATGGTGTGGAAAATGAGTATTAAATTGCAGAGAATGAAAAAGGAACAGTTTGCAGTTTGTGGTTGTTTAATCAGTGTAAAAGAATGGACCGGGGTCCACAGTTCACTAGTGGTGTCTCTCCATAAAAGATAACTAACATGTTGGGTGAACAAATTACAGCTGGGCAATTGACGAATAGTGAGCGCATGACAATGCATATACATGACATGTTGACTACTATGATATTTAATTGGGCATTACGACATAATACATAGACGTTATCCAACAGCATCTATGACTAATAATCCACCGCCGGGTTGTCATCCGAGTCCCCCGTTGGTATTAAGTTGCAAGCAACGGATAATTGCATTAAGTAAAGTGCGTAATGTAAACAAACACATATGCCCGTGGACATAGCATCGTTAGGTTATCCCTAGTGGCAACAGCACATCCACAACCTTAGAACTTTCTGTCACTGTCCCAGGTTAAACGGAGACATGAACCCACTATCTAGCATAAATACTCTCTCTTGGAGTTACAAGCATCTACTTGGCCAAAGCATCTACGAGTAACGGAAAGCATGCAAGATCTTAAATAACATATAAGATAGATTGATAATCAACTTGACATAATATTCAATATTCATCGGATCCCAGCAAACACAACATGTAGCATTACAATAATATGATCTTGATCATGTAGGGCAGCTCACAAGATCTAAACATGATGGCACAAAGTGGAGAGACAACCATCTAGCTACTGCTATGGACCCGTAGTCCAAGGATGAACTACTCACGCATCACTCCGGAGGCAGGCATGGCGATGTAGAAGCCTCCGGTGACGATTCCCCTCTCCGGCAGGGTGCCGGGAAGAGGTTCTGAACCCTCCCGAGCTAGGGTTGACGACGGCGGCGTCTCTGGATCTTTTCGTGGATATTTGCTCAGGTACTTAGGGTTTTCGCGTCGGGGGGAATAAGTAGGCGAAAGGGCGGCGGCTGCGGACCCCCGAGGGGCCCACACCACCCAGGGCGCGGCAGAAGGGGGGCCCGCGCCCTGGTGCGTGTGGCCTCCTGGTGGCCCTCCTCTGCTGCTCCTTCGCTCCGTCAGGCGTGTTCTGGAAAAATAGGCACCCCCGTGTAGTTTCGTCCAATTCCGAGAATATTTCCAGACTAGCTTTTCTGGAATACAAAAACAGCAGAAAACAGGAACTGGCACTTCGGCATCTTGTTAATAGGTTAGTCCCAAAAAATGTATAAAAGTGATATAAAGTAGATGCAAAACATGTAGCAATTGGTATAAAACAAGCATGGAACATCAAAAATTATAGATACGCTTGAGATGTATCAGTACATCCCTGGAACCATGCCGCCGAGGGTTTCCCCTACCTAAGCCGAATCCGCGGTCGAGGTACCTACCCTTGATCTCAACGCACCCGCTACACCTTTGGCCGCACACTCGCCCGCGGCGCAGACTGTGGCAACGCGTGCAGCTGCCCTAGCAGTGGTCGCCGCCCAGCCCACCCGTAACCTGTTCGGCAATTTGCCCAGGCCGTCGCCGGGTGACCCTAGGTACTATGAGGAGGAGGAGGAGGACGGCTACGACGGGGAGGACGTCCTCCAGGACATGGTCCGGGACAACACTCCGTACACCGACGACGACTACAATGCCGGAGAAGATGAAGTTCCGCCGACCGGCCCCGATGTGATCAACATCGAGGTTGAGCCGGTTTTTCTAGGTTGAGCCAGTTGATAAGGAAGAGGCCACAACGGAGAAGGAGGGGAGGCCAAGGGGGAAGAACAACTCGAAGGCCGAGTTGAAATGCGATGCAACAACCCTTGCGTTGCAAGAGACATTGAACGGGTTCCTATCCCAAAAGGATAAGACATGTGACAAGAAGGAGGAGAGGAGAGAAAAGGAACGCCTAGAGAGAGAGGCGTCTTCCAACCTCTTCTTCGAATTGCAAAAGAAGAGGCTTGATATAGAAGAGGAAAATGCTCGGACTAGAGCACGGGAAGCCGAGGCAAGGGCCAAGAAGGCCGAGGCTAGGGCCAAGGAGGTCGAGATAAGAGCAAGGGAGGTCGACCTGAAGGCCAAGGACCTTGATCTCGCCTTATGCGCCGAGGAGGCCAGGATCATGGACATGGATATCTCGGCCTTCACCCCTAGGAAGAAGGCCTACTACCTCAAGAAGCAAAGGTACTACATGGACCAAGATTGATCAAATCTCGGTCCTTCTATTTATTATGTTGCATGCCGGTGTTGAACTATGTCCGATGGCCGGGATTTGTAATATTTTGGGTATGTACCCAGACATGGCCTGTGTGAGGCCGGGATTATGTTTTATACTTGTTTTGTTGCAATGTGATCAAAAACCCTGACCGAAAATGATCAAAAACCCTGCCTGGGCGGACTCAATGCGTCGGCCCCGTTGGGCGCAGTGGGCGGAAAGGGGCGGGCCTGGGCCGGACGAGCGTCCTGTTGCCGACGCAAACGGACCAAACGCGGACCAAACGCGCGTCAGTTTGCGTCGGCCCATTGGAGTCATCCTTACAATAACTGGGGATGCAGGCGGACAATCCAACAGGATGGACGGACGGTCCGCTAAACATTTTTTTGCTTATCATATTTAGCCTCGGACGTAGCGGCTCCAGCTTGATTAGTTGAAATCGGAATCGGGGCGGACATAATTTTATTCTAGGCGGACGTCCCTCAACATGCCTAACAATAACACATACACCTGAAGATTGGCGTTCCACTTTCCTACGCTCCACTGAAAAAAATACAAAAGGACTACTCTATGATGTTCCACATCATCGTCACATTCGCCTCTACACCGGAAAACTCTCCCCGGAGAAGTCTACCTCTCCTCCACTGCTCCGTCTCGTCTCTCACCTTGCTGATGATGGAAGGTGCGGCGGAAGCGGTCGAGCCGTTGAACACCACATCGTTCCAGATACACCAACATGATGACCGTGCGGGCATGATCTATGATGGTGATCTCCTCTCTCCGACTAATCAAGGAAGGTATCATCCTGCTACGACATCCAGACAAGAAGGTTCCAATCAAGTATACTAGTGTGTGCCATAGCTCTCTCGCAACCACACGGCCCTGCCGGAGGTGATCCAGAGTCTCTGGTCGCTGGTCGCACAACAGACACCAGTGAGATAAATGAGTAAATTAGTTTGGGTGGGAATTTTTTTAGATGATTAACTCATCTTTGCAATGTGCTGCCATGATTTTTCATAATAATTTGAATCGTATAGACTTTGGCTCAAAGGTGTAAATGCTCCCACAATGCAAAGAAAACGTATTTAAAAATGTCAAAAATTCTAAAAAGAAAATGGGTCCACATCCGGACATTCAATGTTCGCACAGAAAGTTTCGCGAATAAAAATTACTATTATTTTGTGGCATGTGTAAAAAGGACAATTTTCGGTGCTCCGGAATGACTTTTCACTAGACATTTTTTGTCTTTTTAAACAAAACACAAAAAATTCTTTTCTTCGCAAAACTTTGTGTGCAAATGTCCAGATGTGCATCGGGTATTTTTTACGAAATATTTGCATATTTTTAGATACATTTGCAACGTATTTTTCATAACAGGGGCATCTACACCTATTAGTCATAAGAGAGTAGGAGCATATGCTCTAATGACCCAAAGTGGATTTCGGATTGAACACCGAAAAGCTCTCCCCGGGGAAATCTATCTCTCCTCCAGTGCTCCGTCTCATCTCTCATCTTGCTGATGATGGAAGGTGCGGAAGCGGTCGAGCCGTTGAACACCACAACATTCGGGTACTTCCAGATACACCAACATGATGGTCGTGCGGGTATCATGGCGATCTCCTCTCTCCGACCAATCAAGGAAGGTCTCGTCCTGCTACGGCATCCAGGCAAGAAGGTGCCAATCAAGTAGTACTAGTTTGCCATTGCTCTCTCGCAACCACACGGCCCAGCCGGAGGCGATTTAAATTTTAAAGTCTTTGATCGCACTACGGACATCAATGAGATAAATGAGTAAATTAGTTTGGGGTGGGAATTTTCTGAGATGATTAAGTCATCTTTGCATCATGTGCTGCCATGATTTTTCATAATAATTTGAATCGTGAAGCGATGTGTCTAGGCTCTCGCGACCCGCGAGGCGACTCGGGGGACGACGGCGCTGGGCGGCGCCCTCGCGGCCCTCAAGTCTTCCGGCGTGCTCACGAGGCCATCTCCCCTAGGGTGGGGAAGCGGGGCTCCTTCTTCGACGTGCTGGCCGACCTTGGAGAAGACGACGTCGTCGACGGCGGGGAGAGCGAAGGGTCGCTCTCTCCTCGTTGGGCCCGGCAACGGCTCACTTCGGCGACTTCCTCCGCCGGGCTCCGGGCTGTTCTGGGCTAGCCACGCCTGCGGACGCCGCTGACCCAGGTTCTCCCAGATCTCCACCGCATCGGGACGGCGGCGCCGGCGCAGCGGCCGCGGATCTCACCATTTCAGATCTCAACTTCCCTCTGCTTCCGCCGGCTCCTCCGGGTAGAGCTTCTCCTCCGTCACCACTACAGCCACAGGGGATTGTGGTGCTGCGCATCGGCGAGGTGGATGTGGCCCTCCCTCCGGCGACCCCGCCGGCTACGCCGCCATCGCTGGATCTAGGGTTTCGACGTGGTACGAGCTGTGACTCTGGGTCGTCGCCTGTTGGGCCGTCGCACGCTGTTGGACCTGTTGGGCCTGCGCCGGAGGTTGGGCCCACCTCGGCCCAGGGGCAGGAAATTGAGGCCTCTTCTGGGCTTTCTGGCCCACGACCCACTAGGCCCAGCACCCTCCCTATATATCCGTGGCGCTGGTTCCCCTTCAGAACCCTAGATCGAAACCTAGGGTTTCTGGCGCCCCCCAGAGACATGCGCCGCAATCGTGCTAGGGCTAAGAAAATCATCTCTGACCAACCACCCCTCCTGGCTCCGATGGATCGTGACTGCGGCAACGCCGACCGCCATGGCAAGCGCACGTTCGACGAGTACGCCGGCGGTGGGGACCGCCGGGAACTCAACAACCGCCTGGAGCGCGAGTACGCAGAAGAAAGAAGGCAACAACGGGAGCACGACCTTTCTCCCCGTCGCCGCCAGGACGCGGAGCGCGCCCGCGATGGCCGTCGCCAATACAACCCCGCGCCGTACCCACGGGGGCGTGAGTATGGTCGCGGCGGTGCAAGGACCAACGGCAACAACAACGCAAGGCTCCCTCCTCCACCATCGCCTCCACCCCTCCTAGTCAGGCTCCGGAGAGCTCGACCATGGGGGCCGCAGCTGCAGGGAGCGCTCCAACCAGGCCAACTCAAAGGTTACCTGCTACAACTGCAGCAAACAGGGCCATCTCCAGGCCGATTGCACTAAGGAAGCCTTCTGTGTCAAGTGCAAGCGCACGGGCCACCTCTCGGCGATGTGCGGTGGTGAGCGATGTGAACCCTACTAGGCGGGCTTCGGTCGCAATGGCATAGGTTTTATGTGTCTGGACATTCCCGTGGAGGAAACAAAGAAGGAGCCACAGAACGCCGCAACCCTGTACGTGGACGAGGCCATCCTCACCACTAAGCAACTTGAAGATGAGTTCAAAGATCTGGTGGAAGAGAATTGGGACTGGCAGGTCAAGCAATTTAGTGAATCGGACTTCGGGCTGGTGTTCCCCTCTCAGCAAATGTTGCACATGGCCATAAGGGGCGGGGGCCTTCGACTTCCAATTTCAAAGGCTAGGGCTCTGGTCATGGAGGGCGCTTTGGCTGATCCGGCCGCAGAGAATCTGGTGGATACCTGGGTGAAGTTGCATGGGGTTCCTCCACCTTACAGACACATCAACAGGCTGCTGCTTGGCACCAGGGCGGTGGGCCGCCCCATGAAGGTGGATGCGCTATCTTTGGAAGACCCGGAAGCTCCGATCCGGATGCTATTCGGATGTGAGGCGACGATCCCTATCGTTGACTTCATCTCGCTATGTGTCAATGGCAAGAACTTCAAAGTCAGGGTGGAGGTGGAAAACCAAGTAGAGGACAACGCTGAGACCCCGCCACCACCACCACCACCCAAAGATGACAAGAAGAAGGGCCCTCGGGATGATCTGAACGGAAGCTCTGATGAGGACACTGACAATGAGCACTGGCGCCGTAGGGGAAGCAGAGAAAAGGAGAAAACCTCCCTTCCGCCACCTCCCAAGGGTGGGAAAGGCAATGGCAGTCACAAATCTGCCGTGAAGGAGGCGCCGATTCAAGCTCACAACTCTCCACAGCAGAAGGGCGCGTCGGCACCACCTATTAACCAGTATGGTTCCTTCCTCTCCAGAAGTTCTCTCACCGAGCTAGTCCTTGAGAAGAACCCGGTGCTGGTTGACGCGTCGGCTAGCTCTGTCCTGGTCGAGGAATCTGCAGCAACCACTACTATTACGATGCTGGCCCCAACCTCGCCGTCTGCTACGCTGGATTCCTTGGCTGCTGCCCCCTCTGCCCATGAGAAGCAAGTGACAAGCCCGTCGGTGGTCAACTCTGAATCTGTGGCCCGTGAGCATGAAAGACGCAGCAAGGCCAACGCTGACAGGCCCTCAAGGGTGAGGTCTCCGTCACCGGTTGGTTTCCCGCAGCCAGACTTCACCGATGATTCCCCTCTCCTGGGAGGCCAGGGCACATCATCGGGGCGCAGCTACAAGGCAAGGTGATCCCGGGCTGGATGTTCCCGTCACTCGTGCGCCAAGAAGTGCTGCGATTCCCATCCCGACCGTGTCATAGAGGAAGAGCGTCCGTGGCGAGGGACGCACGGAAGGCCCAGTGCTGGAGCGCGCAATGCAACTCACGAAGGACAAGAACAAGACAGGTACTTCCCTTCATGACTTCACTGTTCTTAACTCTTTACCTGATTCGCACTTTCTTCAAGTTGCCCGGGATAGCAGTGTTGTTTTTCTTGATTCGGCGAGCCCTCCAGCCGAAATTATTTCCTTGCTCGGGCATCTGAACTAGCTCAAGCAGAGATGGCTCTAGCGCGAGAGAAGATTGCGATGCAAGCTGCAGAGGCTAAAGCGTCGGAGGTTGGAGTAGCTGGGGCTGCTCCTGCCCCGACGCCGGGGTATCAGAGGGAACTGAACCTATCATCAAGCAGAAAACCCCAACGACCAAGGGCCCGAGCCCGGGCCCTATCAGAAAACCTAGAGGTAGGAAGAAAGTATATGAAACCGCAACAAGAAAGCCATACACCCGCCAAGCACGGGCTAAAGGTGGGGTGCCTTAATGCGGAGCCTCTTTCTTAACATCCGCGGGTTCGGTGTACCGGGATGCCGTACCTTGCTCAAAGAATCTTTCCGGAAACACAATATCGACATAGTGTACCTGCAAGAAACAATCAAGCAGGATTTTAGTGATCAGGAGCTAAAGAGATAGAAGTTAGTGAGCGGTTCTTCTGGAGCTGGCTCCCAGCTAATGGGCACTCGGGTGGCCTATTAATGGGAGTTCGTGACAGCATGTTTGAGGTAGGAGATGTTGATATGGGACAACATTTTCTTAGTTTCACCGTCCTTCACAAACCATCCAAACGCTTCTTTGTTCTCATCGGTATCTATGGCCCCGCAGACCACTCCAAATCAGCAGCTTTTCTTGATGAACTCTCGGCCAAGATCGCTAGGTGCCAGCACCCTGTAGTGATGGGGGGTGACTTCAACTTGATCAGAGGCAGTGAAGATAAAAATAATGACAGAATTAACTGGCCAAGAATTCACCTTTTCAACTCCCACATTGCCAACTGGGACATGCAGGAAATTCAACGTTTAGGGGCTAGATACACTTGGTCCAATAGACGCCTGAATCCAGTGTGATGCGTCCTAGACAGGGTGTTTATGTCTGCATCCTTGGAGGCGCAGTTGCCCTCTGTACCCTTGTCGCGGAAACCAGCCTTGGCTCAGACCATACACCGCTCATTCTTGATACGGGTGAGGGCACCCCTATCCGGAGTAACCGGTTCTTCTTTGAAACTGGGTGGTTCGAAATGCCGGACTTCCATCAGGTTATGCTGCAATCTTGGGACACCTAACTCAATGTGTCCGCGGGAGAGACATTATTGATTGGTGGAATTTCATGTCCGGGGGACTAGACAAAAACTGAGAGGGTGGAGCCGCAACCTTGGCAAAGACTCTAGGCAGCAGAAAGAGAGGTTGCTCACTGCTATTCAAGAGATAGATAAAAAGGAGATTCCACGGGTCTTGACGATGACGAATGGGCGTATCGTTACCACCTAGAGGACCAACTTCTCCAGATTTATAGACTGGAGGAAGAGTATTGGCGACAACGGGGTAGAATTAGATGGGCACTCCAGGGGGATGCCAATACCGCTTATTTCCATGCCATTGCCAATGGAAAGAGACGTAGATGCAATATCTCCTCGCTTACCAAACCTGATGGTACGGTGATCACGGGGAAAACCGAACTTCAGGAACACATTTATGATTATTATAGAGAGCTGTTGGGGTCGACTACACAGCGGTTGTGTGGGCTGGCGCCCAACACCTGGGGACGCAGGCGTGTCTCCCAGGCTGATAATGACGGGCTAGCGCTGACCTTCACAGAAGAGGAACTTGAGTCCATTGTGAAGGACATGAAATCTGATACTGCGCCTGGGCCGGATGGGTTCCCGGTTCCTTTTTCAAGAAATGCTGGCCTCTTGTCAAACACGGGATCCTCCACATTCTCAATGATTTTATCCTAGGGAGGATTGATATCTCGCGGCTCAACTTTGGGGTGTTGACGCTGATCCCAAAAGTGCAGGGGGGAAAGTATCTCACAGTTCCGCCCCATCGCCCTCATTAATGTGTGTTCAAGATCATCTCCAAAGCCTTTGCCTCTAGACTCGATCCTATAGCCAACAGAGTTATCAGCCCGAACCAGACGGCTTTCATCAAGGGCCGTTTCATTTTGGATGGCGCTCTCGCGCTGCATGAAATTGTTCATGAACTCAAAAGCAAGAAGCTGGGGGGCATCTTGCTTAAGTTAGATTTCGAAAAAGCCTATGACAGGGTAAATTGGGACTTCCTTGTCGAGGTTTTGAGAAGGAAAGGTTTTGACGCAGGCTATGTGCATCGAATTTTCCAGCTGGTCTCGGGAGGCCAAACTGATGTGTCAATAAATGGAGAAATGGGCCCTTTCTTCCGCAACAAGAGAGGGGTGTGTCAAGGGGACCCCCTCTCGCCTCTGTTGTTCAATTTCATCGCCGAGGGTCTCTCTGCCATGCTTTCTGCAGCGAATTCGGCGGGCATATCCATGGCGTGGTGCCGCACTTGGTCCCGGGCGGGGTCACCCACCTTCAGTATGCCGACGACACAATTATCCTTATTCAGAACAATGATCTGGACATTGTCAACCTGAAATTTTTGCTGCTGTGTTTCGAGAAGATGTCAGGCCTAAAGATAAATTTCCATAAAGCGAAGCGTTTGTCCTCGATCAATCTCCTGAAATCTGCACTAGGGTGGCACGGCAGCTGAACTGCAAGCTGGGTGTCTTTCCGTTCACGTATCTAGGGCCGCCCATCTCTGACAAAAACCTTACTGTGAAACAATGGGCCTTTCTTGTTATGAAACTTGCTGACAGGGTTGAACCTTGGATTGGTAGATTCTTGTCGTCGGGGGGGCGACTAGTTCTTTCCAACTCCTGCCTCGCCAGCCTTCCGATGTTTGCTATGGGCCTCTTTCTTCTCCAAGAAGGGGTCCACGTCCAGTTTGACTCGCATCGGGCCCGCTTCTTTTGGTAAGGAGTGGGTCCCAAGAGAAAATATCACATGGTTAATTGGCCCGCTATGTGCTGACATAAAGAGTGTGGTGGGCTAGGTCTGCTTAACTCTAGACAAATGAATGTGGCGCTGATGCTAAAATGGATTTGGAAGATTTACCAGATGGACAACTCTATTTGGGCGCAAATTATTCGTGCCAAGTATACGCAAAATGGGGACATCTTCTAGAGCTCGGACCGTGGGGGTTCGCAGTTCTGGAAGAGCCTACACAAGATAAAACAGTTGTTCAAGCTGGGTGCTAAGCATAGGGTTCAAAATGGCCACAGAACCTCCTTTTGGCAAGATAGGTGGCACGGGGAGGGTCCCCTTAGTCTGCGCTTCCCCTTTTGTATAATGTTTGTGAGGACCCTACGATTTCAGTCGCCCAGGCAGTTCAGGGGGAGTGTCGCTTTAGAAGATCGCTGATGAAGTTGGTTTTAACCAGTGGCTGGAGTTGGCTGAGATTATCAACTCCACCCAGCTTGTGGACGGGCACGACGTGGTCTCATGGTCCTTAGAAGCTTCGGGTGCTTACTCTGTGAATTCCATGTACAAGAAACTGATGCAAGGGGCGACAGTGACGCACTTCCAAGAAATTTGGAAGGCTAGAATTCCTCTTAAGATCCGTATCTTCTCCTGGCAGCTTATCCTTGACCGCCTACCATCTGGTGCACAGTTGGCTACGAGGCAGAGGCCTTTAGATGGCAAATGTGCACTATGTGGTGAGGTAGAAGATGCGACACATATCTTCTTCCGCTGCTCTCCGGCGGTGTTCATGTGGGCAGTTTTGCGACAGGTCCTAGGGAGGCCCTGGTGCCCGCAAAATTTTGCCCAATTCTTTGCTATCTTAGCTAATTTTACGGGAAGGGCTCGTAGACTTATTTGGTTGCTGTTTCTTGCCCATGCTTGGGCACTGTGGTCGTGCGCAATAATCTTACTATTGAGCGAAAAGTCGTTAAACACCCGGCTGACATTATATTCAAAACAATGGTGTTCTTGCAGGCGTGGCTTCCCCCTCTCAGGTCGCTGGACAAGGAGGGCGCAAGCTGGCTGGTCGCAAAGCTTAGGGATCTTCATGCAAGCTGCCTACCCAGCCGTGCCGTTACTTGATGATCTTCCTTTTAGCTGTGTTGTGCTTTCTAGTTTCCTTTGGCTAAGTTGTACGCCGCAGCATGTCGCATTTTACTTTGGCTAAGCTGTATGCCGCAGCATTGTATTCGTATGTTGGAACCTTTGCTGGCTTTGTTAATTCAAAGTCGGGCTTGAACAGCCTTTTATCTAAAAAAATAATTTGAATCGTATAGACTTGACTACTTGACTGTACCCACAATAAAAAAACATATTTTAAAAAGTCAAAAATTCTAAGAAGAAAATGGGTCCACATCCGATATTCAATGTTCGCACACGTTTCGTGATTTTGTTTTTGTGCTCTGTGTAAAAAAGACAATTTTCGGTGGTCCGGAATGACTTTTCACGAGACCTTTTTGTCTTTTTTACACAAACCACAAAAAAATGTCTTTTCTTCGCAAAAAATTGTACAAACATTGAATGCCCGGATGTACATCTGAATTTTTTTTACGAAATATTTTGATATTCTGAAATATATTTAAAATTTATTTACAGGGGCATCTACACTATAGATCAAAACTCAAAACACAGTGTCCTTTTTTAAGAGTAGGAGTGCTCCCATGACCCAAAGTGGATTTCCGATTAAAACATTCCACGCGGAGTTATTCATCAACGTCAGTGATCGTATATTGATGAATGCGTCGGTGCTGGGTGAAAAAGTTACTGTAGATGCAGTGATTTGCTTTATTATTTATTTTCCTATTCAGATCTGTTTGGTGACGACGGCGCAATCAGATTTATTCCTCTATTATGCCAAAACCCGCGGTTAACTACTCCCTCTATTCCGGTTTATATGATGTAACTTCAAAATCAGGTTTTTCCAAGAATAAGCAACAATTTAGCATTAATTAAGAGTAGTTAATATTGGGTTTTGGCCTTCCCAAGAACAAGAAAACCGATTGGGTTTAAACTTTTCCTAATTAATGTTGGCATTAAATATGGGTGCTAATTGGGTGAAATATTGGGGAGATGGATTTTGCATGTCCAATCCCCATTCACCTAGTTCTCAGAGATTTACCAAATGCATCATATAAACCAGAATGGAGGGAGCAATTCATTAGTATTTCTGATTGGTACCTGTTAACCCGTAGCTAACTGATTCCTCTTTTGGTATTTAATGCTCTCTGCACATGAGAACTGCTCGAGAGGGACCTACATCAGACCCCAATGGTAAATGGAGAGTGAGAAATAGAGGGGAGGGGGATAGAAAAAGGGCAGAACTAGGCGTGCCGGGGGGATGTAGGAAAAAATCCCCCGGTCACTATGTTGACACATGTCCACTTCCTACCCAGTCCCCCATGTAATTCAGAAAATGTTGCACTGAAGCAAAAAAATGCCCCGCTTTTGCTTCATTGAAGCAAAAAACGGTTCAACCACAAAAAGAAAAAGAACCCGTCGGACAAAAAAAAGTCTGGCGAGACCACGCCGGTGAACTCGCCGGCAGCAAAAAAATGTTCTATTGTAGCAAACAAAATATGACTATGAAGTAAATCCCCAAATCCCCCGCCGGTGAACTCGTCGGAAGCAAAAAAAATGTGCTATGGTAGCAAACAAAAATGAATATGAAGCAAATCCCCAAATCCCTCGCCGGTGAACTCGTCGGAAGCAAAAAAAAATGTGCTATTGTAGCACCGTCGATTGCCGCCGGTAGCATCATAGTTTTATGATGCTACCTTCAGAGCAGCGCCGCCAGCCCACTTGGTAGCACCGGCGCTCATTGTCGGCACAGTGGAAACCAGGGTACCACGTGCCGGCCTGCCACAGCCCTCAACACTCTACGGAGTTATTCTGCTAAGGACCAGGAGTCTCTGCCTGTCGAGCCTCGCGAGGGATCTTTCCCTCGGGAGGGCCTCTCACGTCTGGAATATCGCCAAGTCCTGGCGCCTCCCTCGTGAGGCCTCCCTCATCGAGAATATCGCCAAGTCCCGGCGCCTCCCTCGTGAGGCCTCCCTCGTGAGGCCTCCCTCGTCGAGGCCCCCCCTCGTGAGGCGTCAAGTACTCGAAGGCCTCGGCGAGGCACCCCAGCCCTCGAGGGTTCCTTCAAGTGGAAGCAAGCTCTGCACCCTCTGCAGAGCGCACATGGTCTCTGCGCCCGACGCAGAGTGACGCGCGCGCCTGCGCGCGATGACGACGACGACGCAGTTTCCTCTTTGGTGATTAAAGGCGGTCAACAAAGCTGCGCCAAGCAAAGCGGACTACGAGGACTGCCGTTCCAGTCATAAGAGGACCGTCTGCCGCTACGCTCCAAGGCAACGTCACCGTGGGGCACCCCACGAACCTCTGCAGCGCCAGCCCATCGTCCTGGATGGACGGTGGCTTTATCTGCCAAGGAGACCAGCTTTCTGCCATGGACCGCGTCCATGGACAGCCCCGTCGCCGTGCACCGTGCTCATTCTTCGTCGCCATGTGGTATCTCTTCCCGCCTTGTGTTTTGGGGGAAGAGGACTGAGGCTGGTATAAAGGAGCCAGTGTACGACCAAGGAGAGGGATCGGTTCATTTCCACACTTAGTCGGCTAGGTCGCAAGGAAGAAGAGCGGGTCTTCTTCCACCACAGCTTCTCCATAGCTAAACTTGGCCACCGGCAAGCTCTCTGTACTGTAACCTCCACAAGCAGTGCAATACAACAAAGCAGGAGTAGGGCCTTTCACCACACGGTGGGCCTGAACCTGGGTAGCTGCTCGTGTTTACTCTGTGCCGTGATGTCCCTCATTGAGCTCAACGAGCACCGTCGCCGAGGTAGTTGAGGGTTGTTTGATTGCGTGTTCAGCCCCTTACTCGATTCCTGGCATCTGTGAGACACACCCCTAGTTCCTTGGGAACCAGTCCCCGACATTTGGCGCGCCAGGTTGGGGGCTGAGGCGTGTCTTCAACCTCTTCGACCTCTCTGCACCATGACCGACACGCGAGCAGAGCGTCTCGCCCGACGGATGTCCGGCAGAGCCACCACCGAGCCCGCCGCCAACAGCAACCCGCGTGGTCGCCCGCGCGCCAACCGGGCTTCGGAGCACCGCACCGAACCCCGCGTCGCGCACCCTGAAGACGACTGTGGCAACGACGGCGGCAACAACGACGATGGCGAGGGGGCTTCCTCCTAGCACCCGTCCAGGGACCAGGCCACCTCATCGCGAAGCCGGGCGGCGCCCAGCCCGAGCGCTATGCTGCTCATGGCGCAGGAGCTACTCCGCTACCGCCCCTCGCAGGCGGGCCACGACGGCTGGCTCAACTGCGTCACCGAGCTCGTCAACGCCGCTGCTGCGCCCGCTCCAGCGCCCTCTCTCTCGCTGGTGCACCACTCCAGGCACGCGGGAAACATGGCTCACGGCGCTCCTCCACCTCCGCCACCTAGCTGAAGCACCAGCTGGGAACGACTGCGCCGCGTCGCATGTCTCTTCATCGTCGTGCAGCGGGCGCAGAGGACGTGCACGTGGAAATCGAGCACCAGCGGGACCGCCACAACCGCGTCGTCCAGGACGTTGCAGCTGCATGGCGCCGGAACCGCCACACGCTCGCCGACGGCGTCGTGACGTACGCCATGGGCTGCACCGCGTTCACCACAACTTGCGCCGCGTCGTCTGGCCGGTCAAGTTCAAGCCAGACCTTCCTCCGCGCTACGACGGCAGGAACAATCCTCTGGAGTTTCTGCAGCTCCACACCGTCTCCATCCAAGCCGCGGGAGGCGACAACAAGGTGATGGCCAACTGGCTCTTCATGGCCCTCAATGATTCAGCGCTCTCATGGCTCCTGAACCTCCCCGAGAACACCATCGACACATGGGAGGACCTCTGCAAGTGCTTCGTGGCAAACTTCAAGGGCACGTATGAACGCGCCCTCACCTACAACAATCTCCCTGACGAGGAGCCTGGGGGCTACCCGGTCCCTCGTGGGGCAGCATGCATCCTCGGCATCCAAGCCCCTCAAGCGGTCACAATACCCCATTACCTTCGACTACAGCGGGGCTCAGGCTTCAAACCATCCCGTTTTCGTGGCCCTTCACGGCCTGGGGGCTGGACATCCTGGGACTTTTCCCACGAGCGCTCAGGGGCTGCGGCTACCTCTACGTCGCCATCGAAAAGCTCACCAAGTGGGCGGAAGTTGAAGCAGTGCGCATCATCCCGACGAGGTCGGCGGTGAAGTTCATCAAGAGCCCGATCTTCCACTTCAGCGTACCAAATTGCATCATCACCGACAACGGCACGCAGTTCACCAGCGGCATCTTCAAGTCCTACTGAGGCAGCCTCGGCACCCAAATCTGCTACGCCTTGATGGCTCGCCCAGGAAGCAACGGGCAAGCTGAGCGAGCAAATGTTGAAGTGCTCAAGAGCCTCAAGACAAGAAGCTTCAACCGCCTCAAGGCCTGCGGCAAGAACTGGATTGAAGAGTTCCCATCCGTGCTCTGGTCCATCCGCACGACAGCTACAAAGCCCACTGGTGAAACACCGTTCTCTCCTCACCTACGGAGCTGAAGCAGTCCTCCCCAACGAGCTCACGCACGGGTCCCCGCGAGCCTCGTCTTCAACGAAGCCAACCAGGACGAACTCTGCAACGATGACCTGCTGCTGCTCGAGGGACTCCGCTGCAATGCTGCTCTCGGGCGGCAAAGTACCAGCAAGAGTCTGCGCCGCTACCACAGCCGCCACATACGCCCCGCACCCGCGAGACAGGCGATCTCGTCCTGAGGAGGATACTCTCCAGGAAAGGTCTCCACAAGCTCTCGCCCATGTGGGAAGTCCCCTACAGGGTTGCGCACATTGCCAGGCCCGACGCAGTACGGCTCGAGACGGAGGAAGGCATCCTGGTCAAGAACCCGTGGAACATCGAGCATCTACGCAAGTCCTACCCGTGATCAAGTCGCGACAGGCATTTTTTTTGTCTCAAGAGGGAAGCACACATCTTCACCTCCCAGCTTCACAAAAGCTTCTCCCTCCACGAGGGCCACCTCATCTGAGCTCTCTCTACAACGCGTCGCCACGGGCCACGAGAAGCCTCAGCCACTCCGTGTGGAACCCCATGCCCAGACATGGCGGATTTTATCTTGGCCACGCCAAGTTGTTTTTCTTACGATCATTCGCGCTCATATTTTTCCCCATGCGCACCTCGCGAGCGGAGGCTGAGCACGGTGCCTGTGCCTCGGGAACATCCCAGCAGCATCGCAAAACCCAAAGTATCCGAGCTCTAACTCGTGGGTCTCCAACCACGCTCGTTATCTCACCAAAGAGCTCTGACTCATGGGCCTGCTCCCATGCACGTCACCTCACCAAGGACCTTGGTGCTTACTCTCCTCGCGAGATACACATGAGGAAACCTATGAGCGCATATGAGTTGTACAACCGTGCATTGCTTGTGGTATGCCTCTTTGTCCAACGCAGGGAACAAGACGCCCTACAAGGCTGCGGAACTCCAAACCAGCCTCGGGCAACCTCGAGAGGGAAAAAGCCTCACCAGGGAACACGACGCCCTCTACGAGACAAACGTCTCGCAAAGCTAAGTCCAAAACTTACGCCTCATGAGTTTTTCTCTCTCGCGTTTTCTGTCGCCTCTCGAGCCTCCTTTCTCTCTCACGCTTCATGGGCTGCTTGCACGTCAAAGGGGGGCTCCCGAGCATCGTGCCTCGAGAGCCCTTACCTCTCCGAGCCTCGTGCACCCCCGGCCTTGTCGAGCCCTGACTCTGACATACCGAGCGGCGGTGCTGTTGCGCTGAGAGCAGGGTCCTAACGACGTAGAGCGAAAAAGACACGAAGAAGAGATAAAAGGCCTCCCGAGGGGCACTCGCTGGTTTTTCGCCTCTAGAGCCTCCTTTTCTTTCTTACGCTTCATGGGCTCCTTGCATGTCAAAAGGGGGCTCCCGAGCATTGTGCCTCGAGAGCCCTTACCTCTCCGATCCTCACGCACCCTCCAGCCTTGTCGAGCCCTGACTCTGACATACCGAGCGGCGGTGCTGTTGCGCTGAGAGCAGGGTCCTAACGACGTAGAGCACAAAGACATGGAAAAGGAGATAAAAGGCCTCCCGAGAGGCACTCACTAGCACGCAATATGATTTTTTACAAGTCATCACAAACGAAATGGCAAATCCTAAGATAAATTGTGCTCCAAGCACGTCTTACCACAGGTGCAGCTCAAGCAGCAGGGCGGCCGTTGTCCTCGCCGTCGGCAGCTTCGTCGTCCTCCTCAGCATCTTCCCAGGTCAGGTCCTACTCGACCTCAACCCTCTTGAAGCGCTGGCGCGAACCTCCTCCGCGAAGCGTTTCGCCTCCTCACGCCGCTGCAGCGACGCCGCGTCCTCCTAACGGCAGCGCTCCACAGTCTCGTGAAAGCGAGTCCAAGCCCGCACGAGCTCGGCGCACTCCTCCGCCTTGGCGAGCTCCTCCTCGGCATACTGGGCCTCCAGCCCGTCGAGAGCTTCCCTCGCTGAGCGGAAGACGGAACCGCGACGAGCTGCGCTCCGACGCGGGCCCCCAGAGCCAGGTCCTACGCGTCACCAAGAGGCCCAGAGGCCTCAATGTCTACCGACGGCTCCGGGGCATGGCGTCCCGGGCTCGGGGCAGACTCAAGACGCGCCTGGGGGCTCTGGCGAGAACCCTCTCCTCCATCCGCGCCTTGGTCCTCGGCACCATTCCGCCCGAGGAGCACATCCTGATGATCGCCAAGGGCAGGATCAGCCTGCCCCGCCGTGGCCGCACCCGCCGCGGCCTCAGAGTCTGCCGCAGCCTCCTCAGAGCCCGCGCTCGGTGGAGGCGGCTGTGTGATGGCCTCCTCCATCTCAGCGGCAGCGTGTTCCTCCGCTGACATCGTGGCCCTCGCCGCCGTCTCTTCCGTCGCCACAGTTTCCCCCTCCTCGCGACATTCGCCCGCATGAGGAGGGGAAGCCACAGCCTCATGATGTGGCCCCCCAGCAGTGGGCACCGCAGACGCCGCTGCAGCACCATAGCTCTCTCCGACCTTCCGGAGTCTGCGTCGCTTCGTCCCTGCGGGGAGCCTGGCGAGGGATGCAATCAGAAATCCCTCAAGAGGGGCACTCAAGAACACATCCTCAAGGCTTACTCAGCAGTGTCCATCCACCTCTTTGCCGTCCGCCGCGGCTGTGGTGTACTCGCCTCCACCCCCTTCTGAGCCCCGGCAGGCCTGTCGTGGCTTCATGGGCGACCGTAGCCCGCCGCGTGTCTTGGGCCAGGCAGGCTTCTTTGGGCCCACGACGCTTCGGATGCGTCCACACGACTCCAGCGTGCCCGTCGCGGGCCCGGGGGCTAATGTCGGCACAGTGGAAACCAGGGTACCACGTGCCGGCCTGCCACAACCCTCAACACTCTACGGAGTTATTCTGCTAAGGACCAGGCGTCTCTGCCTGTCGAGCCTCGCAAGAGATCTTTCCCTCGGGAGGGCCTCTCACGTATGGAATATCGCCAAGTCCTGGCGCCTCCCTCGTGAGGCCTCCCTCGTGAGGCCTCCCTCATCGAGAATATCGCCAAGTCCTGGCGCCCCCCTCGTGAGGCCTCCCTCGTGAGGCCTCCCTCATCGAGAATATCGCCAAGTCCTGGCGCCTCCCTCGTGAGGCCTCCTCATCGAGAATATCGCCAAGTCCTGGTGCCTCCCTCGTGAGGCCTCCCTCGTCGAGGCCCCTTCTCGCGAGGCGTCAAGTACTCGAAGGCCTCGGCGAGGCACCCCAGCCCTCGAGGGGTTCCTTCAAGTGGAAGCAAGCTCTGCACCCTCTGCAGAGCGCACATGGTCTCTGCGCCCGATGCAGAGTGACGCGCGCGCCTGCGCGCGATGATGACGACGTCGCAGTTTCCTCTTTGTTGATTAAAGGCGGTCAACAAAGCTGCGCCAAGCAAAGCGGACTACGGGGACTGCCGTTCCCGTGATAAGGGGACCGTCCGCCGCTACGCTCCAAGGCAACGTCACCGTGGGGCGACCTCTACAGCGCCAACCCATCGTCCTGGATGGACGGTGGCTTTATCTGCCAAGGAGACCAGCTTTCTGCCATGGACAGCCCCGTCGCCGTGCACCGTGCTCTTTCTTTGTCGCCATGTGGTATCCCTTCTCGCCTTGTGTTTTGGGGGAAGAGGACCGAGGCTGGTATAAAAGGAGCCAGTGTACGACCAAGGAGAGGGATCGGTTCATTTCCACACTCAGTTGGCTAGGTCGCAAGGAAGAAGAGCGAGTCTTCTTCCACCACAGCTTCTTCATAGCTAAGCTTGGCCACCGGCAAGCTCTCTGTACTGTAACCTCCACAAGTAGTGCAATACAACAAAGCAGGAGTAGGGCCTTTACACCACACGGTGGGCCTGAACCTGGGTAGCTGCTCGTGTTTACTCTCTGCTGTGATGTCCCTCACCGAGCTCGACAAGCACCGTCGCCGAGGTAGTTGAGGGTTGTTTGATTGCGTGTTCAGCCCCTTACTCAATTCCTGGCATCTGTGAGACACACCCCTAGTTCCTTGGGAACCAGTCCCCGACACTCATAGCACAGCCGTGCGCCCCTTGGTAGCATCACCGGCGACTGTCGGTAGCAACGCCGCCTACCGATGGCAGCCAGCGCACCGACGACCGTCGGTATCAACGCCGTCAGCCAATGACAGGATCCCTAGTTGCCGTCCATAGTATCACCAGCGACCGTCGGTAGCAACACCGCCAACCGTTGAGCATCACAGGTGACCATCGGTAGCAATGCCGCCAGCCGCTGACAGCATCGTCGTGGCCATCCAGCTTGCAGCAGCACCTCAGGTTGGTAGCAAGGCCGCCCGCCGCTGGCTGCACCCTTGACTGCCGACTGTAGCATCTCACCGTAGCACCGCCGTCATCTCCTTGTAGCGGCGCCGCCTCCCATAGCAGCGCCTCCGCCGTTGAGGATGCTACGACGAGGGTAAGGCTAGTTCGCCTCTGATGGCGTGTATCACACGTTCGCTAGGAACCCCAAGAGGAAGGTATGATGTAGCGTAGCAGCAATTTTCGCTTGATACAAAACCAAGGTTTATCGATCTAGTAGGACTTGGAGAAGGTTTCGGAAAGGTGTCTCCCTATCCTGGCGCTAGGAGGTAAACGTGGACATGCGCACACACGAACAAACTATTTTGTCCAACGAAACAGAGAGGTTGTCAATCTCTCCGGCTTGCTGAACACAAAGGATTAAATGTATGTGTGTAAAATAATATGAGAGCAAAAATAACCAGCAGAAAAAGCTATGAAAACGGTTGTAAGCAATATAGAAAAATAGGACCGGGGTCCACAGTTCACTAGTGGTGTCTCTCCAAAAGATAAACATGTTGGGTAAACAAATTACAGCGAGCAATTGACAAACATGGGCGCAACACAATACTATCATGACACAAAGTTCACCGTTTCATCTAATATGGGCATTACGTCAAAATACATAGACCGTTATCCAACTGCATCTATGACTAATAATCCACCCCGGGATCGCTATCCAGCCTGTCACTCGAAAATATTAAGTTGCAAACAACAGATAATTGCAATAAGCATGGTACGTAATGTAAGTAATGGTTACAACATATAGCAATTAACACCGCTATTTTACCCTAGTAGCAACAGCACATCTCAAGCTTAATCGTTTATGTCAACTCGAGCTCAGACAAGAGAGACATGAACCCACTATCTAGCATAAATACCCTCTCTAAGACACTAGCAATTACTTCGACCAAACATCCACAAGCATCGGAGAGCATGCAAGATCATAAATAAAACATATGATAAATAAACTGAACAATAATGTCATGACTCCATAATTCATCGGATACCCGCAAACACAACATGTAGCATTACAAATAGATGATCTTGATCATGTTAGGCAGCTCACAAGATCTAAACAATGGAGTACGAGAGAGACAACCATCTAGCTACTGCCATGGACCCGTAGTCCCATGGTGGACTACTCACGTATCACTCCGGAGGCAGGCATGGTGGTGTAGATGCCTCCGGTGACGATCTCCCTCTCCGGCAGGGTGCCGGGAAGAGTTTCAGAACCCTCCCGATCTAGGGTTGGCGACGGCGCGGCTTCGGATGTTTTCTGAAAAATATGATCGGTATCGAGAGTTTTCAGGACGAAGTCAATTTATAGGCGAAAGGGCAACTCGGGAAGGCGTCCGTCCCTGCGACGTGCAGGGAGCTGTCTGGTGGCGGCGCAGTGGAGCCGTCCGGCGGCGGCAAGACGTTCCGTCCCTGCGACGCGGGAGGATCCTTCCCAGCCAGTGACGTTGCGCGGGAGAGGTAGCGTGGGCAAACAGGCGGGCAGCCATGGCTCCAGGCAATGTGCTATTTTCGGTGGAGAAAATGAGAACGGAAGAGGCAGAGGAAACGAGGGATAAGGTGGACTGAGAACGTGGTGGGCCCCTGCGCGTCTCGCCCTTTTTTGCCACGAGAGGGGACGCGTGTCGCACCGTCGAGGTGGAGGATGGAATCGCGTGATCCCCCGGCTGATGGTTAGGCTTTTCCATAGGAAAATCAGAAGGAAAACCCGAATTCCACAAGTACGATCTACTCCCAGGATTTTATGCTGGAATCTTGCCACGATACCGTACTCTTAGAAATGCAGTCATACATTGTGGACATTTGAATAAAATAACTATGTGTTATTCTAATTTACATTAAATCAAGAGGGCATCTCGTGGCTATATACAAAATGCTCGAAGCTTGGACGAGATGATGCAACTAACCTCTCAACTCTAAAAGAAAAGAAAAAGAACTAACCCCTTAACTCTAAACAAAGGTGCGATAGGCTACATGGAAACGACCTACGAATAAAAGCTACAGGCTTGCGAAGGCACCTGCAATGCCCCAGAGCGTGGAAACATGTAACTGAAGTCTCTCTAGTTAGTGAGGCGGAAGGCAACTGCAATGCCCCAGGGCGTGGAAAAATGAAACTGAGGTCTCTCTGGTTAGTGAGGCGGTGACTCTCTCACACCTTTTGACCTTTCTTGGCAGCGTTCAATTTCTCCAACTCTTGTATTCTAGAATATGCTTCCTGCCAAAGAAAGACCAAGTATGCTGGGAGATAAGACCATAAGATACTGCAATGTGGTACCGAGGAAGTGAATTGTCTCTCACTCACCTTTAGCTTCTCTTTCAGATTTGCCTCTTCTTCGTCTCGCCGACTTCTTTCTTCTGAAAAGATATCTATCAGTGCTTCTTGTTCCTTATTTGCAGCTTCAAGTTGTCTCTCCAAATCCTCCAGCTGGAAAATGAAGGTGGATTAGAGACTGGCAATATAAACTATACAAAGACCAGAAAGTATTCCTATGGGGAATACTGGGATGTGGTAAGTACGCTTGTTCATATAAGCATCAAGTATAACCATCCGTCATGCCATGGATTGAGATAATACAATAAGACTCTGTAATTGGTTGATGTAGTAATAACCACAGATGGCATGTCGTAATGCTAGACAGGTACTCGTCAAACAGAAAAAAAACTAATGAACAAGAAATGGACTGGTAATTTAGGATTACGCACCACGCCCGTAAAAATGTGGAAGCGCAAAGCAGTTCGGGTTTTTATCCAGCAAACTAAAAAAGCAATAGAGTAGTAGCATCTAAACGTACTGGAGTATTAAGCAAGTACTCCATTCGTTCCATACTATAAGAAGTTTTAGGTATTCCAGTACAGACAACATATGGAGCAAAATGAGTGAATCTACACACTAAAATACGTCTATATACATCCGTATGTAGTCCGTATTGTAATACCTAAAACATCTTATATTATGGAACAGAGGGAGTAGAATAATACTAAGAGTTGCAACAGAAAGCTATTGTCCAGCCAGTAGGAACATAAAATGATTTGTATGGATGTTTGCACTAGTATCAGATTATATAAATAGTTTGTATTCATTTTGGAGAAAACATCGTAACTATTGCAATGAGACGGGAACAACATGGGTTTGCATAAGTAGCAGACAGTTCAAAAAAATAGGTTTGCATGTGAGAGATTAAGACATAAGCACGTACCCTCTCTGTCAAAGATTTGATCTTGTCCTGTTCCATAACCAGCTCTTGTGACATTGACTCTTCCACGCTCAATAACCTGACAGAAGAGCAGCACCAAAAGTCGGGCATCTTATTACAATCCCGATATAAGATGTAATATCATAGTAAAAATTGCAAATACTGATGATACTTGCAAAAACCATGACAGGCAAAATACAAAGTTTACATAGACTTCAACACTGAAAGTGAGGCGAGCTAAGTTTAGTGTATACAAACTTTGGATCGTTACTAGCATGTCTTAGGGGGGCAAAAATCACTAAGATGTGCACCCATGCATGCCAACTCGCTTAAGGTTTCTTCCAAACTCTGTGCAAACAGATAAGCACGTAGTGACTGTAGTTGGTCATCAAGAACTATGTCCTATTATTCTACACCTGGAAGTTCCAGCGTAGGACTAGACAGACCATTCTATCTTGTATCATGTAGACTTAAACTTACTACTTTACACTTTTTATCTTGTATCCTGGTCATGTAAACAGACCATTCTATCTTGTGTCATGTAGAATTAAACTTGTAAGTGTGTCTCACTAGATTAAATAAATTACTACCTATTTTTGCGAAACAGATTACATTACTACCTCATCGCTCTAATCTTCTCTATTAATAAATAGTGCTCTTCTAGTTACGACATAAAAAAAAGTAAATAATGAAGATCCAATTTCAGTTGTCTTGTATTTCGACTCTAGTAAGCAGACTGGAGTCCAGATTCTTGTTCTTGTAGCTGATTTCCGCCAGTGAAACCTTAAAAATACTTAGAAGAAGGTAGGCGCATTCCCTCAGCGGTTGCCTAAAACGAAGTGCCGCAAGAAAATGACAGGCAGAAGCATTCTAATTCTCAATATTGGTTTCACCGATTCTCAAATATTATCATATAGTAGTACATATCGAGTAACTTTTATTGCATTACTGACCGTCTAACGATAACATGAAATAGCCGAGCCCTGCTGATATTTACCTTTCCTTTAATGATGAGTTTTCATCCCTCAATTGCTTGATTACAGTTTCATGATCACCATTACTTCTTGCATTTTGTTCCTGGGGAGCAAACATGTTTAAGATATTAAAAAAAAACTCTTGAGAAGAGAGTTAAGTTCACCAACCACATGCACATGCAAACAAAAAACACAGGTGCATTCTACATGTAAAAGTAAAACAGGTAATTACAAAACAACTGAAGCATGCAGGCAATGCATGTTACATATAAAACAGGTCAACAATGTTTTGAAGGCCCGTCTGCAAACAACCATTTCACTTCGCCATTAATATACTATGTAATGACTCTAGCTGAGGTTCGACGTGTTTACTATTACAATAGCTAGTGTTCATTCCAGATTTGCCTTCCAGCCTAAATGTGAGAGAAATACTACTACAATGCTATTGGGAAGTCAAGGATGGATTGTCCAGTGAGCAAAATGATGGACCATCCAAGATTATCAGCTGACACTTCACTGTTCAGTGCATATCACCAACTCCAAAAGAAAACCCACATTTCTTCACAGATCAAACAGAAATAAATATTGTAAAATCATCGATCATAGAGGACTAAAGATGATAAACAGTGTAAATATTGTAACAGAAGCACATTTATCAAAGTTGGATGCATCATTATGGAGGAAAAACAGTTTGTGGTGTAGATGGGGTAGGAAAGTCACTGTAGCATAACATGATCTAGTGACTCATATAAATAACACTATATTGAAACGTCAGCACAAGAAAAAGAATTACCGCCAACTGGGATTTGGTTATGCTTCTCTCTTTTTCAGTTGATCCATTGGACGGAGGTATTGCCAAACTAGTGTTACCATTGTGGAAATATTTTCTATGTGCATTCAGGATATGAGCTCTTGAACTCAATGATGGCGTGCCTACAAACTCAGGATCACTGTCGTCACTTGTGTCTGCTAGCCCATGCAGTACTGATTTCCTGGATCGCTTATTCCTAGCAGACTTCTCAGCCTGCTGACTACTAAACGGTGTGCTTGATTTCCCGCTCCTTTTACCAGTGTTGCGCTGTTTTGGGTAATCTTTCCCAGAATGACCAGGAGATGGCTGCGGTCCTAGCGGGCCTTCAGAAGAGTTTTCTGCCCAAATGAAGATACAGCGTTGATCAAGTAAATAGCTAGTTATCTGAAGAGATAATTACTACTGAAGTTATGGTACCACCATGTCATTCGCACTAGAAAATGCAACCAATTTTATGATTTGGACACTAGAATATATATATAACTTTGGCATAAAATCTGTTCTATTACTCCCTTGCCGTTTCATAACCTTTGTTTGGCAAGCAAACCTATCATCGGATTGGACCATTCATGTCACTATTATTAAATAGCCTTACTACTACATCTAATATGAGCAAGTACGGTCAGATTCCATACAGTATGGATGGATTTTTAGCCTTCTAGGTATGCATGACAGAGAGATATTACAGGGGACATAGTGATAAATTAGCTGGAAAATATTTTACAGTGAGAACAAACTTCAAAAAAATCATTCGTATCAGATTAAAATGTCAAATGTAAATAAAAATTATGTTAGTGGTCAAAGATGAGATTTTTTATTACATGCTCATTGAAACCAATTAAACTCGCTTACTCATATATCTTGTACAGGGAGATTAGTATATCAGTTTGCACAATGTGCAATACACATTGAAATACAAATGCTCATGATATTATGCGCATTGCATCATCCAATTTGGTTGGGTTAATCATGGACCTGTTCTAATAAGCCTGTAGTTGTATCACACTTTCTTCTGTTGATTAAAATCATCTACGAGGGCAGTCAGAAACCTTATACAAGTATTGTGCTAGGTCTTCTTCTGCTTTGGTAAGAGCATATGCAATGCACAGTTTTGCCATGACCATGGACAATGGGGCATTCCTGATGCTACCATGCACTGGAGCAGGAAGTACCATGAGAAGGATTCTGGTTCTGGTTCCAAAAAAGAGGGGAGACTGTGCGATGTGCAAGTCCTAATGCTGGTAGAGGAACTCCGCACTGTTCATGCTTATGTATCTCATGGTAAAAAATACTAATGTTAACTTATGTATTTAATCTATTCTGTAAACTCAATTTTGAAGAAAAAAACTGCTGGTCCAAAAGAAGCTACTTGAGTTCACAGACAGGTGGGTCTAGGCTCACATGCGAGTGACAGGAAACACTCATAATGCTCCACAAATTGAAAAAAATGCGAAATTGAAAAAACAAAGTAGTTTGGGTCCACATGAAAAGTGGAGTGAAGCCAAAAGAAGCAGCAGCAGTTTGTTACCAAAATAGAGGGTGTGGACCCTTGCATCTGCTATGGACAACTTTTCTATTCCAGTTCTAAGAGAAAAACACTAACGCACACAAAAATGGACAAGAAGTTTCCTTCTCTGTAACTAAGAAAAATGGAAAAATTAAATCAAACTCCCTAAACTACTATCAGGACTTTTTTTTACTCCCTTAACTGGTTTCCCTGCAACCAGGGTCCTACAACTATCATGACTTTCTCACTCTACTCCTTTCCACCATTAGGCTAGCAGCCTTAGCTGAGGTGTATGTTCATGCCACAGTTCTCCTTACGAGGGTGTTGAGATGGGCTGATGTTTTTCAACAAATTTCTTTTGCATATATACTACCTCTGGTCCTGGTCCTCTAAAAGTTGTAGTTTTGGACATCAGCATGGTCTTCGAAATACAATGTTGACATTAATTCCTAACACAACATATTTATAGAATTCAAAAAAATGTATATCATGAAAGTTATAAAGGTATTCACAATGACATATGGGCGGATGGGCCCTGCAAAGAATGTAAGTAAAGAGGATAATCTCAATATTCATCTAAGCATCCACCTCTGCTCCCTCTAGTTTTTGCCACATTAGCATATTCTATTAGAAGATGGCAGATGCGGGAAGGTGATAAAGCTGTAAAAGTTTAGGGATCGTGGCTGCAGAGGAACCAGTTGAGGCCTTGAGGGAGCCAAGTCAGAAAGTCATGATAGTTTGAGATGTTCAAATGCAATTTTCTCTAAAATGAATACCTACAAATGTAGCGAGATTATGCAATGTACTCCCTCCGTTCCAAAATACTTCACGTGGATTTGTCTAAATACGGATGTATCTACACACTAAAACTTGTCTAGATACATCCGTATTTAGACAAAGCTAAGTGAAGTAGTTTGGTACAGAGGGAATACATATAAAGAAATGACGTGATGCAGTGTCCAGTCCTGAGGCACACAAGGCCAGCAGCAACATGAGATGCTGCACTATGGACATATATGATATATCATAGTTTATTTCATTTCCATGTACCAAGTTGTAACCAGGTAACCTGTAGTGGTCTTTTATGGTCGTCATATAATTTTTTTAAAAAAAATATTTTATATTAATATTGTAACCATTTGATTTGCTGTGTCGAATTTAACAGTACCAAGTTTAAAAAAACAAATCTAGTTTTTTGAGGGGCAAAAAAAATCTAGTGAAAGCTTGAGATCATTCACTACACAAAGTTCCCTACAAGAACACTGTGCTTTCCTTTAAAACACTTATTTTAATTTTCACGGTGAAGAATGTCGCTGTTCACGAATGGTGAACTGTGTGGAGCATCTAAAGCAGTCAATGTGTCGCTGTTCACGAAGGGTATGCCAGTTTGCACATTGTGGCTTCAAGCATGCTGCAGCACAAAGCTCCTCCTTACTTTTATAAATTCCATTTCATTATTATTAGGAAAAAAACATACACGAACATAGCACATACAACTCATAGTTTAGATAATTGCACTGCAGACTTGTAACGTTTATTTGATTTACTATATGTGTATACCATGATATTGTTTTCCATGTAACTGAGATATTAGACCCAAAATGGCATGCAAAATGCAGCACTTTACAAACCCGATCTCCCTACATATGATGTACAAGTAGGACTATGTTGGTACTATTATGATGTACTACCTTTATATGTTTTAAAAGATGACAGCACATAGTTTCAAAAAGACGGAAAAGGGGAAAACTACAGAATCACAGAAGTAGTACAGTACTTTGATATTTTAGTAATGTAATTCTAAGAACTCTTACGATAGTAAATAACTAAATATGAGAAATACCAAAATAGCTAATATACCCAAATTTAGCATATTAAAAAATGCTAACAAGCCATAGCGAAAATCAAACAGCTAGTCATAGTTCTGATCATTCAGTACCTCCTGCTTCAGAACTTCTGAAAGCGCGTGCCCCAACATATCCAATTCTATGAGCATTTCCTGACCTATGAGAGAGAGAAGGGTGAGATGAGTGAAAACTATAACCATACTTAAAACTAATTCATGAGCCACAGTAAAACTGTTTTGTGCCTGGTGACAATCAAGAGAATGGTCATAAAACGAACCAATAATCCTTCTGCATTTGAACTAATCGTTGTTCAAGTCTTGATAGAAGAGTAGTACGCTCAAAGTCCTGCTTATCATGAGCTGGCTCTATGAAGTTAGCCTCGAGTACACCTGCATATTAAATCGATTATTTCTCGAGCCACTGAAAGACAGAGAAAATATCAAATGACCAGAGGCACCTACCTATGACACCACGCCCACCACTTCCGGCGGCAGTCCACACTCTCCAGAAAGGCTAGAAGAAACAAATAAAATCTTACGTAATGATAAAACGATCCACCAATATGAACTTCAAATTCCTATAGCAAGAATACTTTCTACGGGTTTAATAAAGGTAACTAATATTTCTAAGACCAACCAACTAGTGTAATTGGAAGTGAACAAGCTAACAGTAACATCATAAAGGAAGAAGCATCACCTGCTAACTAGATGTTTATAAAATATTCATAACTAATCAAGCATAAAAGTGTGACCTTATGAGACCCACCAACAATCAATATGTGACAAATAATTAGAAGTATGATAAAGCAATAATTATAACAACTACTCCCTCCGTTCCAAATTAGATGACTTCCATTTGTCCACATGTGCATGTATCTAGACATGTTACAAGCATAGATACATCCACATTTGGAAAAATGGAAGTCATCTAATTTAGAACGGAGGGAGTAGATTAGAAGAAGAAATGGACTTATATGATCTCAACCAAGAAAAAGATTAGACAAAAAAGGGACCTTTATCAGACGGTTCCTGTGATATACATTAAATCCTTGTACGTCAACATGATGTTTTGCATCTTTCACAAAGCCAATTGTCACATCAGCTACCATCTGGGAAGCAGAAGATCAAAATTTGGTGAGTAATGAGCTACTGATATGTCATCAGGATTCAGGAAAATGTCAAGAGATTTATCTACTACGTTTGAATCTTTTGCAAGTCCATTAGTTGCAACCGGCCTGTATGTAACCTCTTTCTTCAGCATCATGTCAGTCACAATGTTATGGTGCTCAATCTCTTTTCCACGTAATATCATTTGGAAAGCATCTGGAACTCTAAGATACAAAATAGATGCATAACTCTGCACATGGAGATTAGAGAAGTCATACTCAGGAACACGTCTAACATCACATACTAGCAAAAAAAGAAAAAACATAATCATAATAATATGTCACAGTGATAGTTATTTCAGGGTTACTCTCATTGAGAGAGGATGACACTTGGAGAGTTGGGGCAATTTTCGTTGGTTTATTTCTCACACAATGGCATACCAACCTGAGGAGTTGGGGATACATATTTATATGCTGCTAGCCAGCCACGAATATGCTAGATGCTAGTCTAAGATGCTGTCCTAAAAGCTATCCTAACAACCAGTCCTAACAGCCAGTCCTTGTGCTATCCTAACTGCCAGTCCAAGATGCTCTATCCTAACTGCAACCTGTCCTTGACACAAGGACCATGTGCTGCAGCCCCACAAAGACCACAGACCAAAGACCAAACCCCACAAGACTACAGTACAGAGGCTTATCCATCACACAGAGATACAGATTTTGGTCTAATACAGGAGAACGCCACGCAGGGATAAATTTCTATGTTACAAGAGAGCCTTTACAAGCATTGGGCACTTAAAAAAAACACTTCAACAGCTCAGCAGGCTCATGCAGTTTAGAAGTAATCTAGATGAGATTTAAAAGATTCGGCACCTACCAATAGTAGCTATTTCTATCGAGTTTCATAGCAAGCAGCAGTTATCAGTTTTGTCAGTGCATAACCAACGCCCTGGGCCCCGAGGTCACAAACATTTCAATGCAATTACAATAATCTGCTATCAAAATCCCAAACATTCCGCTGCAGTTATCTCCTATTAGATATTGGTCAATCTGAAAACTGAGACACTATAATGGCCTAATAACAAAGTTCTCAGATTCGATTGACATTATAAGAATATGTATCAACCATACGTCAATTCAACATATAACTGTGAGCTTACCCTCAATGAATGCCTATATGTGAGGAAGTGCTTGGAGTTTGGAAACCGCGTAGCCATCTGGATATTCTTCTCATCACGGTTACCACCTCTGAGTTGAATATCCTGCCTCCCAAATATCATTAGAAACCATAGTTTGCTGATTAACTACAACATGGTGACAGAGTGTTAGTTGTTCAAACTTACATTTACATCAGCATCAAAATCAAGCTCCAAATCGCCTTGGTCATCTTCCCAAAGATTGTAAATGATAACTCGAGTCCCATGTTCCTTTATAGAACTAAACTGCAAACATAGTGTACAGAAACTTTTAACATGAGATAATCTTACTATTCTTGCACAAAATATGCCATGCTGTAATTTCTTCATTTCTATATTAGAAGGAAAGTAAAACATATATACAACTCCTGATCACACATACCAACTTCTGCTTGTCAGCAAGCATATCAAGAGTTTTCTATTTTAAACTGCCAGTTATTTGATGATTTTTGGTTTTGCAATACAAATCGTGAAAAATAGGATATCGGTCGTTGTGTCAAACTGCATATGTGATGCAGCATAAACTATACCTGTTCAAGTAGTTCTGATTCAGTTCCATATGGCGACCATGAAATGATAGTCTGTAGGCTTGTATTCCAATCTTTATATGTGCTCCGCAGCTTTCTTGTCCAGTTGAGTTCATTTTTTTGATAATCAATCTGCAAAGTTCACATGGACATTGGCAAATTTAGAATGAATACATTAAACACTTAACGTAATAGATTCCAGCAAATTAATCTTTATAAAAAACTGCAATCAATAAACATAAGTCGATTTTTCCCCAAATAAGCATTCTTTAAGAGACGTAAAAAGTACATGATATCTTAGACTAAAATTTTGACAGAGAATTGGTACTACCATTGGAACAACAATATCCTCTTTACCAGTGCTCCTCAAAAAGGTATAGGATAGCATGCCAATGCTTTGCGTAGGCCTTCATGTCAATCAAAAAATAAAAGGTTTCAGTTTCTTGGTAAGGAAACTCACTCAAAATGTATAGAAATAGAAAGTAATCATATAACTGGGTAACTAAAAAGAACCTAATTTGCAATGATCGCGTAGTATCTTACGAGAATCCTAATTGCTAAAACACAACAAGTCATCTCACTGTGATATGCACAAACTACTCCATCCTTTCCTCCAAGTAAGCCTTATTTTAACTTCTCACAATTTCAAAAACACAATTTAACTCATGATTCTCATAATAGTATGCTAGTTGTATAAATTACAGTAGTCAATATGCTAAATACTTCGAGTGATGAGGGAATAACATAGCAAGAAAGACTTGCATTGCAGTTACATTTAGATTTATATGTCTATACATTACACCAGGAGATATCGATTTTTATCTGGTAGCTAAATTGAACAGATTTGATTCACTGCTAGTGGATCACATTACTACACAAATGGAGTATTTATGTATTCTTTAGTCCAAAGATATTTTGGTGGTTCGGAAATGCTAAACAATATACATGGTAACAACCATCTTCTCGTGATAGTTCCTACTGCAATGGTCAAGACTCAAGATACAGTGCGAGACAACCTTTTGCCATTTTCTCCAAGACTACGGGAGAAAACTAGAACATCAGCACCAAGTCTCATTGTACTTGTCTTGAAACCATTTCCATCTGAAAGACAGCAGCAAAGCAAGGGAATTGAATGCTTCATGGTTTTACCCGCATGCTAAAAAAAATTAATGCATCAACTGAAGGTGTTCAAATAATTTACTCTTCCAACTTACATTGTCCGATGGTGTTTGCAACTTGGCTCTTTGCCGAATAACCCAAGGACATGCACTGCCGCATCTTCTCTGGGTCCATTCCACCACCGTTATCTAGGCAATAAGTTAAAAAAAGAATACTAGCATCAGTATGAAAAATTCTGTCGCTGCTGCTCCATTCGTAGTTCCATTGTAAACTTGCTACCCTACCAAGCTAATGCATTAGAAATAACATTTAGCTCATTAACTGGACTGTATTAATACAGGAGCTGATCTAATAAGATTCCTATGAACTTGTAAGGTTGTCTGACTATTTAGTCCATTAGGTTTTCTTTTGTAACTTTCTCTAACCTAAATTTGGTTCATCCGTCAAATAATTGGCAAGGGAAATGTAGCATAACATGTCATGTATTTCATATATGTTTCATGTGAAACAAGGACACTCTATACAAGAATCTTGCATAGAGATACTCCATATAACATACCATGTAGATACAACGAATTAATTTAGAGATAGAGGTGAACAAAAACTTATATATTCTTAAGTGAGACGATAATAATTGTTAGGATGGTGATGCAGTTTCCTCTTAGTCTAAACTAGTGTTAATCCATCATAGAAGTTAATGTTCAGATATAGCATGAATTCAGCAGGACGTGTTTCTTTTGGTAACTTGATCTAGGTACTTATTCTTATTATCAATATGTTTTCTAGTCAGGTAACAAGAACAAAGTATATGTCATCATCGGTATAAGGCAAGTGGAAAAAATATCTTTGCACCTTCAACAAGGAGCATTCTTGTTTTGTCTTTACTGTTCTCTAACATGTCAATGTTCACAAAGGTAGCTCCATTTCTAACCTGATAAAGAAACAGAAGCCAGTAAACATCCAAGGATTTGATTCTACGAACTAGAATAACAATTTATAACTTCTCTAGCTTACCTCATCAAGTGAGTTGTCCAGAAGCTCAGCCAAAGCTGTAAAATCAATCAAAGTATCTATCAGCCAATTGACATGATCAAAGATGGAGGATGATATGAACAACAATGCATTACTGATTGGTGTGTCTCATTTAGCAATCATGTGAAGAAACAAAAAAGGAACAAGGTGAGCCTAAGATGAAGACCTTACCCCCTAGCGCCCACTTGTGGCTTGTTGCATTTGAGTGCAAAAATTTAGGATGTACACGGACATGTTCCAGTCCAGATGCTGAAATAATTAGGTGAGAAACTGAGAACACAACAAAAAAACACATATACGACTCAAAATAATTACACACGTAAAGACTACCATACGAACATGCATGTTACATTTTTAACGGTGAAGGGAAAGGTTAAAATTCTCCAATGATTTTTTTCCCTTCCATTGGACAAATCTCGTCGCTACTGAAACACATGATTTTCTAAGATAATAACAGACATGCCAACTGCACTGCTATCTTTCATTAGGAAGTCCACAAGAAAAACAGTCGGGGAATCATGAGTTCGTAACTCGTATATGATTGAGATGAGAATCTTTACAGTCCGCACAATTAGTAGTATATTCTGTATTATTACTTCACATTTTCATGTGATTGATTTGAGAAGTATCAGCACAAAACTAAACAGATGTACCCATTAGTTCGTTAAGGCCCTTGTTCAAGGATGTTGGCATTCATCAAACAGTCTGAACATAAGCCAGCCAAAATGCTATGGAAGCACTACGAAATACGAGTTGTTTACAGTGTGAACATGGACAGGCGCATCAAGCATTTTCTCTGCTAAAAGTAGTCTTGGTCTTGTCGAAAATGTTCCCGTTCTTACAGGGATTCACTCCAGGCTACGAAGTGCTAACCCCAAATTCTCATGTTTTGAAACTGAATGGTCTGACATTCATAAGGGAAGGCTTTATTTATTTCTAAATATTCCCCATTCTATACGCACACTAATTGTTGCAAACAAAATCAGGTGTCAGAATTGCGTAAGAAATCCTCAGTGAAATCCTCAGTAAAGAACCAAACCGCCCATATTCTTGAAGCATTCTGGCACCGATCGACCTTGAACACGTATGCACAAATTAACGAGAAAACGGAACCATCCGAATGTTGGCTATTCCATCTAATTAGCCATCTCTGACGGGAACAACCTACGCACATCAAGCAATGAGGGTACGCAGCGGCTTCACACGGGCAGTGAGCCCGTGAGATCGAAATAATACCAGAAGGCGGCGGCTCCACATCCCCGACCGGCTTCCCGTCGTAGTCCCCGGCCTTCCAGAACTGCTTCGTCGCGCTCCGCGACGGCGGCGACGGCGCGGGCAGCAGATCGAGGAAGCCCGGCGGCACGTCCAGGCCGGCCACGGCCGACGCGGAAACCCTAGCGCGCTTCCCCGAACCGCTGCCCGCTGCCTCGAGGCGCGCCCTCTTCGCGCTGCCGCCGGCGCCGCCGCCGTCCGAGTCGGAGTCGCTGCTGCTGAGCTCTATCAGCTGCGCGGGGGCGCGCGATCCGCTTCCACCGGCCGCGGCCGCCGGCGTGGGCCGCTCCTCGACCGCCTCGGCCTTCACCAGGCGGGGCTCCATGGGCGGAATCGGTGGAGAGGTGGAGGGACTGCTCCGTAAAATCTGCTTCTCTTTCCTAATTTCTCGTCTTTGATTTTGGCCCTTTTCATCAGCGAGAGCTTTATATGCAGTGCTGACCTGTGAGTCATGATCAGGTTCGTACGTGGCGTCTGCTGGTCTGCACTTTCAATGACGATGGGCCCGGGATGGTTCAGCTCTTCGTCGTGGCCCACCTGTCGGTGGGTGCATATACGTGGTACGGAGTAAGTAGATTTATGAGTGATATGTCAGTGTGGTAAATGTAGCCGGAAACGGCTACGTTTCGCTCGACGCCTATTTCGCTCGTGTCGTTGCCGGTGGGATACCAGATAGTGGCCACTTGTCAGGGGGTGGCAGCGATCGATGTGACATGTGGCAGCTATGTATGTCTGGATGGTTAGTGGTGATTGTATTCAAACTTCAGTTTTGACATGGTTGTTTCATTTTAATAGAAGCGAAATTCCCGTCGATAGTGAGGAGCTAAGACGGCTTCGTCAATTTCACAACTAAAACAGAGATTTATACCACGATTTATGGTCGGTCGTACCCCTTTTCATGGCCAAGAACAATGGCAGTAAGCACTCTGAAACCCTATAATATAGTGAAAATGTTTAAGATCATGTTGAGTGTTTGCACAGTTGCTTACGACGGTTGCTTAGTGCAGATGAGTAGATCTATGAGTGGAACCTCATACTTTTACATTAGGATGACATGAAAGGTAGATTTACAACTAGATCGGATATTGTAACATTAGATTAGTTTGATTTGGTAGGAGATCAACAAGCCGATGGTGCTTGAGATCACCAAGGCAATTATCATGAATTGATTGTGTTGATGTGTATGTGGTTCAATGGGATCATGTATATGTTGTATGTCGTTCGTGTAGATGACTAAGAATTATGTGATTGATCCTCCTTTGTGTGATCTTGAACATTCACCCCAGCATCCTCCTATTGTGGAGGAATGTTGTTGAGATCCGATATCATCCAGCGCAGATGGGGCAGAGCGTGGCTGGTGGTTGAGGTACCGGTGGAGCATAACCTGAGCAGCAGATGTGCTGGCGATTGACGGGAAGGCGGAGCTTCAGAGCTGCAACCTGAAGTCGGAGCACGGCCTAAGCAGCGACAGCGAGGCGGTGGTGCTGGCAATTGGCGTGAAGGAGGAGTTGCGCTATTATAATTTGAATTTCAATTGCTATTGCCAAAGCGAATTCAGAAGGGTGTAGATGTAAAATGGACTTTGTAATAGATAAAATGTCCCCCGAAACACGACTCTCATAACAGAGAGAGTAGTCGAGACTTTGTCGTAGATTTTTGAATTTTGTGCTCAATCTCTCTCATTTTTTATAGTTTATGCAAAAAGAAAATCGCTATCACGGTGGGAGTGCGGAAATTGGATATGGAAAAATCTTGGGATGGTGTCTGGAATCTTTGGCGTTACACTCTCTTGACTCACTCTTTTTGGAGCACTCTCTTTCACAGGATCGTGTGAATCGCAGTCCGCAGTTGCCGGGGCTAGGAAGCATTTTCCCCATTCCTTTCTTATATATTTTTTAGAAACGGTTCCTTTCTTATATTTGGATTGATCGATTTTTGATGATTCTATTCCTCATGAAATTTCCTATATAGGTTGTTTGGTCTGTGGGACTGAAAACCATAGGATTTTTTATGTGCCCCTTTGCATGCAACTCAATTATAATCTCATGAAAAATTGCATTTGTCTCGGTGAAAACTATGCCATGCACTTATTTTCCTATCGACAAGTTCTTGTGTTTTGCTATGATATTTAGGACTTCACAATCTAATTTTATACTACCTAATTATATCAATGCTTGGGTGTTTCTTATTCTTATTATCTTTTTCTTCAGAAAGAGATAAAAAATGGTATGGTGAATCGGAAAAAAAATATTTATAGAAAACTCAAAGTAAAAACAATCAGTGTGTACGGTTCACATATAGAATTCCATATGACATTTTCATTAGAACTCTATTTTTTTTGTTATTGCATTTTAAAAATCTGGCAAAACGAAGAGCCTAAAAACATTTGAACAACAAATCATTGCGTTTATTTATTTCCGTGGAAAGAGGTAAGAATTGGTTTGGTGTATCTTAACAATTTTATATTATAGAGAAATTAAAGTAAAACATTCATGTGCATTCGATGCCCGTAGAACTCCACACGAAATGCCATGGCAACTGTACGGGTTGTTTTCAAAATCCCACCAACGGCAGAAATATTTGAACCACAAAGCTGCTGAGTTTGTATATTTAGTCTCGCCAATCTCAATAAGTAACTACTTTATACATTTAAATTAAGATTCAAAGTTGGAGAAGGAGAGAGGCACTCCATCCGTTTCGGTTTACAAGTCCTAGGCGTATCCATAGATTAATTTGACCAACGTAATATAAAAATGTATATTACAAATGTTATATTTTGTAATGTTATATTTTTTGTTATACTAGTTGGCATGTACGTGCAACGCACGTCTTCTCGATTAAATGAACAATTTACAAGTAGGAAAGATCATACGCGACATGGATTATGTTTTCTTATACTTTTGCATCGGTTCTAAATTTATATCGCACACTATTGTATCATAGAGTCAACCGTTCTTTTAGGAAAATTAAAGCAATCCATTGTTTTTTTTTCCGTCTATGTATGTAGAAAAAGGTTTCAAGTTGCCATCGTATTTACGTCAAATCAAAACCTGGAAAGAGTTGTGCAGAGAAAATATGGATAACTGCATGGTTCCGCATACAGTTGCATCATCCAATGTTGTTGTGGGAGGAGGCCGCCGGTGATGCAATATGTAGTCATGTAGATGCCAACATCTGCTAGGGAAAATCACCTCTTCCCCGATCAAATATGTCCATGCGTTGCAACAGAAGGAAAAAAAATATCGGGCAACATAAATATTGGCCCAAAATGTATCCATGCGCTTACATTGCAACGAAAGAGAAAAAACTACTTGTCGGAATACGTGAGCACAACCTAATTTTTTGGTTAAATCCATTGACGGGCATTCGTTGCAAAAAATGAGAAAAATAATCAACTTACTTTTACAAATATCGGCGCAACCTAAATTTTGTCCCAAAATCGATCGACCCGCTTAAACATAACATCAGTTTGTCGTTCTGCCTTAGTATTTTTTTTCCCTAGCAAATATGCATGTGCTGGTTACGGTTTTTAATTGGACATTTTATGCTCGTAGAGAATTTTCGTAGTGGAAATAAGTTTTTCTTTCACTCTGTTCCATATGCAAATAATCAATACGAGCACAGGATCGTGAAGAAACTGATCGATGAATGTGAGCTCTTTTTATAGATATTGAAAAACGAACGATAATTTTAACTATGTGGTTCGGTTTTAGGCTCAAAACTCCTACCATTATGTGCTCAATTTTTTTTTTTTGCGGAATCATTATGTGCTCAATATTGGTTGTTTAGTTTTAGCAATACTGATTATTCTTCTGCTTTCTCAATAAGTATGCAATTTGCAAGCAGCAGCCGCTTTTCATTTGTTCAGTTTGAGCGTATGCCTACTGCCTAGTTGTTTTCGTATCAGCGACAGCTAGTTCTTTTTGCATACATATTGAGTTCGTTTAGTTCTTGACTTCTTTCTGTGTATATACATGAAAAACCAAGTAAACATCCATTTTCTTTGAGACTGAGAGTACGATAGAAAAACTGATCTGATCCTCGCAAGAAAAAGGAGCCCAGATCTGATTGAAAAGAGAGGAAATACATCAGGTGCTTGTAATGAGCGAGATTACTTCCATCAACGTCATCCAGAAGATTGGGGCTACAGGCTACAGCAGCAAGGCGATTGTAGGCCAAGGGCCGCCGTCTAGCATATATTCAGATTGGTGCTACAGGCTACAGCAGCAAGGCGATTGTAGGCCACGGCCACGTACCGTACAACAGATGTTGGCGTTGAGCCTTCGAGCACCTGCGCGGAGCGGTTGCTGGGCCGTGGGCGGGACGCGGGAGCAAGATCACATCCACCATTGACCCAACCGAACCAGCTACTGAGTATCAAAATCAAGTCCATGGCGGAACTGCCTGTGCCCGAGTCGATCCATGTGGCGCCGGCGCCGCCCACGTCCTCCGCGGAACTCCACATCTCGGAACAGCGTGTACTCCAGCAAACCTTCTATGGCAAAGCCGACCTGGTCTCCCCGCTCTCTCCCCTCGCCGCCTCCCTGCCGGACGGCACCCTCAGCCCGCCGCCGCTCCTAGCTCTAGCGGCCACGACGCCCTGACCTGCGTCCTCGCCAAGTCCAAGGAGGCCGACTTCGAGCGCATAGCATGGGTGGAGGTTTGGATCCACCGCAGTCCCTTTCCACCGGTCGGTCGGCCGGATGAGGTGGACGTTGCCGGTGGCCGGAAATCAACATGGTGGGATGAGACGGTTCTGTTCCGGAGGTTAGGGGATCGTTCTTTCAGCTGGTGACAAGAAAATAAACAAACCGGTATGATGGCATATTTGCACTATTATGTGATTTAGTGGGAGGGTAAAACGGGAAAAATCGGACATTGTTGAGTTGTCAAACATTGGGACGATCTGGGCTGTTTGATCAGATATTGAACGGTCCAGATTTAAAGTATCCCAACAAGTTTGCTCTTTTAATAGTAGTATAGATAGATATTTCGTATCACGTTGGTCAAAATAACTATTTAGCGATACGCAGAGAACTTGTAAACAACTTGTAAACCGAAACGGAGGGAGTAGTAAATCATGGCAAGAGTGTTAACAACAGAATCCCGGCATTGTCTGTTTGCATATACATTCAGCATCGTCGATAATGATCTGGGCACACTCTGTAAGCTGAGAGAAAAGGCCATGACTCAACCAAACCTCACCTACACACCACTTGTCCTGGCAACACACAAGAACTGTGTCGCGACCACGAACATGCCCTCGTCTTCTTCCTCTTCGTCTCGCTACTCCTCCTCAAAACCCTCGTCTCTACAAATTCAAGCAAAGCTGCAGCCTTCCAGCTCACCACGACCACCCAAGAAGCCTTCAACAGCCAGCAGCGCATCATGGGTGACGCAGCCATCACCGTCATTGAGGAGGAGGAGGAGCACATCTTCCGGAGCAGGTTCCCGCCGGTTGCCGTGCCGGATGGCATCACCGTGCCGGAGTTCGTGCTGGCGGGCGCCGAGGCCTACGCCGACAAGGTGGCCCTCGTGGAGGCCGCGCCCGGTGGCCGGTCCTACACCTACGGCGAGGTGGCTCGGGACGTCGCGCGGTTCGCCAGGGCGCTGCGGTCTGTGGGCATCCGGAAGGGCCACGTCGTCGTGGTCGTGCTCCCGAACCTCGCCGTGTACCCCGTGGTGTCCCTCGGCGTGATGGCCGCCGGGGCGATCTTCTCCGGCGTGAACCCGCGCTCCCTCGCAGCCGAGATCAGGAAGCAGGTGGAGGACTCCGAGGCCAGGCTCGTGGTCGCGAACGAGGTCGCTTACGAGAAGGTGAAGGACGTGGGCGTGCCGGTCATTGGCATCGGCGACCAGGAGCGCATGGCCGGCACGATCGGCTGGGACGAGCTCCTCGCCGCCGCCGACCGCACGGGCCCGCCGATGGTCCCGCTGGACCCGGTGCAGCAGTCGGACCTGTGCGCTCTGCCGTACTCGTCCGGCACGACCGGGGTGTCCAAGGGCGTGATGCTGAGCCACCGGAACCTGGTCTCCAACCTGTGCTCGTCCATGTTCGCCGTCGGGCCGGAGCTGATGGGTCAGGTGGTGACGCTGGGGCTCATGCCCTTCTTCCACATCTACGGCATCACCGGCATCTGCTGCGCGACGCTGCGGCACAAGGGCACGGTGGTGGTGATGGACCGGTTCGACCTGCGCACGTTCCTGGGCGCGCTCGTCGCGCACCGCGTGATGTTCGCGCCCGTGGTGCCGCCGGTGATGCTGGCCATGGTCAAGAACCCCATCGCTGACGAGTTCGACCTGTCCGGGCTGGCCCTCAAGTCCGTGATGACCGCTGCGGCGCCGCTCGCGCCTGACCTCCTGGCGGCGTTCCAGAGGAAGTTCCCCGGCGTGCAGGTCGAGGAGGCGTACGGGCTCACCGAGCACAGCTGCATCACGCTGACGCACGCCGGCGACGACCCGGAGAAGGGGCACATCGCGAAGAAGAACTCGGTGGGGTTCATCCTGCCCAACCTGGAGGTGAAGTTCGTGGACCCCGACACGGGGCGGTCGCTGCCCAAGAACACGCCGGGGGAGCTGTGCGTCCGGAGCCAGTGCGTGATGCAGGGCTACTACAGGAAGAAGGAGGAGACGGAGCGCACCATCGACGCCAAGGGCTGGCTGCACACCGGCGACGTCGGGTACATCGACGACGATGGCGACGTCTTCATCGTCGACAGGATCAAGGAACTGATCAAGTACAAAGGTTTCCAGGTATAACAATGGATCGCAGTGAACCGATACTCTGTTTTTTGTTGATCGCTTTTACGAAATGCAGAGCTGGAATGTGTTGGTTGCAGGTTGCTCCTGCAGAGCTGGAGGCCATACTCCTGTCCCATCCTTCGGTCGAAGACGCGGCCGTCTTCGGGTAAGTAGCTTTCTGTTGATCAATGTAGTTCTTCTGCTCCGGGAACAAGTATGAGCAACATGGTGTGCCATGTGTGGTGTTGCAGACTGCCTGACGAGGAGGCCGGCGAGGTGCCGGTGTCGTGCGTGGTGCGGCGAAGTGGCGCGGAGGAGAGCGAGGCCGACATCATGGCATACGTGGCGTCGCGTGTGGCGTCGTACAAGAGGCTCCGGATGCTGCACCTCGTCGACGCCATCCCCAAGTCGGTCTCCGGGAAGATCCTGCGGAGGCAGCTCAGGGACGAGTTCATCAAGATGGCCAAACCGGCAGCTTAATAATGAATGTGATAGGAATATCTAAGTTCGCCGTTCGATTCTTCCTGGAAGCATACATGCCCCAGAAGAACAAGTATGATGTTATGTATACAAAAACTGTTTTATTCTTGCGAACTTTACATGTAGTATGGCCCAAAATTGATGGACCTCCCTCCCATGAATACCATGCCATTCATCACATTGCTCTGGACCAAAAACACCTGATTGGTACCGCTGCAGCCTACGTCATACATGAGATTTACTCATCATCTCGAACGAAACAGCACAATTGAGAATGTACACTCAACTCTTTATGGGGACAGTAGACATAGTAGTACCAAAGATCATGCTGGAGGGTTCCTATTTCAGTTTCAGACCAAGAGGCGTAGCAGCTCCTTAAAACTCACCTCTCAACCAAAATTCTTTCAGCTTTATCAAGTCCCTATGCCAAATTTTACCTAGTGTCTTCAGTTCTCTGATCACGCTTTTGTAAGAACTGCTGCGTGAGGAAATTACAAGCTTCTTTATAGCATATACTTCCCCTGAACTCAATGTTGCTCCACCAATTTTTCCCCAATAGTGTTGGGAATATCACTCACTAGTCCATTGCCACTGAGATTCAACTCAATTCTCAATTTGATCAACTTCCCTAATGATGAAGGCATACTACCTCCAAGAGTGTTGCCACCAAGTTGCAGTTCAATAAGCATATCCAACCCCGAAAGAGAATTGGGTAAGCCTCCAGTGAATTTATTCTCCTGAAACTGTAGTTGTGATAGAAACTTAAGGTTGCTTGCTGTTGTGAGGGCGGGACCATTCAGAGAGTTGAAACTCAAAGACAGAAAATACAGCTTGGAGCAACTAGAAATCTGCATTGGAAGTGCACCCTGTTTTTTTTTTTTTTTGACCCAAGTTTCCAATTTCAGGTGGTATTGGACAAACAAGCTTGTTTTCTGACCAGTTTATCTTTGGAATATTTATGCATTTGTTCAAGCTTGCTGCAATACCCCCACTTCAGGAATTATGACTTAGATTCATATAGTCCAGACTTATGCAGTTTCTAAAATGTGGAATGGGCCCAGTAAGATCATTGTTTTTGGAGAAATTAATTTACCGTGTAATATTTTGCAGTAACTTTAGCTCAGCTAACACTGGAGGTTGCATCCCAGTCAATCCATTTTAGAAACAAAAGGTGCTGGATGCTCCACATATCCTCGGGAAACTTCCCTAGTAAGGTGATTTTTGAACAGATAGAGCTTCTGCAAGTTTCTCAGATTAGCCGGATGCTCCACATTACCCTCGAGCATGTTTGTATCCAACTCTAGTCACAGCAGTAACCCACAGTTACCAATATCAGGAGGGACTGGGCCAGACAAGGAGTTCTGAGAAAGCAGAAGCTGGGTGAGGTTTCTCAGAAGGCCGAGAGAAGCTAGAATTTGGTCGGAGAAAATATTGTTGTCAAGTGCAAGTTCTATCAAGCTACTACAATTCCCTATCCATAATGGAATGTGGCCCCTTAACTGATTAAACGACAATATGAATTTCTCCAACTTGCAGTTCTCAAATGAAAATCAATCTCGCTAGTTGAGCTATTTCCAGTGACATAAAAACCTTCAGTCCATTCATGTTGCTCAAGACTTTTGGAAGACTTCCGCTCAACCGATTATCTAGTATAACTAATAGCAAAACTAGCAAGACAACCCACTAAACTAAGCTCCTTGACCTCCTAGAGGATGGCAGAGATCTCCGATCTTCCTTCCCTTTCTTCCTCCCATAGCTTGACGACCACACTTTCAACTTGATGCATATGGATACCCCAGTGCCTGGCTTCTAATCATCTCTCCCTCATGATTGCATACCACGACGTCTTGGAGATCTCCTTCAGTAAACGGGGAATTCACATTCAACCTGACAGTAAGGTGGCTTACACCTCTCCTTTTAGATTGGCTTTTGTTTCTTGTCACGCCCAGTATGCGTTGTAGTTTCCATTGCCCACCTAACAGCCTCCCGAACAGGTCTACTTTCACCGTGGTTGCGAGCATTCCTTGCTGCCCATACACAAGCATCAAGAGTTATACCAATCAAGCCATTTCTCTTTACCGGATATGATTGTAACTGTTGAACATCCCAGTGTGGCGGGTCTTGACTGCAGCCTTAGGAGGATCATCAGGACTACCAAAGACATTCCAGATACGCAGGGTCATATCTGTTGCAGCAGATGCTACTTGGCAACCATCAGGGCTCTGCAAAGTCACCAAAAGACATGACATAAGACATATGTGCCAAGAAATTTGTAGGTACACAAGCACAACAAGCAAAGATTACCTGAGCCATGAAGAGGACATGGGAAGTATGGCCAGTTAGTTCAGCCATCTTAACCATTGAAGGGTACTTCCATAAGGTGAGCTCATTCTGAACGAAACCATGCGAGCTCAACAGCTCTCTGTCATTCCTGTTCCAGAGCAGTGCACACACCTGTGAACCGGTGTCCACAGAATTGAGGCACGCGCCTGTTTGTGTGTTCCAAAACTTGATGCACCGATCGTCTGTGCCACCACCGGATGCCAGCAGGTTGCTCTGGAATGGGCACCATGCAAGTCCCTTCACAGCTGCCGAGTGGTCCTCGAGCCTGTGCAACCATTGTGTGCGATGACCAACAGAGGGTGATGCCATGGATGCATCCCACAAGTGGAGGAGCTTGTCATTGCCACCACTGGCCAGCTTCTGTCGTGATCCTGACCACTTGAGCCCACACACCTCCTGCGTGTGTCCCCGGTATGTCTGCACAGCCACAGCACGGTTGCTAATCCTCACATCGTTGTTCACAATCTTGCCGTCTTTGCCACCAGAGGTCAAGACTCTGCTGTTCCTCCATGCCAGTGAACCGACCCTCGACTCGTGCACACCTTGCAGGGTCCTCACCTGAAGAATAAATGATATTTATCAGTGTGTCAGTTATCAACTTATCATGAGAGGTCAAATGCTGCTGCTGATAGTTAAATGATTAACCAAAGAGGTTAAGAATACCAACCAGTTGGTTAGAGCTGGAATCCCAAATCTGGACAACCGAAGAGCTGAGGCCGACAGCAATGTGCCGGCCATCAGGAGCCCAGCTGACACTAGTGACAGGGCCATCATCTTCAGAAATGGTGGCCAGCTCAGACATTGACCTATTCGAGGCGTCCCAGAGATATATCGTGTTTTCCAGCGCAATGGACAGCACATTGCGGCTTCCCCAGTCCAGTAGGTTGAGGTAGTAGTCGTCAACGAGGTCTAACGCATCGAGTATTCTCTCCGCAGCCTGCATTAGAGGTTTCCCATGCACATCGAGTCAGCAGCTATCACGATTCACGATCACCAATTACCACTATGACAAGTAAACGTGGCATACGTACGTACCTGGGGGATGTTTCGTTGTTTCTTAACCGGCATGTCCTGGATGGAAGCTGCATCAGCAAGGCTGTTGTCGGGCTCTGGCTTCCTGAAGGTGAGAATTCTTGTGCGGTTGTTAAGCAGCTTCTCGGCCAGCAGCTTGCGGTACGCTCCCTCCGAAGGCTTTCCCTAGGCGTTCTTCTCCTCGCCCTTCCTCGGCTCCGTCAGAAGGTAGCGAGCAATGTCCATGTCCGTCGCGGATCCCCTGTACGGGATGAACCTGTCGCCCTGCAAGACAGAACCGAGCGGGTTTGTTCAGGCGAGCATTCAGTCGAACGACCTGCGTGTGCGCGCGCAAAGGCAACAAAAGAGAGCACGGAAATCACCTGGAACTTGACGGAATGATTGCGTGCCGGCGTGCACAGCGACGGCATATAGGGCCTCGTGCCGCCGGCCTCCCGGAGCGGCGACCACGACGCCGCGGTGCTTGTCAGCGGCGACATGAGGTCGGAAGCTACAAGAACAGATTAGAAACAGCGATAAAATCGACGCAAACAAGCTTAACCGGGAAATCCAGCAGGAATCAACACGGGAAATCGAGGGTTCAAGCGCGAGGAGAAGGATCTTGGAGAGGCTCGATCTCGTTCTCCCCGAGCTCGCGAGCGAGAAACCAGCACGGGAAGAGGTTCAAGCGCGAGGAGGAGGATCCTGGAGAGATTCGATCTCGTTCTCCCCGAGCTAGCGAGCGATGGATTGGATTGGATCCGTTCGCTCGCTCGCGAGATCGGGGGAGGGAGAAGGAACCTGGGACCGAACGCACGTTCGATTTGGTGGTGGAGTTGTTTCTCTGTGGGGATATTTTTGGCGCGTATCAGTAGGAGTAGAGGAGTCGGTCGGGAGGGGAAGGCGACTTGAAAGCGGATCAGCCAAGGCCAGCCGTGTCCCGTAATAAATCGTCCAACGGCTCGAATTCCGCCTACCGTGCATATACTGATAATCATAAATACTGTACTGACCTTTTTTTGTTAGGAAAAGCCATTCGGCTAGTTTGAACTTGGAAAGTGCTGATCTATTTAGAAAAAACTTGAGCTGGCAAAATAAGACTAGGAGTAGGAAGGTTTGAATTAACACTGAATGACAGAATGAGGTACAAGTTTGGCTTCCCTCGGATAACATTCAAAAACAATTTTATTAAAATCGCTCGCAAAAAATTTACGGTCTAGAAAGTTTGTTTTAACAACCTGCATCCAACTAGATTGCACAATAACTCGGTTATATACTTATATCCAACAAACGAAGTGAGAGCCAGGGCTTTACCTTAGTGCATGTGTGATATGTGTCCAACATGCTGCAATATAGAACCCTACCGACGGAGCTTCAAAGGGTGAACCTAGAAGTCGTCCCAGTGAAAATGAAAAGTTTAGACTGTCCCATAAAGTTCATCTATATATTTTCCTTTTATCTCGAAGTGGGAAGTTTTATTTGGATTCGTTTTGCCGCTCGAGCGATTCCCCAATGCCGAATCGCTCGATTGTTCTCCTCCATTAACTTCCCCACTCACCTAGCACCAATACTAAGTCAGCGTGGGTTTGTCCCTACTCGGAGCTTCGTCCGACATCTACCACTGAGAATAATGTTTTTTTTACTATGTGTTAAGGGCAGCCACAACGTTGTCTTGGACAAATCTGACACACAGCACAATTTGGCATCAAAGTGAAATTTGGCATGATCTCCACAACGTTGTTGGTTCCAAATATCTCTACCGTGGGTTCCACCACCAAACAAAACCACAACAAAAAATGGGCATTCTCTCTCCTCTCCTCTCCTCTCCTCTCCTCTCATGTGGGTGCAATTTTCTCTTTGTGGTTGAAGAATAGTATTAATCTATTGCGAAAATCCATATCGGGTAGTAGGTGCAGCTGCACCCACTATCCAAAATACAAATTTTAAAATTTCAACAAAATTAAAAAATATTTTTTGGATATAGTTCAAGACATTTTATGTTAGCACAAAAAAGTTACATGAAGAAAAAACATTTTTTATAACCTGTGCAAAAAAGACAAATCCGAACACTACAAAATGATTTTATATGACACATTTTTTTGCCTTTTTTGCGCAGGCCACAAAAAATGTTTTTTCTCCAGGACAATTTTTGTGCTAACACAAAATATTATAATGTATATCCCAATTTTTTCTGTAATTTTTTGACATTTTAAAAAAAACTTTTTTTTCAAGGACACGCAACCGAAGTAGTTGCGGTCATTTCATTAAGATTGGAAGAAGAGTTTTACAACAATTTGAATTACATACGGCCAAGCCGTCCGCCCTTATATCACTATGGACTACTCCTCACGATGCTCTGCATTCTTTCGCGCTTCCGCCCAGAGTGACTAAAAATGTTTTACATAGTAGGTGCATCTGCACCTACTACCCAAAATGCTGCCTCCTAATCTATTGCTTAGTCCCTCCATCTCTCCTCGTAAATGATGATATGTGTGCCTGTGGAGGAGTGCCCCACGGTCGTGAGTTAGATAGATGCGACCGAACTGTGGTCTAGAAGGTTAGCCTCAATGAAAGCTCTTCTAAATTTCATTGTTGTGGTAGTTAGAGATCATGACATTCACTCCCGGTCTAAAATTGTGAGAACAAGAGACTATTGTAAAAAAAATCAAGAAATTTATATTTCTTAGAGTTATATTAAAGTCATGTATAAGTTTATATTGGTTGGCTAGTTAGAGGCCATGAAAACTATATTAGTAGTTAAACATTCGCTCTCATGTTTCTTTGGAGAACTCTCTGGCATATACTCTTTCGTAGTTCCTATACATGTATGTAATGTATGATCCACGCCATGCAAACAAGTATATATTATATACACTAAAAGAATTAGGACGTATGTACGTACATGGAAAGACAAACAAAATGATATCAAAACACGACAGATTTATATTAGGACTAAGAAACATTTTGTAGGCCAAACCATCTAGCCGATACATATTCCGTTTTCACCGCTGGTTTCGTATTAAAGAGCTCTACATAGCTATATCACACAAGGGGATGTTTGAAAGAAAAATCGTGTTTTCTTAATTACCAATCAATATATACCACACGTGGCAACTACCTCATGATAACTTATGTTTCAATTGAGTGACATTTTTATAAACCGAGGGATGACAACTTTGAAGAAAAAAAATCGTAGAAATATATTAACATGGGGTATAGCTTCGAAGATCTCATTGAAATAAAGCCGACCGTAAACACAGATCGTCCATTGGATTCACAGTTTGAGAGGTAAAACATCTTAGTTTCGTTTTTACAAAAAGCTTGATATAGCATACAACAAGAAATGAATGAATGCAATCACCATCACGCGAATGGACAAAGTGATCATGCTATAACAACTTTGAAGGAAAAAATATCGTAGAAATATATTAACATGGGGGTATAGCTTCGAAGATCTCATTGAAATAAAGCCGACCGTAAACACGGATCGTCCATTGGATTCACATTTTGAGAGGTAAAACATTTTAGTTTCGTTTTTACAAAAAGTTTTATATAGCACAGAACAAAAAAAATGAATGAATGCAATCACCATCACGCGAATGGACAAAGTGATCATGCTTACGCTATTAGTGTCCATTAAATATCATATTCACCAGAAACATACAAAAACAATCGACGGAGACAACACTTCAATTGTCCACAACAAGTGAGTGAATCTTTTCATAGTATCTGGTGTTGCCATGTACTCCCTCCGTTTCATTTTAATTGACTCACATATATCTAGATATGTATGTACCTAGCACTAAAACGTGTCTAGATGCATCCATAACTAGATATATGTGAGTCAATTAAAATGGAACGGAGGGAGTACTTGACTATAATTCTACTCTTGAATACTACACTCTCAATACAAAGGAGAATTATTCTCAAACTAACGAGTGAAGCTTTTGTGCTCCTGAGCACCGGTGCCCCTGCTGCAAAGAGATAATTTTCAAAACTTTTTTGTAACACAAAAAAATCTCAAAACAGTCATGCATGTAGATTTGAATGTTCACTACAATAGGAAAAACTTTCAAAAAATAATGTTTATGTTTGCAGACTGTACACAAAATAACAAGCATCAGGGGTCAACACGGGTCAACAAAGTAAATTAAAAAACGTAGAAACATGTTCAAACTTCTTATTTTTCCACAGGTTAATTTCTTTCGAATTATTTTGGGATTATTTATCAGCAAAACAGACCACTACGTGTGTGATTTCTTTTGTGATTTTTTGGCAAAAGAAAATTTTAAAATTTAATTTTGCCACCAGGAGCACTGGTTCCCGAGATCCAAAATGACTTTTCACAAACTAGCTAGTCCCCTAGCAAAGCATAGATGGCAATTCCACAACGCCGCATGTCTCATGAGAGCTTTATTGATTAATCAACAAAAGTTGCTTAATTTTATGGGATGCATGTCCACCTCATGTTGGGAGGCACTAGGTGAAGAGCCGTCTTTTTAAGAGGACGTGCCTGACCTTAAAATTTCTTGTTTTTTTTGTTTCCATCATTTTCTAAAAGTTTTTTTGTGTTCTTTTATTGTTTCATTTTTTACTTTATCTGTTATACTTATCTACATGTGTTCATTGTCCGACCATGAGTTTGTGTTGTCCATATTCGTGAGAAAATTTCAAACTAGCTTGATATATTAATACAACTTCCAATTATCAGGAAAAAAATGCCAAATCAATTAAGTAGCTTGACACCGTCGACCATCCAAGTCATTGTGTTAAATTACTGATTACGTTCGTCGCACTACAAGAAGAAGCAAACTTTGAATCTGCACTAATTCATTACCCATTAGGTAGGTGTACAAAACTTACTTTATTTTGTTTTTTGCTTCTCGAAAAGAAAAGCAAAAACATTAAAGCTAGCCTTCCCACTCAGAGTCTTCCCGCCTCCTCTTCTATCAGTTCGAGTAGAGAGAAATACTCTTCTCTAACCCATATGAAAACCTTTTTTCTAAAGAATCAACAAACTACTAAGAGTTTCAAGAGGTTTAGACAAGCACCTAGTCAAAATAGTGCACGCAATGGCTTGGGCTGGGTTCGAAGCTTTGCGAAGCATGGGAACATATATTTTGCTAGAACATTCTAAAATTGTGAAGCTGCTCTCTTAAGTTCGGTACAAATTTAATTTAAGAAACTTATTATAGCTTTGCAGTTCGCACATTCCATTCACATATGATGTGCTTGAGTTTGTTTATTTTTAAATTGAATGTAGTTTATATTAGATAAAGAGAGAACAGGTTTAACAACCAACTAATGGGGCAATTGAACCCATGATCGAAGAAAAATCTAAACAAGGAGGACAAATTACAACCATGATCATTAGCCTCAAACCTCTGGCCAAAATAAATAAATAAATATTCAAAAGAGATAGAAAATCCATTAATATAAAAACAAATCTCTGTGTATTGAAAATTCACGAGCTAAATGAATGAACACTTAAAAGTCCGACTAAACCAAAACCATCTAACAAATAGAACCTGCGACAACCTATGTATGCAACGACGAAAAATAGTGCGTGTGCAGTGGCATGGGCTGGGCACGAAGCTTTGCGAAGCACAGGAACATATATTTTTAGATTTGCTAGAATAGTCTAAAATTGTGTAGCTGCTCAAATTAAGTTCAGGACTAATTTAATTTAAGAAACTTATTATAGCTTTGCAGTTCGCACATTTCTTTCACCTATGGTGTGCTTGAGTTAGTTTATTTTTTTAAAATTGAATCTAGTTTAAATTAGATAAAGAGAACAGCTTAAACAACCGTACAAATGGGGCAATTGAACCCATGGTCGCAAAAAAAAATATAAACAAGGAGGAAAAATTAGAACCATGGTCATTAGCCTCAATCCTCTGGCCAAAATAAATAAATAACAATTCAAACGAGAAAGAAAATCCATTATTTTAAACAAATGTATTTCACGAGCTAAATGAATGAACACTTAAAAGTCCGACTAAACCGAAACCATCTAACGAATAGAACCTGCGACACACGTACGTACGCAACGACGAAAATAATTTAGAGTACTTAACTATCTAACCAAAACCCTGCAGTGCACGACTATATCAGTTGGCAGCGCCGTCGTCGGGCAGCGTAGCCAGCCAGCCCGGAGGCCGCATCCCCGTCTGCTCATGCACCGTCGACAGAAGCGGCGGCAGCATCTTGTACACCCCGGCCATCTGCTGCAGCGCACCGCCAGAAGCGGAGGCAGCCTCTCCGCCTGCGCCGGCGCCGACCCCGTTGGTCCAGATGCTGATCTTGGGCTGCATGCCGCTGACCGCGCCGGCGTTGATGCGCGCCATCTCCGCGTACATGCCGCTGTCGATCATGAGGTAGTCCCTGAGAGCGTGGTAGTTGCCGCCGAGCGCCTGGAGCATGGACGCCACGTACTCCGTCTTGGCCTTGCCCACCAACGCCAGGGACTCGGCCTCCTGCTGCTTAGCGTACAGCTTGGCGTCCTCGGCCATCTTCTCCTCGAAGAACTTGGCGTCTGCCTGGGCCTTGCGCGCCTCCGCCACCTTAGTCTGCTCGAACAGCGCAGCCTCCGCCGCCTTCTGCCTGCCGTAGAGCAGCGAATTTGACTCTTGAACCTACAGGGCCACAAGTTATACACCATGCATGAGATGGATCAATGAATTAAATTGACCATTAGAATATCTGAGCATACACATGCATGTAATATTTATATGTACGTAAATTACCTGTGTCTCGTACTGCACGGTGGCCTTGCTGAGTTGCTCGGCCTTGAGCTTCTCAGTCTGGCGCATCGCGTTCTTGCGCTCGACCTCCATCTGGAGCTCGGCCTCGCGGATGGCGACGGCCTTGGCCGCCTCCACCTCGGCCACCTTGGCCTGCCTGTCCCACCCTGCCTTCTTCATGGCCAGCTCGGCCTTGGCCGCGGCGATGTCCGCCTCCCTGGCGTTCTCAAACACCTGCACCTCGGCCTTCACCTTGGCCTCCTCCTTGAGCCCCTGGCCCTGCTGCCGCACCGACAGCACCTTGGTCTCGGCGTCCACCTTGGCGGCGTTCTGCCGCGTCAGCCCGTCCCTCTCCTTGGCGCCCACCTCTCCCTTCATCTTGGCCTCCGCCACGTCCACCCTGGCCTGGTTCGCCGCTTCCTGCTGCGTCTTCTGGCCGAGGTAGGAGAAGTACTCGTGCCCCGGCACGTCCACCAGCTGCTTCACGTTGGCGTTGTAGATGACGAGGCCGAACTGGTCCAGCTCCTGCTGCACCTGGGTGAACACCTTCTCCTTGAAGGACTTGGTGCCCTTGAAGATCTCCTCCATGGTCAGCTCCGCGGCCAGCACGCGGGTCTCGCCCTCGATGATGCCCTTCACCAGCTCATGGACGTGGCTCCTCGAGCGGTGCAGCGGGGCGATGAGCTTGGCGTACAGGAGGAGCTGCGCCTCCAGGTCCTTCCTGTCCGCCTCCTCCCCACCGGCGGCCGTGATCCTGGGGCCGATCGTGAAGACGGCGGGGAGGATGAAGGGCAGCTTCTCGGCGCTCATGGCGTGCACCTCGAACTCGTAGTTCACCGGGGAGATGCAGAACTTCTTGCACTGCTGCCCGACGAACACCCACGCCTTCTTCGCGAGCTTGACGTCGCTGATGCCCCAGCCGGTGATGGCCAGGTACTCCGACGCGTCGGCGACATGAAAGCTCGCCATCTACGATCTCCTCCTCTGCTGATCCTAGCTAGCTTGTTTCCGATCTACGGCGACAGCAACCTTCCGAAAAAAAGCGATCTCGAGAGGTTTACGATGAGGACGTACGTGGCTAGCTAGCTACCGAATCTGGTTTAGCCTATATATAGTAGGACGTTGCCTCGTGAAGACGTGATGGAACATAATAAGGCGGTTGAAAAAGAAACCCGTATATACAAGGAATAAGGTTGAAACATAATCCATCTCCAAGTATCTCTATCCCGAACATACACGTACGCCTGATGGAGTAGTACGGACGTAGGACATTCATGCAAATCCGGAAATTACAGAACTCTTCATGGTTCAGGAAATTGGTGGGAGCGTCTATGTCTCGCGTAGTCTGTCGCCTCGTGATGGATACCAACCTGCCTCGAAGAGAATCCGTATATACAGGGAAAGAGGTATCAGAAACATAATGCATCGTCTCTCTAATCCCGAAGATACACGCCTGATATGGAGTAGTACGTACCTAGGACATTCATGCAATCCGGAAATTCATAGGGCCTCTTCATGGTTCACGAAATTGGAAGTGTATGTCTCGGTCAACTCTTCTCGGTTGATTTTGTAAATTTGTTCATACATGTCTACAAGAATGTGTATGTTCATCTAGTGCAAAGACGATAGAGTATGGTTTCAACTAATTCTCACAAGTCCATTTACGAATATGTTCATATATATATCTAGAATAATGTTCATCTAGTACAAAAGAAAATATATCTAGAATAATGTTCATATGAGGGTCACAGAACTTCAGCAGCGACTGCCATTAGTATGGTGGAGGCCGAGGCTGACCTTTGGCGGGCAGCGAGGATGTTTAGGGGTAGCCTAGGACCCGTAGACAGCTGGAGGGTTGGCGAGTGATACCTCTTTTTTCTCTTTCGGTGGAGTGACGTTTTTGGCGCATGTGCCTAAACATGTTGTAATCGGCCTCTTGGCCTCTCCTTCTTGAAACCGATATGTCCGCTTGGACGTATCCTTAAAAAAAGTACAAAAGAAAATCATGTTTGTTCTCAGAGTTATAAAATGAAGAAATATCAGACGCATCACAACGTTGGATTGACGTTTATCGACGTCGACTGAAAACTAAGAAAATTCTAAGTGGAATGAGAACTAACGAAACCGAGTTTACAAATATGTTCATAAATATTTAATATAATGTTTACCGGTATAAAGGAGTTTATTCATATGGTTCAATAATGTAGTGTTTGTTTGCGGAGTTCGAGAAAAAATGAAATCTGGCATAGATCTTGACGTCATTTCGACAATTATAGCATGTCTACTCAGAACTAAGAAATTATCGGTCAAGTGAGAGAGAGCCAAAAAGAATGTGAAAACCATCTCTTATGTTCATAAAAATCTAATGATTTTTCTATTTATCATATTTCATTTATTTTGAATCGACGGATTTAGCCATCCACTATATGCTTTATAAGTAAAATGCACAACACTAACAGAAATTGGGCTAGGTTAATAAGTTTTTGTTCGACTACATCGAACACATCCTCGTGTACCCTCAGTGTGATGATGTTGCTCTAGTTATATTTTCAAGGGGAGACGCTCTTGTGGTTATTGAAGGGGATCGTAGACAGAAAACAAAAAATTTCCTACTGACGATAACCATAAACTAGCCAAGATCTATAACTATGCAGATATACTATACGGAGGAGAACGGAGTACATACCCTTGTAGACCGAAAGCGGGATTACGTTCCCACACAAACGTTGTCGATGAAGCCGACGAAGCCGACCTCAAGGTCGTGTAGAGGAAGTAGACGTACTCCCAGCGCCACCCGTGTAGCGCCTCGTAGTTCCACACACGTACGGTGTAGATGACGACCTCCGGGCTCCAGATCCAGCAGAGCAGCGGAAGCGGAAGATTGGTTCTAGTAGCACGGCGGTGTGCGTATAGTGGAGAGACTTCCCTCCTCATACGCAGCTCCAGAAATGGAACCACGCTCAAGGTAGGAGAGAAGAAGAAGGAGAAGGATGGATTTCCAAGGCATGGGGGGTCCCCTATTTAAAGGAGGAGGAGGGCTGCCCACCCCGCTGGCTAAGCCATGTGGGACTATTCCCACATGGCTCGGCCGGCCATGGGGGGTGCGTCGGCCCTGGTTGGGCCCCATTCGGCCCAGCCAGGCGGCTGGCCCTCCCCTCTTTTTTTTCCTTTTTCCCTTTTGGGGTTTTTCCCTAATGGGCCTCTAAGTCCCATTTAGGTTTAATGCCTTTTAAAAATTCGAAATTAATTAAATAAAAATATATTTAATCACTAATAACACTTATTAATATTAAATACATATTATTTAATTCATTCGAGCTCCGAAACATATTTCGTTGCCTCCGATCAACATCGGACATGTCCCGGAACGCTTCCGGAATCTTCGGTTTCTTTCTCTCTTATATCCAATCTAATCGTCACCTACCCTTAAGTGTGTTACCCTACGGTTCGGGATCACACAGACATGAACGAGACATGTTCTCCGATTAATGACTAACAGCGCGATCTGGATACCCATGATAGTCCCTGTGTGTCCACGAAAGTCTTTTATCGTTCGAACCTTTAGACGTCCAGTCTCAACCTTTTGCCTGGCGATACTTAGATTGTCCGAGCATCGTTCTCCGGTATCACGATTACCAAGCATGATCTCGTCATTGACAAATCTATCTTTACTCGTCTGTGATATTACATCCCCGTGACCTAGTCACATGCTTGCAAGCTCATTGATGTAATCTCACCAAGTGGGCCCAGAGTATTGATGCATGTAAAATGCATACATGAACTTTGCACTTTAATTGCTTATATTCCAATCATATTTGCATCATATAAGGGTTATATCAATGTTTTATCATGATTTTGGAAATATCTTAATGATTTCCTATTTTTATGGAATTAACCCTGCGCAGGCAGAAAACCCCGTTTTCTTATTTTAATGTTTCAGGGACCCAAACGTCAACGAAATCACCTGGAAATTTACGGGCGTCAATATTTGGAAGGAAGAAGGACTACGGAAAAAAGAAGCAAGCAAACGGAGGCCCGAGGGCCAAACGGGCATGGCCCACGTGGCTTGGTACTGTAGCCGCGTGGGACCCACCCGTTCGGGCCTCGTGGCTCCGTTGCCGTCGATCTTCGCTCCACCGCCTTCGTCTTGACCTAAAAACGCCTATATAAAAGGTCCCCCGACGTTCTCTGGAAGGAGCGCCGCACAAACACAGAAACACCGAAACGGAGATCAGGAGCTGCAGATTGGAGGGGGAAAACTCCGGCGGGGCGCTGCCGGCGTGGTCTCCACCTTCTCCATCGACTTCTCCACCGGCTCCATGATGAAGAGGGAGTAGTCCACCTCTGGACTATGGGTTTGTGGAAGTAACTTATGTATCTCTCCTCTCTTGAGCTTCACTAATTAGCACCGTATGAGCTGCTGAACATGATTACGGTCACCGTTGTAATACCTTTGTAGTGGATCTTTATGAGTTAATATATGTTTGAGATTGCAATGTTTGTTTCAGTTATGAGTATAGATGCATATTATGTACCCCGTTCTTGTCTACTTGTTTTGATCAAGCATGTTTATAAGAGCGTGTGTGGGGGAACGTGTGCATTAGTTGGAGTAACGGGGGTGGCTAGTGCAGTGAACGTGAGAGAAAGTTCTGCGATCCACTTTGGTATCTTTACCTTACTTTGTTACCTCACTAGGGATAAACTAAAATACCATGCTACCGGGGATGTGGGCGTGACCATTGCCACTACTCCATGACTAGATCTAGCATATTCTTATTTTCACTTCATGTCATGATACTTATTGCTATACTCTGAATTATCTTAATTACTAAGGTGTTATGATTTAGTTCGCATCTTGGTGGAGTATAAGAGAGGTTAATAACCAAAAGATCTCTATGTTAGGACGTGATGCCCATATATCTAGGTAACTTGTTATCAAACCCTGTGTTGCAATCTCATATGTTAACTTTGTGTGTTCCATTGTCTACCACTTTATAAAGAGAGAGTGCATTTGTGAAACCATGAACCCCAGTCCATTTTTAATCATAAGAAACACCTTTCCAACACCATATACCACTTTTCTATTTTCAGCCATCATTAAATCCGAAAATACAAAAATACTTTTCATCTTGCATACATCATTCAAAAACCCAAAAATATCATTTATCATTGCATCCACCATCATTGCATATTTATTTCTTGTTTGCATTGCATAACTATCCTGATATCATTCTTACACCTTGGGCTTGACAACCACAGGTGAGGTTGAGGACCAAAACATCTAACCTTGTTTTGTAGGTAACCAAAAGAAGGATAAGAAGATAAATCTACCACTTCAGATTCCCCGAGAGTTCGATATTAAACCCTCGAGTCACCCCTCGTGGGGAAAACTGTCTTCCACTTTACTATACACTCTGCACTTGGAGTCTCAACCTAAATCCCGTTTATTTGTGCAGGCATCAAGACTTGCTCTTCGGGTATCAAGTATCTATCCTGCTATATGGATTGACAAATCCCGCTCTCGATCACTCGCCTCCACTGCTTCCTTCGGATACCCAAAAGTGTCACCTTTATTGTCACGCTATATAAGACATGCCGTTTGATGCAATCAAAGCACCTTCCAGAAGCAGCGATTTGATATGATCTCACAGTCGAAGGTATGAGCACTACGTTTCTATATCTTTTGGGTATGTCCATCACATCATTCACCTAACGACATGACTCCGTTGTCAACCGACGTAATTATCCATGATTAGGAAACCTTGATCATCTATTGCCCAACGGACTAGTTAAATAGAGTCTACTAGGGACCTGGTTGTTTACATACCACACGTGTATTAATGTTTCCACGTAATACAGTTATAGCATGGTACAAAAACATATTATGAACAATTTAGATATGACAAATAAAATCACTTTATTAATTGGCTCTAGGGCATATCTCCAACAGTTATGTTCTCCAAAAGGCTTTCATTAGCTCTTGTGCCTAGAAAAGATTCAATTCCCCGCCATTTTTCTGGCATGGATAGGGGCTTGTTTTCCACAGAGGCGTCTCTGCTTCCTTCATGACGGGACTCTCTCCCTCTCAAAGTTTTAAGTACATCTCTGAAAGAGAGGCAATATTGTTCATCTCTTCCTCCATTGCTTTGCCATGAACTTGGGCATCAACATGCTCTTTGATTGGCCTGTCCTTTCAGATCCATAAGAAAGTAATTGTTCAGGCTTGGTCTTGAGCCTAACTGACAAGCAACGGTAGCTGCCTTCAAAGGAGTAACTCCAACAAAACTTCACCAAAATTATAGACATTACTATTCTAATTTAGTTTCCTTCCATCTAGGATTTTGTTAGGGGACCTCATGTCACGATGAAGACCGATATAGAGGCTGATTTGGCCGCACTTGCTGTCATTCAAGGATAAAGGAAAACTACTACTTGAACCTGAATGAAAGGACTTGAGAAAGTGAACCATTAGGAACAAATTCATACACTAGTAGTGGCACTTCAACTTCGAGGTAGCACTGGAGGATCCAGTGCGACTCTGAAACAGTTTAAAAAAATGCGGCTTGGAGGGTTAGACAGCCCTCAAGCAACTTTGATAGAAGAAATTCCGGTGAGTACGCACGAGGAAGCGGGCGCTGGCACTCGAACTCGAGACCTCGCGGGCAGGGAGGTATCAACACCTCCTAGCCATCCGGGCTATGCCACGATTCTCTGAAACAATTTACAAATACATATGTTTGTTTAAACATTTCAATATTCAATTTAGTCTTGTCTAACATCTTAAAAGCAACACACCGGTATGTGGGGAGGGGGTGTATATGCCCCATGGATCAGTGGTTTAGTGATATAGTTTTCTCTTTTCTCCTATGAAATGAAGTTTAAAGAGGTTCAGTTGCTTTAGCACATCGTCTTTTTTTTCTCTCTTAGGCTACCCACATTGGGAGTAACTTAGGTAGTAACATACATGCCACATAAACAAGAAATATGATGTGGCAGCTAATGAATGAGGAGTGAGACAAATAGAATAACACATGTACAGTTACCATCACGTAGCGCTTCCCAAGACAAGATGAATCTACAAACTAATAAATGAGACCATCTATGTTACTCTCAATGTTATTTTGCACTATGGAGTAGTAACATATGCATTTTACTAGTCTTAGTTACTCCCCACTGTGAACGGTCATACTGTTACTTGTTCTGATGTTATACTCGTGCTTACTTGTTTCTTATCCTTCTCAGAGAAGGGACGTTTCATGGCCGGTCTTCTCCTTCTTCTGTTGCTTTGTCTCGTGTTGGCGCCAAAATCTGTTGAGAGCAAGAACACTCGCAAATGTAGTTGCATAATTGCCTTTTGAATTTTGAATCTAGTTCCATACGCCGTGATGGTAGTTCCAAATTGTAAAAAGAGAGAACCGGAGCAAGAGGATGCTCCGATGCCAAATTCATCTCACACAATAAAATAATATATCTTTTTCAACTGCCAACTCAGTGAGATTTTTTGTGTGAGATAAAGAGAGAGAAAGCTATTTTTCTATGTTATTTTATTCAACACTGGGACCCACAATACACAAAATTTTAACCACCTACGTTGTGGACTCATGGCTATATTTAACTCTCTTGCCAAATACTAATTTATGTAAAATTTTGAAGTATCAATGTTGTGGCTGCCCAAGTCAGAAGGCCATGGAGCCAACGACAATCCACTCTCCGTCTGACCATGATCCAGATGGCTCCGTATCACGAGCTCGCTCCAGGTAGTGTGGCTCCTCTCTTATCCTCTTCTACAGTAACTAGGAGAGGCGACCGGAGGGCGATTGAGTTTTCCGCCGGTGATTTCGCCGCCCTCCTCTCCTTCGTCGGCCTCGGTGCCGTTGGAGAGGGGAGGGGGGCTGAATCGCCGGCCGGACCCGTGTACAGCTAGTCTAGGGTTGCTAGTCTGCTAGATCTTTGTGGTGGAGTGCGGCTGATGCCGACGCCGCCGTTGCGAATAATCTGCTCCGGATCTCCGTCTCGTCGCTGCCGTGCAGCGACGGCAAGGAGATGCGGTGCTAGGATGTCTTGGCGAGGTCGTCGGCGCGGCGGGGACCTTGCTTTGGACTTTTGTTCCTCCTTCTCGCCCGCGTCTCGGCGCCGTCGTCTCCAGCATCGTCGGGAAGAAGGGGGAAGTTGTGCAGGAGCTTCGGACGCTGGTCTGCTGCGGCTGGCTGTGGGCTGGAGGATGCCGTGGTCCGTGCTGGGGGTGTGGTCCGTGGATGGCGGATCAGGTACTGCTCCTCGCTGCCGGCGACGGGAGGGGCTGGATCTGGAGGTTGAAGGTGAGCTCGGGGCAGGTCCCCGACCCGCGTGCCACAGCGATATGTGGGCACCTTGGGTGCTTCTTCTCGTGGTTCACAAAGCCAGATGGCGATGGAGCTTCTTCAACCTCGGGTGTGGCGGTCTTCGTCTCTTGCTCTCGCGGTGCTCCGGCGTCGGAGACGAGCGGCGGTTTCGGTCGTGTGGTGCAGAGTTCTCCAAGGGCTTCTTTGTAATTTTGTTCGTCTTCAGGGTCTATCTGCAATTTGTACGGGTCTACGTGTCCTTCTGGACCGTTTCTGTTCTCTGTGTACGTATTCTGTACTCCGTTTGGTCTCGACCTAATATATATACGTATATTATCAAAAAAAAAAGATGGCTCCGTATCGGTCATCAAGGAGGAGGCCGAGGCAGCAGGACGATGGGGCACGCATTAGGCGCCACCGCGTAGGAAGGCAGCGGGGCAACGGGGTCACCTGGAAAAGGATGGGATGACCATCCAGATCGTGTCAGGCATTTTTTTCTCGTGGATTTTTTCCACGTGCAAAGAGTACGTAACGTCCCATCAATGTAAATTGCTAAAAACACACATCAACCAACATATTATAGGTTAATGCTAGCTGTTAGATTGCTTAAGTGGGGATGATCATGAGGTGGTAATCGGTTTGTGTACGTTTTGTGAGGTGGTTTAAAGAAGAAAAGTTTATTACGGAGTATTTTATTAGTAGACTAGTTGAATTTCGGCGCGTCGGCACGCCGCGCCCTTGGTGGATATTTCTGTGAATATCACCTATTTTTCTTTGTTTTGCTTTCATAATATATTTTGTGAATAGAAATGGTGGCATTGTTTGTATAATGCATTTATCTTTGCATAAATATTACAACTTATTGAGTTAATGCGAAGACAAACCAATCGTTTTACTGGTTGAACACAAATTTTAGTGTTTTTTTTACAAATCTATTACAGCGAACTGAAATTGAAAAGGGGAATTCATAATTGTTTTGTGAACAAAATTGTCTTGCATTTATTTTTCTTCTTTTTTGATCATTATTCGAATGTTGTTTTAATGCAAAGCAAAAGAAAAGCAAAAAACAAAAGAAAACAAATACAAAGATTTGATTTCAATGTTTGTTGCAACTCTATTACAACAAACTGAAATTCAAAAAGGGGAATTACAGTTGTTTTGTAAGCTAAAATGTCGTGCAATTATTTTTCTTCATGGTGATCATTATTCCAATGTTGTTTTACTGCAAAGCAAAAGAAAAGCAAAAAACAGAAGAAAACAAATACAAAGATAGGGTTAGATGGAGGTGAGATGTCATTTCCACAATTTTTTATATTTAATATTGTAGTTCTTTTAATTAAACAGGAATTCTATTGTTTAATGATGCATGGAAATGTGTTAGCTGTGAAGATCTTGTTTTTTTGCAAATTTTGGTATATTTTTTGTTTTTTTTAATTATGGATTGAAAGATGTGAATTTTACAATTTTCTGCATTTTCTGTAAAAAAATTAGAAGCTGACAGGCGGGACCCACTTGTGTAACATCCCAAAAATATTATAAGTATTATTATTCCAAAAATGTGAGCCAACAAAAACTTTTGTTGATTATATGAGATGGTTGTATATTGTTGCTTGCAATGTTGTTTGCTTGAATTCAAAAACTTGAAATACAAAAGCAAAAGTTGAAACAAGAGAAATAAAAGTGACAAGTGTGTCACACAAACTTTCCAAGTGAGAGACTAAAATTGTTTCAAACAAAAGTCAGTGGAGTGGTAATATAAACACTCCCATTTTATTCTTACCACTTATCCCTCTCAAATAATATTTTGAACTAGTTTTAAAATTCTAAAGTAAAAATCAATTTGAAATAAATCTAAATACCATAATTAAAAACCTATGAACAAAAATGATTCAAAACATTTTATTTTGAAATGCCAAATTTTGTGGAGCTTCTACATGTTATGGGAAGGCTTCACAAATATTTGCAAATTTTTCTAAACAGTATAAGTGCCCCAAATAAATTCCTAAAGTGCTACTGGATTGAAAAAGAAATAAAAGAAAAACAGAAAAGAGGAGGCAGGGGGTTATCTGCAAAAATGCAGTCGTCTCCTACCTCGCCGCTGCCGTGTCGCCATGGCTGTCGACGCCGCGCCCAGGCCCCCCAGGCCCCCCCCCCCCCAGCTCGCGCCTGCCCTCGCACCACGCCTATGCAGCCTCTGCGCCGCAGAGGAGAGCACTCGAGCGCTCTCCCTCTCCCCGATGCTGCCCTGTCCCCGTTTGCTCCGCCGAGGAGAGCCCGACGGCGCTGGCCAAATTCGGCCCCCCCCTCTGCTCCTCGACACGCACCACTCTACCCAGCTGCTCCTAGACCGCGCCCGGACCCTGGTAGACACCGCGACGCCACGTTCCTCGCAGCACCGCGGCGCAATCGAGAGGAAGATCTCCTCGGGAGCGCCATGGACGCCGTCGTGCACCGCGACCACCGTGGACCACCTCTGCCCTATAAAAACCACCCCGAGCCCCTCTGGAAACTCCACACCACTCCCTCTCCCCCGCTCCAATTTCTTCTGTGCACCGCCAGGAGGGCGTGCACGCTGCGCCACTGCCGCCGTCGAGGTCGACCATGGCCGCGACGCCACATCCTCTCTTTCTCTTCTAGCTGGACCGCACTCTCTTCCTTAAGGACACCGCACTCACCCGAGCCTCTTGTCCCTCTTTTTCATGCACAGAAGCGCCCGCAGGAACTCGCCGGCGTACGTGCCCGTGTCCGTGGAAGTCCGCCACCTCGCCGTCGTCGCTACACGCCGCCCCAGCAAGCAGGACTCGTCCCACGGCCTTCCCCGAACCTCCGCCGTCCTCCTGCATCACCGCCACGTCTTCCCGAGCCCCCTAGGTGAGGTTCTAGCCATCACCGTGCCGCCGGCGCGGCGGCGCCGCCAGTTTATGGGCGCCGCCGTTGCCTTTGAACACGGGCCGTTGGATCAGATCCAACGGCAGCGTAACGTTTCGCTGTAGCTAGCCACTGACGGGATGGCCCCACCCGTCAGCATTTTATTCATTTTACGCCGTGCACTGAGTCACTGACAGAAGGACCCCACCTGTCATACTTTTCAACATTATCCAGAGAAGAAGGATTTTCTAATTCATTTCTCTCTGGAAATTCATTACTGGACCCATTTTAGAAATTCAATATCTTGAGATCTAGACATCCAAATAAATCAAATCCAATTGTTCTGGAAAGATTATGAAATTTTTTTAACCAACCCAAGTGGATTCAATTCATTTAGATAAATAATAAAAATGTATTATTAAAAATACCACAGAAGGTTTAAAATCTAAACTTGTTTGTTTCTGATGCTCTGTTAGTCCAAATAATTCCAAACCAATTTTTTTAGCTTAGTACTGTGATTTATTAGCTTCCCTAATTTTTGTAGAATTAATTGAGCAGTGATAATTGTTTAGTATAAAGATGAAGTTAGAGAACCCTTCTGCACTAAAACAATTAAATATGCTTCTTGGTTAACCCAAATGATTTAGGACGAATTTTGTTAGATCACATTTAGTCATGTTTAGTTACCCCTAAAAGGATTTAATTTTAGAATCAATAGAACTTAATTGGTAGCTAAAACTTGATTATTAAGTTACTGGATTAAAACATTTGTGTAGGGAGTTTGGTAACTCCAATTAACCCAAACTAAATTGTGTTGTCTTCTATACATCAGTAGCTTTCTGTAGAATTTTAGTTTGTATTTTTGTGACCAACAGAACTCAAGTTATGCAATTAAACATGAATAACTAGCTTCTGCCATATTTAAGACATAACCAAATAATGTTTAATTAAATTAAATTGAAATCAAATTTGTGTTGCTTTGTATGTGTAGTAGCTATTTGTGGTGTTCAAGATTGTTATGTTGTGATGCTTGCTTGAGTAGCTTAGTGATTGTTTGTATTTGTTTGTTTATTAAATTAGACGAGAACGCTGTCGGATTTATCGAGGAAGGAGAGTTTGTTGGATCTGAAGATCAAGACCAAGACCACTTTGCCGAGCAAGGCAAGCTACCCTTTGAGCTTGCACCCCAAATATATGCATCTACTTTTATAACATGATTTACTCTTAGGCAAAGACTTACAAAACCCTTTTAAAAAAAAGTATATGAAAATTATTTTGCCACCCTATGTAGAATTATAAGATAGATTATATGAAATTATAGGATGGGAAAAATAAAAATGGTTTATTCAAAACTCCTTTGAAGATACTTGTGTGATTATGGAATGCCGAGATGTCGGTGTTGGAATGGAGAAGTGGAGAATAGAGATGTTTATGAAAAATGCACAGTGTGTCCTTGTACTTACGTCAACCAGCCGATACCCTGTGCGACCACATTTACCCATATATGGGAAACGGGCTTAGTCATATAATTTGCTCATATTAGTATGGGATGCCTCATCGACGGAGATGACTCCATTATGCATGAGGGGATAGTGTGTTGATCTACCCCTGACCCGGGTCCTCGCTCAAACTCTATGGAAAGATAAGGAGGAGGATTGAAGGTTCCACCATAAATCGCCGGGCAAAACTATGAGGCCTCACACTTAGATTCCGATGGGCTGGGTTAAGTGTGGATGGAAAGGTATCATATGGGCAGATCCTATACTAGCATGAGCAAAGGACAGGCTATGGTCGGCGGCTTACTTCGCATACACCTTGTATGGCGAGACGTGGCGGACACGATGAGTTGCCGGATGGATGTGGGAAAAGCGTGCTAACTCTGCAGAGTGTAAAACTATTCGAATAGACGAGTCCTCGGATATGGACAGTTGGAAGGCCCTACTTTGACCATGTGCAAGTTTTTGAAAGACTTTGAGTTTTAAAAGAAAATGAAGTGGAGAATGTTCCATACACCTATACCAATGGATCGGTATGAGGTTGTTGGAGGAAGTGGACCATGACGGGCTATGGTCGGAAAAAGGAGGAGTTTTGGAGAAACAGATAAAATGGTGATTTCTTTAAAGATAGTTATAAAACTCTTCTTACCTTTTTCAATAAAGATATATAGATGTTTTAAATAAATAAAAGTATGAAAGTAAAATAAAACTAGTGCATACTCATGTTGGGGTAGTTTTGCGAGTACAATCAAATGTACTCATATTGGTTTCGTCCCTGGCCAATGTCCTAGCCAGACTACGAGGAGGAGCACTACGCCGAGCAGGAGTATGGCGACTTCTACGCGAACTAAGGATCTCCATAAGTCAGCTGCTTCTCGGGTCGTCTTCGTTAGGACTTGATGTCTACTACGCCGTAGCTTCCGCTGATATTTTGGTTTGGCCCATGAAGGCACCTATGTAAGACTTGGTCTAAATGACTATTTATGTAAGACTTTTAATTCGGTATTGTAATGGATATAAACGTTGGTATTCAATTCGGATTATGTGTAACGACAGACTGATCACGGGATCGTTGTGTTAAGCATAATCGGGTATTTCGGACAGCTAGTCCGGGGTCCCCACAACTTGGCAGGTTTTTTTTTTGGAAAATGAGGAAAATTCTGCTGAGCGGGGCCCGCACGTCAGCGTGTGTGACACGCGCGACGGCGGCCACCGCGAGCTCTGCCGAGCTCCGGCGAGCTCACTCTGGTCGCTGCAGGGCGTGTGCGAGGCTGGGGCCGTGCGTATTCGCGGGAGGAGGACGCGAGGAAGGCGGTGGCGGCGGAGCTGGACCATTTGGTCACCGGAGTTTCCGGCGACGACCAAAACGGCGGCGGCGGGCGGCGAGCAACACGGGCACGGCGAAGGAGGGCACGGGGAAGGTCGGGAAGAGGTTTAGCCGGAGCAGCGCATCACCAGGAGGACGATGGAGTGCTCGGGGAGGCGAGGCGAGGCCGGGATGGAGCGAATCGTGGTCGATGGCGCGGCGGCCGGAGTTGGAGAAGGAGAGCACGGTGGCCGGAGTTGGAGAAGGAGAGCACGGCGGCGGCGATTTCGTGAGTCCCAGCACGCGTATGCTTGGATTCGTCGGGGAGGAGCGGAGCGGCAGCGCGGCGCGTCGGCGGCGGCGGCGATTTCCGGTGGTCGCGGGAGAAGAAGGAGGCAGGGGGATTTGTGCGTGTTTTTCAGCGAGGTCCCTCTAATTTCCAAAATTTACATAACAATCCATATTAGCGGAAAGTTGTAAGTGCGTGGTAATTTCCGGATTTGCGAGGATCTTTTTTATAAAAAGCCACGGTGACCGGAGCTGCGGATCGTCCAATGCGGATCGAACGGCGCGGACGTGACCGGGTACTGTAGACACGCGTTACTGTAGGTGAACAGTGCTCGTGGTGACGTGGGCAGGCGGAGAGGAGGCTGAAAGGCACAGCTTTTATATATAGATAGTATATAGACCCAATGTAAGTCTACACCTACACCATTATCTTCCACCGAGCCTCTCTCTTGTTGATGGTGAACTCCTTGGTCCGGATGATAGCACAAAGTATCGCAGTATAGTTGGTGCTCTTCAATACCTTACTTTGACAAGGCCTGGTTTATCTTTTTCGGTAAACAAGGTGTGTCAATATTTACATGCCCTCACAACAACACATTGGACTGCAGTTAAGAGAATTTTACGCTATGTTCATGGTACAGTGAGTCTTGGCAGAACTTTTCAGTAGTCATCTTCTACTCTCTTGAGTGCATTTTCAGATGCATATTGGGCTGGATGTCCTGATGATCGACGTTCTACTGGAGGATTTGCTGTCTTCCTTGGTCTGAATCTGGTATCCTGGAGTGCCAGAAAACATGCCACAGTGTCAAGGTCAAGTACTGAAGCAGAATATAAATCCTTGACTAATGCTACTACTGAATTGATATGGGTTGAAGCTTTGCTTGGTGAACTTGGAGTCACTCTTCAACAACGACCATGTTTGTGGTGTGACAATTTGGGTGCCACATATTTGACAGCAAATTCAGTGTTTCATGCTCGTACAAAACATATAGAGATAAATTTTCACTATGTCCGTGAAAGAGTAGCAAATAAGCAGTTAGATGTTAAATTTGTTTCTAGTAAAGACCAAGTTGCTGATGGCTTCCTGTTAAGAGTTTGTATGAATTTAGGCGTAATCTGAATCTTCTGCGAAGTTCAGATTAAGGGGGGCTGTTAGACAATGTAATGAACCGTACGTATATGGTATGGTGTAGTACACCGCCCATATACGTACACAGTCTGTGCGCCATGATGGAGGCTGTTTCCACCCAATTTAACACGAACCACGAAGCCCTAACGGGCTATCGTTTCCGCCTATAGCTGATAATAAACATGTGAGCACCCTACCTAATCGCTTACATCGCTAAGGGTGGTGGATGTGGCGCAATCGAATCCACTGCCACCGGTATTGGTGCTGGTTCCAATAAGGTGCAACATATACCATGAACATAAAAAAAATGAGAAAAAAGGCAATCCTATTGAAACCAAGAAGTACCATAAACATATAAAAATCACAAAAGTCAACTGGACCAACTCTTTTAGCCGCGCTATGCTTTTTGGGCATGCCAAATTAGTCCTCCTCCCGTCGCACGTGTGGGCCGTGTCCTTCCCTCCCGCTCAGAGCACCTGTTACGAGTATCCGTGGATGGCATGCGAGAAGACTGGTCATGGTTGTGCGAATGGGAAACCAGGAGGGCAAAACGTGCAAGTGGCGGAGAAAGGGAAGAGTGAAGGAGAAATGAATGGTTTAGCAATAAGTTTGGGGAAGTACAAGTTCTGTTCGGGGCAGAGTGAACTAGATCATTCTTTGTTGCCCATCCAAAGTATTGTTGTAATTATAAATAATTCATGTATGTAACATAAAAATCACCCACAAATATAATGCAAAAACATATACAACCAAAAACAAAGTTGCATGTGACAAAATCTATCTCTTCCCCCAACACGAATTTTCTACCCTCATAACGATGCAATCGTAAAACTCATTTACCTCTCTCTGCATCATCATATGAGTACCCACTCAGTTTCTCACATAACGCTGGATGTGGCGGAATCAAGGCTTACAACCACTAGTCGGGCCTCTGACGCGAGCTCGGGACGGTGACATTTCTGACTTTGTGAGGTCTGTCTGGTTTCTAGTGGAGCTCTGCCACGAGACCACGAGAAAGGCCTCCACATGAGTTTCAGTTGAGACATAACTCATAAGGCGCGCCTTAAAAAGAATGAAGATGTGTCATCAAAACATAAGTGAATTTGGTAGGAAAGAAATATCAGAACATAAGAGAATTTGTTAGGAAAGAAAAGACAGAGAAGCAAGAAGAAGAGGACGAGGTATCACCGTATATGAACAATTGTATTAAGGTGGTATCTCACATCAGTTTACTGGCTCTTTTTCTGGCGAGACTCCAACGTAACGGTTTTGCTAATTCTCCGTCGACTGTGAATTAGCTTAGCGCTCAGTCGATTGATCCACCGTTAATCCAACGCGTCACGATTCGTGCAAGCCCTAGGTCTTCTTCTTCCTTGCGACGCCAGCGGCCTGGAGCTGAGCCGGAGCCGCGGCGGAGGCGAGGAACAAACTTAACTTGGGGGGTGCGGGGGTGGGGGTTCGCCGGCTCCGAAGAAGAAGGGGGGGGGGGGGAGGTTAGAGGGATGGCCGGGGTGGCGGCGGACCGATGAAGGAGGAGCTTGGGCAGTGCGGGGCGGTGAGGCGTCGCGGCAGCGCGCCGACCGCGGGCGGGAGGACGGCGGTTCGGCCGGTGGTGGCTGCGGGCGAAGCGCGCTGGCAGGAGGTGAAGAAGACGAGATGACGTCACTCGACCGAGAGCTAAGCTAATTCTCAGTAGACTAAGCGCTAGACGGACCCCAAAGTAAATGCTTATAACTATACTAAATATATAAATCTTTACTATTAAATGGAAGTTGGTCATTCGTGTAACCGAGCGAACCATCTCTCCCTCGTGCGATCTATCTCGCCCGTGGCTCGCACGCATATGGGCCAAGCCCAGCAGAAATGCACTCGTAGGTCGCTGCCTATCCTCGAACGAAACAAAGTCTAAGACAGAAGCAACATCTAGGTTTTCGTTCTTCCCTAGAGCCACCCTGCTATTCTATGACGTCGCCTCCCTCCTCCGGTAAGAGGAACGGAAACCCCGCCGCCAAATCCCCACCCCCAAGTTGCAGCCCTACTGTTCGTCGCCTCCCGCGTCCCGGTCACTGAGCAAGACTCGCCGGCGATACCAAGCGCTCAAGATCGATGCCAACGAGTCCGCCCTCGCCCTCGCCGCCACCCTGCTATCATATGACGTCGCCTCCCTCCTCCGGTTGTCTCTGCCAGATCGTCCTCGCCCTCGCGTCGGGCGATGCCTCACCGCGAGGAGACGCAGGAGAATTTCTATGGGAGCCTCGTTACCAACAGCACCTGCGACATCTCGGGGAGGACAAGAATCGCACATTTTCGACCGATGGTACGATTCCTATATCAGCCCCTAGCCTATCCGTCTAGATCTGCACTTAATTTGGAAATTTTCTTAAGGAAGTGTCGAATCATCACGTGGAGGTGGCAGTATGAGATTTAAAACAATACTTCAAAATCTGACAGCGTAGGGGATGTTTAACTCGATGGCGATGGCCAATGGCTGCGAATTTCTGAGTGCATTTTCAGTGACAACTTTCTGTAAATTTCTTCGAGGTATAGGGGAAAATCCTATGGAATAGTGCCTACAACTTCCTCCCTTGACTGTTTCATTTGGTAATAGTTGGCCCTTGAGAATGTGCTCCCACAACGAATATGCTGATTCTCGAGTCTATTTTGTCCCTCGGTCTGTTTGAGATCAGTATTCTGCTTTCTTTTGTACATGGTAATTTCCAGATTCTCATGTGAAAGTCTGCTTGAAAATGTTCTCGCAAGTTTTTGCCCAGTTTCCTTACATTGTGAATAGCAGGTGCAGGCCAGTACAGTTATCGTGTGCTATGGCATCTGAATGCGGGAAGAAAAGAGGGTAAGCGGACAGAAGGGTTGAGAGAAAAGAAGGCGACACACTTCTGGAATGGGATCAAGAATAGCATCTGGCTGCATCAACGAAGATGAGTGTCCATTACAGATCCCAACAACAATTGTTCTACTGGTCAATTTGCAACTAGATGTCATTTTCTGAAATAACAGATCAAATATGCTTAATTTTCGCAGCATAATATGATTACGACGGCATGCTACTCTGCACCGTATGAATGAACTCCACTTTTCTCTTTTCGTTAACCTCGGAAACCTTGATTTTGGAATGAAAGACAATAGGTAAAAAACAATAACAAGAAAGCTGGCAAGCTAGGAGTTGAACTAGCTTGATGTTTTCCAAAGTTTGGGCTAGCTGATGTCATTCACGTAAATGGCCTCTTAAAACAATTTACCTGCTTGCTTGGCCATGAAAAATTGGTGTGCTTCAAATGTAACATATACTGCATTCTAACTGAGGCTATAGGGTGAAATAATAGAGCTACTTCAAGGAACCGTAAACTTTGAAGACCCGGCAACCTTAGAATTTACACTTCTTTGTACTGATAAATAAATTATTTTGGTGAGATTGCAGAAGAATTGAGGAGGATAGAGGATTCTTTGATCCGATTGGTGCCCTCAACACACTAACAGCCTACTATTTCTGCACTTTTACTCGAAAGCCTGAATAAGCATGTGATAGTTACTTAAGTATGTTTGCACTAATTTGAGATTCTGTTCATGGATAGTACATGCTGATTCTCATGTAGTTAGTGTTCAATTTGATTGAATTAACTAGAGTCGAATTTTGTGTTTGGATGGTCATGCACTTCCAGTTGTAAACAGTAGTTTATCTAAAATATATATTTTTTGGTCCATGATGTATATTATTGCTGGCTCTGTTTCCTAACCTTTGTTTTGATTATTTTAGTAAGAGAACTAGAGAAGTAATTTTCAGTTCATAGCCATGGTAGTATTAGTATACGTTTTGTGGTTGGAACAATATTTGTGGTTTGGAAATTTGAGACCTCTTGTAGGATTTGTATTATTGTCACAATCAGTAGCCTTGGCTTGGTTTGAAGATCGTATGCAGCAGCAACGGGATCTCGTCCGATCAGCAAGTTGTTCGTGATCCAGGTATGTGAAGCAGAAAGTTGTGCTGTTATTTCGCTAAAGCATACTGAAACAATATTTGTGGTTTGGAAATTACCAACATTGTTTTTTATGAAAAGCCTCAACCTATAAATTATCTATGAAAAACCGTCATTCCAAAAGATGTGTAGTTAGTGAAAGATAAAAATAGTTCACACGTGTAGTTTCCAGAAACTTCTTGCAGTCCCTTTTTTGCTATATTCAACAGATATGGTTTATTTAGATATTTTTGGAGAAAAAACTGACTAGAGGCAAAACATTCACAGTCATTGCTGTTAGTTTTGTAGCACAACAACTTTGCCAACACAAAATCTCCTACAGTTTTAAATATTTTAAACTATCGAGTTGCATCTGATCAGTTAGGGGAGTTCGGCGACACCGCGGCCCACATGGTGGAGTAGTTGTTCTGGGTCAAAGAGAGACATGAGAGTTATGGGGCAGTCCATTAGAGAGCAAAGAGGCGGGGCGAAGACAATTTTGTACATGTCTCGTATTTAGAAAAATCACTAGAACAAGAATTGGGAAATATATCAACATACTGTATTATTAACTTTGTGAAGTATGGAATGCTAACTTGGGAAACAAATCGTCGTGGTCATATTTTTACAGTAGTAACTGCACGATTTGAGTCTGCTTGGATACACACTTCAAAATTTCTCGCTTCTTGCAGGTTTTGAGCTGGGGACGACCACCCTAACGGCTTTAAAGGGATATATTATCATGGTGCTGCGACACCTTGACTTGAAGCATCTGGAGGTGACATTGGTGAATAAATATCGATAGAGGAGGATGCGGCTAGGTGCTCGACAACGAAGAAAGATAAATGGGTGGTGTAGTGCGGTGCGGTGGATGAGGAATAAAAGGTGCGGCGGGTGACTAGGCCAGAGGAAGGAGGGGGCACAGTGCAGGAAGAATACGTTGTGGGCAGGATGCGTCAGGGTCGCCCCGTAGTGTGATTCTTCTTTTCCGTTAGCATGGGAGTTTCTAGACCGACACTAGGCGCTTCTAAAAGGCTAAACAAGTTGTATAGGCATATAAATATGTATCATACTCCCTACTAGGTATGTGCATCATATTTATAATTACTAGGCGGTGCCTTCAATTTGTTTTGTGAAAATTCGCTGATCATTGTATTGTTGTTTAGTTATTGATTATTCTTGTCAAGAATGCATGCTATATCAATCAGAAACTATAGAGAAGGGTAGGATTTAAGAGTATAAGGAAATAATATAGAACTAAGTACGCGCATTGATTATTTTTCACCTGTTTTTGTTTTGTTTGCGAAACTCTTGGCTGAATTCAGCAAGTCATGTGACTTTGTTTGCACTCTAATTAACAAATAAGTGTTGAATGTCTAATTATTAATATATATTACTTCGGATCTTATGTTTTTGGGAGACATACGACGGTTGAACAGGCTAGAGGAGAAAGGCAACGCCTACTCTTATTGCGGAAATACTAAACTTATGGACTGATAATTCCGGACAGGTCCGTGAGTCAGTAAGCACAATTCAGTAAAAAAGGTCTTTGTAGCTATAGCATTAGTCCTTTTCTTGCAAGGTGAGTACAACAATGAGGGATGAGATGACAGCCCATGAAATCATGAAATAAAAACGAGGGTCGATAAATTTACACATCCGTAGCAACGCATGGGCATTCAACTAGTACTATTAAATGGGAGAGTTAGTGGTTCGTGTAACCTCGTTCGTGGTCTGCCTCCCGAGTGAACCGCTCCCGTCCCACAGCGACTACGCGCATGGGCCAGGCCCACGTTCATGCCCGTTGGCCCGTCGCTTCTCCCACGCCCTGCCAAAAATATTGTTTCCATTCCCTCACACCCGTGCCTCTTCCCGAGCGAGCACCACGCCTCCACCTCACGATAGCTCACCGCCGCCCCTAGTTGTCAAAAAAAAAAAAAAAAAAAGCTCACCGCCGCCCCTCATCTCCACCACCGAAGGTCGCCGACGCCGCCCCTCATCTCCATCGCCGCGCAGCACCACGCCGAGATCTCCAATTTTCCGCACCATGTCGAGATTTCCCAGGCCGGATCTCCAAGAGCCAGTTGCGCAGATCACGTCCCGGAACGCATCATCGCTATTGGCGCGCCTGCTCGTATTCGTCATACGGACGATAGAAGATGTTGCATGCGATGTCCAGCAGGAGGAGGCGGATGGATACGTGCGTGACTCGGGTGCCAAGCGTCTCGCCCGGCCCGCGATTTTGGTTCGGCGCGCGATGGGTCTTCGCAGGGACGAGCTACCGGCGGCGGCGGTTGGCCTGTTTCTACTCCACCGCATGCAGTTTTTAGATCTATCACTGACTCCCGCCGGTCGAATCCCGCCTACTTCCCGACCCAGAGCTTCCCGGGTTCAGCTGTTTTTTTGCCCGGTACTGGATCATCTAATCATCTTTTAAATATTCTTTGCAATGTGCATGTGCCTATGTGAACATGTAAAACCTGCTTGAATACTCATTAGTGTACAGGCCATATTGCATTCTCGCATAACTAAGTTTCAGAAGGTTTATGGTATCCTTTAGATGTTATTGAGCAGGGGTATTCTATTTCTACCTAGGAGTGTGCTTCTGTTGTTTCAGATACCATGCCAATCCTTCACAAGGTCATAGAATATTTGTTTATGTTAGGTCACTATGTTGATTTATTGCAAAACTGTTAGATAACTAATCTGTAGTAGTGACGTATTGTTGTTTGCAGATTTTACCAATTAAAGAGGATGCTAGCTGAACTAAAGAATGTAAACACCTTGCGGGTTGAGGTAATACATTTTCATGTTTTCTACAACGTTCCTTTCATTTTATTCAGTTATGTTGACGTGCCCCTGATAAATGAATTAGAAGTTAAATAATAAAAAGTTTCAGTTATGGCTTATGTTGCCTACACGCTTTCTTCAGAATGCAATTGCAGCTGATGAAAGCATCCTTTCTGAATGTACAGGATGCCCATCTGGAGTCATCTGATCAACTTTGACCTTTGTCCGAGTGGCTTCAGTTTGCAATCCTTTGATCTCCCGTTGTCACGAATCTGTGTCCCTTCTCCTCCTTACGTTATGTCTGCTCCATTCACGCATCCATCTAGGAAAGCTGCTCGCAACAATTGGGGCTTCCGTCCACGGGTCTGGGCGACCAACATGAACTCATCACCACAGCAAAGATACGGACGACGACATAATTCTACAGTCTAATGGCTGATAGAGGTACACGTTGGGAACAATAAAAGTGGGTTTGCCTGAAGCCAATTCCGAACAAGCAAAAAGTCCTGCTGACATGGGAAAGCAGAACACAAGGGATAATGTGGTCAAGAAATGCTTTTACGGAAGGGAGGCTGTGATTTGTGCTCAGCGGTTGAGTCAATCCAGCACATTGTCTTGCATTGTAGAAACTCTGATTACATTTGGGAAAACCTAGGAATGAAACAGCTAGCGGCAAGGTCATCTTCAATCTCAAAGTTTGTGGGCAAAGGGCAAGCTGCACTCAAGTCGTCCACCTGTTTAGCGGCTTGCCTGTTGTGCTTTGGAAAGCTAGGAACGACAATGTCTTCAAAGCTAAATGGACCTCCCAATTGGTGCTTGTTGCAAGAATTGCTGATGACCTGTTGCTACGAGGTACTCGTTCGAAAAATCACAAAGACAAGATTCAGAAATTGACGCACAAGTTCGGTCGCTAGCGCTGCTACAACAACCTCACCTGCTGTTTGTATTCTTTCCCTTTTCTTTTCCTTACTTTTCTTGCTTTCTGTTCTTTTGGCTAGCAAGTGCTGTGCCGTATAATGCCTGAAAATTGTACAACTCTCCATCCCGCAAGACTGGAACAGAAATGTATAAGGTAGAGAGTCATCTACCTTTGACTGTAAATTATTTTTTATTGGTGACGTATACAGATTTTTCCTGGTTTGTACCAGGGGTTCAAAACTTTTACCAAACAGTACTATTTTTTATTTGGATAATGTCTTCCTCCTGCTCCAATTTCTTTTAACTTCGACATTCTAAAAGTATATCTATGGTGCTAATTCATATTGGCTTGATTGGACACAGTAACAAGAGCTCCTTTGTATCTTTGAATTGGTTTTGATGCGACTAAAGATATAATAACTGAAATAGTTTTGCTCTATGTCCTTTTACAATCCTTTCAGTTTAGGAAAATCATACCATAGATAGATCTTTCGTCTTAATTAAATGTAAGAACTGAAACAACAATATTTATGGTTAACTGAACCACATAAGCTTTCAACATGAGCTTACAACAGTATTTATGTTTAACACAACTGCAGTATAAGAATTTGCATGAAGTAGAGTGCATTTGAATTATTGTTGCTGAATGTTGATAACACATATGCTCAGATAGTCATCTACCTGGACGATCACCAAGCACTATAGATGAATCCTTTTAGATTCTGCACTTTTGTTTCACTGCGGGAAGAATGTTTGTTGCTTCTGAGCTTCCGAATATTTTGGATGTAAAAACAAAGAATGGCCGTGCTTTACATCTTAAGAAAGAATGACAATAAGGTCCAAGCCAGAATTTTGCTCCTAAAGCTTTTGTATTTCACGTAATGGGAATAACATTTGCTATGTAACCTAATCATCGATGCTTAGTAGCTACATCCTTTCCGTTGACAAAATCACAAAAACTATGCATCAGTTTCAGCTAAACAGTTCTTTCCACTCAACTTATGCCTTTTTTGAACCTCGACTTCTTGCGTGATTTATTACTTAGCGGACTGTGACGAGTAGTACAAATGTGTAGCCAAACATTGTTGTTGTTATGTTACGTAGAATTGCAATCACCATGTTGACTTATTCGATTTTGTTACATTAATTTTCATTAAGAGACATATTGTTGTTATTCGTAAAGTTTTATTTTTCAATGTACTAAAATAGTAAAATTACTTATTGTCTGATTCACTGATGCTTAATTAACCGTAGCAACGCACGGTCATTCAACTAGTAACTACTAAATATACAGTTGAAACACACCAGCAGTTGAAAGATAGAGTCGAAATACATGATGCAGTTTTTTTTTTTGTTTGAAATTGAAATACATGATGCAGTTTATAACCGTTCACTCAATTTCTACCGGGTAAATCGTGCACTCATTAGCAAAATGTTTTAAATTACTTTTGCAAAGACGGAACCCTAATCTAACGCCCATACGCCGTTTTCGTGATCGGACGGCGTGGATCGAACGGGACGGCGGCAGCTGGTCTGTCCGTTCGTCCGCCGTGGCATCTCCCCCAATCCCCATTCCGCAGTGGAGGAAGATACAGCTGAGACCTGAGAGCGAAAGATCCGAGAAGAGAAGCAAGGAGCCGGCGGCGATGGCGTGGCGGTCGAGCCTGTCCCGGAGCGTGAAGGAGATCCGCTTCCTCTTCTGCCAGTCTTCCCCGGCCAGCGGCCCCGCCCGGTAGCTCCCACCCTCGCGCTTCTCTCCCCCTTTTGCAATCTCTATCGGACTCTTTTCTTCTCCCTCTCTCTGCAATTTGTTCCTCTCTCATGTCGTTGGTGTTGGATTTGTGATCTGATTCGCAGGGAGTTCGTGAAGAAGAACTACGGGGACATCAAGACCCGCAACCCATCCCTCCCCGTCCTCATCCGCGAGTGCTCCGGCGTCGAGCCTCAGCTCTGGGCGCGCTACGGTACGCATCCCTCGATCCCGTCTTTGCCAGGAACCAGAGATTCGCTGTTCCCATGGTTCCCGGGATGGCCTGGTTGTTGACCTAGCCATTTCTCTGGAACTCTTACCTATTCGATGTGTGAAATGTTTCAGATCCTGTTATATTGGGATCTTAGAATTGGGGACCTGGGACCTGTCCGGGATATGCATGTGAGGTTGTACAGTACGAAAGTCATTTCCATTGTTCATCTGGAATTATTTAGCACGTGAGATGACATGAATTACATCGTACAGTAAGAAAGGAATTTCCATTGCTCCGAGGCCATTTCTTTTAATACAGGCTAGGATATAGTGGTTTTGTTAGCATATACAAACTGTACCAATATCACTTAACCCAAGCTTACTTATAGGCATTTTCTTGTCCTAAATGTAAGCACGTCTCATTCTCATTGAATATGTGTTTACTAAGTTTCATGTCTGTCTTCAAGTAAGAACAGTTCAAGAATAAGCATATACTGAAGATTGGATAACATGTTTTGGGAGAACTTAGCTTCGTTTCTGGGACGCCAGTGCAAGTAGTATTAGGCTTGTTGTGGCACTGCGGTGGATTATGACAATCATGTCTCCAACTCGCTTTTGCTGATTTTAGTTTGTGACCTGCTTTTGCTACTTTGTATCTAATTCTCTACAGCAGATTATAAATAAGCACAATGCAACACAGTTCAGCAGCCACATACTGAGCCTTAATCTTTCTTTGAGAATCCGGATGTAGAAACTTAAACTGCTTGCGTTGAGTTGAAGCTTAGTCCCCTAACAGGCCCAAACATGTCCGAAGCTTAGTTCATCTAGATGCCGGCTTGAGCAAACTGCCATGCAATTATTCCAAACAAATATATATGTGGCAGTATACTATTATCCTTACAGAAGGATTTTCTTATCTCAATTATCATTTCATAGACTTGGAAACATGCATTCCGATTAACCTTTCTTGTCAGTGGTAATGCCAGACCCAAAACTCCATGGATCATTGATGCAAACTCCTCAAGTTTTGTTCAAATATTGCCAAAGATAAGATATGTAAAAAAACTATGGGGTCAATTGACCCTGCAGCTTGTACGTACAATTTCCAGTGATGCCAATGAAGTTTTGATAAAGCAATATTTTGAAGAATACAGTTTCAATTGGATTTTTTTCTGGCCCATTACAATGCCTAAGTTACCCTGAAAACTTGATAAACTGACACAATTTTTTATTTTGGGTGTTAGTTGCTGCGTGCCGATTTGTTTTTTGGTTCGCTTGAGATTGAAGACTTGGGGTGCGAACTCTAAACGATCTGACGCGATCTTGAATCTCAAACTAGATTGATCAGTCGGGATAGAGATCCGAATCTAACTCCAATGTATTTTACATATCTTTAGGTAGATGGCCTTTGTTTCTGTTAATTCACATGTAAAATCTCTTGAGTGTAGTTTATAGGCTTTGTTGATTACCCCTTGACCATTTATTGCAATGAAGTGGACAACCCATACTAAGAGAAAGTGATAAACATTATAGTTTCACAAACACAGGGCTAGGCTGTTACGATTTACAAAGAACTGCATACTGATTATCAAATATCTTTCGCTTCGTCACGTAAACACATTTTGTGCTTAATTTATGCTCGAACATTCCATACATGCCCTTTTTTTCATGAATATGATATTGGATTATTGTATGAAGAGAAGGCGTTAGGTGTGACGTGTGCTGCACATTTACATGGACAATTATGTAACACCATATGTTAAGAATATATATTGATGTATTGTGTGCATGCCTACTGGTCAGACATGGGTGTGGAGAGGTGCGTGCGCTTGGATGGCTTGACGGAAGCCCAGATTGACAAGAAGTTGGAGGAGCTAGCCAAGGCAGGAGGCGCATAAAGCTATATAGTGTCAGGCTAGCCAAGTTTGCTTGTTGAATCTTCCCAAATAAGAGAAAAGTTAACATTGGATGTTCTGTTTCTCTTGATTTCAGTGTCATTGATTGTACAGAAGTCTTGAATCTGTACAACTGATTCCTGAGAACGTAACCATTTCTTCTCTCGTGATTCAAGGGCTATATTTCATCATAAAAGTTCAGTTCTGAAACACCACATTGCTCTTACCTCGTATGTTACAAACAGGATGGTGTTTGTTCTCGATGTTTTGGCATGGATGTAGACCTTCCCTTACCTTAAGCTGAGATTGTTTTGATATTTTCTGGAAACTTACACTCGTGACTTTCATGAAATGTGCTTATTTTTGTATAATGCTGTATAGCTCGTTTAACTATTGCATAAATTCAACATCTCCATAGACGTACATTCAGAGCCTGAAAACGACAGCATGAATCAAAGATGGACATCCTATTATTAACCAGTTCAAAACTGGAATGGCATAGCTAACAGAAGTTAGAAAGAGAGGCTCTATAGGTGAAAACTTGCAAAACAGCAATACGGCCAATGGAAGTACTCCAACTAAATTACTACATATAAGTACATCATGAACACATGCACAACAAGCTGGGTATATGTTATTGCATGAGAATTGATTGGAGACTTTCATTGGCAGAGTACCTAGAAAAGATTGCAAGTCCCCACCATTTTGTGTCATGGATACGGGCTTCTTTTCCGCAGAGGCTGTAGAGACATCTCCAGTTCCTTCATGGTTGGACTCTCCCCCCACGAAACTTTAAGCATCTTTGCAAGGGATGCAATATTGTTCATCTCTTCGTCAGATGGTTATTTTTTGACGAAAAACGCAGACGGAGCTGCCTTTTCATTGATCAAACCATGGACGTGGGCATCAACAATCTCCTTGACTGGCTTGTCTTTCAGATCCTCAAGAAAGTAACTGATAGGCTATGTCTTGAGCCTGAATCACAAGCAACAATAGTTGCCTTCCAAGGAGCAACTCCAACAAAACTACACCAAAACTATACACTAAACTCTCCAGATTTTCCTTCTTTTTTCGAAGAGAGTTTTATTACTTAAAAGTCTTAAGCATTACACCCGGTCTCTGCATAACTAGAATGCACACTGACGTGGGCATACCCTCGGCACCCCCACCATTGGTGTACCCGATGCGGCCCACCGAAGACATACCTGGAGGCCCAAGCGAAGCCCAAGAAGGTGCGGGCTATATCTTGGAGCACAAGACAAGGACTCTGAGACGTAGTCTACTAGGATTCATGTAAACCCTACTGGCTAGCTATATAAAGCAGCTAGAGGACACAAAAAGAGAGGGATAACAGATAGACAAAACCCTAGCGAATCACATCTCACCGCCATTGACATTACGGCCACCATGCAATCATACAAGCAATACAGATCAGACAAAGAGGAAGTAGGTGTTACCCTCGGGGGCCTGAACCTGGGTAAATCCTTCTTCCTGTTAGCCGATGAATCTACCAGCGCGCACATCTTCTCCCCCTTACAAAACCCTAGGTATCTCACCATGGATTTGCCGTGGTAACCCCACGTCACACACAACCTTCACAAATCCAGCAGTACTAAAAGAAATAAAGACGAATTATATATCTGATGAAACATTGTAAAAGTGCCTATGATGGTGGAGGGCCGATCGGCAAATTATGCTGCCATCCACGTTGGGATAAAAAGTCTCTCGTTGTATCCTCCAGTCTGGCACACACCTACGAAAACAGGTGGCGATGATCCACACGATGCAATGGTGACCAAGAACGGAGTGTAGTGTAGTCCTGTAGATAGCGTACATGGGAGATGCATTTTTATCATTAAAAATCTTGTCATTTCTACACAACAAAGCGACCATATAACGCAAGCGCTCCACCCTAATAAGTCATTTAAACCTATGATCCACACCATTAAGCCAATTGCCAAAAATATTTTCAATGCTCGTGGTGGGTATAAGGTGGACCCTATCTGGATGATCGACCATATAGAACCCACAAACTTACACTCGAAGAATAAGTGCTTAATAGTCTCGCCTTATGATAGAAGACACATTTTTACTTCCATGCCAATTGCGTTTCACAAGGTTATGCTTAGTTAGAATTACCCATATAACGGAGCTGCCTTTCATTGATCAAACCATGGACGTGGGCATCAACAATCCCTTGACTGGCTTGTCTTTCAGATCCTCAAGAAAGTAACCGACAGGCTATGTCTTGAGCCGAATCACAAGCAACAATAGTTGCCTTCCAAGGAGCAACTCCAACAAAACTACACCAAAACTATACACTAAACTCTCCTGATTTTGCTTCTTTTTTCGAAAAGAGAGTTTTATTACTTAAAAGTCTTAAGCATTACACCCGGTCTCTGCATAACTAGAATGCACCCGACGTGGGCATACCCTCGGGCACCCCACCATTGGCGTACCCGATGCGGCCCAGCCAAAGACATACCTGGAGGCCCAAGCGAAGCCTAAGAAGGTGCGGGCTATATCTTGGAACACAAGACAAGGACTCCAAGACGTAGTCTACTAGGATTCATGTAAAACCTGCCTGGCTAGCTATATAAAGCCAGGTAGAGGACATAAAAGAGAGGGATAACAGATAGACAAAACCCTAGCGAGATCACATCTCACCGCCATTGACATTACGGCCACCATGCAATCATACAAGCAATACATATCAGACAAGCAGAAGTAGGGTGTTACCCTCCGGGGGCCTGAACCTGGGTAATCCTTCTTCCTGTTAGCCGATGAATCTACCAGCACGCACATCTTCTCCCCCATACGAAACCCTAGGTATCTCACCATGGGATTTTCCGTGGTAACCCCACGTCACACACAACCTTCACAAATCCAGCAGTACTAAAAGAAATAAAAGACGAATTATATATCATGATGAGAAATTGTAAAAGTGCCTATGATGGTGGAGGGCCGGTCCGCAAATTATGTTGCCATCCATATTGGGATAAAAAGTCTCTCGCTATATCCTCCAGTCTGGCACACACCTTCGAAAAGAGGTCGCGATGCTCCACACGATGCAATGGTGACCAAGAACGGAGCATAGTTGTAGTCCTGTAGATAACATGCATGAGAGATGCATTTTATCATTGCTAAACTTATCATTTCTATAGAGACAAAGCGACCATATAACGGCAAGCGCTCCCACCCTAATAAGTCGTTTAAACCTATGATTCACACCATTCAGCCAATTGCCAAAAATATTTTCAATATGCTCTGTGGTGGGTATAAGGTAGAATCTATCTGGATGATCGACCATATAGAACCCACAAACTTACACTCGAAGAATAAGTGCTTAATAGTCTCGGATTTATGACAGAAGACACACTTTTTACTTCCATGCCAATTGCGTTTCACAAGGTTATGCTTAGTTAGAATTACCCATCGACGAAGATAGCACACAAAGACTTTGTTTTTAGTGGAATCTTCATCTTACAGTCTTTTTTTGTTATTATCAACTGGCACATCCAGTTGGATTAGAGCTTTGTACATAGATTTCACCGAGAATTTACCACTCTTGTGCAAATTCCATCGAAACTCATCGGTCCCCTGCGTCAGATTGACTAAAGTCAGACGCTGTAGCAACTCATCCAAGATGCTAGTCGGGGACCAACAAGATCTCTTCGGAACGTCACATTTGGTGGGGAATTTTCCAACACCTGAGCGAGCGCATCGCTTTTGTGACATCCAAAGACAATATTGTTCTCGAGCATGGTAGTACCTAGCCACCTATCCTCACAGAACTTTATCCCGAGCCATCCTTGATGGAGAAAGAGCCATATGGGAAGGATAATTTCTTCGTCGCCATCAGGCCAGCCCAGAAGTGCGAATCACCTGGTTTCTAAGAAACTTGTGATATCGCACTTGAGGCAATATACTTTCTCCTTAAAAGAGTTTGCCAAACCCCATCTTCAGTAAGAAACTTAAAGTACCACTAACCAAGGAGGGCTCTATTCTCGACCTCTAAGTCATGAATCCCAAGTCCTCCTTGATCCTTGGGACGACAAACTACTAACTCACATCCATCAACGTTATCCTCCTTGATCCTGATTTTGCTTCCTGGTGCAGAAATACTCCGGGTTGAAGTACTGAAACGTCTCTTCTACATGTATTGAAATAAGAGTGATCAATAGGCCGGGACCAACCTTGATGTACCAAAGTCAGTTAGTATTGTAGTTTGCATCTAGGACCATGTTTGGGGATCTCACATCACGATGAAGAGTGATATAGAGGCTGAGGTCCTGTAGATTCTGCCACAATTCTTAGCAGTCATTTCAGGATAAAGGAAAATTACTACCTGGACTAGAATGAAAGGATTTCAGAAAGTGAAGCATTAGGAACAAACTCATACACTAGTAGTGGCACTTCAACTTCGAGGTAGCACTGACGGATCTAGTGAGACTCTCAATCAGTTTGCAAAAATATATGCTAGTTTAAACATTTTAGTGTTCAGTTATGTCTTGTCTAACATCTTAAAAAACAACACACCAGTGTGCGTGGAGCGGGGGGCACATGCCCCCCATGGTCCCTAGAATCAATTCGTAAACAAAACTACTAACTCACATCCATCAACGTTATCATGTTCAATATAGTGTAGTCTAACTTATAAATAAATGAAACACCATCTCTATATTCCGCAAGTAATATTTTTCAAATATGATCCGAAAAGGTTTACGATATTTTGATCGTTAATTTATGAAAGGATAGCAACCTCACTAACAAATTATTGTTTAATCTCACACCTTGATTAACAACCATAGATTTCTTTATATCAAGCACATGTTGGTTAGATAAGATGCCTTTATACACCATGACATGCCCTCCATGGCCAACAATACATGTATCATCAAAGTTCTGTGCTTCCTTTTCTCACTTTTCCAAAGTGAAAATCTTTGTTCTTTCACGTGATATCAATTTTCTAGAAGGACTTGGTCCTTTCTAAATCCCCCCACCGCCCCCCCCCCCCCCACACACACACACCACCACCACCTCAACCGAGACGACTTCCACCATCGGAAAAGTGGCGGTGACGTCACGGAGTTGACGAGGTCTTTGTCGGGAGGATGTGTGGAGGAGCACGATTTAGGCTTAGCATTTCATCGATTTGGAATTTTGAGTTCGGAGCTCCGCACTTAAAGATTTTTTGGTCTTGGGCCAGACCCATCTACAGTCTTGGGCTGGGTCCCATCTACGGTCTTGGGCCCCGGCCGATCTATGGGATTTTTTGTGCGGTGCCGATTTAGCACTAGTAGGAATTTTACTGGGTCACCCTTTTACCACTAGTATAAACTGTTATCAGCCTTTTGATGCACGAAAATGAAACACTATTATTCACTGGGGGTACCGGAAGGCCTCGATTTTTTTTGTATCTTCTCCATGACTCCATCTACGGATTAGAATATTTCAATAAAACACGGATTAGAATATTTCAATAAAACCAAGATTTAGGCTTAGCATTTCATCGATTTGGAATTCTGAGTTCGGAGCTCCGCACTTAAAGATTTGTTGGTCTTGGGCCAGACCCATCTACAGTCTTGGGCTGGGTCTTGGGCCCCAGCCGACCCATGGGATTTTTTGTGCGGTGCCGATTTAGCATTAGTAGGAAATTTTACTGGGTCACCCTTTTACCACTAGTATAAACTGTTATCAGCCTTTTGATGCACAAAAATGAAACACTATTATTCACTGGGGGTACCGGAAGGCCTCGATTATTATTTTTGTATCTTCTCCATGACTCCATCTATGGATTAGAATATTTCAATAAAACACGGATTACAATATTTCAATAAAACCAAGTACTATCGCAAAGCCACCGTTAAGCCCAATAGCAATACCTACAATGAGCCATTATGCTCTTGTTATCCTCATTTTTTGATTTGTTGTGTTCACAATGAAATACTCCCTCCGTTACTAAATATAAGATGTATTGCGTTTTCTCATTTTTCTCAGATTCGTACGCATCTAGACGTGTTTTAGTGTGTATATTCAATCATTTTAATCAGTATGTAGTTCATATTCCAATATCCAAAACATCTTATAATTAGGAACGGATAGAGTATATGCAAAGGAAGTCATAAAAGATATGCGAATAACTAACTCACCTAACTGAATATTTGACAGCTTTAGGTTACGGTAAACTTGGTCAAACAAAACGGGCAACACGGCAATAAACCCTGGCTCTTATATTATGTGCAGTTTGTGATACGTCCAGTACGTAACTGAAAGTTTGTTCAATCCTCCCCCTCCAGGAACCTTAAAAATGAGTAATAATAATAAAAGCCTCTGACAATCCATCTTGGCCTACATAGTCTCCGGCATGATGGGTTCTGAAGAAACCTCCCAATGACAATTACAATGCCAATTAATTGGCGCTCTAAATATCATTGTTATTGCTGTCTTTGCTCCCCCAATGGGAGCCATTACCGAATTAAGACCACAGCAACAAAACTGCCACACATCCTCCACAATATATACTACATGCGTTTGCTCTGACTGATGAGTTTCCAATCTCTCCTCTCTCCTATCTGAAAGAAAAGATTGGTTCCTTTACTACATGCGTTTGCTCTGACTGATGAGTTTCCAATCTCTCCTCTCTCCTATCTGAAAGAAAAGATTGGTTCCTTTCGTCCAACTCCCTTCGTCACACCTCTCGTACGATTTTTGACGCCGACATGTGGGACCGTCCGGAGGAGGAAATGCTCCCAACGTCCCCGCTCATCCCCTCACACGCTCCCGGCCTCCCTCGCCCATCTGACGCCGCCATCACCACCGCGCCATCCAGATCGCCACGGCGACTCCTTCACCGCACCGGCCCCGCCCACCCATACTCGGCCTCTCCACCGCCTACGCGAGCTCCTCCGTGAGCTGTTGTCGACGTCGTCAGCCTATGGTGTCGTCTCGGGAGGGGAGCCGCGCTTGGCACGGCCGCTTGTGGGAGGCCGGCATCGCCGTCGTCGACGCGACGCCCATCTCCTCCACTGCGCCACTCCCAGTCCACCTTACCCCCTTCACGATTTGGCCAAGGAAACCGCGGATCCGACCTCCTCCATCACACCCTCAGTCCGCGCCCGCCGCCGCCTCCATCTCCCTCCTGGCGTACTGCGTCATCCATCCGCACGGCGCCGCCACACCGTCATCAATCGTTCCAATTGTGCCTTCGCCGTCACCCGTGAAGCCCTCGGCGTCGCCTTCAAGGATCTGGTCGCCTCCCCATGCGTCTCCTCTCTGGATCGCCGATGGTGTCTACGACCGCTCCACCTCCTCCAGTACCACCGTGTAGCAACCCACATGGCTGTGCCGCCACCTCCAAGAACTGCATCACCGCTGCATCCTGTATAAAAGGTAGTTGGGTCTTCTACTTTACATCGTATACTTCTTCTGGACTTGACTATTGGAGCAGACATGATCACATAGACATGAAATAGACCTGTAGATTGCATTTTGATGTATATATATTTATTTCCTTGCCCCTGTTAATAGTATTCGAGAAATTAGAGACTTCTGTGTGCATTGTGTTAAGCTGTTAGCAAGCTACGCATAATTGTTAGTATCCTATTTTTGATAACAGAGATTATAACTATTTCATGTCGGCATCCTCCAGTGCCAAAACTTGTAATGTTGAGGCTCTATATTCTTGTGCATCTCTATATAATTGTGAGCATTTTATTTCAGATTTTCGAAGCATTCTGATGTGTTCCTTGTCCAGAACTGTCTCAGACTGTATCTACCATGCGCAGAACTGTCTCAGACTGTATTTACATTGCCTCTATCCTGTGACTGCATTTTCTATGCAGGCTGCCAATGATTCTGATTTGGAACCAGTTGCTTAGTAATGCTTCACACAAGTATTCATCTTATATGAAGAAGAAATCGTGGTATGACCCCCACATGTCTCTCTCTTACTCTCTCCCTGGCCTGGACCATATCATAAATGACATTGCTATGCACTCCTTAGGGCATTTCAGTGCTTTAACATATATTTTCCTTGTAATGGTACCTTGCCATGAGCAGGATTCTAAGGCTCAAATTACCACGATTCACCTTATTATTGGAACTCTTCAGCGAATGAGTATATTTGGGGTGGAAAAAACAGAGACACTCTCACCCATAAGACAAAAACGGGTAGCCGGTTCTTGCTTTTCTTGCTGTGTGTTTTCAATTTTTCTATTACCCAAATTTATTTTACCACCTAGCCTTTATTGTAAATGACACCACCTTTGTTTTTTTGCAGTTGTCAGCAAAACTTCTAAAGAAGCCTCATCAATTTCCCGGACTGATGACAAAGATGGAATAATGGATGGTGAAAGGTGAACTTATTGATATGCTCATTTAATTTTCTATGTAGGCTGCAAATCGATTGTGCTCTTATTTGTAGTGTCTAACCTAACCTTTTCCTAGCAAAAAACAAAGTCTAGCCTGACCTTTTGCTTAGTGGCTTGTAAGGTTCGTGGATGCATCCAAACATTCAGGTGCTCCAGTTGGAAGTGCAGAAAAGTTCCTCACATGCAGTGATGGCTTAAGCACCCAATGCGCAGAGATGTTTACTTGAACTTGTAAAGATTGACTTTGAGAGTTATGTACTGAATAGTTTTCCACATATGCTTCAGTTGATTTTTTTTCTTCAGATATGGACATTGCTGCTGAGTTACTTCATCAATGTGCTTCATTTTTTCTTCACGAAGTCTGGTTTGCGCCCCTGGGAGCCGGTGTGCAAGTGCAGGTTTGCTCCAGCTTTCAGAGTCATTCCTGCTGGTCCATCTACCCATGCTTTCTTCTTGATTGATCAAATGTACATCAAGCAAGCAGCACTGCAATGTTAAAGTATTTAACAGTAACTTTTTTTAATAAATAGGCCATGATGATTAGTACCGGCATTGAGCCACCACTAGCTGCTTGGTAATGAACTAATGATACTAAGAACTGCAAACACTATGTTGAATTCTGAAGATAAAAAATAAGAGTATAGAAGCATCTAGCCTAAATCATCACATAGTAAATGCCAGTTATTGCATATGTATTTCTTTGAGGTTTGATGCGTTCATGCATGTAAAAGATAGTAGCAGCTAGCTAGCTCTCTACTACACATGCGACACTTTCATGTGAAATCAGTTGAGATACATTCATTCCAATATTGAGATGTGAATGTTATATTGCAGCATGGATATTTGAGAGAAGTCAGGCAGGGTGTTTGTTTTTCTGGTACTCCTCACATTCCGAAGATCATCGTAAATAGACTCAGAGGTCACCTTAAACCATCTGACTTTAGTTTTCCAACTATGTTTTTTTTTCTTCCACATTTACTACAACTCCGTGACAGATGAAGCTTGTATAAAAAATAATCTTAAATAAATGTTGTAGATAAGTATTTCTTTGTGGTGCTCATAATAGACCTTTTCCTTTGAACTTTCTATTCGATAATCATGTTTTATAGCTCGAGGATAAGTGTTCTGGTATTACAGAACTCTATATATGATTTATACACTTGTCGTTATTACCATTTAAATGGCATAAATTTGGATCAATTGCATATTTTTTGTACACATTTGGTTGAAAATCAGTTTAAAAGGCATATATGCTAATGAGTTGAAAATACCCTTGGACTGTTACTTTCTAGATACTTACAAGGAAGTTTGTATTTGAATAGCATTCTAGGAAAATAACATGATGTGAGTAAATGCTACGTATCATATCCTTTTTAATTCATTTTAGTAGCATCGCCTCCTTGGTAAATGTGCATTGGCAGGGAAAGTAACGTAGACAATGACACATCAAATTGTGATTAATTAGAGTGTTTTGTCCAGTAAGATTGTAAAAAGAAATGGGAAGTTACATGTATTTTATTTTGACAAAACAACATAGATGGAGTAATGACTAGCAAGTTGTTCTTAACCGAATCATCTTCATGTCTTTAACTTCAAAGGTTGTGCTCAAAGTCCATGTGCCAGAAATATATATCCGCGATTTTGGAGCCAATGACAAGGGGAGGACACACTACGATATACGACTTTCGAGGTAACACTGCCATTCACTTAGATGAACTAGCTCTTCTCCGTGGAAAACATGGTCAGGTTGTAGTTCTTTTTACCAGACATAAAGCATAGTTCTATATCATTATCAATATATTTTTTATTTGTTCTGTCATGTAATATACCTTAATAAATTTCTTATAATTTATATTGGTTCACTGCATTGCTTAGTTTTTCTAAATTTTAGTTCAGATGATCAGATTGACATATTTGCCCTGACTGATGAGCTACATAAAAGGCTGGCCCTGAGTTCTAAAGAACTGTTTTAAAACAAGCTGCTACGTGCCCGACACAAGAGCAACTATGTCCCTGCCTCTACCTCCCTTACAAAATTGAATGTGGAAAAGGAAGATAACAATCCACATGGACCTGTCACTCTAACATTACACGGAAAGAACTATCCCAAGCATGGCGTGCCTATCATAGTTACTGCTCCCTCTGATCCGAATTTTGAGACAGTGGAAAGAAAGCTGAAGAAGTGCAAAACTGTAGTATAACTTGCGACATTTAAAAGGCATTAGAGGGAGTACAATTTACTGAGTAGATGATTCTTTTTTTTGCGACTACTGTGTATACCTATTATAGTTAGGATGTGAAATAAATTTCACAACATTTGTTGTGTGCTTTGCACACTATTAATTCTCGGAGGGCAGGTTTGTGTGCTTCTCATTCAGCAATTTACCAAGTTAATTTGTAAATTTTGGTGCCATTGTTCAACATATATGTGGAAGTCATTGCGCTTCTATGCTGAATACAGCTATTGGAAATTATTTTTGTCCATGTCCTATATATAATGATGTTTGATTTCCAAACTTACATCTTTGACACGGTTATTGTTGAATCATGAGAATATTAATTCTCCCGTTGCAACGCACGGGCATATTTCCTAGTCAAAGTAACATAGCTGGCATGGAAGAAGAAATAGAGGAAATGACTGCCCTTTCCCTTGGCACTGGGGATACTAGAAAGCACTCCAAATTTAAGAGAGGCACTGGCTCCAACCCAAAATCACTTGTCCGAGTCAGTGTCCCGTTCCCAGATCAAGGTGACGATGAGAACAGCGATAGCCACACGAGGAAGAAGCTACGGCTTACCAATCAACAGGTCACGGTACTTGAAGGCGTCTACAAAGAACATTGCACTCTTGATACTGTAAGTTCATGTCACAAATATTTCCTAGCATTTTCAGGCATTAGAGCTCCCATGTTCTTATCAAGAAAAGTTGAGATCATTGTTAAAAAACAATCAGACTATGAAGCAAGAGCTTGCGAAGAGGCTGAACATTAACCCGCGCCAAGTCGAAGTCTGGTTTCAGAACAGAAGAGCCAGGTACTTACATTTACAGGTCACAACTGTCTGTTTATCAGCTTGTTTGTAGTATTAGATTTCTGATAGTTGATTTGACCAAAAAAATTAGGAGCAAGCAGAAGCAGACCACAGCAGATTGCGATTATTTGAAAAGAATGTCTGAAAGGCTACTCAAGGAGAACCAGAAGCTGAAGATGGAGCTCCAAGAACTGACGAGTATTTCTCAGCGTGGCAATACTCAAAATGGCTTGAACTTACATACCGTGTGCTCATTTTGCAACAAGATTTTCAGAGACCACCATGGTCACAAGAAATTGTAAAGTATATACAGGTATAGATCTGTATCGAACACTAGGATTGTCTTCAAAAAAATTAACAAAATATACGGCGGTGAAATGTAAATAATGGGAAAATACTGTTTTCCTTACCGACTAAAAAGTGATACGTCCAGTCGTCCATCTTCAATAGTACTACCCGTCAGAAATCCTGATTTGCTTTGAAAATGACATGCTTGAAGAGCAGAGAATGTGTTGGAACCTTATGGGCTGGAATTTTTCAGACTTCCTCCTTTCCACAATATAAGATCGGTAATAGAAGGCTTTTATCCACAGTTTCTCGGTTGAAGTTTATGTAATACAAATATCTGCTGAAAATGGTTTTAGAATTTACTATATAGTGCTTTGGTCAATATAGTTAATTAGAACAACTAACTAGCACCCTCATGTTTTGGGGCTTCGCAATTTCTCAGCCTGCACCTCCGGCATGGGTTTTCTTGAAATTGTGTCAATTATCATATACGAATTGGGTTTCCTTGTCCTACTATATAATGTGGGAGTACCACACTACGTAACCCATGAGGATTACATAGCGAAGGCACGCAGGGTAACCGTTGGCATGTGTCCGCAGCCAGGTGGCCTGAGTACACGAGTTTACAGAACGTCATTAAAAAATTGCAGAACGTCATTAAAAAATCTCTGTAACATCATTTAAGGTGTCCCAAGCCCTCGAAAATAGAAATAACACCTTGCAGGGCATATAATTACTAGTTAACTAATTGACCCACACTCGATGCAACATTTTGTTTATGCCTTGGCAAGTCCAAAATATCCCGGAGGGCGTATACAAGCCATGATTTGTACGGTTAAAAGTGCATGGGATTTGAATTGTTAAAACTGAATCGTTTTTTTTTCGAAACCGAGGCAAAAGCTTTGCCTCACCATTTATTAAGCAGAAGGTGCCCGGTTTATTATGGAAGAAACCGGGCGAAAACCATACAACAACACAACACAACCCACGGGGCGAATCCCCACAACCTCGAGAAACCACGACGCCGCACGACGCGGCCACCCACAGCCCAAGCTGCACCAGGTAAGCCGCTCGCAGACCACGGCCGCCGAACCAACATCCGGGGCCGCCGCCCCGGCCTAAAAGACAACCGCTGCTGCCACTGCCCAAGCAGCCCCGATAGCCTCGCCGCCAGCACCCCCTCCCGGGACCGCCGTCCCGACATAGCACCGCTCGCAACCGAGCCACGACGCCGCACGAACCAGCCACCCGCAGCCCAAGCTGCCCAGGGAGAGCTGCTCGCAGACCACGTATGTCGTACCAACATCCGGGGCCGCCGCCCCGGCTTAAAAGACGCCCGCCACAACACAAAGAAGAACCCTCCGGGGAGCTGCGACAGCTCCCCCAACAGCGCAAAGGCAGCGCAGCTCCGACTCTGAAGAAGAGCTAAGAAGGAGAACCAGGCAGGCTGGCGCCGTGGAAACTCGCCGAAAGGAACATCTGTCGCCAGTCATCGTACACCACCGGGAACCCACCGCAGCAGCTTCGACTTCACAGCAACAAGACACGCCGAGGCAACCCCAAGGACACGCCGGAGAAGAGCCGACTACCGCAGCCAAAGCCACGTCTCCGACATCGCTCAACATCATCATCGTCGCCACAGAAGCCTCAACGCGAACACCACGGCCTTCCACTGGTCCCACTTGCCGATATCCAGCTCCAAAGACGAAGCCCTCAAGAGGGAAACGACGCCAGGGCGCCGTCATCGTCCGATCACAAGATCAAGAGTTTTTGACGAAAGGTATTAAGAAAACAAGAGCGTGTTGTGGCTTTATTAATTTAAAGCTGGGCACATGGTACCTTATGTTTAAAAAAACAAGAGCGTGAGCAACATTCTTCTGAAAATCGTTTTTCTTACCCCTCTGTCCCGGTCTCCACTTGGAAACAAAGACTCCTCCGGGTCAGTCAAGGCGAGAGTGAAGCTTTGTGTGGTACTAGCACTACTACCGAAAAATCCAAGGTCGTTCTTTGACTGGGAATACACAGATTCCATGCCACAAGTGCAGGATGAAAAATCAAGTAAGGTGGCAGTTGTACATAATCGGTATTGCAGGAAGTGGAGTTTTTTTTTTGCTCCCGGGCACCGGTGCTCACTCTTATTTAAAAAATTGAAAATCATCTTTATAAGCTTAAAAATTCTGAAAAAAAATCCGAGTGTAGCTAATGATATATCCCACTCACGTGCAAAATATGAACTTCAAAAACCTTATATTCTGAGCTACATAAAAATGACAATATATGTAAATCTGAGTATGTATCTTTTCAAATCTATAAATTTTATAAGATTTGTTATTTTTGTGTAGCCCGTAATATAAAATATCTCAAATTAAAAAAAATCACGTTTGTGGGATAGACCATTGGGTACATCCAATTTTTCAGATTTTTGAAAACTCACAAATATGGTTTTGGAATTTTTTAAATAAGAGAGAGCACTGGTGCTCGGGATCAGAAAATACTTTCCAATATTGCAATTTCTAGATACTCTTTCAATTATTAGTAATAACGTGAGAAAAACGTCAGTCTTATTTCTACTATTTTCTGGCTCCAATTAACTTGAACCGCATCATGCGTGCCGTGCTCCCCGGTTCATCTCCTTGCGCGCGTACCACTCACATTGCTGTCTAGTTCTTATTTTCCATTTTTCGTCTATAACTGCGAGACAGTGCAGTCCCGTTTAAAATTCGCCTTGAGTAGCAGTGTCTAATTGACAGGCCATCGCTTTTTTTCTTTCTTTCGCGTGGAGGTCGTCGCATTTGGGCAAAGATATATACGCGTGCCTTCACTAGACAATATACCAATCCTGCCTGGCTAACCCATCAGCAAAACCATTCCCTCGAATAGTACCACTGTGTGATGAAGATGAGGCTCCTCGACGCACTGCGATGTTTGCTTGCACTGCTGTTGCTACCGACGGCAACGGTGGTGCGGGCATCCGGCGTGCGGAGAAGCCAACCGGCGAACGGGACCGTCCTTCCCTCCACCGCCACGCTTGCCGGTTGTCAGAAGAGTTGTAGCAACGTGAACTTCGACTACCCATTCGGCATAGGGGCTGGCTGCTTCCGGTCGCCAGAGTTTGAGCTCATCTGCAACAACAGCCGGAGTGCCTCGCAGTCTCCCAGGCTCTTCATGCACGACGGGATTACAGAGGTCATCGATGATATCGTCGTCACCGACGGTCACGAGCCAATAATTACTCTATCGTTTTCCCATTCTATCTCCTTGAGATCTGAGGTGGACTGGGGTATCGTCGCTGATCAACCCGTCTCCCCTGGCACCATTCAAAACATGACAGATTATGCATGCCTCAGCAACCATAGCAGTGATTATAACGCTGATCCATCACTCCTCAGTTATACTTGTACGTGCAACCGTGGTTACCGAGGCAATCCATACATTACCGATGGCTGCTCGCGAGACAAAGGTAAATACTCTCTGATTATCGTTTTTCTTACAGTGTATGCACAGCCGAATTTCTTTAATTTTGTTGTTTTAAAAATTGTTAAATTTTGTGAGCACTATTTATATATGAGATTATGTTTAGAAAAAAGATGAGACCAAACACATGAAGACAAATTAAATTGCCAGTTACTTCGAAAGGTTTTATATATGTTCAGACTAGCCACAATGGAAGTATCATAGCTAGTATCATGCATGTCATGTTGGCAAAAATCTGATGTGGCACACTAATTAATGAAGAAAGAGAGGATGGTGGTATCTACCTATGTTACGGTATCATAGCACGTAAAATAAGATATTTTAATAGCAAGTTAATCTTGTACATATATTTGTATTGGGATACTACAAACAAATAAATGAGATGTGGCTATGATACTACTATATGATACTATGCATTGTAGAGGTAGTATCATACACTAGTATCATATGCATGATACCGATCTATGATACTCCCCATTGTGACTAGTCTCAGTAAAAAAGAGGTTATGGAGCTATCCAGTCAGTTGTTGGTTTTCTTCTTATGAATACTATCTTCCTCTCGAATTCTTGATTTCTTCGTCATCCTTCACCACCCTCCTAACTCTTCTTGATGAAGTTACAGTTTGGGTGAGTCATATAGTTGTTGCTGAACAGACAGATAGAAAAACCGCTTCGACCCCCTCGCGCCGCCTCCGTCCCAGGCGACCGAGGGGCGAACCCTAGCCACCCCGCGCCGCCGCCGCCGCCCCCTCCCTCGCGCCACCCCCTCCCTCTCCGTCCCCAGAGGCGGCTGCCGGCTAAGCCACGCGCTGCCGGTGAAGGGGGCGGCGGGGATCTGCTGCCCGCGGCCCCGCGCTGCAGTCTCGGAGGCTACCGCTGCGCCGGTCTCCCTCGTCCCCGTGCGGTGGCGGCGGCGTCCCTCGCGCCCGCGGCCTCCTTGGGTGGTGTCGGCGAGGCCCTCGTCGCGCCGCCTCGCGCTGTTGGCGCTGGACGCCGGGGCGGCTCCGTTCCCGGCCGGCCTAACCTCGGCCGTTTGGGCGGCAAGGTCGCGGCGGGTAGGTGCAGTCCGGGGAGCTCTCCGCCGGCTCCTGCCTGGCTTCGCGGCCACCGCAGGCCGCGGCCTGGTCCGGGCGCGCCCTCGTCATCTCCCAGGAGCCCAGAGCCTTCCGACAGCCGATGTGTGGCGCGCGTGGGGCGCGCCAGCGAGTGCTGCAGTGCTGCGGCCCGGATCCATGGTGGATCTCCGCCTCGGGCGGCGGTACTCTCGGAAAGACACAGAGGAGCTCTCATGCGAGCACCCTTTGCCGGTATGGTGCTCGGCGGGGTGCGGTGGTTGGCGTTGCGTCCGGCAGCCTTGGAGGACCTTGCGACTGTGGGGATGCTTGGCCGTGGGTAGCCTCCGCAAGGTGTGGTTGGCTACGGCGGTTGTTGGTGGTGACCGTCTGCTGTCTTCTCTTATGTAGTTGTGCTCTAGCTCTGGGTGAGAACCCTGCATCGACTTTGTCGATGTCGACGGCAGCGGTGGCTTTTGGTCGCCGTTTTCCTCGCTGGAGGTGCCGTCGTAGAGCTCCAGCACCTACAGTGTGGCCTCCGGAAGAAAACCCTGTATCCCGCTTGCAGGATCGGATGACGGTGTTGTGTCGACAACACATTCTCCCTTGGAGGCGTCGTCCTGGAGACCAAAGAAGATGGTTACTGTTGCTGCGTGTGGTTGTTGGTGCTGCGTCTGGTGGTGTTGGTGCGGCCACCTTGGGGCCGACAGCGGTGTTTTCTCTCTTCGACGGGCCTCGCGTGGTCTCAGCCTCATCGATGTGCTTGCTCAAGACCCTCCCTTAGTGGCCGTTGTCGTGTGGTGAGCCTAAGGCTCTTGGTATCGTCTCGGATTCACCTTTGCTCAATGACGACGCATTTGATGCCTCCCATCCTGATGCTGTCTCGACCTTCCATGGCGGAGATCCCCGCCTAGGTTAGTGCTAGGTTCTAGGCTTGGCACTCGCCGATGATGATGGTGGCGCTCCTGAGTTGTGCCGTGGGGTCGATACGAACGCCGGGCGGCGTGCTTGGCTCTTTGTTGGTTCTTGGCATTGTGATCCCTCGACTGCCCCCTCGTCTACTTGTGCCTCTCTTGGAGGTTCTTGCTTTTCCCTTTTTCTAGTAATCTTTTTTTGTTGTATTTTTATTTGTCTTCTTTTCCCTTGTATCCCCCTTAATTCTCATCTGTTGTAAGAACATGGCCTGCCAGGCTACTTTCGAGTGAGTGCAACAAGCGGTGGGGAGGTTTCTCCCCCCGCCAATCTCGAAAAAAATGAAGTTACAGTTTTCCCATTTGCGACACACTCTTTTCTGACTAGTACTGTAGAAAGAAATGAGAGTGCTCACACTCAGGGCACATCTTTATGTGGGATCCCGCCGATACACATTTATGTCTTTAATAAAAAATATTTCTCCATCATTAATATAAATAATAGCGGTGATTCTAGACTCCCCATTAACGTCTTCCGATTGCTTTCTCATTTTATTTTCAGTTTTACTTTTAGTTTTGCTTTACTTTATTTTCAGTTCATTTATGTTCTTTTACCGGGGTAAACCTTAACCACGCGCGCCTCCGCCCCCTCCCCTCCTCCTCCTCCTCCTCCTCCTCCGCCGCCGTCGACAAGCGTCGTCGGGCGTAGCCCCACGGTGTCGGCGGCGAAGGGCCTTCTTCTACCCGCGTGCCTCGGGTGGACACGGCGGAAGCGGTGCGCCATGGACGGCGAGCTCGGGTCGGCGGCTCCTGGGAGAGCCGTGCGGGTGACGACGACGGCACGCTCCGCAGCGGCGTGGCAGCGACATCTGGGCCTCGACCTGGGTAGTAGCTCGTCTGGGCCCTGAGGGTGCGTGTGAGGATGGAGAGTGGACGATGCATAGGCGCTGCATTCGTCGGGCTCTCCGACTCCGGCTGCCATGCCTCTGCTGCTAGCGTGTGGGTCAGATGTGGGCCAGCGGGCTTGGTTTTAGCCTAGCGGCGGGTTCTCGGTGGGGTAGGGGCTGGTAGGAGCGATGTGGATCTGCCAATGGATGGCGACAGAGGCGGCCTAGGCGTTGCAGCGCGGCGGCGGGGCTAGTCGGGCCTGATCTCTACCGGATCGGACTGATATGGACCGAATCTTGGCGTGGCAGCCCTGCCCGTTGCGTCCGGTCGGCGACAGCCTTTGGCGGTGGAGGACGGTGGACCTCCTCCGATTGGCTGCTGCGCGGATTGCCGCACACGCTGGTTTGGATCAGTCGCATTCCTACCTCGTCCAACACGTTGGGCTCGTGGTACACTGTTGTCGATCACGGGGCCTGAGTTCGTGGATGCCGGGGCGGCGGCCCTGGAAGGTGGACTCTCCAGCATTTCTACGGCGAGCGATGTGGCCGTGGTGATGGCCTTTCTCTTTGGTAGGAGGGGTAAGAGCATGTTTCGAGACATACTCTTTTCTCAAACAATTCAGAGAACTGGCTGTGATGAGATTTTTGAACCATCCGTGATGATGCTATGAGTCAAAATAGGACAAATATCCTGTGAAACCTGATTATACGCCACCAGGGATGCTAATCATTAATCGCCCTTGCTTCTTCCCCAAATCGCAGCAATGTTTGCCCAAACTAGCAACAGTCTACATCTGAAGCAATCATGCTCCTTTTTTTTTCGAGAACCCGCAGCTAACTGCGCGTTATTGTATTAAGCTTAAAAGGGAGGAAACAAGGTGATCCCGTTTATAAGGAAAACCGGACCCGGAAACCACACAACACGGTCTACCAAAGGTAAACCGAGCAAAGACCACATCCTAATAACGACAACTACGACGCATGACTCGAAAGTCTGATCCTAAGCCAAGGAGTCAAAAGACCGCTACAGCAAGCACCAAGGCCGCGTCACAACTGATGCCCAAACCACCGAAGAACCGCCATTGCTTCGAGTATCTTGGAACGACGAACCGCCCACCCATGTGCCTAGAAGGAGTCGGCGAGTGGAGCGGCTGGCTCCGATCAAACGTGAAGAAGACGTCGCCAAGGGGACATCGGCAACAGTGTACATTGCGCCCCGAGTGCCCATGCCCACGGTGGAGTCCGGTTCCAACCTCCGCCAGCCGCAAGATGGCTCGACACGAGCAGCACAAACGGCGCCTCCAAGGAGGGAAAACGACGCCGCCAAGGCACCGCCACCGCCTGGTCCAGCAAGTCGGACTTAAGGTTTCCCCCGCTGCTTGTGTAAGGGGAAGACATGGTTCCGGCCATGACGACGCCTCCAGGAAGGGGACGACATCCACAGGTGCCGCCGTCATCAGCGCAGGGCATGGATTTCTCCCAGCCGGACCCAACCCCTCTCAATATCGGATTAGCAAGCACACCACCGGAGCGAGAGGATCTGCGTGTCGTTGTCGTTGAAGAAAGGGAGGTCTCCGGGCATGCCTAGCAGCGCGACGGCCTCAACCACCACCTTTCCCACCATCGGGAACTAGCGTCGTGCAGCACATAGGGGCGGCGGCACGCAGCCGCCAGCAGACCCCGCACCTCCACGGTACGCCGCATGTAAGGCTGCGGCCGGCCCGCCCGGCCCAGATCGGGCCCGCGCCGCCACCGCCAGCACAAGCGCGTCGTGTTGAGCCTCCGCGCGCTGGCTCCTATCTCCGCCACGGGCCACCTCCGCTCCGCCTCGCCGCCGCGCCAGCAGGGCGCCGCCTTGCCACTCGCGACCCGAGAAGCCCCACCCCTCCACGCGAAGATGAGGCGCTGGATTGCGTCCGCCATGCCCGTCGCCGGCCAGGGAAGGCAGGCAACTGTGGCCTTTTTTCTAGGGTTTGGCTCATCCCCGGAGTCGCCCGCGCGAGCGACTCGGGAATTGAACTGCACCTTGGCCATGCTCCTTGGTATCATGGTCCGAGAGTAATAGCCGTTGTCTCATGGAGTCATGGTCCCCTGCGTTGAACTGCATGTCTAGTGGTCCTTGAGAATTGAGAGCGCTAAGCCGAGCGTGGCCATGCTTGTAAATCTTCATCGTCGATGCCTTGACTGTTACCTTTTTTTGCTTCTAGGAGTACAAGTACGTACAACTTGCAATCAACTTGAATAAGGGTGTTGTGTGCTTGTTGCCGCGCGTCGCTCCTGCCGGCCACCGGTGGTGTACATATACTCCGTAGGATATAGGACGACTCGTTGTTGGTGCCTCCATTCATCCATTAACACTTCCTACTATTCATCACATGCAGCAACACTAGCATAAGTAGCAGTCAGAGATGGTTGGGAAGATAATAACTAAAACAGTGGTTCGGGATTTGTGTGAACATGTTAACACTAAAAACATAAGCCGTTGATCTCCTACCTGGTGCATCTAAGCGTTACTATGCCATATCACAACTTAAACAGTTACTATGCACATAATTAGTAGTTTGTGTTGTACTTGGTGGCTTTAACCAATATACATTTGACATGTGGTGTTTCATATTTCGTTAATAAAGTTATAATTCCCTTGAAAACTAAAACTGCACGTCTTAGCCGTGTCATTGCTAGATTCTTTATGAGTTGATCTCGTACCTCTTGTATCGTGTAATATTTCTTTCACCTTTGTGACGTAATCTTTAGATAGATGTACTGACCTTTTTGTGAAATCAGGGTATGATCCGTTAGAACGGAAGACCAACTGCTCGAGACGGTGTGGGAACATTACTGTACCTTTCCCTTTCGGCCTAGAAGACCGTTGTTCTGCAAGGAGGTCTTTTCAGCTCAGTTGTAGAAATTCGACATTGTATACCTTCCATTACACTGACGAGGTTACACATGAAGACACCTACCTTGTAGACTCTATAGATATTAACAATGGGATATTGAAGGTCAAATCTAGCTCATACTACGAAGATCAATGCTCGTTGGATGTGCCAGGAGATCCTGGCCTCTATGTTGTTTCTGAGGAATCAACATCTCAGCAGTGGGCCGTAGCCAATTTGACATGCCATGAAGCGCAACAAAACGAAACAGGATATGCATGTGCTAGCACGAATAGCACGTGCTTGGGTGTCAACTCCACACGAGGATATGTTGGCTACCGTTGCAAGTGTATGTTCGGCTTTGATGGAAATCCATATATCGCGTATGGGTGTAAAGGTACGCTCTGCTTCATCCTCCTCCTCTATTGTGCACCTCCTAATATGAGATAATGTCTCTTTATTACTGCTCACACCTTTTTAGAAAGTTATACTTTTCTTCTGTATCTCAAAACGATCTCAAAGACAAAAGAAATCATAGATGAAAGAAAGTGCTCGAATTGGTCCAGATTCACAGATCCGCATGAGTTTGCTTTGTAATAATTAATACATAAAAGCTAAAAGTAACCTACTCTTGAACTACTGCAACCTGGGAACCATCCGGAAACTTAACTAGATTGCTTATGTATTTTCTCTCGTGTTACTTACTGTTGCAGATGTTGACGAGTGCAGCATACCAGGGATATGTAATGGGATTTGCCATAACACTGAAGGAAGTCATTATTGCACCGAATGTCCTAGAAAAACAGTGTATGACACTGCAACAAAGATGTGCACATCAACCAGAGAACAAAATCTGGTACTAGGTGAGTTCTATAGTACAATAATTTCTACACAATGAGCTACATAAAATCCGTGACGGTTTTGACAAGTATAATCCTTACAGGTATTGCCATTGGGATTAGTGTTGGTTTCGTAATTCTACTTTTGATCGTAGTTGTAATAGTTTTTGTCCGTAGATGGAAAAAAGACATCCAAAAGCAGCTACGAAGGAAGCATTTTCGGCAGAACCAAGGTCTACTCCTCGAACAGTTGGTATTATCAGATGAAAATGCGAGTGATAACACAAGATTTTCTCACTGCCAGAGCTAGAAAAGGCAACAAATAACTTTGATCCCACGCGTATTGTTGGTCGTGGAGGGCATGGCATGGTTTATAAGGGCATCTTATCTGACCAACGGGTAGTGGCCATAAAGAAGTCTAAAGTCATTGAGCAAGTTGAGATTAGTCAGTTCATCAATGAGGTTGCCGTCCTCTCACAAATAAACCATCGTAATATCGTGAAGCTCTTCGGATGTTGTCTTGAGACCGAAGTCCCGCTGCTAGTATATGACTTCATCCCTAATGGCTCATTATTTGGAATCCTTCATGCCAGTACCTCTAGCAGCTTTGTATTGTCATGGGATGATTGTTTGAAAATTGCTTCAGAAGCTGCTGGAGCACTCTATTACCTCCACTCGGCTGCTTCCGTATCAATATTTCATCGTGATGTGAAGTCCACTAACATACTCCTCGATGGAAATTACACCGCGAAAGTATCGGATTTCGGTGCTTCAAGGTTGCTTCCTATTGACCAAACTCATGTCGTTACAAATATACAAGGCACATTTGGATACTTGGATCCGGAATACTACCACACGGGTATGCTCAATGAGAAGAGTGATGTTTATAGTTTTGGGGTAGTACTTGTAGAATTGCTACTAAGGAAGGAGCCTATTTTTACAAGCGACTCCGGGCTAAAGCAGAACTTGTCCAACTACTTCCTATGGGAGATGAGGGAGAAACCACTTGCAGAAATAGTAGCTGATCAAGTTCTTGAGGAAGCAACGGATGAAGAGATTTATGATGTTGCTAGTCTTGCCGAGACTTGCTTGCGGCTACGAGGAGAAGAGAGGCCTACCATGAAACAAGTGGAGATGAAACTGCAGCATGTCCGATCCAAAAGGTTGAGGTCATCTCGAGTTGCAGTAACAAATGAAGACATGCAACCCTTATTAAGTGGACAACGCCAAGTCATCAGTCCGTTGTTGGGTGTACAGAGTGGTATAGTAGACACAGCTAATCTACCTTCTCAAAGGAACCAAAATTGCTACAGCTTGGAGCAAGAGTTCATGGCATCAGCGACCCTACCCCGCTAGATTGTTTGGTTTTCAGTGCTTATATTTGGTTGTCTGTTTCCTCGTTTCGTGTAGTACATATGTGCCGATCTTTGTTGAATAGGGTGGAATATACTCTGCATAGTGCACGTAATAATGGGCGAGCGGTTGGCGCTACTCAAATTTATATGTTATAATTTTATTTGCGTCTCCATCATGTTGTAATATGCTACTGATCAACCTTTGGATCTCAAAAACGGGTTCTGTAATTTTGCATCTCAATAATGTTGTTAGTACTGTACTGCAAGGACCAAAGGCTACGTTTGGCATTGCTGTAAGAACAGATTATAAAATGGCAACCCACAGCAACTGCAAGCTGAGCCCAGGTCGTTCCAAGTAGTTTGTTGTGCTATTTGGACACGTCAGCTAAGAAAAAAGGCCAGAAGCCAAACGCCCTATAAACCTTAACTAGGTAAGAAGGCGCGGCGAACATGATCAAACAAAAAGAAAGCAAGCATTATCGTATAGAAGTCAACAAATATAAACCAACTTAAATAGGTTGGCACATTATATAATGAATCAAAACATAAACCACGTAAGGAGAAAATCTAAATTGGGCCATGAAAAAAAGAGGCAGCATAAGTGCAAAAGACATTATAGGTCTGAATTGGTCTAAAAAGGAGGCATTTTTTCACGTCATGTAGAAATTCATTAAACTTCGTGTTGAAAACAGGTGTAACAATTTCAGGGAGACGGAGACTTTCCAGGCTCGGACACAAGTATGACGACAAAATTTCCTGATATTTTGGATTACATGTAAAGGTGATAAAAAGATCATGCTCACAATATTCGTTGCAAAAAGCCATGCCATCTTGATAGTCTTGCATCTTATATCAAGAAACCCCGGCAAAACTGGAATGCATCATATATGTAACACCTAGATTTTTACCCGTCAAGTTTCCTTCACCCATTGCATCAGATATGCCCTGATAGGTCTCAGAACATACCGATTCTTGATTGAAAAAATGATACAGCAATCTAAAAATAGGGCGCGGCCATCAGATATGCCCTTGACATCCTGTCTAACAAAGAAAAAAGGCATAACTAATAGCAATAATAGAGGTAAAAGTCTCAACACTGGCAGAGAAATTAGGTCAATAATGTATATGTGTCGACATCACTGAAATATTTTTTTTGCCTGGATTGAGATAAATGTGCTTAGAAGTAACGCATAAGGGCATGTTTCTTGAAGCTAACTATACTTCATAATATTTAACTTGCTGGAGCATAGCATGTATTTGGGATCAGAGGGATTATAGGAAATGTGTGCTGAAAAGCAATGCAGATATTAATTGCAAACAGAACTAAGAATACACCTATGACACACATGGCGTCCAGACATCCAGAGTCCATACAACCTGATGATTTAAAAAAATAGATCATTTTAGAAATATATAATCAATATTTATACAGGCATGATACTTATTTGATTTCAACAATTTATCTTCACAAAAGGCAATCATCTATCAGAAGAAATTTGAAAGGACAACCTTTGAAAACAAAATGGCGAAATCAGTAGCAATATGCATCGAACAACAAACTACCCTCTAACTAAATATTACACCACAATTAGCAAAAGCCATTGAATTGAGTTTCTTACGCTAATATGCATCTGGTCAAATCACTTGAGAAAATATGCCCCCAAGATTAATCTTACAGTACAACCAAGCCTGAAACAAAATAGAAGCTAAAACAACAATTTTTAGGAGCTCATATCTCTGAAACACCTAGCTGCAGTTTTGAGATCCAAAAAGAAAAAGTTTATTTAAATGGGAACAGTACAACATGATAAATTGTGCAATAAAAGGACAAACAACAAATTAGTAATAAACCAGATACTAATTCTAGCAAACTCGTAGCAGTTGCAGTTGAACATGCTAGACGCATAAGGGCATGTTTCTTGAAGCTAACTATACTTCATAATATTTAACTTGCTGGAGCATAGCATGTATTTGGGATCAGAGGGATTATAGGAAATGTGTGCTGAAAAGCAATGCAGATATTAATTGCAAACAGAACTAAGAATACACCTATGACACACATGGCGTCCAGACATCCAGAGTCCATACAACCTGATGATTTAAAAAAAATAGATCATTTTAGAAATATATAATCAGTATTTATACAGGCAGGATACTTATTTGATTTCAACAATTTATCTTCACAAAAGGCAATCATCTATCAGAAGAAATTTGAAAGGACAACCTTTGAAAACAAAATGGCGAAATCAGTAGCAATATGCATCGAACAACAAACTACCCTCTAACTAAATATTACACCACAAGTAGCAAAAGCCATTGAATTGAGTTTCTTAGGCTAATATGCATCTGGTCAAATCACTTGAGAAAATATGCCCCCAAGATTAATCTTGCAGTACAACCAAGCCTGAAACAAAATAGAAGCTAAAACAACAATTTTTAGGAGCTCATATCTCTGAAACACCTAGCTGCAGTTTTGAGATCCAAAAAGAAAAAGTTTATTTAAATGGGAACAGTACAACATGATAAATTGTGCAATAAAAGGACAAACAACAAATTAGTAATAAACCAGATACTAATTCTAGCAAACTCGTAGCGGTTGCAGTTGAACATGCTAGCTTTAGCATCAGAGAGCATAACTTTTCAATGTGAGTGGGTTTCTCCTTCCAGCACAGACATTGCGGTGTACACTTATGCTTTCCTATGATTTAGAGGCACACGGACTAATGGATTATTTAAGTAGGATTGTAGGAATCAGTGCTATCCATACATAGGAGCAAACATCTTCTGCAAAAGAAAACCTTCACGATTTCACTAACTGGATGGATGTTTAGTACTAATTCCTGCAGTCTGGCATCACTGTCGAGAATAAAGATTGAGTAAGGGAAGCGACAATAAGCTCCCAGGGCGCCATGGGGCAGACATATTGAATCAAAACATTGATCGGATGGTAAAGGGAAGGTCTATTGTACACAAAAAATTAAATCTGGGAAGGTCTGTATAAAAAAATATCCGGACCACCACGCTCCTACACTACAATTTTAGATTGAATCAAAATATGGACAATATGAGAAAGAGGATATCACGTTGCTTACCCCTAGCTAAAGCAGATTCCAGCCAATATTTGGTAGAAGAGCAGCAGCAGCAAGATTTGTAGCACTCCCAAGATACATACAACACAATGAGCACAGAATAGCACAGGGAAGCAAGCTTGTATACATACAAACATGCATAGAGGATATGCAGGTACGCCCAAGGCTAGCGCAGTTGCATCTCTACTTCACACACACGATGTAGAGGTACGAATCACCGAAAATGGTGTATTTTGGGCAGGCAGGCAGTTAGCGCCTATGGCGTTGACGGGAAGGAAGAGAAGATGCGGATAGAGGGTCTCACCGGAGTGAGGACGGCCGGCGACAGGTCAATTACGGCGGCCGCGGCCGCCATCGGGGGCGTGCGGAATCAAAGAGGTGAAGGCGCAGACCGGAGAGCTAGGCAGCTGTCGGGCGGTGGCGCGGCGGGCGGGGCGCAGGGAGTCGAAGGGTACGCGGCCCTCTCCTCCTCCAGCGCAGGGACCCGGCGGCGTGGGCAGGAGCTCGGGCACGCGCGAACTCGGCGGCGCGGCCGCAGGGCGGACGACGTTCTCGTCCTCCAACGCAGGGTGTCGTCGGATGCGCGGCCCTCTCCTCCTCTAGCGACCCGGCGGCGTGGGCAGGAGCTCGGGCAAGCGCGGGCTCGGCGCCGCCGAACAGCACAGGCCGGAGGAGGTGGAGAGCGACCTCGGCGGCCGGCGACCGGAGGCGGGGGAGATCGAGTCGATCCGCCCGATTCGCCGCGACTCGGACCGAGGTACTCAGGGTGGAAGTAGAGGAGGAGGAGGCGTTTCAAGCGGCGGCGGCAGATCCGCCCGGGGCGGCCGGAGACGGCGGCGCGCGGAGGCGACCGGTCAGTGGCCCTCTGCGCGTGCGCCAGGAATCCGCGGCTCTGCGCGTGCGCGAAGTCGTGCGGGAGCGGGTTACGCGAGAGAGTGGGAGGGGTGACCGGGTACCGCGGGTCGCGGGTGGTCCAAAATTCGTGCCGATGCGTAGTTACCGGGTAGCGGCGCGCGCCAAGAATCGTGCAGCGCACGGAGTAACCGGCTGCAACCGGCGGGGACCGGTGAGCGCGGCCCGTCAAATATCGTGTGCGCTGCTTTAATTGTCGTGCGCGCGCGTATTGGGGAGGCGTGGCTCCATCTGAGACGCCCATCAGGTCCAGTGGACGGCTGGGAAGAAAAGAGCGACGTGGACCGCGTGAGGTCACGCGAATCCTTCGCCCCTTTATATATATACTAGTTAGTGGGCACGTGCAACGCACGATCTTAATCTTAACCATATTTTTTTCTCGGTTAATTATGTTGTCATGTGACACAAACAACACTCCTCGTGAATCATGATAATGACAGTCATAATTATATTTGCCAAAGCAACGATTAAAGAACCCTAAACATAAGAAAGGGCTTAATTTGATTTAAAGAGATGACGCAAGACCCTAGCTTAAGGCAATTGTAGGCTCACTAATGCAGATATGACACGATCTACATTTCATGGAGTAAGTGCAGGCACAAATACTTCAATGCTGAAACCTGTAACTGCATCCCAAAACCCTCATTGCGAAAATCATATAAGAACTTACCAGATCAATGAAGGGGAGATAGTTAAGAGATTTAGGAACCGACATGTTTGTCCTGAAGAATAACGATGTCAGCCAACATATATATCCAAGCTTTAGAGGATGAAGATGTACATTAGCTCTGTGAAAAACAACTACAAGCTCCAGCTATCTTCGTGAGCCACCAGATTCAGTACAAACTGATACCAACGCCAGCACAAGCAAGCTCCAGCTATCTTCGTGAGGCAGCATCCGCATCGTGAGGCACCAGATCATCCACGCCAGGACCGACATGGCGCCACCACTTGCTTGCTCCGGCGAAACCAAGGAGCGTCGCCAGCGGTGCCCCCGGCCGCGGAGAGCCGCCTCCCGAGCGACCATGCCTGGCGTGCGACTAAGCACGCGTCTCCCAAGGGCTTGGCGCGCGTATGTCCAGCTCGCCGCGCTTGACCAATTCGAGCCATTGGAGCACAACGGGAGCAGTGTGGGGCGGGGCTAGGAATCAAGAAAGTAGTATCGCGGCGTGCAGGGCGCGACCCTCGCGTGCACGCTCTCGCGGCAAGCTGACTCGCCCGGAGCGGCGTCCGTAGAGGCAGAACCTGATGAAGAAAGTAGTCTGGCGGCATGCAGGGCGCGGCCCTCGCGTGCACGCTCTCGCGGCGCGCTGGCTTGCGCGGATCGACGGCCGCAGCCTGCAGGGCAGCGCGGGGTAATATTGCGGTCGCGTGGCGGCTGAGTCGCGTCGTGCAGCCTCGCCGGCGGTCACAGAGATCGCGCTGGGTCGAGTGGCGGTGCGGAGAGGTCGAGTACCGGCGGCAGCGCGGGGTCATGTTGCGGTCGCCTGGCGGCAGGGTCGTGTCGTGCAGCCTCGCCAGAGGTCACAGTGATCGCCAAAAATTTCAGGAAGAAACCGCAGCCATCCTCGCCTCTGATGTCGTCGCCTGTCGCCGTGCCGAGAGCTATCTCGAGCTAGAGACCCAATTGATCGATCCTTTTCTCTGGAACCAGATCGGGGGACCAGACACATATATACAAACAAGATGTTGGCCAGCTGTTTGAGTTCGGATTGAACTCTATTCCACGCACATACGCAACGGAGAAACCAGGATTTCCAAGATCCATCGGGGTATCGCTCCCGTCGGGAGGCGAGGCCCGCCGAAATAGAAATGTCTGTTGAAATAAAACGAACCGGTACGATGGCATTAGCAGTATTATGTGATTTGGTGGGAGGGTAAAACGGGCAAAAGTGAATTTGTGTTGAGTTGTCAAACATTGGAGCGATCTGGACCATTGGCCAAATATTGAAGGGCTCAGATTCAATGTATCAACACAAGTTTGCTCTTTTAATAGTAGTATAGATAGGTAGGTATAGGTATAGGTATAGGTATGACAACAAAATAAATGGTGTTTCGGAGGATAATACACGATAGGGAGCAGACACTTCAAACTTTGCCACCAATCTTTGGTTCAAACCCTGTTATGAACGGATGATAAAAATCCTGCCAATATGATTCCAGTTCTCAATTATTGGTTCCATCAACATAAGAATAATAATAATAAATAGAAAAATTAAGCAACCATTAGTGCCTGCTCTATAAGTTGATGAGAGATTTTTTCTAGTTTCATGGTGCACAGAGGGCAAAAACATCGATGTTAAGCGTCTATGGTTACTTGAACATTAGAATGTATTGTATCACTCATCGCTGCCTGAGTCTATATCAGAGTCAGCCTTCTTATGCGCTGCTCCGTTTGCAACCTTACCCTTTCCCTTGTTCTTCTCTTCTTCCTCGTCATCACTGTACTCGCTCTCGTAATCGTCATACTCCTCTTCTTCCTCCTCCTCTTCCTCCTCGATGCCATCTTCCGCCACTGGACCTTCTTCAGGCACATGGGCTCGAGTTCCCGCGCGGCTGCGCTTCAGAACCTTCAGCTTAAAGCTGGTCTTGCTGTCGCAGCCTATCCATGCGTCACACAAGCAGAAGGACGTCAGGTTGTGATTACCCTCCGCTGGGGCTTGGAACTTGCCCATCACCAGCCTACTGCCTTTCTTCACTCTGTCAACTGCCTCCCTAACGGCAACTCCTATTTCCCTTGGATTTGCACCTAACGCTTCCTGGGTATCTTGTATAGTCTTTTTTTTTTTGAAATTATCTTGTATAGTCTTTGATGCTGTAGTTATGGCGGTAGCCTCGTCCATGAAGCTGACCTTCTCGGATAACCAAACCTCGTTAGAAGTCCCCGGGCAATCTACTTTTCCTTGGTAGCGAAGCGAGTAGCGACTAACGGAGATGGATAATCTCGGGAACGCTTATATAGCGCTCGCATTATAAGTGTGGCTGGGCAATCTACTTTTCCTTGGGCAATCTACTTTTCCTGAAGCGAAGTGTGGCTGGGCCGCATTTTCGTGGGCCCAATATCAGGTACGTTTTTCTCTTTTCTTTGTTATTTTCATATCCCAATATTTTTAACATGAAAATTTTAAAAAATCCGTACAAATTTCAATGATGAATATTTTTGAAATTTGAACATTTTAAAAATATAAAATGGTCAGTTTTTAATCTGAATATTTTCTAAATTTGAACAAATTTTCAAAATTTGATCATTTTCAATATACAAACTTTTTTAATCTGAACATTTTTTATATCTAGACATTTCAAAAAAATGAACACTATTTAATTCTGAACATTTTTAAAATTTGAACATTTTTCAAAGACTGAACATTTTTCAATTATGAACATATTTCAAAAACTAAACATTTTAAAATTTGGACGATTTTTTAGTTATGAACCTTTTTTAAATCTGAACAATTTTTAAAATCGTAAAAAGTGAACAAAATAAAAATAGGAACAATTTTTAAATCTAATTTTTTTTGAAATCTGAACAATTTCCAAATTTGAACAATTTTTTATTTTTTTTCAAATCTGAACAATATTATATTTGAACATTTTTCGAAACTGAAACATTTTCCAATATCATAAAATGGTTAAAGAATGAAAAACGAAAAAAGAAAAAGAGAAAACAAAATAGAAAGTAGGATATATAGGGTTTGCCAACTTAGCATCTAAATTTCGCAAAAGAAAAAACTTAGCATCTAAAAGTCCATCTGAAAGCAGCAACACCGGTCCATGGACAGCCGACACAGCGCACACGCAGGCACGTAGGCGATAGATCAGATCGCTTTACGACACATGGTTTCTACCGAGTTGGGCGCCCACCTGACGGTCACCGGCGAGGTTCCAATAGAAATAGAAGTCAAGACAATGAGAACTGAGAAGGGAGCAGCAATCCATAGCCTGGCTGAGCGAGTGCATGGCCGGCTGCGGTTGAGAATGAGCTACGACGGTGCGAAGAACAAAGGTCCCTCCGATCCGTTTCTGTCGCCAGCGGTTTGCAATTATGTACTGTGGTAGCTCACTTTTCACGACATTTATTTCAGACCAGAGGGAGTAGTTTATTGGTCTCTATAATTGGATTGTGTCTTATTTAGTCCTTTGATCATATATCAATATACGATTAATTCGTGCCTTAAATATTTGTTAAGGAATTTTTGATTGCCTACTTGCGCTTTTGTAGACATGAAGAGGAACATAGCCAGATCAATTTATAAATTAATTGATAGTGGAGTGAGCCTAGCTCACTTGGCTAGTGGAGTGGATGTACAACCCAGCCACCCAGATTCAAGTACTGATGGACGCGAATTTGGGTTCTTATTATTTGAGAAAAAACTCGCTGTGGGGGCTTCCCCCACCGCTTTCCTTTCAAAAAATTATAAATTAATTAGGAACTCTTCAGTATGACAAGTGATTAATTTATTAACTCTGATGTGTGACTTATATTACATAGTATGTAATAGACTAAAAATAAATTGGTACGACCACCACCTACAATGTGGTAATCAAATCATTCAATAATCATTATAGTCGGAGGCCTAATTTAGAAATTAAGATCTTGTTTTTTTATTTGCAAACAATATTGCTATATTTTGATATAAATTTTAATGAGACTACGTAGTATATTGTAATGTTTTATCCATAGTTTTAAATAGCCCGCTATAGTCCCTTTAGAGCTTTTTGAGCATGTTGCCGCTAAATGAATCAATGTACAATTTTTCGCTATAGCCCCATTTAGCTCCGATTTAGCTACAGCCACATTTAGAGGGTTGCTGCTATTTGCTATATCTCGCTATTTAAAACATTGGTTTTATCTCCACAAATTTTATTCTAAACAAAACAACACGCATTTGTGCGCCTAGAAAAAAATCTTCACATACATATGACCTTTATCTTTTCTGCACCCTCACGGTAAAATCCTGGCTCCGTTCCTGACTGAAGGACAAGCCTTGCGGGCAAATCTTTTTGACAGTTGCATCACTAAAATGTGGCAGCTGCAAGAATGGTGCCATTCCTTCTAAATTACCTCCACCGGCTTTTCGAGCACTGAGAGGAACAGCCTGAAAATATGTGTTCATGTATTTATATTGCCATCAATGGTGATAAACAAGCTTATGAACTGCCAGAGCATTTAGCTACAAAAGCCAAAATCTAATCAGAGCACGTGAAAGTGTAGATTGATAACAACTAAATATTCGAGGAAATAAATAACAGAATACTTGTGGATAGATGCAGCAGAATGTGATGGCCATGAACTGTGACACAATGAAGTACTAAACAGAGAGCGCTAAAGAACACATGCAATGCCACTAAGAACTAACAATGATTACCAGGAAGTGTCCACATTACCAACAAGGCCCCAATGGTGAAATATAACATCATGGTAATGTATCAGGTTCTAATCAATCTGTTCGCCTCAATTACATGCAAGACATAGAGTAGTACTTTCAGATAAAACTACAAGACACATCACAGCAAAAGAGTGTGTGCGAAAACCAAAATCATATTTTGTAACGAATATAATATTGCATAACGCTGGGCCAAAACAACTAGTCCTTCGCCCGGAGAACACCTGCCTAACATAGTAGTTAGTGAGACATGATTCTATTGTCAATAGATGCAGAAGAAAATTGCTGTCTCACCAATGAATAGGTCACAGAATGACGGAAGGCGCCTATGAAGAACATTGCAGTCTTGATATGGTACTTTCTAATCCAAACACTGCCTAGCATTTTAAGGTATTATAACTCCTAAGTTCTTATCAAAAAAAAAAGTTGAGATCATGGTTAAAAAAATAGTCTATTAAACAAGGGTTGGCGAAGAGGCGAAAACTCGTTTCAGAACAGAAGAGCCATGTACTAGCATTCACAGGTCAGAATTGTCTATTTATCAGGTTGTTTCTAGTATTAGTTTTCTGATAGTTCATTTGACCCAAAAAAAAAAATTGATCAAGAGTCCAAAATTGTAGGAGCAAGCAGAAGCAGACTGTAGCAGGTTGGGATTATTTCAAGAGAAAGTTTGAAGGCTAATCAAGGAGAAGCAGAAACTGAAGATGGAGCTCCAAGAACTGACGAGTAATTCTCAGCATGGCTGTACTCAAAATGGCTGAACTTAGTTGCCGTGTGCTCATTCTGCAACAAGATTTTCAGAGACCACCGGCCATGGTCACAAGAAACTGTAAAGTATATACGGATATAGAACTTAACAGATAGTTGGAGACTAATCACACATTGCAAAGTTGGGAATGGATCTTCAATCCTTTTCTAGGAGGATTTGTGGCAAGGCCAAAGGAGGTGCTGGCTAGTTCTTTTCCTCGGTTATACTCCTTTGCAAAGGACAAACCGTTATCTGTCAAAGAGTTTATGTCCCTGGAGAATATGCATGATGGGTTTCACCTGCCTCTTTCTGTGGAAGCATACCAGGAGTACAATGAGCTACAGCTGGTTGTTAGAGATTGCTCTCTACAGGATCAAGATGATGCTTGGATCTTTAATTACAATAAAGGAGTTTATACTTCAAAAAGTTTCTATAACTTGCATTTTGCCTAGCTGCCTTGTCATGGACCTTCCAAGTGGATCTGGTCTTCCAAATGCATGTCCAAGCATAAATTTTTTGCTTGGTTAATTCTTCATGATAGGATCAACACAAAGGACATGATGCTGAGGAGGCATTGGAAGGTTACAGATGATAATGATTGTGTTTTGTGTCATGCTCATGTTTTGGAAGATAGAAATCATTGTTCTTCGGCTGCCAATTCAGTGCAAGAGTATGGAATTACTTGAAGATTGATTGGATGGATGGTGCAGTTGCAGATTGTTTGAAGCAGGCCAAGAAAGGTTTTACTGTTCCTTGTTTCATTGAGGTTTTAACTTTGGCTTGCTGAAATATTTGGAAACAAAGGAATGACTGGATTCTGGAGAATTTTCGGCCTTCCTTTAGAGATTTTTTTTAAAGCCTAAACTGTGGGTTTCCCCACTGCATTTTTAATTTTATTGATTTTGAAAAGTAAAGAGTCTGTACAACAGGTAATTACAGGAAAAAAGATATGTGCAGAGCTAAATATACAGACACACTATCAGGTGAAGCGAAGAACCCAGTTTTCCATGCCCCGGTACGCCTTGCGTTTAGCCTTATGAAGTAGGAGGGCCATCTCATCTTTGAACTTCTTTCTGCACCGATACACACTCGGGTCTTTGCCTTTGAAGATGAAGTCATTTCGTGTAGTCCAAAGAGCCCAGGCTACAAGAGTAACAATTTCCAGAGAGAAAGGTTGAGCAATCTCAGCTCGGAGGCTCATAATTACATCTTCGATCGGGAGGTGAGCAGCTCCAATATCATCCCAATTTGGACATAGGTATTTCCAACAGAGGCGTGCAAAAGGGCACTCGAAGAACAGGTGCTGCCTAGATTCCATCACATTGTTTCCACACATCACACATGCATATGAGGGCATGAAGAAGTTCTTTCTGAACAAGAGCCCACGCGTGTTTAGCCGATCCTGTACCAGCAGCCATAGAAAAACTTTGTGTTTTTTCTCTCTATATTAGAGATTGGAAAGCCTCTGTTCTACCCCTCCTAGAATTCTGGCTTAGTTCTCCATCCAAATTTTTTTGCTCTCTATAAATAATTTGTACAGTCCTTTTTGATATCTAATAAAGAACTGTGGGGGACCCCACTACAGTAATCCTTAAAAAAACTATATATAGATATAGGTTTGGTATATTTACGTTTGAAACAACTACAATTGTCGCTAGGAATTTCTTACGAAAGATACGACGGTGATTTGTAAATAGTACTACCCTTCAGAAATCCTGATTTGCTCTGACATGCTTGAAGAAGAGAGAAGGAGTGGGAAACTTATGATGTCAAAATTTTCTACAGTCCCTCCTTTCCACAATACAAGATCGGTAATTCGGTATACAAGGCTTTCATCGACAGCTACTCGGTTAAAGTTTGTGTAATACGACATCTCTGCTGAAAATGGTATTAGAGTTTACTATATAGTTCAATAGTTAATTAGAGTTTACTATATAGTTCAGCAGTTGAAACAAAACAACTGCGTGAGCCACATTCTTCCGATACTTCCAGCTACAGAGAATGCCAGTCTTATTGCCAGGCTTTTGAACAGTTTGTATATAGGTCAAGCTGTTTTTGTTGGTGGCTCGATTTTTCTTACCCCTCTGTACCGGTCTCCACTTGGAAACAAAGACTCCGCCTCCGGGTCAGTCAAGGCGAGAGTGAAGCTTTTTATGGTACTAGCAGTACGGAAAATCCAAGGTCGTTCATTGACTGGGAAAACACAGGTCGTTCATTGACCGCATCTTGCGTGTCGTGCTCCCCGGTTCATCTCCTTGCGCGTGTCTGTCGAATTCTTTTTTCCCCGTTTAAAATTCGCCTTGAGTAGCAGTGTCTAATTGACAGGTCGTCGCTTTTTTCTTTCTTTTGCGTGGAGGTCGTCTCATTTGGGCAGAGATATATACTCCATAAGAACTAGAGACGATATACCACTCCTACGTGTCTAACCATCAGTACACCATTCCCTCCTCCGATAGTACACGGTGTGATGAAGATGAGGCTCCTCGACGCACCAGATCCCGTCCGTTTTACACTGACTCAGTCTGGAAAAAAATAATCTCCATCCGACCTGTGGAATAATTTCCACGACGCGAGAGCGAGCCAAGGGGCGAGGCAAAGACGGTCATACTGGATTAAACGAATGGCTGAAATATACAGTGGAATATGGGAAAGCGGTTAGTGGGGATTAAACGACGTGGATCAACCAAATCCCCGCCTGTATCCATTCCACGCCTGGATTCTATCCAGAGCAAAACGATCGACGCCTAAGGTGGCACTGGTACGTAACAAGTCCTGCAATTTCTGGATACTTTTCCAATCCTTCTAGTACGATTAGTATGAGAAGAACGTCTTGTTTTTATTTTATTTTTGGGCTGCAGTTAACTTGGATAGCATCCTTGCGTGCCGTGCTATCTCCTTGCGCGCATACCACTCACATTGTTCTCGTAGTTCTTATTTTCCATTTTTTTTGTCTACAATAAGACTGCGAGCACTGCAGTCCCGTTGAAAAGTCGCGTTGGGTAGCAGCGTCAAATTGACAGGTCGTTAGGTTTCCTTAGCATTTGGGCAGAGATATATATGTGGAGAACTCCAGATACGGTGTCAGAGCATCTCCAAGAAATACTCTTCACTGGACAATATACCAATAGAATTCACTTGCCTGTCCATCAGTTGATCAGTACACCATTCCCTCGAATACTCTGTGATGAAGATGAGGCTCCTCGACGCACTATGCTGCTTGCTCGCACTGCTGTTGATACGGACAACAGCGGTGCGGGGATCCGGCGTCCAGAGAAGCCAGCCGGCGAACGGGACCGTCCTTCCCTCCACCGCCATATGGAATATGAATTTGTTTCCAGAAATATGCAAAAATCACACAATAGTCGAGAGGTTATATTTAATTGACGTGAAATTGTTGTGTATTTGACGACAAATGTGGCGTGTATGTACGGCTAAAAAATAGTTGACGTGGATAGCTTTATGTACAATATGGTATAATTAATAAATATTTGTGGGGGAAGACATGATAATCGATTGGCTAAAAAAATGGATGATTTGAATAGCTTGCATGTTGAGATAGAAATAATTAATTCATGTTAGTGGGGTTTTGATTTATAAAAAATATAGACGTGGCAGGAGGGGGAACTAGCCGCATGTCGGCAATCGGATGGCCGGTGTTACGGTATCATGGGGAGGAGTGTCCATAGTCATGCCTCTGTGAGTACACTGAGTTCACCGAAGCAACCTCGTTAACAAATCTCGGTGTCCCCCGATAATATCCTCTTATTAGTTATTACATCGTTTGTGAGGTCCCAATCTTTCCAAAACAGGAACAACACGTACCTTGCAGCACATATAATTAGCTCTATGTGTATACAAGCCGTAATTTGTACGTTTAAAAGATCATGTGATTTGAATTTTTCAAACTCTATCATTTTCGAAGAAAGGTATTAAGAAAACAACAGCGTGAGCCACATTCTTCTGAAACTACCAGCCACAGAATGCCAGTCTTATTGCCAACACACTGTTTGTCTAGAGGTCGAGTTGTTTGTGTTGGTAGCTCGTTTTTTCTTACCCATTTGCCCAGGTCTCCACTTGGAAACAAAGACTCCTCCGGGTCAGTCAAGGCGAGAGTGAAGCTTTGTATGGTAGTAGTAGCGCCACCGAAAATCCAAGGTCTTCATCAACCGGGAATACACAAATTCCATGCCACAGGTGCTGGATATTTCAGTGGCACCCAAGAGCGCAGGATAAAAAATCGAGTAAGGTCGCAGTTGTACATAACCGGTATTGCAATTTCTGGATACTCTTTCAATTATTTTCATGCGCAGGATGAAAATCAAGTAACGTGGGAAAAGTCTTATTTCAATTATTTTCATTGCTGTCTAATTTTTATCTTTCCTTTTTGTCTATAACTGCGAGACAGTATAGTACCGTTTAAAAGTCAGGTTGGGTAGCAGCGTCTAATTGACAGGTCGTCGCATTTGGGCAGAGATATATAGGTGGACAACTCCACATACGGTGTCACCCCTCATCAGTACGCATGCCTTCAGATACTCTTCACTAGACAATATACCAGTCCTGTGTGGCTAATCATCAGTACACCATTCCCTTGAATAGTACTGTGTGATGAGGCTCCTCGACGCACTGCGATGTTTGCTTGCACTGCTGTTGCTACCGACGGCAGTGGTGCGGGCATCCGGCGTGCGGAGCAGCCAACCGGCGAACGGGGCCGTCCTTCCCTCCACCGCCACGCTTGCCGGTTGTCAGAAGAGGTGTGGCATAGGGGCGGGCTGCTTCCGGACGGCAGAGCCAGAGTTTGAGCTCATCTGCAACAACAGCCGGAGTGCCTCGCAGTCTCCCAGGCTCTTCCTGCACGACGGGATTACAGAGGTCATCGATGATATCGTCGTCACCGACGGTCACGTGCCAGAAATTACTTTATCACTTTCCCATTCTATCTCCTTGAGATCTGAGGTCGATGTATACAGCATGTCTTGGAATCCTGGGAGATCTTTCGTTCACTATGGTTTGCAACTAAACTTCACCGGTTGCAACTTTGACATGTACGTGCTCGAGTATGGCACGAACGCGACGGTGAGTAAGTGCAATGTTACATGCCTCGACGAAGATATCACGGATGTTAGAGAGATATTTGTATATTATAGTTTCCCTATTAGATAGGGGGCTCTCTGCATATTTACACCTGTACATGTACTATATATTGTGGCCTTTGGCCCCGTGGAATACAAGTTGCATATTCCCTAACATGGTATCAGAGCAAAATTAGGGCTCCGCACGCGCAACTCGTGCAAATTTTTCCGCTGCCGCGAGCCTCGTGCAATTCTCCGGCCGCCTGCCGCCGTCCCGTTGTTGGCCGCCCTGTCCCCGGCTGCTCTCGTCCCCGGCCGCTCCGTCGCTGGCCGCACCATCCCCGGCTGCCGCCATCTCCGGCCGCCTGCCGTCGCCCTGTTGCTGGCCGCCCCGTCCCCGACTGCCCTCGTCCCCGGCCGCTCCGTCGCTGGCCGCACCGTCCCCGGCTGCCGCCATCTCCGGCCGCCTGCCGCCGGTCTTCTTTCCGGCCGCCGCCGAGCCGCCGCCCGGATTCTCGGGCCGCCGTCCTCTGGTTCGTCCTCGAGGCTGTCCTCTTCTGTCCCGTGACGAAGCAGTTTCCAGATCGAGACGAATCGTTCCAGCTCGCGTTTGACCAGATTGGTTTGGTTTTCCTCTGGATCGATCAAGTTAGCCGGTTGGTTGTTTGGGCTGCCTTGCACGTGAAAGGTTGTGCAGATCGATCAGATCCTGTGTTTTGCAGCAGTTTGTTTTTATCTCATTAATTTGGTTGGAGCGTACCTGGTAGCATCGGATCTGTAAGCGAGAAAAACAATTCGCTGTGTCACAAATTGCTGGTGTTGCTGCTCCGCACGCCCTCCAACCAGCAAAGGGAAAAGGAAAGAGAAGATTGGATCGTTTTGGCCTCCTGCTGCTCTTATTTTTGTGCCCAGTCCAAGGTCCTGTCCGTCAACAATACTTGTCCCTCGTCCCAATACAATGTCGCTGTCTGCTGCTGATCCTATTGGCTGTCCCGAGCTTCCGTCTCTGCTTGGTGCTCCTCCGCGGTACTTGTCGCCTATTTCGTCGTCTCTCTCGATGACGTCTGCATGCCGCTCTACATCGACTCTCGCGGCTTCTGCCCGCAGTTATGGCCGCTCTACGTCGACTTCGTCTATGTCGACTCGCCGCTCTACGCCGACTATCGGGGCTTCTGCCCGCTGTTGTGGCCGCTCTACGTCGACTCCATCTATGTCGACTCGCCGCTCTACGTCGACTCTCGCGGCTTCTGCACATGGTTCTGGCTGCTTTTCTTCGACTCCTCGCGTGGCGTGTGCACGCACTTGTGACCGCTCTCCTTCGACTACGTATTCCGATGATTGGTCCTCCTTGGCTGACGCATCTACCTCGACCTCTTCAGTGGCGTCTTTCACTGCGCGTGAGATCGCGCAACTCCGATGCCTGCTTGCTACTTGGGACTCTTCACCGACAGGTTCTGCTGGTTCTGCGACTGACTTTTCTGGCACCGAGAGACCACCTTCTTCTCATTCAGGTACATCCCCTTGGATTCTTGATACTGGAGCATCTTTTCATATGACTTACGATTCTTCCGCCTTGAGCTCTATTCGACCTGTCGAGTCTCCTGTCTCTGTTCGTACTGCCGATGGTACTCCCATCCCCGTTGCTAGTCGAGGCACTCTTAGCAGTCCCGCGTTTCATGTTCCTTCTGTCGCTCATATTCCTCGACTCACCATGCAGCTTTTCTCTGGTAGTCAGATTGTCGATTCTCGTTGTAGGGTCACTCTAGACTTTGATTCCTGTTCTGTTCAGGATCGTTGTACGGGCGCTTTGCTTGGTGCTGGCCCCCGACGCCATGATGGTCTATGGGAGCTTGACTGGCTTCGTCTTCCTTCCGCTGCCACCGCCGCCAGTCTCTCGACCCAGGTTGCCGCAGCCACCAGCTCTTTTCAGCAGTGGCATCATCGTCTTGGCCATTTATGTGGTTCTCGTCTCTCGTCTCTAGTTCATCGTGGTGTTCTGGGTCTGTCTCCGGAAACGCTTCTTTGGATTGTCTGGGTTGTAGGCTTGGTAAGCAGATTCAGCTACCATATCCTCATAGTGACTCTGTGTCCGAGCGTCCTTTTGATCTCGTTCATTCAGATGTTTGGGGTCCGGCTCCCTTCGCTTCGAAAGGGGGTCATCGCTACTATATTATTTTTATAGATGATTACTCACGATACACTTGGATTTACTTTATGTCCTCTCGTAGTGAGGTTCTCTCTATCTATAAGCGTTTTGCTGCCATGGTTCACACTCAGTTCTCTACACCTATTCGTGTGTTCCGTGCTGATTCTGCTGGTGAGTATATCTCCAAGCATTTGCGTGGTGTTCTTGCTGAGCAGGGCACTCTCGCTCAGTTCTCTTGTCCCGGTGCACATGCTCAGAATGGCGTTGCTGAGCGTAAGCATCGTCATCTTCTAGAGACTGCTCGTGCGATGATGATCGCTTCTTCTCTCCCGCCACATTTCTGGGCTGAGGCTGTCTCTACCTCGGTCTATCTCATTAACATTCAGCCTTCTGCCGCCCTTCAGGGTGGTATTCCTCTCGAGCGACTATGTGATCGCTCTCCTGACTATTCCATGTTGCGTCTGTTTGGTTGTGTTTGCTATGTTCTCCTCGCTCCTCGTGAACGCACCAAACTAACCGCTCAGTCTGTTGAGTGTGTTTTTCTCGGATATAGTGATGAGCATAAGGGCTATCGATGTTGGGATCCCGTGGCTCGTCGGATGCGTATTTCCCGGGACGTGACGTTTGACGAGTCTCGTCCTTTCTTTCCACGCTCGACCTCCTCGACCTCTACTGTGGAGGATCTCTCTTTTCTTACTTTTCCTGATTCTCCTCCCGATGTCCCTCATATTCCTCCTCCTCCCCCTGATCCGGTGCCGTCTACTCCGATGCCTTCTTCTCCTCCTTCATCGACGCCTTCTTCTCCTCCTTCGTCGCCGTCTTCTTCACCCTCCCGCCTCCGCCTTCTCCTGTTGCTCCTTCTCATCCTACTTTTCCTTTCTATTATACTCGTCGTCCACGTGTTGTGACCGAGTCATCTGATGCACCCTCTACTTCTGGTGCACCGTCTCAGCCGACTTATTCTCTTCGTACTCGGCCTTGTCCTTCACCTGATTTCTTTGATCCCGCTACCTATAGTGTTTCGGCTGTCCCAGAGCCGACTACGTATCGTGAGGCTGTTGTTCATCCTGAATGGCAGCTTGCCATGGCTGAGGAGATTGCTGCGCTTGAGCGCACTGGTACGTGGGAGATCGTTCCTCTTCCTCCTCGTGTTCGTCCTATCACCTGTAAGTGGGTCTATAAGGTTAAGACCCGCTCTGATGGGACTCTTGAGCGTTACAAAGCTCGTCTGGTTGCTCGTGGCTTTCAGCAGGAGCATGGCCGTGATTATGATGAGACTTTTGCTCCAGTGGCTCACATGACCACTGTTCGGACTCTTCTTGCCGTGGCATCTGTTCGCCATTGGTCTGTGTCTCAGCTTGATGTTAAGAATGCCTTTCTTAATGGTGAGTTGCGTGAGGAGGTTTATATGCAACCACCACCGGGGTATTCTGTTACAGATGGCATGGTCTGCCGTCTTCGTCGCTCTCTCTATGGCCTTAAGCAAGCCCCTCGTGCATGGTTTGAGCGCTTTGCTTCTGTGGTCACAGCTGCTGGTTTCTCTTCCAGTGCTCATGACCCTGCGTTGTTTGTTCACTCTTCTCCTCGTGGTCGCACTCTTCTTCTTCTGTATGTTGATGACATGATCATCACTGGTGACGACCCGGAGTATATTGCCTTTGTCAAGGCACGTCTGAGTGAGCAGTTTCTTATGTCGGATCTTGGTCCGCTTCGTTACTTTCTTGGGATTGAGGTTTCGTCCACCTCTGATGGTTTCTTTATATCCCAAGAACGGTATATTCATGATCTTCTTTCTCGTGCCGCTCTTACTGATGACCGTACTGCTGAGACTCCCATGGAGCTCAATATTTCTCTTCGTGCTTCTGATGGCGATCCTCTCTCTGATCCGACTCGTTATCGACATCTTGTCGGGAGTCTCGTCTATCTGGCTGTTACTCGCCCTGATATTTCTTATCCTGTCCATATTCTGAGTCAGTTTGTTTCTGCTCCCACTTCGGTTCACTATAGTCACCTTCTTCGTGTTCTACGCTATCTTCGTGGAACGATCTCTCTTTGTCTCTTCTTTCCTCGTTCCAGCTCGTTACAGCTTCAGTCCTACTCCGATGCCACTTGGGCTAGTGATCCTTTGGATCGCCGTTCACTTTCTGCTTACTGTGTCTTTCTTGGTGGTTCTCTCATTGCCTGGAAGACGAAGAAACAGACCGCAGTTTCCGTTCGAGTGCAGAAGCTGAGTTGCGAGCTATGGCTCTTTTGACTGCTGAGGTGACTTGGTTACGGTGGTTACTTGCAGATTTTGGTGTCTCTGTTACGACACCCACGACTCTATTGTCAGACAGTACAGGTGCTATTAGCATTGCACGTGACCCGGTGAAGCATGAGCTTACTAAGCATATTGGCGTTGATGCTTCTTTTGTCCGTGCTAGTGTGCAGGATCAGATTATTGTGCTCCAGTATGTGCCTTCGAGTTACAGTTGGCGGACTTCTTCACGAAGGCCCAGACTAGAGCACATCATAGATTTTTCCTCTCCAAACGGACACGGTGGCTAGGCAAAACTGTAACGGTACAGGATGCTGCTCCACCTCGTTCAACTTCGAGATTGCTACCGGCTTCGAGATGAAGTTTGTCCGCCACAAGATTGGAGAACCAAAATTCGAAGAGTACAGTAATAACCGAAGCTCCTTATGGGATACACACTTGATGTGACCACTGATTACGCCATTGTTAACTGGGGTATCGTCGTTAACCAACCCGTTTCCGGTGGCACCTTGCAAAACAGGACAGATTATGCATGCCTCAGCAACCATAGCAGTGATTATATTTATAGCATTGAGGGATCAGTCCTCAGTTATGGTTGTGACTGCAACGATGGTTACGGAGGCAATCCATACATTACCGATGGATGTTCGCGTGACAAAGGTAAATACTCTCTGATAACAGAATACTTGTGGATAGATGCAGCAGAATGTGATGGCCATGAACTGTGACACAATGAAGTACTAAACAGAGAGCGCTAAAGAACACATGCAATGCCACTGAGAACTAACAATGATTACCAGGAAGTGTCCACATTACCAACAAGGCCCCAATGGTGAAATATAACATGATGGTAATGTATCAGGTTCTAATCAGTCTGTTCGCCTCAATTACATGCAAGACATAGAGTAGTACTTTCAGATAAAACTACAAGACACATCACATCAAAAGAGTGTGTGCGAAAACCAAAATCATATTTTGTAACGAATATAATATTGCATAACGCTGGGCCAAAACAACTAGTCCTTCGCCCGGAGAACACCTGCCTAACATAGTAGTTAGTGAGACATGAGACGGGATTCTATTGTCAATAGATGCAGAAGAAAATTGCTGTCTCACCAATGAATAGGTCACAGAATGACGGAAGGCGCCTACGAAGAACATTGCAGTCTTGATATGGTACTTTCTAATCCAAACACTGCCTAGCATTTTAAGGTATTATAACTCCTAAGTTCTTATCAAAAAAAAGTTGAGATCATGGTTTAAAAAACAATTAGTCTATTAAACAAGGGTTGATGAAGAGGCGAAAACTCGTTTCAGAACAGAAGAGCCATGTACTAGCATTCACAGGTCAGAATTGTCTATTTATCAGGTTGTTTCTAGTATTAGTTTTCTGATAGTTCATTTGACCCAAAAAAAAATTTGAGCAAGAGTCCAAAATTGTAGGAGCAAGCAGAAGCAGACGGTAGCAGGTTGGGATTATTTCAAGAGAAAGTTTGAAGGCTAATCAAGGAGAAGCAGAAACTGAAGATGGAGCTCCAAGAACTAACGAGTAATTCTCAGCATGGCTGTACTCAAAAGGGCTGAACTTAGTTGCCGTGTGCTCATTCTGCAACAAGATTTTCAGAGACCACCGGCCATGGTCACAAGAAACTGTAAAGTATATACGGATATAGAACTTAACAGATAGTTGGAGACTAATCACATATTGCAAAGTTGGGAATGGATCTTCAATCCTTTTCTGGGAGGATTTGTGGCAAGGCAAAAGGAGGTGCTGGCTAGTTCTTTTCCTCGGTTATACTCCTTTGCAAAGGACAAACAGTCATCTGTCAAAGAGTTTCTGTCCCTGGAGAATATGCATGATGGGTTTCACCTGGCTCTTTCTGTGGAAGCATACCAGGAGTACAATGAGCTACAGCTGGTTGTTAGGATGAGCTACATACAATAAAGGAGTTTATAATTCAAAAAGTTTCTATAACTTGCATTTCGCCCAGCTGCCTTGTCATGGACCTTCCAAGTGGATCTGGTCTTCCAAATGCATGTCCAAGCATAAATTTTTTGCTTGGTTAATTCTTCATGATAGGATCAACACAAAGGACATGATGCTGAGGAGGCATTGGAAGGTTACAGATGATAATGATTGTGTTTTGTGTCATGCTCATGTTTTGGAAGATAGAAATCATTGTTCTTCGGCTGCCAATTCAGTGCAAGAGTATGGAATTACTTGAAGATTGATTGGATGGATGGTGCAGTTGCAGATTGTTTGAAGCAGGCCAAGAAAGGTTTTACTGTTCCTTGTTTCATTGAGGTTTTAACTTTGGCTTGCTGAAATATTTGGAAACAAAGGAATGACTGGATTTTGGAGAATTTTCTGCCTTCCTTTAGAGATTGGAAAGCCTCTGTTCAACCCCTCCTAGAATTATGGCTTAGTTCTCCATCCTAATTTTTTGCTCTCTATAAATAATTTGTACGGTCCTTTTTTATATCTAATAAAGAACTGTGGGGGACCCCACTACAGTAATCCTTCACAAAAAAACTATATACAGATATAGGTTTGGTATATTTACGTTTGAAACAACTACAATTGTCGCTAGGAATTTCTTACGAAAGATACGACGGTGATTTGTAAATAGTACTACCCTTCAGAAATCCTGATTTGCTTTGACATGCTTGAAGAAGAGAGAAGGAGTGGGAAACTTATGATGTCAAAATTTTCTACAGTCCCTCCTTTCCACAATACAAGATCGGTAATTCGGTATACAAGGCTTTCATCGACAGCTACTCGATTAAAGTTTGTGTAATACGACATCTCTGCTGAAAATGGTATTAGAGTTTACTATATAGTTCAATAGTTAATTAGAACTACTAATTAGCACCCTCATGTTTTGGGACTATGCAATTTCTCAGCTTGCAGCGCTTATATTTATCTTTATGTCGCAACAAGTTAAATAACTGACCCGCACTCTATTTCACAAAAAAATCTTTCCCCGGCAACTCCCATATATCCCGGGGACTGAACCGCGTATACGAGCCGTAATTTGTACGGTAAAATGAGCATGAGATTTGAATTATTCAAACTCAATCGTTTTCGAGCCAAAGGTATTAAGAAAACAACTTCGTGAGCCACATTCTTCCGATACTTCCAGCTACAGAGAATGCCAGTCTTATTGCCTGGTTTTTGAACAGTTTGTATATAGGTCAAGCTGTTTTTGTTGGTGGCTCGATTTTTCTTACCCCTCTGTACCGGTCTCCACTTGGAAACAAAGACTCCGCCTCCGGGTCAGTCAAGGCGAGAGTGAAGCTTTTTATGGTACTAGCAGTACGGAAAATCCAAGGTCGTTCATTGACTGGGAAAACACAGGTCGTTCATTGACCGCATCTTGCGTGTCGTGCTCCCCGGTTCATCTCCTTGCGCGTGTCTGTCGAATTCTTTTTTTCCCCGTTTAAAATTCGCCTTGAGTAGCAGTGTCTAATTGACAGGTCGTCGCTTTTTTCTTTCTTTTGCGTGGAGGTCGTCTCATTTGGGCAGAGATATATACTCCATAAGAACTAGAGACGATATACCACTCCTACGTGTCTAACCATCAGTACACCATTCCCTCCTCCGATAGTACACGGTGTGATGAAGATGAGGCTCCTCGACGCGCTACTCTGTTTGCTCGCACTGCTGTTGCTACCGACGGCAGCGGTGCGGGCATCCGGCGTGGGGAGAAGCCAACCGGCGAACGGGGCAGTTCTTCCCTCCACCGCCACGCTTGCCGGTTGCCAGAAGAGCTGTGGTAACGTGAGCTTTGAGTACCCATTCGGCATAGGGGCGGGCTGCTTCCGGCCGGCAGAGCCAGGCTTTGAGCTCATCTGCAACAACAGCCGGAGTGCCTCGCAGTCTCCCAGGCTGCTCCTGCACGACGGCGTCACGGAGGTCACTGATAATATCACCTGCGATTTGGGATCAATTATTGGTGTATCGTTTTCCCGTGCCATCTCCTTGAGATCTGAGGTCGATGCATACAGCATGTTCTGGAATCCTGGGAGATACAGTCAATATGGTTTCCAGCTAAACTTCACTGGTTGCGACTTCGATATGTACGTGCTCCAGCTTGACACGAACCAGACGGTGGGTCAGTGCAGTGTGACATGCCCTGACGAAGATATCACGGACACGGTGGCTAGGCAGAACTGCAACGGTGCAGGGTGTTGCTCCACGGACATTAGTACCGATACTTCTACAGGCTTCGAGATCAAGTTTGTTAGCCACCTCAAGATTGGAAAACAAAAGCTCCAAGCGCACAGTAACCGAAGCTCCATATGGGATACAATTGATGTAACCACTTATTTCGCCTCTCTTGCCTGGGGTATCTTCGTTGATCAACCCTTCTCCGCTGGCACCTTGCAAAACAGGACAGATTATGCATGCCTCAGCATTCAGCAACCATAGCAGTTCGGTCGGCCAAACATACCTATTTTATTATTGTGAGTGCAGCCATGGTTACCAAGGCAATCCATACATAACCGATGGATGCTCGCGTGACAAAGGTACGTACTCTCATATAAGAAGCTTAGTTTTCCTTTTTGTTGGTGTTTATTATGCAGAGCTAAAAAAAATCGATTTTTTTCAGAAAATTCTTATAAGTATTTTGTAACCACTATTTCAAATATATCTAAAAGAAAAAGATGGGATCGAACACATGCAAACGAAATGGTTGTTACTAAGTATATATATATATATATATATATATATATATATATATATATAAAGTCATAATATTTTTCGTTAAAACGCAACAAGAAATTTGTATACAAGTCCAAACTATGACGAACACCGCGCCATACAACTTAACCCGCAGTAGCTAACTAGGGGAGATGCTGGCGAAGACCTCGCACCCCCCTCCCCCTCCCCCCATCTGCCCACGAACTTGCCTTGGCCTTGATCATGTCAAGGTGGGAGGCCCTCGAGGGCCAAGTGTTGTCGAAGACGGCCATGTTACAGTGCTTACAGATCCACCACGCCGTGAGCATGATCGCTGACGAAGTGTCAGAGGATAGATCTAAGCTCTATCGACAACCAGTCTGTGAAGTCGTCTTCGGCAGCGTGGAGGTCCAGAGATGGATCGAATCCATGAAAACACCTCGAACCATATTGTCCTCGAGAAGGGGCATCCAGCCAGAATGGGTGCCATCGTCTCAACCGACTGGTTGCACATCGGACGACGCGAGATGTGGGAGCCCCCGTCTTGCGAGTCCCTCACTCGTCCAACATATGTCCTGGCAAGCAAGTCAGAAGAACATTACCCTAGGGCGCGAACGACTTTTAGTTCAGCTTCCAAGATCCAGATCGATTGACCCCTCAAAGAGGATGTTGTAGCAAGATTTAGAAAAATACTGGGAGTCGGTCGTCCACCGCCAATTCGCCAAACCAACGTGTCGGGCTCCAACATGGCCATTGATAATTGATAGATTAGGCACTATTTAGGGAGATAGTATATTTGCGGTGATTTGTGAGCTTTACGTGAATAATCGGTAAGATTCACTGAGTTGATGTCGTAGCATTATATATTTGAGCCTGTTTTCGATGACGAATTGTTTTTTACGTGTCATCTAGAAAGAGTGCTTTCGGAGTGAGAAAAGGAAAATGACAAAACAAGTACATGTGTTGATCAGTGGCGGAGCTTGAGGAAAATTGTTGAGGGCCAAAAGACAAAATATGAATGTTTGGGGGATGAGGAATAAAAGACTATTTTTTTTCCAGCTAGACCCTCTCCAAAAAAATCTTCACAAACTAGGCAAAGGTTGCCACCCCCCTCGACCCCACTTGTACTAAGAGAGATGATCCACTCAATATATTTTGAAGGTGATCATTTTTATTTATTTTGAATGTATATTATGCACTTAAGTTTTTGTCATGGAATTTTATATACGATAAATACTTCGATGGTTATATCAAAGGGCCTCGGGTTTTAGGTTCATCCTGGCCCCCGAAATTTCAAGACCTCAAAAACACGAAGCTGGAAGCCATCATCATACAATTATCGAAATTACGAACGGTTTTCATATTTGAGATCCTCGCGTCGAGATCTTTAAAAGTAGATCCCATGTTGATAGGCTTTGAGAAACTTTTTTTTCTCGTACTTTTTTACTACCTGTTCTGCATACTTTGTACATCGAGTAGCATCGTGTGGGTGTACATCCAGTACTAGTAGCAGCATGTACATCCGGTAGTGGTGTGAGAGTACATCCAATAGCATCGTGTATATCCAGTAGCAGTGTGGGTGTACATCTAGTAGCATCGTGTACATCCAATAGCGACGTGGGTGTACATCCAGTAGCAACATGGTGTACATCCAACAGTAGTAGCAGCGTACATGTACATCTAGTAGTAGCACAGTGTAACCGTGATGTACTCTCTATTACATAAAGTTTGTACATCATGGTCCGCGTAATTTGTACACCGTGGTAATCACACTTTTATTTGAATTTACTTTGTAATCACACTTTGTACATAGCGCATAGCACATACGTGAGCTGCGCACTACATGTGGTCGGAGAAACGGAACGATCGAGGGCAGGCACGCACACACGGGGTGGGCTTCGTACGATTCAAACGCACGTACGCGTGGGGGCTCGTGACGCGCATAGACGTACGCGAACGAGACGCAGCGGTCTTCGTTTCATGTTGTGACCAATTTCGCTTCCGCGTCGCATGTTCAGCGGCAGGCACGTGGCGTGCTGTGCGGTCACACGTTACCTTTGCTAAGGGAGCCCTTCACCTTCACGTAGTCATACCCTTCGCCTCTCCTAGGTGTGCTCACGAAGCCTACGGCCGTACGAACTTTGACTTTTGCTTCCTGGCCTCTAGATGGCCGGCTGACGGTGCTTGCCCGACCTGGCCGGCTTCACGGTGTGTGACTTTCTGTCTCAGAGAAAGGGGTACCTCACTTGTCAACCCCGTCACAACTAAGTGTTACTATCAAATCACAACATTAACTGTTAGTATGAATATTTACCATATAATTAGCAGTTTGAGTTGTACATGGTGGGTTTAACACGTATACATTTGACATATGGTTTTTCATTTTTGGTTCTAATTCCCTTGAAACTGAAAATGCATGTGTTGACCGTGTCATTAATACATTCTATAGGAGTTGATAATGTACACTTGTATTCTATAACATTTTCTTCATCATTGTGACGTAATCTTAAGATAGATATACTAACCTTTTTTGAAATCAGGGTATGGTCCGTTACAACGGAAGACCAACTGCTTGAGATGGTGTGGGAACATTAGTGTTCCTTTTCCATTCGGCCTAGAAGACGGTTGTTCTGCGAGGATATTGTTTCAATTCAGTTGTATAAATTCGACGTTGTATGCCTCCCCAGACATTGACGACTATGCAAATGACTACACCCCCCTTGTAAACTACATTGATGTTAACAATGGGATTTTGAAGGTCAAATATAGCTCATACGATGAAGAACAACTCTCATTGAGAATGACCGAACAACCTGAGCTGTATGTTGCTTCCGGGGAATCAGCATCTCAGCAATGGGCCGTAGCCAATTTGACATGCCATGAAGCGCAACAAAACGGAACAGGATATGCATGTGCTAGCATGAATAGCACGTGCTTGGCTGTCAGCTCCGCACGAGAATATGTTGGTTACCGTTGCAAGTGTATGCCCGGCTTTGATGGGAATCCATATATTACAAATGGGTGTAAAGGTACACTATGCATCATATATACGTCTCCTTTGTGCACCTCCTAATATGCAAATTATCTCTTTATTACCGTCTCGCGCCTTTTCAGTAAGTTATGTGTGCCTCGTGTATGTCAGTCAAAACGGTCTCAGAGACCAAAAACAAATCATAAGATGCAAGAAAGTGCTCAAATTTGTCTATATGCAGTTATGAACACATCCGCATGAGTTTGTTTTGTAATACTCCCTCCGTACGGAAAAAATATGTCTTTGGTTTGTCTAAATTTAGATGTATGTACACATGTAGTAAATATATGAAAGCTAAAAGTAACCTTTTCTTGAAATACTTGCAGTTTGGGCGCCATCCGGCAACTTAACTAGATTGCTTACGTATTTTCGCGTTGCTTATTGTTGCAGATGTTGACGAGTGCAACATACCAGGGACATGCAATGGGACTTGCCATAACACTGAAGGAAGTCATTATTGCACCGAATGTCCAGAAAAACAGTGTATGACACTTCAACAATGATGTGCACATCGACGAGAGAACAAAATCTTGTACTAGGTGAGTTCCGTAGCACAATAATTTTTCTGTGATGAGCTACACAAAATCCTGGACAGTACTGACAGACATAATCATTACAGGTATCGCCATTGGGATTAGCGTTGGTTTCGGAATTCTACTTCTGGTCATAATTGTAATTGTTTTTGTCCGTAGATGGAAAAAAGACATCCAAAAGCAGGTACGAAGAAAGCATTTTCGGCAAAACCAAGGTCTACTCCTCGAACAATTGGTATCATCAGATGAAAACGCGAGTGATAAAACCAGGATTTTCTCACTATCAGAGTTAGAAAAGGCAACAGATAACTTTGATCCCACACGTATCGTTGGTCGTGGAGGGCATGGCATGGTTTATAAAGGCATCTTATCTGACCAACGGGTAGTAGCCATAAAGAAGTCTAAAGTCATTGAGCAGGTTGAGATTAGTCAATTCATCAATGAGGTCGTTGTCCTCTCACAAATAAATCATCGTAATATTGTGAAGCTCTTTGGATGTTGTCTTGAGACAGAAGTCCCACTGCTAGTATATGACTTCATCCCTAATGGTTCATTATTTGGAATCCTCCATGGCAGTACCTCTAGCAGCTTTGTCCTGTCATGGGATAATTGTTTGAAAATTGCTGCAGAAGCTGCTGGAGCACTCTATTACCTCCACTCGGCTGCTTCCGTATCGATATTTCATCGTGATGTGAAGTCCACTAACATACTCCTGGATGGAAATTACACTGCGAAAGTATCGGATTTCGGTGCTTCAAGGTTGCTTCCTATTGACCAAACTCATGTCGTTACAAATATACAAGGCACATTTGGATACTTGGATCCGGAGTATTACCACACGGGTATTCTAAATGAGAAGAGTGATGTCTATAGTTTTGGTGTGGTACTTGTGGAATTGCTGCTGAGGAAGGAGCCTATTTTTAGAAGCGACTCCGGGCTAAAGCAGAACTTGTCCAACTACTTCCTATGGGAGATGAGGGAGAAACCACTTGCAGAAATAGTAGCTGCTCAAGTTCTTGAGGAAGCAAGGGATGAAGAGATTAATGATGTCGCTAGTCTTGCCGAGACTTGCTTGCGGCTACGAGGAGAAGAGAGGCCTACCATGAAACAAGTGGAGATGAAGTTGCAGCATGTGCGATCCAAAAGGTTGAGAACATCTCAGGCTTCTGTAACAAATGAAGACATGCAAACCTTGTTAAGTGGACAACGCCAAGTCACACGTCCGTTGCTGAGTGTTGAAAGTGGTATACTGGACAGAGCTAATTTAGCTTCTCAGAGGAACCAAAATTGCTACAGCTTGGAGCAAGAGTTCATGGCATCAGCGACTCTACCCCGCTAAATTGCTGGGTTTTCAGAGTATATGTTCGGTTGTCGGTTGTCTGTTTTCTCGTTTCGAGTCAGTGCGTATTTGCCATACTTTCACAGAGAGGGTAATCTATACTCTGTACTGCATAGTGCACCCAAGAATGGGAGATATTACAGTTTCCTTTGAATCTCCATAATGTAGTAATATGCTAATGATCCACTTTTGTTTCTCACAATTGGGCTTTGTACTACTGATTTGCGAGCAAGGGATATAATATTAATATGTACATTGTTCTTAACCAAGGAAACAATGCTACGTTTGGCATTGGTAGAACAACACCACAACAACTGCAAACTGAGCCTAACTCGTTCCAAGTGGTTTGTTGTGCTATTTGGAAACGTCAGTGAACCAAGCTCAACGAAGAAAAAAGGCCAGAAGCCAAACGTGATGCAAACCTTAGTGGAAAAAACAAATGGTATTTTCAAGCTTAACACACAATAGGGAGCAGAAATTCAAACTTCGTCACCTATCTTTTGTTCAAACCCTGTTACGAACGCATGACAAAATTCCTGCCGATTTGATTCCAATTCTCAATTATTGGTTCCATCCACATAAGAATAATAAATAAAAATGGTAAGCAACTATTACTGCCTGCTCTATAAGTTGATGGGAGATAATTCTTTCCTTTTCAGTTTCATGGTGCACAAAGGGCAAAAACATCAATGTTAAGCGTCTATAGTTACTTGAACATTACAATGTATTGGATCACTCATCGCTGCCTGAGTCTATAACTCTATATCAGAGTCTGCCTTTTGATGCGCTACTCCATTTGCAACCTTACCCTTTCCCCTGTTCTTCTCTTCTTCCTTGTCATCACTGTACTCGCTCTCGTAATCGTCATACTCCTCTTCTTCCTCCTCCTCTTCCTCCTCGATGCCATCTTCCGCCACTAGACCTTCTTCAGGCACATGGGCTCGAGTTCCCGCGCAGCTGCGCTTCAGAACCTTCAGCTTAAAGCTGGTCTTGCTGTCGCAGCCTATCCATGCGTCACACAAGCAGAAGGATGTCAGGTTGTGATTACCCTCCGCTGGGGCTTGGAACTTGCCATCACCAGCCTACTGCCTTTCTTCACTCTGTCAACTGCCTCCCTAACGGCAACTCCTATTTCCCTTGGACTTGCGCCTAACGCTTCCTGGGTATCTTGTATAGTCTTTGATGCTGCAGTTATGGCGGTAGCCTCGTCCATGAAGCTGACCTTCTCGGATAACCAAACCTCGTTAGAAGCCCCCGGGCAATCTACTTTTCCTTGGTAGCGAAGTGAGTAGCGACTAACGGAGATGGATAATCTCGGGAACGCTTATATAGCGCTCGCATTATAAGTGTGGCTGGGCAATCTACTTTTCCTGGGGCAATCTACTTTTCCTGAAGCGAAGTGTGGCTGGGCCGCATTTTCGTGGGCCCAATATCAGGTACGTTTTTCTCTTCCTTTTTTCTCTTTTCTTTGTTATTTTCATATCCCAATATTTTTAACATGAAATTTTTCAAAAATCCATACAAATTTCAATGGTGAATATTTTTTAAATTTGAACATTTTAAAAATATGAAATATTTTTAAAATGGACAGTTTTAATCTGAATAATTTCTAAATTTGAAAAAAATTCAAAATTTGATCATTTTCAATATACAAACTTTTTTAATCTGAACATTTTTTATATCTAGACATTTCAAAAAAAATGAACACTATTTAATTCTGAACATTTTAAAATTTGAATATTTTTCAAAGACTGGACAGTTTTCAATTATGAACATATTTCAAAAACTAAACATTTTAAATTTGGACGATTTTTTAGTTATGAACCTTTTTTAAATCTGAACAATTTTTAAAATCGTAAAAAGTGAACAAAATAAAAATAGGAACAATTTTTAAATCTATTTTTTGTTTGAAATCTGAACATTTTTCTAATTTGAATTTTTTTTATTTTTTTCAAATTTGAACAATATTATATTTGAACATTTTTCGAAACTAAAACATTTTCCAAAATCATAAAATGGTTAAAGAATGAAAAAGAAAAAAGAAAAAAGAAAACAAAATAGAAAGTAGGATATATAAGGTTTGCCAACTTAGCATCTAAATTTCGCAAAAGAAAAAACTTAGCATCTAAAAATCCATCTGAAAGCAGCAACACCGGTCCATGGACAGCAGACACAGCGCACACGCAGGCACGTAGGCGATAGATCAGATCGCTTTACGACACATGGTTTCTACCGAGTTGGGCGCCCACCTGACGGTCACCGGCGAGGTTCCAATAGAAATAGAAGTCAAGACAATGTGAACTGAGAAGGGAGCAGCAATCCATAGCCTGGCTGAGCGGGCGCACGGCCGGCTGCGGTTGAGAATGAGCTACGACGGTGCGAAGAACAAAGGTCCCTCCGAGCCGTTTCTGTCGCTAGCGGTGTGCAATTATGTACTGCGGTAGCTCACTTTTCACGACATTTATTTCAGACCAGAGGGAGTAGTTTATTGGTCTCTATAATTTGATTGTGTCTTATTTAGTCCTTTGATCATATATCAATATACGATTAATTCATGCCTTAAATTTTTGTTAAGGAATTTTTGATTGCCTACTTGCGCTTTTGTAGACATGAAGAGGAACATAGCCAGATCAATTTATAAATTAATTGATACTGGAGTGAGCCTAGCTCACTTGGCTAGTGGAGTGGATGTACAACCTAGCCACCCAGATTCAAGTCCTGATGGAAGCGAATTTGGGTTCTTATTATTTGAGAAAAAACTCGCTGTGGGGGCTTCCCCCACCGCTTTCCTTTCAAAAATTTATAAATTAATTAGGAACTCTTCAGTATGACAAGTTATTAATTTATTAACTCATATTACATAGTATGTAATAGACTAAAAATAAATTGGTACGACCACCACCTACAATGTGGAAATCAAATCATTCAATAATCATTATAGTCGGAGGCCAAATTTAGAAATTAAGATCTTGTTTTTTTATTTGCAAACAATATTGCTATATTTTGATATAAAATTTAAGTTTACGGTTAGTTTTACGTAGCTTCGATCTTAAATTATTTCAGCTGATCGATTTGAATCTACTCACCTAAATTATTTCAGCCATCCAAGCATTAAAAGAAAATATTAATTATAATTAGTCGGGGCTATTATGATCATTTGTTCACGAACAGAGGAACAGTTCTCGTCCTGCTCCAACCCTCGATCCACTATCTGCGGCGCCGCCGGCCTCCTCCTGTCGCCGTGCATCGAGCCAGGTACTGCTGAAATATTGTTGAAATATTAGCATCTAACATTTCCAGATAAATCCCTAAAGGCCCATGTTGTCACGCCTCGCCTCGTCACGACGCGCTCGCGTGACGCGGGTTGCGGGAATCTCGCGCGCTGCGTGTTGAAGTAGATGAATGGTCAACTGAAACGTTTGCCTTAATGAAAAATGAATATGTACTGAAACATTTATCTTAAGTGTTCTTAAGTACGGCAGTTTTCAGAATTCATTGCAAGCTGAAACGTCCGTCTTAAGTGCTCTTAAGTACGGGAGTTTTCAGAATTCATTGCGCTTAATGGAGAATGAATTTGAGCTGAAACGTTTTGTCTTAAGTGCTATTAAGTACGACCGTTACCAGTCTCTTAATTCTCCCCTTAATTGCGTGCGTTTCCGTTGGCCTTCCGCCTGCGTGTGTGCCTACATAAGAGAGGTCGCTCCTCTCCAGCAAACGCACCAGAAAGATAGCATCTGCTTGCGCCGTCACCATAGTTTCACCTACTGTTGCTGTCATCGCTGATCCCATCCCGTCCACCGCGTACACGGCTGACGGGAGAGCAGGCCTCCAAAGCTCCGCCTCTCTAGATCCTGTACGGGAGAGGGGCAATTAGGTTTTTGGGGAGCGTCTCCTACGCGACTGCTCGCTCCCATTCGTCTGCTTCATCTGCATCAACTACGTTCGCGTCGTCTTCTTCATCACCATGGCCACCGACGCCGACAAGGAGAAGGCTGCTGCTGACAAGAGGGTCGCCGACGAAGCCACCGCCTCTGCTGCTGCTGCGGCCAACTGGCCTACTGGAGGGTATAACATGTTTATCCCTCTTTTGATTATTTCCATGTCTGTAGTACTAGTCATATACGTAGATGTTTCTACTATCTGTCTAGTACATAGTTTTATCATCAAGTTTCAGTATGTCATTAGCACTGTTCACGTCATGTTCATAATTTATTTTTGGATTAATTTAATCGGAAAATTACTTAAATACTCAACAGGTACGTGGCTTGCGATGAGGGCATGAGCGGGCTGGTCGAGACGCTGCCCGCGCTCTACCTCTGCTACAGGGTTGGTCCTGAGATTTTAGGGGCCCGGGGCGAAGATAGAATTCAGGGCCCTTACAATATTTTTCTTCATATACGCATGTATGAAATAATACAAATGCAAAATTATAGTGTAGCCGATAGAATATTCATATAAAAATAGCAATATTTACATCACTTCAATTTTTTTGAGGAACTCATCACTTCAACTTAGGAACCATGTAATCACTTCAAATCTATTGAAGTCGTTTAAAAGCCAAATATATTTCTGAATGGCCTATATTGGTAACGAATCCGGGATAGATGCTTTATAACCATGCTGGAAAAAAACTAGTAATCGAACTTAGGGCATAAACTACCTATAGTAAAGAATTAGAGAAGATCAAAATTAATCAAATCAAAATACCTTTTGATCGCACGGACTGGTCGACAGGTTGGCCGGTTGGACTGGTGGCGGTGCGACGCCATGAGTGATCGGGAACGCATCCGGACAGAGGCTTCATAACCAATCTGAAAATAAAAAAACTAGTAATCAAAATTAGAGCCTAAACTAGCTATATTAGAAAATTAGAGAAGATCAAAATTAATCAATCGAGATACCTTCGGGCCCACACGGACTGGGCGACGGGTTAGCCGGTTGGACCTGCCGGCGGCGCAGAACCTTAAGCATCGGGAGTGCTAGGTGAGGCGAGAGATGATTGGGCGATGCGTTTTAGCTTGGGACGAATCACAAATAGATAGGGCGCATCGATCTAATCGCTATATGGAAAACTACTCCCTCCGTTCACAAAAGGATGTCTCAATCTTTTCTAGATTTGTATGTATGTAAGATTGAGACATCATTTTGTGCACGAAGGGAGTAGCTCGCAACGTCCCCGACTAGATCGTGTGCGTCTCCCAGGCCTATCCTCTCTGGGTAGATTACCAACAAGCCCAGTAGCGTGCTCGTCTCCCAGGCCTTTTTACGCTATTTCCCATTAAGTTTTTGGCGATTAAACATTATACACGGACTTGTATTTGTACGTACACATAGCTGGGAGGGGCCCCTGAAATTTTTGGACCCGGGGCGGCCGCCCCTCCCGCCCCCCCTCAGGACCGGCCCTGCTCTGCTACACCGTCGCCGTGAAGGGAGGCTGTGGCGTGGAGGTGAGCGCCAGCCCGTGCACCTGCGGTGCCTCGTCGGAGGCCTCCGAGCCAAATCTGCGGAAGAAGAGTGTTCTCTACTCAGGTCGCCCACACGCAAGACACCGTAAGTTTGCCTCTATCTGCAGTTTTCCCTTTCCATTACAGTTACTGTAATTGTGCCTACTACCATCACCAGTTCGCACAATATTAGTTTATTGTATCATTATGCCACAAAGAAATAAAATTAGCCTGTAATACATGAATCAGATAATTCCTATTAGATATAAGCCCATGTAGACAAAATAATGATCTATATTGCAACTTGTAACACCACCAGCACATGAGTGGTCACGATGGCCGTAATAGAGGTCTCTTTTCCCTAGAGAGATATATTCACATATTCAATACTTGCAGGCCAGCCGGAACTGCAACTCGTGTTCAGCAAAGTGCTCTATATTCAGGCCGCTCTTTGGTTTGCTAAAATACCTTTGAAGGTTAAACTGTTTGTTTGTTTAGCTGCTCGTAACAGTATTTTAACTACAGATAACTTTATACATGAGGTTGGATAAGTGTGCCTTGTTCTGTGATTGCAGTAAGACCATTGATCACGTCTTTTTGAGTGTTGTACCAAGGTATATGTTGGCTGTGGTTAAGTGTGTTTTTGATCCTCCCTTGCGAAAAATAACTATACTCTATATGCTTATTTTGGTAGGCTATCATTTTATATAGCATATGCTTAATTGCTTTGTGTGTCCCAGACATCTATTACTGATTGTAGCATGTACTTATTCTACTAGGAAAGACGCGTGTTTTTTTTTAGCTTTCTATGGCAAGTATTTATAATTGGCATACATGCTTCATTTTCTGATGATACCTTAATAATATTGTAAACTTTATGTGTAGGAACACATGGCCGAGTCCATGGCTGAGTACTGTGAGATTGTCAGCAAGATGTTTGATAGCGAGGATGAAGGTTTTCGGTTCTATAACAGTTATGCTCTTGAGAAAGGTTTTAGGGTGCGGAAGGAGTATGTCGAGTGGGATGGAACCAAGAAAGAGATTATTTTGAGGAAACTTGTCTGTAGTCGCGAAGGCTGCCGTGAAGAGAAGCACATGAAGAGGAAGAGAGAAGATAGGCTGCCTAGACTGTTCATCCATTGTAAAGAGATTATTTTGAGGAAACTTGTCTGTAGTCGCGAAGGCTGCCGTGAAGAGAAGCACATGAAGAGGAAGAGAGAAGATAGGCTGCCTAGACTGTTCATCCATTGTTATACTAATGGGATTTTTTTTTATCTGTAGCAATTGATCTCTGCGAAGAAGGCCATGGAGCACCCATACTTCAATGACATAGACAAGGAGCTGTACTGGAGTTGTCTTTTGCTTCCAGTGCAGGCTATTTTACCTCTGTTCTGTTTAGCGTGCACCATTCACTGATATTTGTGATGGATAATTAAATGTTTCCTTATGACGTTGGTGGCAGGGAGCTAGTAGGTGAGGAATAATTTCTTATATTCAGTGAGCTATTTTTAGTACCGTGTTGTATGCAGTCTAACTGATCCTAATCTGTTTTCCATGTTTATGTGTAGATATCATTGGTGTTGTTCAGAGCGTGTCACTTTACTTAAGGCAAGGGCACTGCCATGACATCAGTTGATGCAGGCATGGTTGCATATACTCCTGGTGGCTCGAGATCAATGTACTCTGTGTTGTTGATCAAGCGTTTGTGTATGGGACTGTCCTCTGTCACGAGCTATTTGTATATCTAGTTGTTCTGTTATTATCATTATCATCTATATTTGCTGTCTGATCCGAAAATGTCCAAAAAATGGAATAGGTCATGTCAAAATTTCGTAGCTCAAGGATCGATATTTTTAGAAGACTGGTCGCTGTTGAAGAATAAAAACGTTACATTAACCAAGAACTTGATCGTACTCCCTGCATTTTCATAGACTCCATCTTCGTACGCTCATGTTGTAACTTCTGATCCTAGCTTTATGCTTTTGCTTCAACTTCCGGACCATCTCGTCGTGAATCTGCTGCAGCGCTCGCACTGCATCTTCTTATACATCTCTACATGGATTTGATTCAAATTTCTGTACATGTTCTCGCGTTCCTGCTTTGTAGTCTGGTCCACAGCTTCACGTTCTTTTGTCGTCCGCTTGTCCATCTCCTCACGCTCCAAATGCATCTTCATATCCATCTCCTCGCGTTCGCGTTGCATTTTCTTATCCATCTCTGCGAGTGAATCAAAAGAGTGTGGTTAATATTTATATTAAAACTAGATACGTACAATGTTACATGATTGAAACCAGCAAAATGGTTGTTATCTACAATCTACATGAAGTTATTGAAATAGCGGTATATTACATGATTGCAACTATTGCAGGTTATTATGGCATATGTACAAATTAGCAATATCGAGACTGATACTACATCAGGTTATTATGGCATGTGAAGAAAATTATACCAGAAAATTAACAGCTTGACTAATATGCTTAAGCTCATCCCAGGCTGAACCTGCAAACTTCATATAATTATAGTCAGATTATAGCCAGATGACTGATCCTAGTAACACACCCCCACACCTCAATCCTCAAGCCTACGACCATACTAAGTTAGTTCATAATCTACATGATTCCCATGCGCTACAATGTTTACTCATGCAATTATATAAGAGGTTCCACCAAGACTCTGATATGTCCTGTTCAGGTCATTCACAATCGCAGCACAATCACTTCCTATAAGAATTGGCATGCAGCGATATTTACTATCGGGTTTATCCCTTCTAGAGCTGCCAGCCCTTCAGCATATTCAGCACAACAGCAGAATCACAATATGTCAGCATATGCTACCAATAACTTACTTCAAATTTTCTTCATGAAGATGACAGCAAGTCAGCAACGACCGGCGACAGAGGCATCCCGACGATGCTGATCTCGTTGCTGAAGAGTGAGCACACGGGGTCGACGAGCCCCATCATGCCCATGGTGGCAGCTGCCACGATATGGCCGTCACCACGCCAGCATCATCCCGTACGACACGCCTCCCTTCTTCAACCCCTGCATCTCCTAGCTCAGGGTGCTCCAATCCCCGGAGATGAATAGCACATGCACATACACAACGGCAGAGTCGGCGTTGCTCCAGAGCTGCATCTCCGTTCTTCAGACCGCCGACAACGACAGCGTAAGCGCGAACCCGGCCGCGAACACCGCCGGCACGGTGCTCTTGGTCCCGTCCGAGCCGTGGCTCACGCAGACGAGCGCGGGCGCGGCGGAGACGGCGCGCAGCACCGCCGTCAACTGGATGCCGTCGACAGGTTGCCAAAGGCCGTCCATGGCGCCTGCGACCAGCTGCTGCCGGGGAGGTGGAGAGGTCCGGCGACGGCGCAGGTGGCCGCTACTGCTGCTGCCCACGAGATTAACCTCGCTCAGCCTGTCGTCCCTGTTCAGCGCCGCCGCCGCCGATGACCAGCCGGCGTCGGCCTCTTCTAGCTCCTGCTCTTTCCGGGATCCCCACGATGCCGCCGCATGTACACCTCCTGCTGGGTGGCGGCCTTGGCACCGACGACGCCGGCGGAGAGCGGGCAGGGGATCTGCTGCTCGGCGACCTGACTCCCAGGCCCGCCTGGCCTTGCTGGGCGGCGGCCTCGGCACCGACGAGGCCGGCGGAGGCTGCTCGGCGACCTGACTCCCAGGCCCGCCTGGCCTTGCTGGACGGCGGCCTCGGCACCGACGAGGCCGGCGGAGAGCGGCCGGGGGATGTGCTGCTCGGCGACCAGACTCCCAGGCGGAGGCGTGGAGACGGTGGGATGGATCGCACCTGCTGCCGGCGATTTGGGGAAGCGGGGGAAGAGAGTGAGTGGGGGACGGATCGCGGAGGCGATTCAGACAGTGGGGACGTGGGCGAATTACCTAAATACCCTACAGCCACATTTAGAGGGTTGCTGCTATTTGCTATATCTCGCTATTTAAAACATTGGTTTTATCTCCACAAATTTTATTCCAAACAAAACAACACGCATTTGTGCGCCTAGAAAAAAAATCTTCACATACATATGACCTTTATCTTTTCTGCACCCTCATGGTAAAATCCTGGCTCTGTTCCCGACTGAAGGACAAGCCTTGCGGGCAAATCTTTTTGACAGTTGCATCACTAAAATGTGGCAGCTGCAAGAATGGTGCCATTCCTTCTAAATTACCTCCACCGGCTTTTCGAGCACTGAGAGGAACAACCTGAAAATATGTGTTCATGTATTTATATTGCCATCAATGGTGATAAACAAGCTTATGAACTGCGAGAGCATTTAGCTACATAAGCCAAAATCTAATCAGAGCACGTGAAAGTGTAAATTGATAACAACTAAATATTCGAGGAAATAAATAACAGAATACTTGTGGATAGATGCAGCAGAATGTGATGGTCATGAACTGTGACACAATGAAGTACTAAACAGAGAGCGCTAAAGAACACATGCAATGCCACTGAGAACTAACAATGATTACCAGGAAGTGTCCACATTACCAACAAGGCCCCAATGGTGAAATATAACAACATGGTAATGTGTCAGGTTCTAATCAGTCTGTTCGCCTCAATTACATGCAAGACATAGAGTAGTACTTTTAGATAAAACTACAAGACACATCACAGCAAAAGAGTGTGTGCGAAAACCAAAATCATATTTTCGCGCAAATAATTTTAAAACACTAAGTGATTGAAGTTTCACTTGAGTTGGTGGAATTGAAGTAGATCATCAACTTGAGCGTTACAAACTTTGAGATGATCTTGGCTTAAAACCTATTTTTGGGCAGAGAGGTACTCAATAAAATTGTTAAACCAAGTGGGAAAATATCTTGTTACATCAAAACATTACCTCAGGAGTGTAACATAAATCTAGTTATTCTTAGGTATCATCTCATCATCTTGTCTAACCTTATATGTTAGACATATCTCTAGTAGATGGAAATCATTCTAGTCTTAAAGACAAATTGAATTACTTAAAATCTTAACAAAGATCTTTTCACCTTATCTAGTGAATCTTAACTTCTTATCTCCTAATCTTCTTGAAGTTATTCAACCAGGGAAGCATCTCAAGAAAAGAGGTAAAGCAACAAGAAGGTGTTGAAGAAGGATTTCCAGGATGGCATAGAAGTATTATGCCACATCAGTATTGAGAATTTGGAAACTCTTCTATCATACTCCATTCTTAACAATCTCTCTAGAAAGAGTGTGATATTCTAATGTTAGTGTATTATAGAAGTAGTTTGGTAACAAGCCTTATAACCTTGTTAACAAATCACTTTTGTATTCTCAAACAATTGAGTGTCATATACAAATAAATGGAAGGTCAGATAACCTAGAAGCTACTTGAATATGAGAAGTAATTGGTGACAAGCTTTGCAACCTTGTTCACTAATCCTTCTTATATGCAAAAGGCAACTGGATGTCATAAAATAAATACATTCCTCTATAGATAACAATTGAGATGGATGTCTTCACCATAAGGGTGAGGCAGGTGATGTTGGATACTAGATAATTGACTCCAAGAACTCGTCTTAAGTCCATGCTTGAATGGAGGGATCAATACCAAGTTAAAGACATCATGGGATGATCATTTGGAGCATCTGGATACAAGTCGGAAACTATGGGATACAACCATGATTCTTACAAGGGTAGCATAAAGAGGAAATAAAACACCACACTCCAACTTAGGTAACATATACATGTTTTTGTATAAAAAATGATATGGTAGTTTATGGTGTTTCTCCTAGGGTATGTTTATCAAGGAGAAAGTAAAGCCAATTCATAAAGCCATATGATCCTCAACCATGTTTATCCATCATATGAGTTAACCCTTAAGATTCATGTGAGGGGACAAGTCTCAATTGAGAAGAGATCACAAGTTCATCATGTGACAAAGATCATATGTCATAATTAAGATTTCATTCTCATGAGATGAATTTGGACATGTGGTAATAGCAACCCATGGACTATTTAGTCAGCAGTTGTTCTTACAACTTGCTTCCATAATCACATAAGTATCTTTCCTTACCAAAGAAGTGTATCAACCTTTTATACATCAATATGAGTTATAGAATAAGGCAGGATTCTATTCTCATCATTTTATTCATCTGTATCACCATAAGACCTGATCTCAGGCAGGACATCTATACTTGGTGCAAACAGGACATCTGATCATGTTTTTACATGATATAGAAGTCATGCCCACAAGTTAATCCATCAAGGCAATGTATCATGCTTGAATGCATTTGACGTGAAACACTGTGTATACTCTTTGTAGTCGTCACAGTAAACGTACTATGCCTATATATTGCTGGACAACAATTGGAGTTGCTCAGAAATTGTTAAAGCATAGGAAACCAAGTTTGAATATCCTATTCAACTATATCTTGGAGTCAAGCCATTAAATTATCCTCTGTATTTGCAAACCAATATCTACAAATCGATACTAGCATAACAAAGTATCCACATATTGCTTTAATGCAAAGCAAAAATAAGTAATGTAAGGCCACATATGTTATTAAGGTAAATAAGTTCAAACTTGACCAAAATCACCTTATATGTTAAAGTAAATTCCAAATACATCAAAGAATTAAAATTCCAAGTTGATAATAATAGGTAATCACAAATTACGAAGTATAAGCAATATTTGTTTTGTTGCTATAATGCTCCATAAATAAAACCACAAGCTAAACATACATAATAAGAAGAAAACATAGTTAACATTTCAAAAACAACAAGTTTTCTCAAATAAACAAATAGCAAAATATTTTAAGTTGTTAAAATAATGTAATTTTAAGAATAGAAATCTTAAGTTACATATTTGGTAAAAGGAAATAACTCCAAGTATGCTCCCAAGAAATTTAAACAATAAATGAATACTAAATATACAAATTATTCAAGTTTCAAATTCAAAAGAAACTCATTTGTGTAATTTTGAACAATCCAGGACTTTTCTGTAATCAAAACCATCACAGACAGGTCCTTAAACCATTTAAAACAGGGGACAGGGGCATGTTTACACTGTTTCTGTAATTTCCTGAAAACCCAGGGGGTTTTCTGCAAAAACTTCTTTTCCTTTTCTTCTTCCTCCTCTCGCCAGAAGGACGAGGCCGACGCCGCGCTGCCACCTCGTCCTTGTCTGCTTGCTTGCGGGGATAAGAAGCCCGGGAGACGTCCCCATCGATCTCTCTTCCTCACTTCACCTCTCTTCCTTGCTCTCTCCCAGGAATCGACCGGAAAACACAAACCCTAGCTCGTCCGGCCGCCGCAGTTCGCCATCGATTCCGGCCACCCCAAGGCCTTCTGAGTTGCTGCGGAGGTTAGCCATACCACCACGGTGCTCTGAGTCGAGTAGCTCGTGCTGTGGAGCCCGGGAGGAGGCAAATTGCTCCGTCGTCTTCAACTCAGGCCGCCGGATGTCGAGGAAGTTTCCGTCGCCATCCGTCGTCCCCAGGCCTTGCCGAGCCGTCCGTCGTGCCCGTGGTGAGCATACGAACCTCCCTGCACTCTCAATTTGCTATAATTCGCGCTGAGCCGTCGTCGTGTCTTGCACCATCTCCGGCCGCCGCAATAGCTCGCCGCCGAGCTAGCTCCGGTGACTATACCGGGGCGGCGCCACCACCTAGAGGCAGCCTCTCTCGGGCACATCTTGCGCGCGTAGCCGCGCGTGCCAATTTGGTCGCCGCCGGCGAGAACAAGCCCGGCGCGGTCCTGTTCTGTGTCTATGACACGCTGGACCCACATGTTAGCAATTTTTTTTCCCCAAAATTCCAGAAATTGAATAAAATTTGTAAACTCAATAACTTTTAATCTATAATTCAGAAAAATATGAATAATATGCCAAAATGTTCACAAAAATAAAATCTATAAGTTTGTATCAATAAAATTTGTATTTGATTAAATTTGAACTATTTCCAAAATGGAATAAGTAATTATCCATTCTTTAAATTATGAAATTATAATAGTGAATTTAAAATACATTTCAATTCCAATTTAAAATGTTTTACATGTCTCAACTTTGAAAATTCTAAAATGTGTTTTCGTTATTAACATGCAATGTTCTTAATTCGATAATTGAATAATTAAAATGATTCCTTATTTAGGAAAATAATTAATAAGAAGTAAGTTCATAATTTTGAAAAAGAGTTATAAGCCTATGAAAATCTGATCTTCTATTTGTTTATAATCTGTACCAACAAACAAATATTAGACAACACTTTGAACTGCTTAGTTCTTTATGAATAAATGTATCACATGTTTCATTTACTATTTAATATTGTTTTCATCTAAATTTTGATTAAGTGAAATAACTAAGAAACCATTTAAAGGTTCTTAACATCATGTTAGCAATGCAATAGGTTCTACTCTATAAACTACACCATTCATGCAAAGTAAACAAAGTTAAACACATGAGCCACTACTCTTACTATTTGAGCATGTTCCAACATTTCACACCTTTTATTTCTTCAAAAGTTATTCTTTTTGCCTTCATGAACAATAGTATTACACATCTCTTTAAGTAAATCAAGTTATGATGTGTTCTTTCAACATAAAAATGATAACCAACCCTAGCACACACGACTAGTGTTATGACGTTGTTTTACTTTATTCTCATGCTTAATATGATACTCTAAAGAAAGGTTTTAAACTCATATTTCTTGTAAGGTAAACTTGGAGATAAACCCATCTAAGGGGAAATCACCAAACTCCAACAACTTTCAACCATCAAGAGTGAGGTACGGGGGTTTCCGACGATGCATCTCATACTTATGCATAATAGCATGTTGCTTCTTCAAACATTAGTCCTTACCGGACCAATGACGTTCTTCCTGATTTTTGGAGTCATTATAATATCGAAGACCGTGGCTGCATAATCTTGCAGTCAAAAAGGCAAGTTCACTCTTGCTCATGTCCTACTTGATTATGTTTATCAAAGTAAATGCAAAATACTATGGTTTATCATTGCATGAAAAAGTAAAACCTATCTTCGAATGATGTGAATTGCTATATATATATTGTTGGCTGGCAGATGGAAGTATGGAACCATGGTATGATGTGGTTGGTGGAGGTTCCATTTGCACGGGAAAGTATTACCTAGGACTTAAGAACCAATGCCGTTAGTGTTCTTGTGCCGTAAATGAAGCGTTAACCATGAGACTTGGAATGGGACGGGAAAGTCATCTGTGATCTTTTCCCTTTCGCATGTCAACGGACTGCCAGTTCCGTAGGCTGTAGATCTTGCGAGACTACATGCACATGGGTGGGATCCCTTAATTCTCACGGTTTCTGGGGTCTATGATGGATTGTAGGGATGTCTGGAACGGTCTATCTTTATGGTATAGGTGTGAGGACCTCGGGTCCGGTTCGGTCTATCATAAGATAAAGGGGAGGACAACCTACAAAAGGGTGGGCATGCGGGTTGTTGGAGAAGCACGGCGAATGGCTTGGATCACCGACTGGGCCCCACACCAAAGGAAGTGTGGACGGGAAAGAATCACCCGGTTGTGCAACAAGGCGTTGATCTCTTATGGGTAAAGTAACGCACCTCTGCAGAGTGTAAAAAAGTGTGACATGTTACTCCCTGTTCCGGGAAGGAGCTGCGAACGCTGCAGGAAAGGTGGCTCCATGAAGCCCTAGCACCTGTGAATGGATGACGGGCATAGTTTTCTGAAGATAAAATAAATCTTTTCCTAAAAATGTTTTACAAAGATATGCATGTTCATCCATGACCTTTTGGTATGGATGGTAGCTAGTGCATAAAACACCTTATTCCTATTATATGAACTTGCTGAGTAACGCTCGTGTTGCTCACTCTTTCCTCCGTTGACCCCTGCTTAGATTATTGACGACAGCAGAGGAAGGACAGGAATCCATAGCGATGTTGTTGAGATCTCGACAAGGAGTCAAATCAACCTGGTGGGCCTGAAGGAGTCAATCCTCTACTTTGCCAACGGATGCGTGGTGACAATAGTACAACGGTGGACACGTTGACAACAATGCGCATGGACAAGATGACTATAACTGGATGGAGGAGCACAACTCTAGACACGGAGATTCTAGATGGATAGATAGGGCTGTGACAACAGCAGTAGTGGATTAGGAGTTAGAAGTAGAGCTGGTATCCAGCTTAGTCCTTCGACTTGAGTCTTTTGGGAGTTTCTTTTGCACGAGACCTACTTCTGTTTGTAAAGAAGGTTCTCGAGATTTTGTATTGAATAGTGTTGTAATCCTATAGTGTTACCTTGGACCGACTATGTTTCTGTTGTACTACTCCGAAGGATGTAATATTTACGGAATGGTCCTTTCGTGAGTATTATGTCAACGACTTGTACACTACAACATGCAGTGGTGTGTTGGGTCACTACAATAACTCCTAAGTTCTTATAAAAAAAAGTTGAGATCATGGTTAAAAAAACAATTAGTCTATTAAACAAGAGTTGGCGAAGAGGTGAAAACTCGTTTCAGAACAGAAGAGCCATGTACTAGCATTCACAGGTTAGAATTGTCTATTTATCAGGTTGTTTCTAGTATTAGTTTTCTGATAGTTCATTTGACCCAAAAAAAAATTGAGCAAGAGTCCAAAATTGTAGGAGCAAGCAGAAGCAGACGGTAGCAGGTTGGGATTATTTCAAGAGAAAGTTTGAAGGCTAATCAAGGAGAAGCAGAAACTGAAGATGGAGCTCCAAGAACTGACGAGTAATTCTCAGCATAGCTGTACTCAAAATGGCTGAACTTAGTTGCCGTGTGCTCATTCTGCAACAAGATTTTCAGAGACCACCGGCCATGGTCACAAGAAACTGTAAAGTATATACGGATATAGAACTTAACAGATAGTTGGAGACTAATCACACATTGCAAAGTTGGGAATGGATCTTCAATCCTTTTCTGGGAGGATTTGTGGCAAGGCAAAAGGAGGTGCTGGCTAGTTCTTTTCCTTGGTTATACTCCTTTGCAAAGGACAAACAGTTATCTGTCAAAGAGTTTCTGTCCCTGGAGAATATGCATGATGGGTTTCACTTCCTCTTTCTGTGGAAGCATACCAGGAGTACAATGAGCTACAGCTGGTTGTTAGAGATTGCTCTCTACAGGATCAAGATGATGCTTGGATCTTTAATTACAATAAAGGAGTTTATACTTCAAAAAGTTTCTATAACTTGCATTTTGCCCAGTTGCCTTGTCATGGACCTTCCAAGTGGATCTGGTCTTCCAAATGCATATCCAAGCATAAATTTGTTGCTTGGTTAATTCTTCATGATAGGATCAACACAAAGGACATGATGCTGAGGAGGCATTGGAAGGTTACAGATGATAATGATTGTGTTTTGTGTCATGCTCATGTTTTGGAAGATAGAAATCATTGTTCTTCGGCTGCCAATTCAGTGCAAGAGTATGGAATTACTTGAATATTGATTGGATGGATGGTGCAGTTGCAGATTGTTTGAAGCAGGCCAAGAAAGGTTTTATTGTTCGTTGTTTCATTGAGGTTTTAACTTTGGCTTGCTGAAATATTTGGAAACAAAGGAATGACTGGATTTTGGAGAATTTTCGGCCGTCCTTTAGAGATTTTTTTTAGCCTAAACAGTGGGTTTCCCCACTGCATTTTTAATTTTATTGATTTTGAAAAGTAAAGAGTCTGTACAACAGGTAATTACAGGAAAAAAGATATGTGCAGTGCTAAATATACAGACACACTATCAGGTGAAGCGAAGAACCCAGCTTTCCATGCCCCGGTACGCCTTGCGTTTAGCCTTATGAAGTTGGAGGGCCATCTCATCTTTGAACTTCTTTCTACACCGATACACACTCGGGTCTTTGCCTTTGAAGATGAAGTCATTTCCTGTAGTCCAAAGAGCCCAGGCTACAAGAGTAACAATTTCCAGAGAGAAAGGTTGAGCAATCTCAGCTCGGAGGCTCATAAAGTCATAATTACATCTTCGATCGGGAGGTGAGCAGCTCCAATATCGTCCCAATTTGGACATAGGTATTTCCAACAGAGGCATGCAAAAGGGCACTCGAAGAACATGTGCTGCCTAGATTTCATCACATTGTTTCCACACATCACACAGGCATATGAGGGCATGAAGAAGTTCTCCATCCTGATTTTTTGCTCTCTATAAATAATTTGTACAGTCCTTTTTGATATCTAATAAAGAACTGTGGGGGACCCCACTACAGTAATCCTTCAAAAAAAACTATATACAGATATAGGTTTGGTATATTTACGTTTGAAACAACTACAATTGTCGCTAGGAATTTCTTACGAAAGATACGACGGTGATTTGTAAATAGTACTACCCTTCAGAAATCCTGATTTGCTTTGACATGCTTGAAGAAGAGAGAAGGAGTGGGAAACTTATGATGTCAAAATTTTCTACAGTCCCTCCTTTCCACAATACAAGATCGGTAATTCGGTATACAAGGCTTTCATCGACAGCTACTCGGTTAAAGTTTGTGTAATACGACATCTCTGCTGAAAATGGTATTAGAGTTTATTATATAGTTCAATAGTTAATTAGAACTACTAATTAGCACCCTCATGTTTTGGGGCTATGCAATTTCTCAGCTTGCAGCGCTTATATTTATCTTTATGTCGCAACAAGTTAAATAACTGACCCGCACTCTATTTCACAAAAAATTCCTTCCCCGGCAACTCCCATGTATCCCGGGGACTGAACCGCAAGCCGTAATTTCTACGGTAAAATGAGCATGAGATTTGAATTATTCAAGCTCAATCGTTTTCGAGCCAAAGGTATTAAGAAAACAACTGCGTGAGCCACATTCTTCCGATACTTCCAGCTACAGAGAATGCCAGTCTTATTGCCAGGCTTTTGAACAGTTTGTATATAGGTCAAGCTGTTTTTGTTGGTGGCTCGATTTTTCTTACCCATCTGTACCGGTCTCCACTTGGAAACAAAGACTCCTCCGGGTCAGTCAAGGCGAGAGTGAAGCTTTTTATGGTACTAGCAGTACCGAAAATACAAGGTCGTTCATTGACTGGGAATACACAGATTCCATCCACAAGTGCTGGATATTTAAATGGCAGTAGTACATGACCAGTATTGCAATATCTGGATACTCTTTCAATTATTCTAGTAGTAACGTGAGGAAAACGTCAGTCTTATTTCTACTATTTTCTGGCTCCAATTAACTTGAACCGCATCATGCGTGCCGTGCTCCCCGGTTCATTGATCTCCTTGCGCGTGTACCACTCACATTGCTGTCTAATTCTTTTTTTTTCCTTTTCGTCTATAACTGCGAGACAGTGCAGTCCCGTTTAAAATTCGCCTTGGGTAGGAGAGTTGACAGGTCGTCGCATTTTTTTTTTCATGGACGTCGTCGCATTTGGGCAGAGATATATACCACTCCTACGTGTCTAACCATCAGTACACCATTCCCTCCTCCGATAGTACACGGTGTGATGAAGATGAGGCTCCTCGACGCACTCCGCTGCTTGCTCGCACTGCTGTTGCTACCGACGGCAGCTGTGCGGGCATCCGGCGTGCAAAGAAGCCAACCGGCGAACGGGACCGTCCTTCCCTCCACTGCCACGCTTGCCGGTTGTCAGAAGAGCTGTGGCAACGTGAGCTTCGAGTACCCGTTCGGCATAGGGGCGGGCTGCTTCCGGCCGGCAGAGCCAGAATTTGAGCTCATCTGCAACAACAGCCGGAGTGCCTCGCAGGCTCCCAGGCTCTTCTTGCACGACGGGATTACAGTCTTACAGAGGTCATCGACGATATCGTCGTCACCGACGGTCACGTGCCAGAAATTTCTTTATCACTTTCCCATTCTATCTCCTTGAGATCTGAGGTCGATGTATACAGCATGTCTTGGAATCCTGGGAGATCTTTCTTTCACTATGGTTTGCATCTAAACTTCACCGGTTGCAACTTCGACATGTACGTGCTCGAGTATGGCACGGACGCGACGGTGAGTAAGTGCAGTGTGACATGCCCTGACGAAGATATCACGGACACGGTGGCTAGGCAGAACTGTAACGGTATAGGATGCTGCTCCACCTGGTTCGACTTCGAGACTGCTACCGGCTTCGTATTCAAGTTTGTCCGCCACAAGATTGGAGAACCAAAATTCAAAGAGCACAGTAATAACCGGAGCTCCATATGGGATACAATTGATGTAACCAGTGAGTACGCCCAAGTTGACTGGCGTATCATCGCTGATCAACCCGTTTCCGGTGGCACCTTGCAAAACAGGACAGATTATGCATGCCTCAGCAACCATAGCAGTGATTATAGCAATGAGGGATCAGTCCTCAGTTATGCCTGTGCCTGCAACGATGGTTACCGAGGCAATCCATACATAACCGATGGCTGCTCGCGAGACAAAGGTAACTACTCTGTGATAAAAATGGTACTTTTTCTTACAGTGTGCATGCACAGCCGAATTTCTTAGAATTTTTTGTTCACGAAAATTCTTACATTTTGTGACAGCTATTTCTATGACATTGAAAAAATAAGGGGTGGGGGGGAGGGGGTCGTTCTTTTATATATTGAATGTCATAATTTTATTACTAGGTTTTATGGACGTGTAGCAAAAAAATATGTGGATTATGTTTCCCCTTTTTACGGAGTAGAATAGTTAGTTATCCAGCCAATGGATGGTTTTCTTCTATATGATTACTATCTTCCTCTCGGATTGTTGATTTCTTCCTCTCCTAGCTCTTCTCATCTAAGATACAGTTTTCCCATTGTCGACATACTATTTTCACAAACAATTCAGAAAGCTAGTTGTGATGAGATTTTTGAACCATCTGGGATGATACTATGAGTAAAAATAGGACAAATACCATTACACGGACGATGTGCACCCGGGAGCACATGCTCCCGGTTTTTTCAAAAAAAATGTGAAAATTCAAAACATGTCAAAAAATTCGAAAAAAATCATGCACGTACCTGAGCATGTCACGCACCATCGTGTCAAATTTGGCGACGAAACGACATCGCGGCCGCCCTGTGCAAAAGTGTCAAATCTCAGATCTGAAAATTCAAAAATTTGGATCTATTTTCTGTCAGAATTTTGTCATTTTTGCACAGGGCGGTCGCGATGTCGTTTCGTCGCCAAATTTGACACGATGGTGCGTGACATGCTCAGGTACGTGCATGATTTTTTTCGGAATTTTTCGACATGTTTTGAATTTTCAAAAAAAATGTCGAAAAAAAAGGGAGCATGTGCACCCGGGTGCACATGTGAGTTTCCCCAAATACCATGCCAGACTTTATTATACACCACCAGTGATGCTAATGATTAAGCACCCTTGCTTCTTCCCCAAATCGTAGCTATCTTTTTGCAAACTCGCAGTCGTCTACATCTGAAGTAATCCTGCTCCCCTGTCTACGAGCAATCGTCGTTGTCTCATGGTCTCCGATGAACTGCATGTCTAGTCGTCCTCGAGAGTTGAGAGCGTGGCCATGTTGTAAACCGAGTGAAATGCATCCATGGTCCCTAAATTTGTTGGCCGTGTCTAAAATGGTCCTTAAACTTAGAAAATGATCTAATATGGTCCCTAAACTCGCTTAATATGTCCACATACCGTCCAAAACTGGATTCACCCGTATATTGATAATGTGTCGTTGTATAGATCCGTAACGGAAAATGTATAAACTAAAATATTATATCTTTTATTTTGTTTATCCAAAATTTCAAAACTGTACCTTTGGAAAGGCTAGAATAGAATGACACCCTTACTTTCCAATTTTATTAATTTAAAATCATTCAATTTTCAAATGCAGAATTTAAGTACTTTATCATATCGTAAGTGCTAGAAACCCTTTAAATTAGTTATTGTGCAAAAGCTGCATTTTGTGGCGGTTTCTGCGTACATAACTACGTATACACGCGATGCAGTTCTCATGTGTGTATATATGAGCTACTACTCACTTTGTAGAAAAGTTGCTACTACTCACTTTGTGAACATAACTAATAAGTACAACATCCGGTTTTCTAAGCTATAGAAAAGTTGCTACTACTCACTTTGTGTATGAGCTGTCAAATTAGATCGAACATAAACAAAAAAAGGGTATAAGTCCTCAAACGGGCCGGGAACCAGCCACTAAATGCAGGAAAAATAAGCTAGTTCATGCATGCATCGATGCACACAAAGTGCATACGTTTGAAACTCGTCACGTTAGCTGGTTCATGTATATGCATGCAATGCCCCAGTGATGAGTGAAATTCATCAACTGTCCCAAACTTGATTTACCCATATTGAGTAATTTACGCATCCCACTTGTTAGTGAGAGAGAGGTACTGGAGGAAAAAATAATTAGGAATTAGGAAAAATATGTACAGCCCATATGTACATTTGGAAAAACATTTCAGTTTGTAAATCCATTATGGGCTAAGCTTGAAACACAGTTTAACCAAAAATATTGTTGACCATTGGTGAAATATATTTTAAGAGAAATATATGATCCTTATTTATCCTTTGCTAAAATAATCAATTTTAAAGGGTATATAGAATTAAATATATGATAAAATACTCAAATTAATCATTTAAATTTTGAAAAAATTAAACTTTACCAAAATGGGAAACTAAGCATGACATTGTATTCATGTCTTCCCAAGGTTTCTAGGAAGGTACAGTTTGTAAATTTTTGATAGATAGAATAAGAGATATGGGTGTTTTAAGTCTAATGCATTTTTAGTTTCAGACTAATACAACAAGTCAGCAAAATATGGCGTCAATCCAGTTTTGAACTATACGTGAACGTGCTGAGCAAGATTAGGGACCTTATTAGGTGAAAATTTTGGCTGCCGGGCACCCGTGCTCACTCTATTTATTTATTTTAAACATTTTACAAGTTTTTAAAAATCTAGAAAAAATCTTGCATGTTGTCAATAATGTATCTCAAGAACATGCAAAATCTCACTTTGAAATATTTTATATTTGGGGCTACAAAAAATGACAAATGCATGGATCTGAGTATACACACTTTTAAATTTCCAAAGTAAACAATATTTTGTTATTTTTGTGTAGTCCCTGATTTAAATAATTTCGCATTATGGTTTTGCATGTTTGTAGGATGCATCATTGACTACATCCGGATTTTTGTTTCACATTTAAAAAAAATTGTAAATATAGTTTCTAAAATTTAATTAAAATATAAAGGAATCACTGGTGCCCGGAAGGCAAAACGACTTTTCGCCTTATTACATCATTTTCAGAGTTCAAGTACCGTTCTGGACATAGCCAGCAAGTTTTAGGACCATAGATGCATTTGACTCTTGTAAATCTTCATCGTCGACGACTTGATTGTACCTTTTTCTCTTTCGGGAGTATCAGGTCTGTTTTGCTCTTTGGAGAATGGAGATCGTTGCAAACTTGCAACATCTGAATAAGGGTGTTGTGTGCTTGTGGCTCTCACGTTCTCAATTATAGGACACTGGTTCTTCCCCTTGGCCAACAAGTCATAACCCGCTGCAGCTCTGTCGCGCGTTGCTCCATCCAGCCACCCGTGTGTATGTATAGGATATAGGACGACTCGTTGTTGTGCCTCCGTTCATCCATTAACTCTTCCTACGTAGTAGTAGTAGTTTGCGTTGTACTTGGTGAGTTGGTGGCTTTAACCAATATAAATTTGACATGTGTAAACTGAAACTGCACGTGCTGTTTCATTACTATATTCTTCAATTAGGAGTTGCTCACCTGACCTCTAGTATTGTGTAATATTTCCTTCATCTTTGTGACGTATGAAATCAGGGTATGATCCGTTTCAACGGAAGACCAACTGCTCTAGACAGTGTGGGAACATCAGTGTTCCTTTCCCATTCGGCCTAGAGGATGGTTGTTCTGCAAGGATGTCGTTTCAGCTGAATTGTACAAATTCGATGTTGTATAGCCTCAAGGACATAAAATACTATACCGATGAAGACGCCACCCTTGTAGACTATATAGACATTAACAATGGGATATTGAAGGTCAAATATAGCTCATACTACGCAGAAAAACTCTCGTTGTATGTGCGTGGAGATCCTGGCCTCTATGTCATTGCTTCCGGAGAATCAGCATCTCAGCAGTGGGCCGTAGCCAATTTGACATGCCATGAAGCGCAACAAAACGAAACAGGATATGCATGTGCTAGCACGAATAGCACGTGCTTGGGTGTCAACTCCACACGAGGATCTGTTGGCTACCGTTGCAAGTGTATGTTCGGCTTTGATGGAAATCCATATATCGCGTATGGGTGTAAAGGTACGCTCTGCTTCATCCTCCTCCTCTATTGTGCACCTCCTAATATGAGATAATGTCTCTTTATTACTGCTCACACCTTTTCAGAAAGTTATACTTTTCTTCTGTATCTCAAAACGATCTCAAAGACAAAAGAAATCATAGATGAAAGAAAGTGCTCGAATTGGTCCAGATTCACAGATCCGCATGAGTTTGTTTTGTAATAATTAATACATGAAAGCTAAAAGTAACCTACTCTTGAACTACTGCAACCTGGGAACCATCCGGAAACTTAACTAGATTGCTTATGTATTTTCTCTCGTGTTACTTACTGTTGCAGATGTTGACGAGTGCAGCATACCAGGGACATGTAATGGGATTTGCCATAACACTGAAGGAAGTCATTATTGCACAGAATGTCCTAGAAAAACAGTGTATGACACTGCAACAAAGATGTGCACGGCGACAAATTTGGGTGAAATTATACGTAATTGGATACATAAAATTATGTATAGTCATGAAAAGATAATGATTACAGGTATCGCCATTGGGATTAGTGTTGGTTTCGGAATTCTACTTCTCATCTTAATTGTAAAAGTTTTTGTCCGTAAATGGAAAACAGACATCCAAAAGCAGCTATGAAGACAGCATTTTCGGCAGAACCATGGTCTACTGCTCGAACAATTGGTATCATCGGATGAAAATGCGAGTGATAACACCAAGATTTTCTCACTGTCAGAGTTAGAAAAGGCAACAAATAACTTCGATCCCATGCGCATTGTTGGTCGTGGTGGGCATGGCATGGTTTATAAAGGTATCTTATCTGACCAACGGGTAGTGGCCATAAAGAAGTCTAAAGTCATTGAGCAAGTTGAGATTCGCAGTTCATCAATGAGGTTGCCATCCTCTCGCAAATAAACCATCGTAATATCGTGAAGCTCTTCGGATGTTGTCTCGAGACCGAAGTCCCGCTACTAGTATATGACTTCATCCCTAATGGTTCATTATTTGGAATCCTCCATGCCAGTACCTCAAGCAGCTTTGTCTTGTCATGGGATGATTGTTTGAAAATTGCTGCAGAAGCTGCTGGAGCACTCTATTACCTCCACTCAGCTGCTTCGGTATCGATATTTCATCGTGACGTGAAGTCCACTAACATACTCCTGGATGGAAATTACACTGCGAAAGTATCGGATTTCGGTGCTTCAAGGTTGCTTCCTATTGACCAAACTCATGTTGTTACAAATATACAAGGCACATTTGGATACTTGGATCCGGAGTATTACCACACGGTATGTTAAACGAGAAGAGTGATGTCTATAGTTTTGGTGTAGTACTTGTAGAGTTGCTGCTCAGAAAGGAGCCTATTTTTACAAGTGACTCCGGGCTAAAGCAAAACTTATCCAACTATTTCCTATGGGAGATGAGGGAGAAACCCCTTGGAGAAATAGTAGCTGCTCAAGTTCTGGAAGAAGCAACTGATGAAGAGATTAATGATGTTGCCAGCCTTGCAGAGACCTGCTTGCGGCTGCGAGGCGAAGAGAGGCCTACTATGAAACAAGTGGAGATGAAACTACAGAATGTCCGATCCAAAAGGTTGAGGCCATCTCAGGTTGCAATAACAAATAAGACATGCAAGCCTTGTTAAGTGGACAACACCAAGTCACCATACCGTTTTTAGGTGTACAAAGTGGTATAGTAGACAGAGCTAATATACCTTCTCAAAGAAACCAAAACTGCTACAGCTTGCAGCAAGAGTTCATGGCATCGGCGACGCTACCCCGCTAGATTGCTGGGTTTTCACTGTTTATGTTCGGTAGTCTGTTTTCTCTTTTCGAGTCCCACATATGTGTCGAGCTTTGATGGAGAGAGTAAAATATACTAAACTGCATAGTGCGCCCAATAATGGGCGGTTTACACTACTCAGATTTGTATGTTACAATTTTCTTTGCATCTCCATCATTTTGTAATATGCTACTGATCAAACCTTTGTTTCTCACAGTTGGGCTTTGTAATTTTACATCTCAATAATGCTGTAGTATTGTACTGATTCACTTTTATATCTCACAATTCGGCATTGTATTATTGGTTTGCGAGCAAGGGATGAAATATCAATGCTTACATTGTTCTGGCCAAGGCTACGTTTGGAATTGCCACAACAACATATTGTAAAATAGCAGCTGCAAACTGAGCCTATGTCGCTCCAAGTTATTTGTTGTGCTCTTTGGACACGTCAAGGAAGAAAAAAAGGTCAGAAGCCAAACACCATACAAACCTTAATGACAAAAAATGTTACGAACGCATGAGGGAGCAGATACTTCAAAGTTGTTCAAATCCTGTTATGAACGCATGATAAAATTGCTGCCGATTTGATCCAATCCTCAATTATTGGTTCCCATCCACATAAGAATAATAAACAAAAATGGTAAGCAACTATTACTGCCTGCTCTACAAGTCGATGAGAGATAATTCTTCTTTTTTGAGTTTCATGGTGCACAAAGGGCAAAAATATCGATGTTAAGCGTTTATGGTTACTTGAACATTACAATGTATTGTATCACTCATCGCTGCCCGAGTCTATATCAGAGTCTGCCTTTTGATGTGCTGCTCCATTTGCAACCTTGCCCTTTCCCTTGTTCTTCTCTTCTTCCTCGTCATCACTGTACTCGCTCTCGTAATCGTCGTACTCCTCTTCTTCCTCCTCCTCTTCCTCCTCGATGCCATCCTCAGCCACTGGACCTTCTTCAGGCACATGGGCTCGAGTCCCCGCGCGGCTGCGCTTCAGAACCTTCAGCTTAAAGCTGGTCTTGCTGTCGCAGCCTATCCATGCATCGCACAAGCAGAAGGACGTCAGGTTGTGATTGCCCTCCGCTGGGGCTTGGAACTTGCCCATTACCAACCTACTGCCTTTCTTCACTCTGTCAACTGCCTCCCTAACTGCAACTCCTATTTCCCTCGGACTTGCACCTAACGCTTCCTGGGTATCTTGTATAGCCTTTGATGCTGCAGTTATAGCGGTAGCCTCGTCCATGAAGCTGACCTTCTGGGATAACCAAACCTCGTTCGAAGCAGTGTCCGCTAATAGCAGCCAGAAGTTCTCTTCCCTGTGGAATGGGAAGAAAGGAGCATGGGGAAGAGCAGCAGTTAGGCCGCTGCGACGCTGAAGTGAGACCCAAGCATACATTGTCACCACATCACCCTCTTGTATGCCCTCTTCTCCTTCAGTCTCGCATCTAATATCTACCTCAATAGTAGGAACCATCTCCAGTACAAGCTCTACATCCTGAGCTTCTTCTTCAGAAAGGCCAGCTACTTGTGTCAGCAGTGCAGCTCGTTCCACTTGAGACATATCGCAGAGTTCTTGGAACGCCCTGATTTTCTGCAGTTAAAAATGGAAAAAATTGTTATACTACCAAGGATAAAGTACTTCTCCAAAGGGCAGGCTATCGGCTTTGCAGTTCTCTTCTGTTCATTTACTTTTTCATTAAAAAACTGCAATGTACTGAAGGAAATACCTTGCGAGCAATCTTTTTTACAGTTGCCTCGCTAAAATGTGGCAGCTGCAAGAATGGTGCTATTCCTTCTGAATTACCTCCACCAGCTTTCCGAGCAGTGAGAGGAACAGCCTGAAAATATGTGTCACGTATTTATTTACCAATAATGGTGATAAAACAAGCTTATGAACTGTCAGACCATGTAGCTACGGAATCAGAATCTAATCAGAGCATGTGAAAAGTGTAAACTGATAACGGCTAAATTTTGGTACAGGAGCTATACGGGAGAAGAAAATAGGAAAGAGAAAGAAGAAGATAAGGTGCGAGGTGGCATGTAAGGTTCAGGGAGCAACCAATGCTTGGTCCTAATGCTAGCATGGGATGAGGAATTGAGGAACATTCATCAATGAAATAGAGACAAGGAAGCAACAAATGGGATCTCGCATCTTTAAATTATAATTTTGTAGTTGTTAAATGTTGTATTTTTCAATCATTTATCTGAACTCGTCTTATCACGGGAAGGTTGTTTCTGAATAATGTAGTATCCCCATATCGGTGCTTCTTAGTCTATCATGGTAGCTAGCGAGAAATGAGACAGCATTCTATTTTACTAGATGTTAACAAGTAATATAGTAATAACAGAGATTTGTACACTGCTCGTCATCTATGAGCACCAAGTAACTGATTTCCATTGCATGCATCTACTACTCAGAAAATAAATTGCCTCGCTGAAATTTTACACTTGAAGTATTAAGATAACTGGCACTATCACTTTGCTTTTTCCTGGAGTGGTCAACTGCCAGACTGAGAAATTAATTCGGAAATTAGTGAATCATATGATTCAGTCTTCCATATGCTTTTACTGAATGGCAATAGACAAAATGAATAGGATTTTGAATAAGGACACAGAACTTGTATTCCATGGTCAAAAACATCATCCATGAGACCGTGACAGGTGACACATATTAGGGAAGAAGTATTGATACAGTTAACTAGCAACATGAAAGATGATTAAAGCTAGTAGGTTAGAAGTTAAGATAAATCCAGACAAATATTACAATTTTTTGTGCATCCTCGGAAAGTTTAACGCAGAATGACATACATACACATCACAAGAAAATGAACTGATTCACCACAAGGTGGCTGAAGGAAAAGCACATGGAGAACAAAATACCTGGATGATACTTTGAGAAAGCTCAACTACACCAATTGCAGGTCTGAGCCATCCAAAACCATGTGGACTCCTTGGTAGAAGCGCAATCTGCAAGTCAATAAGATTAAAATATGAGGCATCCATACTTAGCAAAACAAAACAAACTACTAGATAAGAAGTGAATGAAGGGGCACTACAACAGCATAGATCTGTGTCTTTCAAATCTTCATGCTGAGATACCAATCTTGTATGCAGCAGTGCAACAGAGAAATTGTCACCATATTCATTAAAGAAATAGCAGTACTAAACGCTCAAAGGAAATGGTTATGTACGAAATAAAAAGTGTCTGCGGTAGCAAAGTTCACTCAACTACACATATGATGCATCAGGACTTGGAGTGCATGATCGTTTTCATCCATAAATGACTCAACAGCACAAGATTAAGACAAGGCATGCAATTACTTGTCACACTAAGATGCCCAAGCGATAGTCTGATTAAATGCATAGACCAGACACAAAATCTGTCTGCAGAATGCACATGCACAATGCATGATCCACATAGCACAAAACAACTCAAAGCACATGTTTATGAACACCTATCACTACAACAACAACAACAACAAAGCCTTTTTTCCAAACAAGTTGGGGTAGGCTAGAGTTGAAACCCATAAGATCTCGAAACCAGGTCATGGTTCTGGCACATGGATAGCTAACTTCCACGCAGCCCTATCCATGGCTAGTTCTTTGGTGATATTCCAATCCTTTAGATCTCTCTTAACAGACTCCTCCCATGTCAAGTTTGGCCTACCACGACCCCTCTTAACATTCTCATCCCGCTTTATCCGTCCGGTATGCAATGGCGCTTCCGGAGGCCTACGTTCTATATGACCAAACCATCTTAGACGTGTTGGACAACCTTCTCTTCAATTGGTGCTACCCCAACTCTCTCACGTATATCATCATTCCTAACCCGGTCCTTTCTTGTGTGGCCACATATCCATCTCAACATGCGCATCTCCGCTACACCTAACTATTGGATATGTCGTCTCTTGGTCGGCCAACATTCTGCGCCATACAAAATCGCAGGTCGAATCGCCGTCCTAAATGGAACAAAATATTGAACCACGCTTCTAAAGTTAGTTAATATGTATTTTGTTCACTGTAATTGGTCAACCAAAAATAAACAATCTCAGCTCCACATTTGAAACTTAACAAGAGCTGTCAATTTATCATTCTGTACCACAATAATGCCGTATCATACTGTGGAAGTGACCAAGACACACAAACCAACAATAATCCATTATTGACGCCTAAACCATTTCTTAAATGTGTTAGCTACGACTAACTCATGACCAAATAGAAGTTACAGAGAACTAAATGCATAAATCTACAACATGCCCACGTCATCTAACTGTGTTACATTTATGAGGATCAGATTGTTACAATTGATTCATCATGCCATGTAACACTTAATGGCTCACTGGATCACATAGCCAGCATAAACATCAGCTTGTAAAGTTAACTCTAGTAATGGAAGACCCAAATAAACTGGTCTGGAGCAAGCATAATTAAGTATTAAACACAGCAAGATAACATGGTACGAACACAACACAGTCGATATGTGCTTGTGTTCGATATAAATTTTACAGCCAATTCATTAGAATGGAGAGACGAAACAGTGTATGAAGACAGAAGGGCAGGAATTCAGAGAGAAAGAAATTCAATCAAGTACCTTCACTAGTTCTTCCAGAAGACGAGGTGCAAGTTCAAGCATGTGCCTGTAATCATTTACTAGTGCTGGTGACAAAGCAAACGACTCTCGAGTAAGATGAGCCTGAATCAAGAGTTCCATCTGAAAAAAATAAGAAAATGGAGTCTTCAGCTTGAATTGTCATATCACAAATATCAGTTAGTACAGCACAAAGACTAACCTTTACAAGTGATGGATGCTGCTTCCAAAACTTGGCTTGTTCTGTTCTAATATTCTTTAAATCCAGATTTAACTCGCTTCTAACTGCTACGAACATTTTCTGCAGGGGCTCATCATCACTGCGGCGTACTGGCATCTCCATATACTCTGCTGCTTTGATGAAGACATCCATAACTTTGCTGGAACAAGCAACAATACTTCCATTGATCAAATATGGTAGAATGGATGAATGATTTTAACACAGAACCAATTATCCGTAACAGAAGACTGTAACGTGAAGAGGAAGTTCTCAGGCATTTGGTCCGGTTATACAAGTTTCTTAAAGAAAAGGTCTTTGATACTACAAGTTTTCGGTCAGCAGCAACAGAATCTGCTTTATAAACCGTCACTAGGTTTCATAATCATGTCAACAGAGTTTAGTAGTTTACAGCTGGAGTGTTGCACATACAGTGGTATGTTTAAGTCCTCAAATTATTAACAACTAAAATTATCAATATGATTTGTTTAACCATATTAATATTATGCCCAACTGCGTCAGAAAAGCAAATCTAGCATATGGAAATTCTATAAGTACCATGTTCACATTGCCGAAGTTCAAAGAGCAAATCGGATAATACGAACCAGTAAGAGCAACTGAGTCGACATAATATATCATGAAGCCCATCAGTAAAGATCAGAAAGATAGAAAATTCAAATGCTCAAATATAAAAATGAGATGTTTGTATGTTCATACCTTGGAGCTAGAGATGGCTTCATAAAGTAGTAATAAGTGGACAGAGTTTGATGCATTACATAATTTCCAGTATACTTTGATGACCTTGACAAATAAATAACTGCTATCATCAATGGGAAGAGTATGCAAAGCCCCACTATCCCTAGAAGCATTATTCCGCCAGATGCACCATCCATATTCAGTAAGAACTTGGGCAAAGCAATACCCATTTGAAAGCCCTGATGCATATATACAAGAACATTCATGTTAGCTTTAGACGTGAATAAAAAAATAAGTTTTTTCACTTAGCATCATAACTAGTGTTTATTACCTGGCGCCCATCTGGGTGACCATACTTCTCATAATTTTCACGAGATGTCGGATCAGTCAATGCCTGATAGGCCTTAGATATAGATTCAACAAAGTACGTATGGGCCTCTGGAAAGTGAAAGGAAAAATAAAAACACAAAATTTATAAGCTACTAAATGAATGATATAATCAACCACATAAATATTACAAATAGAAGAGAACACATTTTACCAGGATCGGGATTTTTATCAGGATGGTATAGAATAGAAAGCTTCCTGTACGATTTCTTGATCTCAGACTCTGATGCCCCAGGTTCCAATCCAAGAATGCTGTATGGCTCAAAAACATGGACCTAGGAAATCCAAAATAATAAACAATCAATTATAGGGATACTGCCTTCATGAAATTCTGGGAAAAAATGCCTTGGCAGTGCAAATACAGCATTATGCATATACTGTCCTAAATTAACTAGTGTAGTTATGATTGACATAAAGATGCATTGCATCGCGTGACGATGCAAAAAGCTGACAGGAAATAAACCTATACGAGGACACACATCAAGCTAAACTAGTCCCGAAATAAACAATATAGCAAGCTTCACAACAATGTTTGTGCATTATGATTGTTGACAGTCTTAAAGAGAGTGAACATAAATTAGAATTCACGAGATTAAAGGGAAAGGTATGGTACTCTTTCTAGTATATCCCAACAAACATGAACTTTGTGCTGGCAGCTCTGAATCTGATAAGGTAAAGCTGGAGAGCCTGGTCTTATGTACTTTTGGGCTATCCATTTGTTTCAGTATAGTCATGTACTAATCAAGACTATTCTAGTCTAGCTAAAGTAATAGACAAGATGAGAGAAGAAATTGAGTTAATATCTACTTTTTAAGACACTGGCAACATATATCGGTAAAAAGGTACTGTACCTCACGGCTGCTGAGCTTGATGTAGTAAACCAGGAATACCACAACGATCCAGAGAAGCAAGATGGTGAGGTTACTCCACGTGGAGAAGTTGGATATCTGCAGGACACCAATCACAACACAACCATGATAAAGCAGCCGGCACCAAAATTCTACAGCCAGCGCTAGCCTGGGTAAAAGAAAAGAAAAAAAAAGAGGCGCATCACACACGGAACGGACCTTCTTGTAGATGGACTTGCGGTACTTGCCGGAGCGGTGGCAGCCGGAGCAGCGGCAGTGGATGGGCTTGGCCTTCTTGGTGGCGAAGTGGCAGAGGCGCGTGATGGTGTAGGGCACGAGCGGCAGCGCGATCATGGTGAGGATGAATATGAGGAACAGCGAGCTGTTCTCCTCCGCCGCGCCATGGCTTCTGCCTCCCTTCCTCACCTCACGACTGCGACGGCACAAACAAAGAAACGGCGAGTCAGGACGTGTGCCAGACGCGGGGGGGTCGTGTGGTGGGCGTCGGCGAGTATTTACCTTGGCCGGGGCGAGCGGAGAGTGGTCCGGCGGATCTGGGGAGTGGGGTGGGGCGGATCTGGGGCGCGGCCGGGAGGCGAGGCGAGACGAGATCGGGGAAGACGGCGGTCCGGATAGGTGTTTTGTGGGGGCCAGATGCAGTGTTGCACCAGGATTCGGACGGGTGATGATGTCAGTGAGAGAGCACGTAAGTCGTTTTGACTTGTGAGAGGACACGCGGCCCAAGAGCAGGAAGGTTTATTTGAAGGGCCTTTCGGACATTTTTTCCTTATGCGGGCTGTTTCTGTTTGCATCGTAAAAGCATCTCCAACCGGGCCCCTAGGTGAACTTTGCAATTTGTTTATTTGAATTGTTGTATATATTATATTATTTATTTATATATGTTTCAATTATTTGTAACTAATTAATGTGTTTAAAAACATGCGGTATGGTTGCCTTTAGGTAGAAATAGGATTGTAGTATTTCTAATGAAAACAATAGGGCAGCAACCACGTGTGTCGGTGCTCCCAATAGTGTAACAGCTGCAAGCGCCGTTGGACATGCTCTAAGACACAAAGGGTGTTATTGGTTGCATGAGTCATTTGTTAGGCTCTCTAGCAGCAGGCGCGGGGCATGGCCTAGAAAAATGACCTCTTAGTTATGTTGTGTCGGTTATTTGCTCGTCTGCATAGCAACTTTTTACACCTTTCGAGAAACAAGACACGGTTGTTTAGTTGCATGCATTACATTTTCTGATGCAACTATGTCTATATTTGGTTGTCTGCAGATATGTCGCCATGATAACTCTTCTCAAGAGTGGTGAGGCTATCTGATATAACAAAACACCAGCTCGAAAGTACCCTAATCCATAGGACACATACGGACATAGGTCACAAAATACCATATCCACATGATATACAAGGACATAGTTCACATCATCATCAGTACCAACTATTTAACATATGTTGGAGATGAATCACTCACTCCTCACCCTTCTGGACGATCCTCTTGGTAACTTCTGAGTGCTCAGAACATTTCTTCAACACCTCATAGCAACTATAGTCTAAGATGACTACTCTGAAATCGTGGGACCTTCCTTTTTGAAGATGAGAAAGTATCCAATTAGTAGCTAGTGAGAAATGGCGAATGTTGTTCACATTGATTTTTCAGGCATAATTTAGAAACCAGAACGGGCCATCGGTTCAACCTGAAAAACCTGGAATTGCAGCCTCGGTTGGTCCTGTAAGTGCATTAGACCATCTGCGCCACTAAGCCAATATAGACCAGTCAACTAGGGTTTGGCCGCCGGATTTACGCACTAAACTGGCCATTGCTGGGTTGCGAGTACGGTAATTTAAAATTTCGACAACCATGTTACGCAATAGCCCAAGACCTATACTATGAAGATATGCAGCACCCCATAATGCTAGATCCAGAATACTTACAAACACCGTTGCGGAAGATCTTGTGTTTGTCGAAGTAGATGTTGGTGAAGCCTGATGAAATATCTCACGTCCATGCCGGGAGGTGAGATTGTTGCCGATTCTTGTCGTCGAGGAATTGCGTGCGCTACCCGCTCTAACAGTATCCACACGTACACCGCGCCAATCCGTCAGCGCTCCGCCGTCTAGGGCACCTGGCGCTGACGAAGAGAGACTGCCTTGCGGCGTAGTTTAGGTGGTAGATCTAATCAACTAGATTAGATCTATCTGAGACTAGAGATATCTAATTCTCAACACATGAGATCTAATTAGAGAGAAAGATTAGAGCTATGTCTAATTGAGAGCAACTAGAGCAAAGTCTAATTCACAATATCTCAAGAGAGAGGAACTTGTGATTTTCTGTTTTGTATGTTTCTCCCATGGGGGAGGAGTATATATAGTGGGCCAAGGGGAGGAGGTGTTTGGGGAAGGGGTAAGACCCCAACCCCTTGGTGCGCCGGCCCTAGGGAGGTCGTCCCCTCTCCCATGTCGGTTTGGGAGAGGAGTCCTTGTCCAACAAGGACTCCCTCCCTTTCCTTTCCTCTTTTTGTCAATTTCCTTTATTTCTTTCCTACTCCAATTAGGACTCATGTATATCTCCAAATTGAACAAGGAAAGAGAGGGGGACGTGGTGGTGCGCCGGTCATGAGGCTGGGGTCTAGCCGGCCGACCCACACCAGGTGCGGTTCGGCCCCCAGGGCACCCCCCTTCCTCCTTCGGCACTCCCCTCCCCTTATTAGCAAACGTCTGAAACTCTTCCTGAACCTTATATACTCTTTAGATATCATTGACTCTATCCACTGATGTCGGAAACACTTCCCGGCATCCCGGAACATCTCATGTTCGGCATATTTCTCTCTCGGGAAATTTTGCCCTATACCGGCATTATTTCCCTCTCATGATAACTTCACCGGAACACCTCCGAATTACTCCGGAGTTGTTCCTGTGACATCGGAGGGACTCCTACCACTTCTCATAACCACTAAACTACGACTTTATTCTCTCAATAAAAGATTGACTCACAGCTTAAGTGTGTGACCTGGAAGGTTCTTTAACACATAGACATGTCCGGGTGTTTACCAGACGATAACCAGCATTGGGACCTAGACGTCTGTACTGGCTCCTATGTATTCACGAGTGAACGACGGAACCTTTTGTGTTTCTCATTACGCTAATCCCCTTACGTACACGATACCAATGATATCACGAGGTTGGGACAATATGCTCTAGTGTGATCAAGACCATTTGATCATAACACATACAAAACTCATTTCCGATATCATTCTCTTTTCGCATTCCGTATTCTCAATGTCCTGTGATAAATCACACTGTGTCTGGCCAGACGATTGGGGTAACATGATAATACAGAGATAGCCTAGAGGATGTATCTCTCCATCGTCTGGAGTAGTAAGTACCATTCTTGAACAATCTCCGTTCCAATACGTATTCTAGTTCACACCCAATAGCCACCGTTATAATCCCCAATGACGGCCAGACATTTGATGACTATCAAAGTGTGAGTGTCAAATAAGCGGTCACTCGATGTTCTCAAGGTATAGGAATATAACTAATGAAAATTCTATATGATCAATTGCTATTCTTCATGTTTGACTTGTACAAAGATGATAAACTCCAACAACCATTTCGATTATAAACTCGTATAGTTATGTGACTTGGACAAAGTCCATGATCAGGAAAACATGATCATCTAACAACAAGATAGGTCTAGTCTTAGAGACAAGACCAGGAACTCTTTTGCTTTCTTCATATCTCTACACGTGCATTGGAGGTTTTCCTCTTGAATACTTTTGTATTCGCTATTCAAGTGTCCAATGCAGTTGTAGCATAAAGATATAAACGTTTAATAATAAATTTGGAGATAAAATAATAAAATATTATTGTCTCTAGGGCATATCTCCAACAGCCATTCGGTCCAACCGGCCCAAATATTTGAACGTTGGAAAAAATTTGTAAGAGGAATTCGAACCCAACACATAGCATGCAAGTTCGTAGCACAAACTCGGCCCTGGCCAGGAGCTGCGATAGTTTGATGTACTTACAAGGGACGTATTTATTTTATACTATTATCCACACGGTAGCAATGAAAATTTTGTAGGGTTGCGCAACGGAAAACAAAAAAAATCGCCACATGCTACGCAGCAGCCAAGATCTATCTATGAAGATACAAGTAAACAACAAGTTAAGATCTAGTTCTAGTTCGTTACCAACACCGTGAAGCGGAAGATATGTTGATGTCGATGTTGCCTGAAGAAGATTCTCACGGCTAAGCCTAGCGGTGATAATGTAGCCGACTCGTCATGTCCAGCCTTCTCGATCCAACCGAGCGAACGATCAGACGTATGATCCCTCTGAGAGTTTGCACATGTCCGTCAGATTCCAGTTCAGTAGAGCTTCGCTATCTGGAGCTCAGTCTCTACTTGTGTATATGAAGGTGGAGATCCCAACGCATGGGAGAGAGAGAGATTAGATCTAGATCTAAAGTGAGAGGACACCTAAAAAAACCCGTAGATATAGTTCTTATCAAGAGTAGGGAGGGGCACCTCCACAACTCAATTGGTGGAATGAGGGGTGCCCCTCCCCTCCTCTATATAGGAGGGAGGGAGGGGGTGAACCGCACCCCTACCCTAGGGTCGGGGCACCATGGGGTGCCTTGCCCCCCAAGGAAAGGGGGGTGCGCAACCGCGCCCCCCATGTGGGATTTCTGGCCCAGTTTGTCTCCCCCCAACTTGGCCTTCAAGGCAAGGGGAGGGGCAGCCCAATAAGGCCCATGCAGCTGCCCCATGTGACCCTAGGCCACGTTGGACATCCCGGGACCCCTCCCACAATTCCTTCCCTCTCCGAGTTTGTCCGATTAATTCCCAAACTAGATTTTCCAGTTTACAGAAAATTTCCGGAATTAATACAATATCATATAAAACTATTTATATGATCCGGGACATTTCATGTCCGCATATAAACCTCCGGAAGAGTATCCCTTTATATATATAACCTCAGAATAATTCCAACCGTGATAGAAACTATTTCTGTGACTCCCGGACATCCAATGTATGCTTATAAATCTCTCAGATAAGACCATTCTGGTGATTTTCTCTCTTGTTCCAGACCTACCATAATACATAAATAACCAAACCTAACTTAACCGTGTGACCCCTACAAGTTCTATAACAAGTGGACATGACTCGGAAATACTTTCCGATCAATAATCAATAGCGGAACCATGGACGTTCATATTGACTCCCATTGTTATACGAAAGTGCTCGATTGAACCTGCTGATTATCGTACATCATTCTCATTACCCACGATACTGAACTTTATCCGAGATGAGATATTCCGATATTATGTGAATCAACCTTTGATTACTATATCTTTTTCCATCTCGTTAACTTGCAAGTATCCTTTTACTCGTTCCCGCATTTCGGTATCCCCATGATGAAACATCATCATGTATTGTCTGCAGAACATAATGATACCTTTCATACCGAGTGGCCCCAGGATGTATCTCTCTTTTGACAGAGGAGCTTTCCCATCTTGGAACATTATAAGATTAATACACATTTGGAATTACCCAGTAACTACCGTTTTGATCACCCTGTTATGGTGTGATACTTGATAGCACCAAAGCAACTCTTCGTGCATGTACAATCCTAATAACCTCATGGTTTAAGGATATGTTAGTACTATAAGATATGTCACTAAGGACAAAATTAAGACACCGTAAAGAAACCTCTTAGTATATCAACGAAACTGGGTCTACCCAGCCATATTGTTTCAACCAACAATATGCTATGTATTGATGCTGACATAAACTATGTCCATGACCAGGAAAACACTGTCATCTAGCAATCAACAAATTAGTCTAAAGGCAAGAATAGGGTATCTTTATTTTGTTCATGTTTCTACACGTGTGTGTGAGTTTTCCTCTGAATATCACATCACAAGACACAACAGATATAGCATAGAACCGTGAATAATAATTATGAATCAGATGTTAATTATCATTGCCTTTTGGGCATACATCCAACAATCTCACACTTGCACAACAAGCAATAATCTAGTTGCAAAAGGTCTTAACATCTGAATGGTGTAGGTGAATTATCATGCTAACTTTGTGGTATAGACTTTTGTCATCATACCCTTTCGGGTTTGTGTGAACTTTGATATTATGCAGAAAACTCTTTTCCACCATAATTTCCTTGATCATACGTTCATACGCAGTCTAGGCCATCAAGGTGAAACCTTGGTGCTTTAACTAAGATCATAGTTCTGCTGTTTTCACAAGATAGCTGCACCTTTTATAAGTAACTGATGCACCTAAAATGCATCTACTTTTCCAAGCACTTTGCTTCATAATTTGCTCCGGAATCTTCCCATATTTGAATAAAACAGCTGAATCTGACGCTGTTTTTAGCAAAGTCTCTTTTCTGGTTGTTTTTGCAGGAAATTAAATCGGAGAAAAATACCACGTCAATTTTTATGGAAAAGAAGGGCATCGTGCAAAAGATGGACACGAGGAAGCGTCCGAGGGCCAAAAGAGTGGGCCCCACGCTGCCAGATTCCTTGGCCGCATGGGCCCACCCATCTAGGGCCTCGGGCACCGCCTCTCCTTCGGCTTTCGCGTACCCCCTCATATATACGAAAAAGTGGCTGACCTAGAAGGAGAGGAGCTTTCGCGAAACAGAGCGCCGCCGCCACCACGATCTTCGTTTTCGGAGACAGATTGATCCAGGATTTCTCCCCCGGAGGAGGGATTCGGAGGCCGTCTTCACCACCATCTTCACCGCCTTCATCTCCATCAACCATGAGCTCCTTCACCATCACCATGTGTGAGTAGTCCACTGTAGGCATATGAGGTGGATGGGGATTGGATGAGATTGATCATGTAATGATACCCGTTGTCCGAGATCTTAGGGGTTTGTCTTGAGGATATTTTTGTATTGTGTTGATGCACTTATGCTATGTTTAATGCTTGCTACTAGGGCCCGAGTGGCATGATTTCAGTACTGAACTTATTTTGCCCCATCATATATTTGAGTTTGGTATTTATCTGCAAAGTGTATCACCTGTTATTATGTTGAACCTGCAAACCCTAAAAGTGACATATAGGGAAAACAAGGGGGAGATGTCTTAGTTTGAGGATTCTATGTGTTCATGAAGTGTTAATGCGTTGTTCCGGGCTATTCGAAAGGGTAGACCTTAATTACTTGTGGTTCCAAGTTGGCCCCGGTGAAATGGGCAGGTAGGACAACAGATGTTGTGCAAATTCTCTTGGTTAGTACGCACAACTATTTACGAAACACATACCTACATATGTCGGAGTTAGAGATAAGTCCCATTGCTATTTGTATTGTAAGGACCCCTCAGAATTACCAGTCCGAGGTGCCCACGTTATGTAAACAGGTCACGATCCCAATGATCAGTGCATCGTGATCACATAACCAACATGATATATAGAGTTACATCATCCAAATCGATTAGTACAAGACTTACATAAATGGTTGTCACACGACCAAGCCTGCAACCATCGTCACGCAGGACAGAATTAACTACGATATAGCGGAAGCTTTCGGCTAGCGTCGGCCCTCGTCACAACCGGACGCATTCCCACAGAGCAGTTGACCGGTGACACTCAGTTGGCGTAGTCGTCGGCGTACTTCTCCTCCTCGCCATACATCTCCTCGTTGTAATCTGGACATTGGAATATCCAGGGACACAGCCATGAGTACAATTACGTACTCGCAAGACCACCACCAGGCTTAAGTTTTCATGGTAATGCAATAAAAGTGTCTTCGAAAACTGGGATAGCTTCTATATATGACTATAGGGCTTAATTTGCACAAACGATGCTTTTAGACATAGAGAATACAACATCTCTATATCTTTGTTGAAAAAGGCATTTGGAGATATAATTCTCCTTCTTTTAGAAATGGCAGAAACCATTTCCACGTTTGAAAACACTTTTGTAAAACTTTTTCAAAACACTGGGATAGGGATGCCCCTTTTTCCTTTCCGGGTTCCGACTGGTTGACTCCCCGAGACCAACCATCTTCTCCCAAATTCCGTACCTCCCAGGTACCTCCTTGATGCCTCCTTTCTCCTTTGCCGAAACAGTTTCTTTTTAAAACAGAAAATGCCCATACGCCTAGATCGGTGGCCTTTCCAACCGTCCATGACCGCGGACACGGCTATTCGAATAGTTTTACACTCTGCAGAGGTGGTACACTTTCACCACAAGATTCGGATGGTCTGCCGTGGATCAACCACGGACTGTACAGAGACAGCATGCACACATCAGACGGCCGATCCTAACTTCCACTATGTCAGCGCTAGTATAAGAATATCCTCTTCGAGTTCGTTTGTTCTCCCCGGCACCGAGTGAGCTAGCCGTATCGATCCGGTTTCCCCTAGTCTCACACCGCCATGACAGGAGACCCACCGTTGCTTCCCGGTGGCACACGCAGTCCACACTTTGTATGCCCATATCCAGCATTCGGTTCCGGGGACTCTAACCCCTTCTAGCCAATTGAGGAGTATTCGAATACTAACACCAACAAGCTTCCGCTAAGCCCGTGCCCATTTTGGGGTAATGTGGTTGTACGGGTTAATTGTTCAGTGCGGCCGCTAGGGCTGTACTTTGTTTTCAAAAACATCTCCACCTCCGACTGCTCCCAGCAGCTCGGGTTTTCACAAACTCTCCGAATGCTCCCAGCACTTCGGGTTTTCATAAACATCTCCATTTGCTCCCAGCAACATGGGTTTTATAAAATACTTTCTCGCCGATCGCTCCCAGCGACTCGGGTTTTTCTTCTGAAAACATTTTACCAAAGACCAGGCTCCCATCCTATAGTCTTGAGATAAAGATATAAGGATATACTACCAGAAAATATAATTTTCTTGATGGCACCTTCAGTAGAAGGCTTCTCAAGTAAAGATCTATTTTTATAAACCTATTATATACTAGTAGATATCTTTGGCCAAACAATATTTTATAAATTAGTTTTGGGTGGCCCAAGTGCCACAGAAGAAATAAAACATGCATTATTTTATTTTGAAAACAAAACATGCTTTAATGAAATAATAGGATTTCAGTAGGGTATGGTGAGGTGGCTTGCCTTGCTCAGCAAAATGTCCCTGGTCTTGTTCTCCCTCGTAGGCGGGTTCAGCTCCCACTTACTGCTCCTCCTCTTGCAGTTCTACCATACCGGAAAATTAAACGCAACTACCGTCAGACCTATGAAGCGGGTTGACAACAATCTAAAGTAAGCAACCCAAACAACAAGCATTTCAACACACAAACATTCTCTGGACAAGGAGTTTAAGACAATCTAACACAAACAATAAAAGTCAAACAATAAAAGAAAAAGACTTTTATAAGCAATTAGGTTGCTGTTTTTAGAGTAAAATCAACAAGTCCTAGAATAGTACTCCAAAAATTAAACCCTTTTAACACAGTACTGCTAGAAGCCATACTAAACTAGGGGAATTGGATTTGCACCCAAAGCATCTTCCATTTGGGAGCTAAAAAAATGCCCCAAATGCTTCTGGTCCTGAAACTAAAATGAATACAACTCTAGTTTTAGGAAACTCCTGCATGCAAGGCTAATTCCTATGCAAAGGTATGGATTTTAGCTTTCTGTAGAAATTGGATTCACCCCATTTGGACAACCCTAGCTTAAGATATTTTAAAAAGAGTGAAAAACATACTTTCTACAAGATTAAAGGTGCAACACAAAATACAATTTATTTTTGTTCCAAACCACTTCTGCATGGTTAGGAAAACTCATGGGCCTCTAACAAAAATGACCCTAAGCATTTACCAGCTACAGATCTAACACAAACAATTAAAAGTAAACACATATTAATAAACAGAAACAGAAAAGAATAATACTACTGAAAAAAATGAGAACGGGCCGCGCAGGGGCCAGATCCGGCTGTGGCCTGCCCAGATCTGGGCCGCGCGAGGGGTAGGCCGGCCCATCTGCGCGGCGCAGCGCAGTGCAGAGAGCGGGAGCGGCCCGCGAGGCGGATTTGAATGGGGCCGTTGATCCCACGATCAACGGCTCACGGTCATCTTCTCCGCCACGACGCGCGCGACGACAGCCGCGGGCAGAGAAGAAAGAAGGCGATGGGGGGCTCACCCAGGGCGTGCAGTCAACGGGGGAGGGTTGTGGACGGCGGAGGGGGTCGAGGGAGAGGCTTGGGAGAGGAAGGCGTCACCGGAGCTGGCCGGAGTCCATGGCGACGGCGAGCTCGAACTTCCCGGGTCGAGGACGGGCACGGCGTCCTCAGGCGATCTCTGGGCAAAAGGAGAGGGGGAGAGTTTAGGCATTGCAGGAGGGTCGTAGCAAGCCAAAAATGGCGAGAAACGGTGGAGAGAAACGCCGGCAATCGAGACCCGAAGCCGGCGGTCCTCACGGCGAGACCTGCGTCTCCCGAGCAGCAGGGGACTGGAGCTTGGGCGTGGCTTCTAGGGTGAGCAGAGGGGGTGCAGGCACGTGGCTTGGGGGAGGAATGGGGAGAAGGGGAGGCCGGGTTTAGGTTCTAGACCGTGGTCCTCTTCTTGAGCAATTTCGGACAAGGGGGTCAAAGGGGACGGCGTGGGCGACTCCTGTTGGCTCGGCTGGGCGGTGGAGAGGGGGACAGAGAGAGGGTGGTCGGGTGTGAGGTGTTGTGGCCAATGGAGAGTGGGGGTGTGCACCGGTTGGGCAAGTGAAAAAAGAGAGGGGGATGAGTGGAGAAGAGAGGGGAGAGAGGGCTGGCAAGTGGGGCCAGGGGGGTGTGCTGGCCTCTCTCCTTGTGACCAGCAGAGAGGGTCGTTGGATAGATAATAGATTAGGTTTTAGTTGTTTTTAGATGTTTAGAGGAGAGTGCACAGAATTAAAATGATACCCTGTTCAATACTAATAAATAAGCAAACAGGGGCCTAACTAGGGCTAAAGAGAACTCTCCAAGCAAGGGCAGGTGATGGAGAAGAGGGGGTGCAAGTGCATTGTCAAAAAGGTGTCCTGGTTTGCTTAGGGAGAGAAGTGCAAAAGTGAATAAAATAACAGTTTTCAGAAAATTCAGACAGTGACAGAAAAATTCTAAGTCCTGAAATGTTGTTATTGTGGTAGCATCAAAACCATCATGCATTAAATGTTTCTTAAGCTCAAAAGGCCCACTAAAAGCTTTGGGGTGTGAGAGATGGTGCCAAGGATGAATGGTGTCCTGATTCATTGGCACAAATATCAATATGTCGAAGAAACATGGAGGTGACAAAATGGTATTAGATACTGGAGCAATTGGTCACCTTAATATGAAGCACTAAAAACAAGCAAGGATTAGGGATCAAACACATTAGTAAATTTTTGAGAGGGCTATATAAGGAAAGTAGAGGGGATGTAGGTGATGCTAGAAGTTTTGTATTTCCAAAAAGATCAAAAGAAACACAAATGGTGAGGCTCTAGAAATGCTAAAAGTTAACAAGAGCTAAGATAGATTTGCACTATTTAATAATTAATTGTTTTAGAAATGTTTTAACTCAAACAACCATAAAAAGAGGTAAACAAGTTACAAGCATGCAAAAACATCAAACAAGACTCTATGATTCCAATTCAAGCAATAAACCTTAACTTGATACCAACAAAACCACATGCCACTCACAGAAATACACACTCAAGACAGATAAAATAAGCACAAGTCAAAAAGTTCAAACATACAAACAATTGGATAAATAACCAAACATATTTGTGAGGTGGTGACAAACATGATCATGGCAAGGTTTTTGGTAGAAAGAGAATTAAACCACTTCTTAGTAATATTTTCCCAAGAATTAGAAATTTAGAGTTTTTAAATAAGGGTTGAAAGTACTAGCAACACCTTAACTTAAAGATATATTAGGACTTATTATATAGTCCTCCATGGTTTAAAAACGAGTAAATTTGAAAGTACTTTTATTCTCTCAAAGAATAGATTTTTGGGTAGTTGCTAAAATCAAAACATCAAGGTAAATGGAGTTTGTTAAAATTATGAGAGGAGAAGATATATGGACCATTTTTACTTGTCAAAACATTGATCTCAAAGGTCATATCATAACCAGGTTGAGTTCCAAGCTTGATATTTAAAGAGTTCATGACACAAACCCATACCACAACTTGACAAACCAAACAAACATGAGTAAATCACATCTAGTAACAAGACATTTCAAAAAGTTTTTGTTGGTTCCAAGTTTTGGGGTCTTAATTAATTAAGTTTTTCTTGCTTCCAAAATTTTGGGACGTTACATGTATCTTATTATATGATCAATCTTATTCATGCAACACCCCGCTATCACCTCATGCATACGTTTTAAATCTCTGAGTTACACTTTCACTTTTCCGGTGAAAACTGGGAAACCCTTGTTTACTGCTGTTTTATTTTGCTTGCTTGAATCATCCTACTGCCATAACTATCACTGCTGCAAGTTTATTGATATACAGGTGTGGTTGAGAGTGACGCCTCAATTGCTAAAGTCTTATTGGTATTCTTGTGTTCCCCTTGAGTCGAACTATAAATTTGGGTAATACTTCCCAACGAAGATTTCAACGATCCCCTATACTTGTGGGCATCAAGACATTTTCTGGCGCCGTTGCCGGGGAGCCTAGCTTTATTGGTAAGACAACTTGTTATCATTTATTTGCTGCACTTGCTTGTTCCCAACTATGGGAAAGGAAAAGAATACTCCGAAGGAAGTAAGGCCTTCAACTACTCGTAGAGGTACTGATTTGCCAAGTAGGCCAAACTTTTCACCTAATGTTGCTTCTGCTATTATTGCTAAGAAGAAAAAAAAGCTTTATCTAGTTCACCATTGTCTAAGATGTCTACTAGTATTGAAAATAATTTAATATGTGGTAGCGTAGACAAAGAAGTGACACCTGAAACATCTGAGATAACTGAAACATCTGAATTGCCTGAATTACCTGAATCTTATTGTTGAAAATGTGGAGTCTGAGTTGGAAGATATTGAATATTGTGATGATGAACATGAAACTTCTTCTGAGGAAGAAGATGCATTTACTATGGCTTTTATGGATTCGAATTATGATAAATTGGATAAACTTGATAGCTATAAAAATTCTCCTCTTGATGATTATTTCCCTGTTACTAAGAAAATGAATGCTCCAGCTATTAAAATTAAAGATAAAGATTATGAGTTTAGTGTTGATCCTGAAATAATTGAAAAAGCTGAGAAGTTTAAGTTTTATGGGAGAGATGATGAGTTTCCTTTTGAACACATTGCTGTTTTGCATGATTTATCTGTGCTATTTGGTAAAGATGAAATCCACCAACGCTATTATTTCTTAAAGTTGTTTCCTTTTACCTTGGGAGGAAATGCTAAAACTTGGTATAATCATTTAGAACCTGGATCTATTACTAGTAAAGAGGAATGCTTGCAGCTATTCTATAATAAATATTTCCCTTCTGATAAGATCCATGGTTTAACTATTGAGATTAGCAACTTTTCACAGAAAGAGAAGGAGGATCTACCCCAAGCTTGGGGGAGGTACAGTAAGATGGTTAGGAAATGTCCTACCCATGGCTTCAAGAGTAATGAAATACTTGATATATTTTACAATGGACTAACTGAAAACACTAGAGGCTATCTTGATAGTATTGCAGGTAATGTTTTCAGGGAAAGGACCGTTGATGAAGCAACTGAGTTATTGGAGACTATCTCTAGAAATTATGAAGATTGGAATATTGAAGAGATAGATGGAAAAGAGATATTTCCAGAGAAGAAAGGAGGCATTCTTAAATTAAACAAAGAGACAATGAAAGAAGCTTCCAAGGCTATTAAAGAGAAGGGAATTAAAACCTCTCATCTCAAGGAATTATCTGAAATGGGTGTTAAACTTCCTATTGATCAACCATGTTTTCCAATCCAAGTCAATGCTATTAGCTCTATGGAAGGTAATGAAAAGGTAACACCTCCTATTGATGTATCATACGTTAATGATTTTGCTTATCATATAATCCTGAGGAGCATGTATTAGAATGAGTATTATGGAAAACTCTCATAAAATTAAATTTCTTCGTGAAAATTTAAATGCTAGTGTGGGAGAGGTTAGAAGAATTATTAAACATTGTGAGATGATGAATAATCAAGTTGAACAAATGGTTTCTCTTCAAAATCAATTGTATGCAAATCTTATTGAGAAGAAACAGGTTTGTGGAGTTAATACTAGAGGTGGTGCAAGTACTCAGGATCCTGACTATCCTGAAGACCATCCCAAGAGGAAAGAGCAAGAGGCTCTCAAGAAGAAATCTTCTGCAGGAAAATCTCCCAATGAAAACGAAGATATTGATGATTCTCAAGAACAAGATAAGGATATTTCTATTTCTGATGCTGAGACTGAAGATGATAATAATGAAGAAGAGGAATCATCTCCACCTGAAGAAGAACAACATGAAGCTGAAAATATTGAAGAACCTGAACCTCCTGAAAAAGAAGACCCTCAACCATCTATTGAGAAGAATAAAAAGAAGAAGCATCCAAATCAACAAAAAGGTAAAGAGAGGGATCCATGGGTACAAAGACCCATACCATATCCCCAAGAGGTAATGAAATCTTTGGATGATGCTAGGTTTGAGAAATTTCTTGAGTTGATTAAAACTTTATGTTTGCAAATTCCTCTTGTTGATGCTATTAAAATTCCTCCATATTCAAAATATATGAAAGATATTGTCACTAATAAAAGGAAGATACCTACTGATGCAATTACTGCTATGCTTGCTAATTATTCATTTGAGGGGAAATTGCCTGAAAAGCGTGGAGATCCTGGTATTCCAACTATTCCTTGTCATATTAAAGAAACTTATGTGAAATATGCATTATGTGATTTAGGAGCTGGTGTTAGTGTTATGCCTTTTTCTTTATATAAGAAACTTAACCTGAATAAATTGGTTCCAACTGAAGTTTCATTGCAAATGGCTGATAAATCAACTGCTGTGCCTATAGGTATATGTGAGGATGTTCCTATCTCTATAGCTAATGTGTTAATTCCTACAGACTTTGTTATATTAGAAATGCCTGAGGATGATAATCTATCTATTATTCTTGGAAGACCCTTTTTAAACACTGCAGGAGCTGTGATAAATTGCACTGAGAGCAAAGTGACATTTAATGTCAAAGGAAATGAGCATACTATCTATTTTCCCAAGAAGAATCCTGTTACAATGATAAACAAGAGTGTGAATTCTATTCAAAGAAATACTATTATGATTGGAAGCTTTGAAATTGCACTACCACCTCCTGCACCAAAGTATGCTACCTTGATGATTGGAACTATTCCAATCAAATATGAGGTATCTTGAATTTCTTCTTTATATATATAAAATAAGAATCATGTATTATATCTTTTACATATTATTAATGAGACTTGATCAACCTCATTACTAATGTGGAAATGATGAAAACTTGATTCCCATAAAAATTTGTATTGCATTTTAATTTTATTTATCCTAGAGTTTTGGAGTATATGCATAATCATAATTATTTCAGAGTTCAGAAATTCCAGAATATGAAGTTTGAAAAATTCTCTTCAGAAAATTTTCTCGAAAAATTCCAGAAAAATTTGGAGGTAAGTTATTTTACCAGAGGGACCAACAGCCAAAAGTGGGACACCAGAGGCCACCAGGGACCAAAAGAGGGTGTCCCACGCGGCCAGATTCCTTGGCCGCGTGGGACCCACTAACTTTGCCCCAGGTGGAGTTAGGTGAGTGCCCTGTGCCCATCTCCTTCCCCTCAACAGAAAACCAGCTCCAGGTTTCATCATGAACAAAGGTAAAGGATTGTTTGGGATGACTTCGAGACCAAGGAGAAGATTATCTAGAGTTTCCGAGAATTATGATGACAACCACCTTTGGGAGGATGGTGCGGTATATGGAGGGGAGAGGCTTCGGGTTCATGCAACAAAATGGCAAGACCCCGTGGTTCTTGATCATTGGGGATAAAGGAGGACTTCAACGCCTTCGCCGCTGCAGCTGGCTTACTCGAGTTCTCCGTTCATTCACGGAACACATACGAGGAACTCTCGCGAGAATTCCTCTCCACATTCCGGTTCGAGGGCCCCGAAAACTACAAACACAGTAAGAAAAGTAAGCCACCGTCTCCCACCTTTGTCATTAAATTTACTATGAGGGGGCAGCGCTTGGTTATGTCATTAGATGAGTTCTGCAAAGCTATTCGCGTAGAGAACACGGGTAGTTGGGAGGAGACCCGTGCTGATTCTAACCAAGAACTTGTTGCTTTTTGGCGTAGTATTTCTGTGAACATTCCTGATAGACTTAATAGGGGTAAATTCACTTGCATACAACACCCCGGTTTGAGATACTTTGCCTTGTTCCTTGCAAGACGATTTATTGCTAGAGATAACACTTCTGCTTGCACTGGACCCATGATTTATTTACTTAAATGTGCAAAAGAGAACATACCGTGTGAGTATAACTTGGGAGTAATTCTTGCTAGGTCCTTGCACTTGGCTGTGAGGAGGAATAATACTGATTACACTCCTATTTATGCTGGTGCCATTGCTACTTTAGTATATGAGCACATTAAGGAAGAGATAGGTTTTGATAATAACATGGGTAGCCTAGTGAGAGAGTCTAATTTACTTGATTTTACTTTGACTTCTCGCATGGAAATGAGTGAGAGGCATGAGGATCATTATATGTATAACTATAAGAGTTCTAATGGACAAAATGTGTCCATTAGGCTCCCTCGTGCTGACCTTTTTGACAGGATTACCGGGAAGTGGACCGTGGAGGAGGTGCAACCTCAAGAGGAGACCCAATATCCAGGAATGCAAGGCTACCAATATGGTTACTTCCCTGGAGATGGAAGTGGTGGGTACGATTACCATCCGGGATACTAGCTTGATCGCAAGCTTGGGGGAGTACTTCTCTCCCTTTCCATTCGTTGTTTTATATCACTTTTATCTTGTTATGTTTTAGTTTCTTGTTCTGAAAATCACAAAAACACAAAAAGATTTTATTTGTTTCTTTTGCTTATTTACTTCTGGTCATTTACTTTATGCATCTAAAAACTAAAAAGAACAAAAATATTTTCGTTTTCTTGAATCCAAAGTAAAAAACGGAGGTGCAGGAATTGCTGAAATCTGCTCACTGTATTATTTTTCATTTTTTTTCTGTAACTCCGAATGAGCTAAACTTTTAACCACTACTGCAACTTTTCATAACCTATGCACCCGTAAAATATGAGATTATTCTGAGGTGTTTAGGTAGGGCAAAAACAGTTCTGTATGCAGTAACGTTTTATGGCAGATTTGAGTTTTTATTACGCAGTTCAAGTTGGGAGAGGAGAACAACGATGATGAGTTGATGTGCATGAAGTGGATGAAAGGTATGACACCTTTGCCGTGCTTATGTGGACTTTTTTAATAACAGCAAGTGTGCACATCATAGTTTCTTTAACATCTAGGGAAGTGGTAGCAAATGTTTATCTTCTCCGTGTTCTAGTATGTTATACTAGATTCGAACGGCGCGGCTCGCCGCGCAGCGCTTGTTTCTTCTTTGAATTTCTTGCCCATGGTTACAACCATTTATACATATCATTTGAAGGACAATTCTATTCATATGAATTTGATCACATTTGAAAGCGTATGTGAAATGAGAAGGTAGAACATTATACAACGAAAGCCTTAATCAACATGAAATGAGTATTCGAAACATCATACAAACAAAGTCTTAAGAAACCGCTATTTCATCATCTCATTGGCTGGCTAATATCTGAGGAACTGATTTTGGTGTGATAAGAAATAGTGTATCGAACCATTATATGCGTGAAATATAACCCAAGAAAACTCTTCAAGTCGGTATGTAAGTAAATCCTTTTAGTTAAAAGGCAGCCATTCATTGTTGCTCTGATTTTAAGACATAATATAGATGGCATTATGAGTCTCATCTAGTGGTACATAATATATATGCACACATGAAAGTAGAACCATTTACATAATAATTGATCAATTCAGAAACACGATTTCAAACACCATATCGATAGCTAAAAATAAGCTGCTGCTATAGGTACCGTCTCATGCAGTAATAAAATCTGGGTAGCACAGGATTCAGTCTCAATAATCTACAGAAACGATCAAACGATATATAAATAGGAACTTTGAAGCAGGAGGGTACCCACATAACAGTTTACACCATAATAATACAACATAGGATAAGTTAGCACCTTTTTGAACTCGACAGCTGGGCACCTTTGCGGCATTTTGGGATTCATTTAATTTGTTGCCCGTGGTTGTCACAATTTATACAGATTATTAAAAGATGCCTTATCAACATATGTATAATCTGAATAGTATGACAACAGCAGTCAGGTTCATTCCAAGGACCAGCTGGACTGACTGAATCATGCATTTTTATTTCATTAGCAAGTACCCTTAATAGCGATTACTCTCAGCACAATGGAGTAATAACAATTACAAAATACCAAAAGATAATAGGTGAGGCAGACAGCCCACATTGTTTTGTGCACCATCAGTGTTTTGCAATACAGCAACATTATCTGGTAAGCTGTGGTACTGCTCTATCTCATGAATAGTTTTCTCTGCATCCCTGCATCCAAAAATTCCGTAAAAGGAAGCCAATAAATTATGCAAACACCGATTAACATCTCAAATTGATAATAATCCATCTAAACATCTCAAAACAGATACATGACGTGGAGAGTTTCGAGCGGCGGCCAGCACCAAGACCTGCCATGAGTCACGATAAGTTACCCAGCCCGTGGAGACAAATTGACATGGATAAGGAGGGAGAACACACAGTCTGTGCTCACCAAATCTCGCTTGGGCTGATGAATATGGATGTGCAGGCGGGCGGGTGCCTGTGTGAGCGTTGGACGTCGTGCACCCGCTGATCGCTTCACCGGCGGCGGGGAGCTACAGTGGAGGCGTCGCCCTCAAGAGCACTGGTGACTGCAACTGTTTGCAAAAGAAGTTAATTAAGCTCTGACTCTGGTCAATAAGAGCATATAAACATGACAAATTTTAAATCAGAGTTTTCTACTTTCAATCACTTTTTGAAGTCAAACATATCAAAATGATTAATTTAGCATGCTATCAGGCTGCAGAAAAGGTTAATTTAAAAAATTACTAATTTTCGTAGACAATAACCAATAAACAAATCACCTAGTGTAAGAAGATAAACAAATCTATAATCTTTTTAGGTAGCATTTTTTGTGAAAATAGAAAAACCAATAAACATATCACCTCAGAAAACTTCGCTATGGATATGTGAACTGATTAACTCTAGAAAGGGTCTAAAAACCTTAATCTAATTTGGAGAGGCCAATATGACAGACGTTAACAGGCTAATATTAGAAATAGGACACAATTTAAGGTGTTCTAAAACACGGATGGCTATCGCTTTCCTGTAATTAACAATACACCATTACCGCTTTAAAATCTGCACCATGCATGATATGAAAATATACTATTATTAGCAGCACATTATTTGGTTATCTCCCCTAGTACAAACATCAGAAAAAGTGGGGTCCCTATGATCTCTTACTCTATAAACATGCAACACAACCGGCATCCGTCTTATATTTTTCTTAACAATTATATTTTTCTCAACAATACTGTAAAGTCTTATTGCACAAAACAGAACGAAAATAGAAAGCTGAACCAAATTATTCTATAACTCATTGTATTGGCATGTTGCACAAAACATAACGAAAATAAAAATCTGAACCAAATTATCCTGTGACTCATTGTAATGCCTTGTTGCAAAAAAAAACCGTAGTAGACTCAGCAAAAATAAGAGTAAGCTGCTTCATCTGCTGGAAAGCACTTTAGCATATATACATTTCTATAGGACTACACTCCAGAAGAAATCTGAAAGGTAATGCAAATTATGGAGCTGCAGCTTGCACTCTTCCATTAAATAGTACAAACAATGTGGAAGGAACAATGATAGAAGGAAATCAAGCTGCAACGAAAATCTTTTTGGAGGGACAGATAAAAAATGGAACATGTAATGAAGGTCCTAATACAATTTTATTTTTACAACCCAACAAAGTATCTCTGATAAATTTGAGAGCTCCAGTGGCAACTGTCACGTGAGGAATAAAGGGAAGTTGGTATGCTGATAAAAAGATATTCTAAATTTTCGATACTCTACTTTCACTGACATCAATGGTGAACTTTATCACCATTCTTAAAAGACAGCAATTAATCGTATCCTGAAAAAAGTAACCAACATAGACAACAGAGCCATGCATCCTTTGGATCCAATTTAGATGGATTAGAAGTAACTAACCTGTAACCAGTGACCTCCAAAAGGCCTCCAAAATAAATAGATAACAGCAGCACCTGCAAAAAACCAGGCTCCTATAATGGATCCAACCAAATTTCAGCAGAAACATCAGATCACAGATGCAGATAACTATTCTAGTATAATTTACAGAGGTAATAAAGCGAGGATGGGAAGTAAAGTACCTGCTGCAACTGAACATCAATATTCAGTGACTTCAACATGCCATGTTTAATGCTTCCATTATACTTCATTCACTGCCATCGTACAGAAAAGGAAAAGGAGGTCAATATAAAAAGAGTCCAGTAGCCTAAGCACACTTCTTTCACTTTAACAAATTGTAACCAAGAATTTCAGAATGCTAGCAAGGATCAAAAGAAACATGTTGCATTGATTCATGCTAATCACCTTACTTAACTGAAAGAAAGACATGGGGAAATTTTAGTTCAGCAAAACATGATAGTAAATCTCAGAGCTAAACATTGGTAGTTAGCACCAGGAAATACCAGAATGATGTTTGGAGCAAGCATGCAAGTGGCAATCTAGAAATCAAGTTGAAATAATAAGTTTACCGCTTGACATGGACTAATAACTTATACTATCTGGGGCCAATAACGTACCATAGGAATTTCTCTCCCACTACTCGAGTATCAACAATGACAACCATAATTTTCAAAGGCAATGACCTAGACTGGGCTCATCTATACTTTCTAAAGGCAACGTCCTGGTCAAAAAATTAAAGTATATTGGCATGAACTAATTGTTCACCTTAGATGCATACCAGCCATAAGAATATGACTTTTTCTATGATATTCATTGCACAGGAAAAACTTCACCATAGTTGCGGACAACTGACCTCACGGAAGCACCACTTCCAAAAAATTGTAAATGAAACATAGCTCTGAAAAGTTTCTTACCTGCATCAAGAAACTGAACCTAGTACATAGTCATCTACCTAGCGTTGTTAAACCTGCAGAGAAAACAAAAAATCAAATAAAATCCGCAATTATTATAAATATTAGTACTACGTGAAGAGGTAAAGAGCACTCAAACCTGTAGTAACCATTTGATATAGAATCAATCTGATGTGCAGAAACTATATATAGCCAATCAGGTTTCAAAGATTTATCCTGCAGTTTTTTTCCGACAGAAACATCAGGAAAGCATACAGTTTTGCGGACATAACAATATATCACATTGAACCATGTTACATGGTACTGTATCCACCAGAAATAGAATAACATTTAGGAAAGGATATGGGAGGAAGAAAATAATACAGCGAGAGAACCTCTGGGAGATGCATCGGGAGTCATCAATGTTGAGCTGGGGACATCAAGGTGGCTACGCGTTGCATAGGGGCCAAATCGACACGGCGAGAGGAGAGAACGGTGGCTTAGTCGAGGTCCAAGCGCAGCAAAGTCAAGGGACTCCTGTTGTGGAAGTTGAGGGGAAAGGACGTCGACGATGGCCTCCTTGTCTCTGTATAGAAAAAAACATTCTTCAGGTCATAGTCAAAGATACAATCAACTGTTTCGGTATTTAATTTTCAATTTTCAGTTTCAAAGTGTAGCAGAGTACAAAGTGAAATTAGCTGATGGCTTGGCCACCGAAAAAAATCAAAATATACATCTTGAATATAGTTGAAATCATCCTCAACCAACATCTAATATGAAGGTGCTCACAAATTATTTAAGATGACATCTTTATATGGTCTAGGATTGCTGATGTTGCATCTGAAGAAGAAGTGAGTGAATCAAAACCAAGATTATTTATTGCTAATAATGTGTATAACCTTAAATATGCAGGAAAATGTGCATAACTTTTGTCACAGAATTTAACGTTTTCAAGAATATTTGTACATTTCAGTTTTAAGGGGCAATCGCCATTCACAATCTCCTGCAGTGTAACTTCATGAAGGTTGGAAAATGAGTTTGGGTTCAGAGATTTTTTAGGGTTTAGAAAGGCTATGGGAGGAAAACAATTGCTTACCTATGTCCGTTAGAATCTGGAACATATGTGTGCAAACCTTGCCGGGTTGCCTAGAATTTGTACATCCTGCTCAAAAGAAATTTAATAGGTCCATAAGAAATATCGGGGCATATATATACTAAATAGACGGGTCGAAGCATATACAATCAACAGAAAAATAGCATTAGAGCTCCAAATAGCATTAGAGTCTGGCCATGATGGCCGCTCTCAACCCTGGCCGGCTTGAAAGGAGGTCCACAAGCACATCCATAAGAAATATGCATTAAAACTTGCATAGAAATTAAAACACGGTCAGTAAAAATGGAAGACCGCTACCTAGCAGAATGTAGCAGGCAACCTACAATCTGAAAGTTTACTGAAGGAATTAGGAGTCGTCTCAATTATTAAAACATAGCCAGACTGATGCAAATATATTGATAGCACTTTAGAATATATTGATAGCACTTTAGATTAGGAGATTTCTTAACTCGTATGCCCGTTTAGATTATGATATATATTGATAGCACTTTAGATTGACCATGCTCGAGCTGAAACACTTGGACAAATACAAATATATTTGTATACAGTGCTAGCAACACATTACTATATCTATGATTTAAAAGGCTAGCAATTGAGAAAAGTCAGTACTACAGTCTATGCTTGTATAATTCTGACTTTAGATCAATTGTTTCTTCCATCTAAACATAATGCAGTCAAAAAGGTTCAAACAGCAGGGCTACAAATATAACAATAAATCCCCACCATTTGGACGTGGTCTGTTGCTAGGAAAGGGAGATAACTAACCGAGTCAGCGTGCCAATCTATTGATATGTTCTATCACGTGATCTTCTACCCATATTCAAATCACAGAACTTAAAAAACCTAACAGATAACATTGGAAGAAGGACAAATATATTTCAATTGTAGGTTCTGTTTAGTCAATGAAACATTGATTTCCTATGCAACAGCCACTGATGTCTACACATGCTTCTATTCTTGTAGACAGTGTTGGGCCTCCAAGAGCAGAGGTTTGTAGAACAGCAGCAAGTTTCCCTTAAGTGAATCACCCAAGGTTTATCGAACTCAGGGAGGTAGAGGTCAAAGATATTCCTCTCAAGCAACCCTGCAATTAAGATACAAGAAGTCTCTTGTGTCCCCAACAAACCCAATACACTTGTCAGATGTATAGGTGCACTAGTTCGGCGAAGAGATAGTGAAATACAAGTGATAGGGATGATTATAAGTAGTAACTGCAATCTGAAATAAAGATGGCAGCAAGCAAACATGTAGCAGAACTTGTTGTAAACGGTGTTTCAATGCTTAGAAACAAGGCCTAGGGATCATACTTTCACTAGTGGACACTCTCAACAATGATCTCATAACTGAATAAATAAAAGTTACTCTTAAACACTCTCTTGTTGGATAACAAACACCATTCATTGTGTAGGGCTACAAAAGCACACCTCAAGCCGGAGTAAACAAGCGCCACAACGTCATAAAGGAATCACACACGGTGCACACACTGTCACCTTTACACCGTGGAGAGTACCGGAGTTCATATTAAAGTAACCTATAGAGTGCATAATAGATAAAGAGTAACATCTACATATTCAACTAGATTAGCACAACTGAACACAAGTAAATACTACTCGGGATTATTCTCCTTCTTGATGAAGCAAGAGTACTATGCGTAGGGCTGCAAAAGCACACCTCAAAGTCTGAGTAAACAAACACCACAATTCTCAAAAATAAGCCATGATAAATGTCTAAATTATTCATAGAGTCACACAAGTACCCACACTGTCACCTTGATACCGTGTTGTCACAATGACTCCAGAAACTAGACAAAATCACTTGAGTAGCATAAATATTATTAATGTATTCGGCGATACTAGCAATACACATGATCACATAAAGATCACACCATGGGAGAGAGAGATGAACCACATAGCTACCGGTAGAGCCCTCAGCCTCGGGGGAGAACTACTCCCTCCTCATAATGGGAGTCAGCAGCGGCGATGAAGATGGCGGTGGTGTCGATGGAGATGACTCTGGGGGCAATTCCCCGTCCCGGCAGCGTGCCGGAACAGAGACTTCTGTCCCCCGAAACTTGTCGTCGATGGCGGCGGTGCTGCGGAACTCTTCTGGAAATATGGCTTGGTATCTTAGGGTTTTCGCCTCGGGGGGATAAATAGGCGAAGGGGCAACGTCGGTGGAGGTCCTGGGCTCCCTCCTCACCTCCCGGCGCGCCTGTGGGCCCAGCCGCGCGAGCATGTGATTTGGAGGCCGTGGGCCTCCCCCTGGCTTGCCCTTCTGGCTCCGTGTGTCCCTCGGAAAAATAGGAGGTTTGGCTTTTGTTTCGTCGAATTCCGAGAATATTGCCCGAACAGCTTTTCTGGAACCAAAAACAGCAGAAAACAGGAACTGGCACTGTGGCATCTTGTTAATAGGTTAGTCCCAGAAAATGTATAATAATGATATATAATGCGTATAAAACATGTGACAATGATACATAAAACAAGCATGAAATATCAGAAATTATAGATACGTTGGAGACGTATCAGCCACCTCCAACTGCTGGGTCATTCTCCTATTGTTAGCAGTAAGACACCAATAATGGACACCTCCAGCAGACAAATCAGGGATATATGGCCGCATAACCCCAAAGAAAAAGAAATATTTATATGGAAGTGGAGACCAGTGATGATTTCTTACCTTTGACAACAGATGTACTGGCGAGCAGACAACATCTCAAGCTGATACTTCAAAACGTGTTGTGGTGGATTCAGTGTCCTGTTGATGACGATATTATGTACGCATAATTTTGATCGAAAATTAACATAACACTCTTATAAGGGGCAAACATGCCTACCATAATTACCCCTCATTACGTCATCATGAGAAAGCATCCAAATTGATTTATAGCAAGATACGACCATTATAGATAACTATTTTAGTTTGATGTTCGCTGCTCAAGATTAATGTCAGAACAATTTCTTTGATGGTCATGCTTTTATCAGATTCATCTAGGTAATTGATGCATGTAAAATGCATACATGAACTTTGCACTATATCACACATATTCCAATCATATTTGCATCATATAAGGGTTATATTACTGTTATTTAATAATTTTAGGAAATAAATCAATTGTTTCCTATTTTTATGGAATTAACCCTGCGCAGGCAGAAAACCCTATTTCTTTCCTTTTATGTTTCAGGGACCCAAACGTCGTCCAAAAATTATGGAAAAATACAGGCGTCAGTATTTTGGAAGGAGGAAGACCTTGGAGCGAAGGAAGCAAGCAAACGGAGGCCAGAAGGCAAAAAGGGGGTGGCCCACGCGGCCAGGTACTGTGGCCGCGTGGGGCCCACTCATTTGGCCCTCGTGGCTCCGCTGCCGTCGATCTTTCGTCCACCGACTCCGTCTTGACCTAAAAACGGCTATAAAAAAGGTCCCCTGGCGTTTCGCGAAGGGAGCGCCGCACAAACACAGAAACACCGAAACAGAGATCAGGAGCTGCAGATTGGAGGGGGAAAACTCCGGCGGGGCGCTGCCGGCGTGGTCTCCATCCTCTCCATCGACTTCTCCACCGTCTCCATGATGAAGAGGGAGTAGTCCACCTCTGGACTATGGGTTTGTGGAAGTAACTTATGTATCTCTCCTCTCCTGAGCTTCACTAATTAGTACCGTATGAGCTGCTGAATATGATTACGGTCATATTTGTAATACCTATGTGGTGGATCTTTCTATGAGTTAATATATGTTTGAGATTGCAATGTTTGTTTCAGTTATGAGTATAGATGCATATTATGTACCCCGTTCTTGTCTACTTGTTATGATCAAGCATGTTTATGAGAGCGTGTGTGGGGGAACGTGTGCATTAGTTGGAGTAACGGGGAGTGGTGAGTGCGGTAAGCTGACAACTTAATATCGCGATCCACTTGGGTGTTTACCTTACTTTGTTACCTCACTAGGGATAAACTAAAATACCATGCTGCAAGGGTTGAGGGTGACCAAGCTTCTTCCTTTGACTAGATCCAGCATGTTCTTATTTTCACTTCATGTCATGAAACTTATTGCTATACTCTGAGTCATCTTAATTACTGAGGTGTTATGATTTGGTTCGCATCTTGGTGGAGTATAAGAGAGAGTAATAATCAAAAGGTCTCTATGTTAGGACGTGATGCCCATATATCTAAGTAACTTGTTATCAAACTTTGTGTTGCTATCTCATATGTTAACTCTGTGTGTGTTCCATTGTCTGCCACTTTATAAAGAGAGAGTTCCTTTGTGAAACCATGAACCCCGGTCCATTTTTAATTATAAGAAACACCTTTCCAACACCATATACCACTTTTCTATTTTCAGCCATCATTAAATCCGAAAATACAAAAATACTTTTCATCTTGCATACATCATTAAAAAACCCAAAAATATCATTTACCATTGCATCCACCACCATTGCATATTTATTTCCTGTTTGCATTGCATAACTATCTTGATATCATTCTTACACCTTGTGCTTGACAACCATAGGTGAGGTTGAGGACCAAAACATTTAACTTTGTTTTGTAGGTAACCAAAAGAGGATAAGAAGATATATCTTCACTACTGATTCCCCGAGAGTTCGATATTAAACCCTCGAGTCACCCCTCGTGGGGAAAACAAGTCTTCCACTACTACACACTCTGCACTTGGAGTCTCAACCTAACCCATTTACTTTTGACGCAGGTAACTACGCACTGGAGGTCAACAAAGTGTTTTCTGGCATCGTAGATCAACCTCTTCAAGGGCCATCAGTAATCTAAAACATGATTGATTTTATATCACTTGGATGGAGGGGCATGGAGAAAAGAGGAGCTAATTCAAAACTAAATGAACTTTTTTCTAGGTGGAAAACTGAGCCCCTTATGAAATTAGGAGAAATAAGTCAGAATAGAAAGGCTCAACATATTTCCAATAAGAACTTACCTTTTTCACAATTCAACTTGAACACACTCTAGGTATTGGATCAAAATCTTTGAGTAACTTCCGTACATTGAAATTAACCTGCACAAGAAGCACAGGTGTATTTTTTCTTCAGAAAGACCACTTTTGGCAACAAAAAGTAAATAACAGTGAGGACATAAGAGCACATTCATACAGTTCGATTCTTTCAAAATATAATTGTAAAATGGAAGTTCCTCAAAGATTGTAAAACGGAAGTTTCAAAATATATAACAGTGAGGACTAATAAACCAGAGGACTACATAATCCTCCACGAAAAAAATAGATTGTTTGCAGTATTAGCAAACTATTCCACATGAATTCTAGAGATATGGCATATCAAACAAAAATAATTGATGGAAGTTTCCCCTCTCTCAGTCTCAACTATTACTTCAAGGAAAAATACATGTATATTCACATCAAAAGATCATTTTTTAGGGCACAAAATTAAGCTACAATATGCACTAAAATAATTATCATCATTAGTAATACCTATATCAGAGGAGCAAAGCACAGATAAATCTTTATAAAACACTCTTTTACATTGAAACTGAACATTCTGAAATAGAACACACATTTTAAGTGCTTGATCCTACAATAATCAGAAATATATGGCTAAAACAGGTTGAATGATGCCAAAGCATGATGAGTAATTAACACGTGTAGAGTAAGGAACCGGTCCTTATGATACAAATAATTATGAAGGAACCAATATAGCTAAAATAGGTTCAGCATTCAGCACAAAAGATGAGACAAAAAATTATGAAGGAATTTTATGCTCCCAAATCAATAACGACAATAAAGCTTGTGAGACAGTAATATCTAGCAAACAATCTTGTGTTAAGGTATTGTGTGAAGCCTATTAAATGGATAACTTAGAATCAGAGAACCTAAAAAAGGAACCGATCAAGCAATCCTTGTCAGAATCACACAATTATTAAATGGATATGTGCAGCTCATAAGGTTCAGTTTATGAACAAAATTGGCGTTGTCTGCTGACTAAAATATCAAAATTTCTAGAGAAAGATGAATCTATGTAAACACGGACCATTGGTAAATGCACCCGATTGCGTATAACATGGAAATCTGAATTTTCGAAGATACTCCAACATCATAGGCTGTCTAGAGGCACATGGCCAAAATATGCATAGAAAGAAATACAGATTCACACTTGCATATAAAAGGTACCGAACGTTAAGAAAGGAAGATTGCAACCTGACAGAATGCTCCAGACAACATGTGCCAGCAAGCAATGGCAATGAAGCGTTCGAAACTCTTTCCTGGCAAAAGACATCATTAGGCAAATATATAGAATAGGAACAACAGGGATAGAGAAGACATGTATATATACCAACAGGACGCATCAAGTCTACTACTCACCTTCTGACCAATGGCAGCTCTCACAAAGAACATACATACAGCAAGAAACCAAGATTGGAACCTACAAAAGGGAAAAGAGCCTGCAAGCTGTGTAAGGAAAAACACACGGGTAATTAGAAACTGCCAAGAACTGTACCAATGACCAACAAGGAACAAAAATGTTCTAATCAGCTGAGCAAAACACACAACCAAAACATCATACCCTCATCAGCAAGCAAAACATCTAGTACTAAATGCCGAAGACCTAGGAAAATATCAGCAAGCAAGACATCATGTTCTAATCAGACTATGGCTAATTCAAAACATTTTTTGTTTTGTAAGGATAAAATTAATTATTTATACCCGAAAACTAATGCCAATCATCAATAAGAGTTCCAGCACAAAAAAATAACAAATGAACGTCTCACTTCCATTACCGAGTACATGTTCGGTCATAATTAAGTAATGTTCTGATGCTTTCTTGGCTTTCTTGGTTCTTGTTCATGTTCTTGTGGTTTCTTGCATGTTCTTGCTTGTGCACATCTTGAGTGCATAAACCCTCCCCGGATTCCCCCAACGACCGTTCGGCCCCAACTAAGCCATACCCATGGCATCTGCCGTGATCCCACCACGACAGTTGGCGCCCACCGTGGGGCAGATTGAGGCGTTGGGTGGAGTTTCCATCCGGACGGGCTCCTCTGAGTGTGTTCTTTCTGGCCTTGTTGCCAAGATCGGCGAGTTTGCCTTTGTGAGTGACAATGCGGGGTGCTTCGCCGGCAAGCCTTTCCCCACCGATGGTTTCCTCATGATGCTCGGCAGCTTCCCCACATACGTTGCTGTCGAGGTGGTTCGCGAGTACCCGGAGCAGGTGCTCGTGGACGACGAAACTCCTCTCCTGGCGGCTTTGGGCCAACGTGTTACTCGCCCTCCGAGGTGTGTGGAGGTGATGGTGGCTGGTACCAGCCTGCAGCTAGCAAGGCAGATGCTGGCAAAGTCGCGCTAGCCGAGGTGGAGGCGACGCCAACCGCGCTGCCTGAGAAATCAGGTCGGGCGGCGAAGTTTCCGTACGAGAAACCTAGTCAGAATGAGCAGTTGGGCATGCCAAGGGAAGAATTTCCCTTAGAATCTATCGTTGATAGGTTAGCTCGGCCACTCGCAGTAGAGGCAAGTGTGGAGCATACGGTGGCCGGGTTAGAGGCAGAGCGCCAGAGAGTGATGAGAGAAGCTCGGTTGCTGGCCGAGGCTAAGCAGCAGTTTGATATGGAGCAAAGGAGTACAATGCTGCACATGGTATAGAGGATGGTTTTACTCCGGTTGTGCGGCGTAAGAAAGCTGCTCTGCTCAACCGAGGCAAGGACCTCTATGAGGAGATGGCTAGGGCTGCAGTCTCGGGCTCGAGTAAGGCAACAAGTAGCAGGTCGGCTACTGGTAGGCCGGTGTATAGTTCACCAGCTAAGAACCTTAGAGCAGCCGAAGCAGTAAGGGCCGGGCTATCGGAGTTGACCGGAGATGCATGGCGTGAGCAGCAGAAGCGGCTCAATGAGTTAGTGCATGTGGCCAGCAAGCAAAATGAAGCCCTCCGCAAGGCCGGGCTTGGCGGTTCGCAGGCGGTCCATTCGATTAGGCCAGTTAGCCAGGGTCCAAGGGGCAAGCCTCGTCTCCACACGTCGGAGGAGCCGATCGTGCCCGGAGTGTCACTTCAGGTCGGAACAAGGAGATGCAGCTGCAAGTGTACGATCCGGTGTTAGCTGGGAAGCAAAAGGTCGGCAACGCTAGCCGAGCCAATGGAGACCCCGGCCCAGGTGATGCAAGCCGAGCTAAAGGCCGTTCAGCTCAGGGAAATCAGAACGGTGGGCAAGCAGCGTCGGCTGGCCGAGGTAAACCACCTCAGCCCCCGAGGCATCAGCAGCAACCCCGGCCGCAGGAGCAGTATCAGCAAGAGCCGGAGTATGTTCCGCAGCCGAAGAACGTCGGTCGAGGTGGCGACCGATATGATGATGGAAATTCAGCCATGGAGCGGGCTGGATTCTATAGAGTGGATGGTGCATTGGGAGAGCGTATCGGAGCTCGGACGTTGCCTACAGGTGACGCGCGCTACAAGCTAGATCGGATTTACATGTCCGAGAGGTTGGAAGAGGAAGGCCCTCCTGGTCCGGCGTGTTTTGGACCTCGGATCATGAAGGAACCACCTCCACCAGTGTCTCAGTTTCAGTTGGGTCGGAGTACCAGGCCGTACAATGGGAGCACCAAGCCGCAAGATTGGCTAGCTGATTATGTTTCAGCAGTATACATTGCGGGGGGCAATCGCCGATGGGCGGTCCGGTATCTCCCGCACATGTTGGAAGGTCCTGCTCGGATCTGGCTGAACAATTGCCGGAGAATAGCATCAATTGCTGGCTGGATTTAGAGGAGGCATTCAATAGCAACTTCGCCAGCACTTACAAGAGGCCAAACCGACCTCAGCTTTTGCAGGCGTGCAAGCAGGAGGACAATGAGACTGACCGAGAATTCTTGACTCGGTGGAGCAATGTTCGGAACTCCTGTGAGGAGTTATCGAAGCACAGGCTATAGCGTGGTTTGCTGATGGATGTCGGTATGGTAGCATGTTGTGGCAGAGGCTCCAGAGAGATATGCCAAAGACTCTGGCCGAGACGATTCGGATAGCTGATTCCTATGCCCTTGGCGATCCGATGCAGCCTCTGCTGGATGGGAATGCCCGGAACAGGAGGAATCCGATGAACAATCGCAACAACGGACCGAGGTTTGATAACCGTCAAGAGTTCGGGCAAAGAGGAGAGAACCAGATTTCCAAGTCAATGCTGTAAACCCAAGTCAGTCCGGACCTGGAGGCGCCCAGAAACCGAAGACTGAGGGTCAGGCGTGGACTCCGAACCAGAACCAGAATCAGGGAGGTGGTGCGAAGCAGTGGCAGGAGGCCGGACCACCTGTGACTTACGAGTCATTGGTGAATGGGCCATGTATCTATCATGGCAGGAATGGCAAAACACCCAACCATACCACTCTGCAGTGTAGTTTTCATCACCGAACCGCTGCAGAAGGGGCGAAAGGGGCAAACCGGAGTGGGCCACCGAACCAATGGCGTAGACCTCAATATCCGAACGCGCAGCAGCAGCATAAGCCGACCATAGCGGCGCAGAATCAGAGCTTAACCGGAGCAAATTCAACCCCGGTGCATGCGGCCCAAAACCAGAAGATGGTGCAGGCGAAACCGGTGAATGCAGTGAGTGCCCAGGGCAACAACAACAACGGTGGTGCCGGCCAAAGCCAAACGTGGTCCTTTGAGAATCAGAGGTATGAGAACCCCGGTAATGATTATAGGGAAGTACATCAGAGTTACGTGGTGTTTGTGACTGAGTCAACTGATAAGAAGAGTATGCTGAGGCGTGCCAAGGAGGTGAATGCAGTAACTCCAGCAGTGGTGAAATACATGAACTGGTCCGAGCAAGAGATCACTTGGAGCAGGCAAGATACACCTCGGATCATGCCGAGCCCTGGAAACTATGCACTGGTGGTGGATCCGACGTTCTGTGGGCCGACCAACAATGTGAGATTCACCCGAGTCTTGGTGGACAATGGGAGTGCCATAAATATCATGTACCGAGACACAATGGTCAAGCTGGGATACTCACCGAACCAGTTGCAGCCTAGCAGCTGTACATTTCACGGTATTGTGCCCGGGGTCTCTTGTGCACCTATGGGAAAGATTTGGGTCGACGTGGGTTTTGGTACCCGAGATAACAGCCGAGTTGAAAGTCTTGAGTTCGAGGTTGTGGACTTGCAGAGCCCTTACCATGCCTTGCTGGGAAGGCCAGCCTTGGCCAAGTTCATGATCTCCACTCATGTGGCCTACCTAAAGATGAAAATGCCGGGGCCCAAGGGAATAATAACCATTTCAGGTGACTACAAGAAGGCTATGCAATGTGCCTCGGCGGGATCCAGTTTAGCCGAGTCCTTGGTGATCGCGGCGGAGAAGAAGCAACTTCAGAAGGTGGTGGCAATGGCGCAGTCTACTCAGCTCGGCATGTCCGGACTAATTACTCCGGACATGAGCGCTTCATTCGAGGTGCCCAAGGAGACCAAGAAAATCCCGCTGGACTCGGAGAACCCGGAGCGTTTCGCCATCATTGGTGCTGGCATGGACGAGAAATAGGAAAGCGCGCTCTGTCACTTCCTCCGTGAGAATCGGGACATTTTTGCATGGTCGGCTAAAGACCTGCCAGGTGTTCCGAGGGAGTTGGCAGAGCACTCTTTGTTTGTTCGGCCAGAGGTGAAACCAGTGCGTCAACCGACGCGGCGGCTCTCAGATGACCGAAGAAAGGTGGTACTCGAAGAACTGGCGAAGTTACTGGCTGCAGGCTTCATCATGGAAGTGCTGCATCCGGACTGGATATCTAATCCAGTCCTCGTGGAGAAAAAGAAGGACGAACCGGCGATAGTCAAGGTGTGGCGCATGTGCATTGACTTCACCAACCTGAACAAGGCGTGCCCGAAGGATCCCTTTCCTTTACCTCGGATTGATCAAGTGATCGATTCTACGGCTGGATGTGAGCTGTTGTCTTTTATTGATGCATATTCTGGTTTTCACCAGATCCCACTGAACACTGATGATCAAATAAAGACTGCCTTTATTACCCCGTACGGGGCGTATTGCTATCGTGTCATGTGTTTCGGTTTGAGAAATGCCGGGGCAACTTATCAAAGGTGTATGCAGAAGTGCTTACACTCTCAAATGGGCAAGAATGTGCAAGTGTATGTCGATGACATTGTTATCAAAACTAAAAAGAAGCATACTCTCATCGAAGACCTCGAAGAGACATTTGCAAATTTAAGAAAGTATCGGTTGAAACTTAACCCGGACAAGTGCACCTTTGGTGTCCCGGCTGGAAAATTGCTCGGTTTCCTCGTATCGAGCCGAGGTATAGAAGTTAACCCGGCTAAGATCCGAGCTATCGAAAGAATGAAGTTGCCGAACTGTTTAAAAGATGTGCAGAAGTTCACGGGATGCCTTGCATCTTTAAGTCGGTTTGTAAGTCGGCTAGGAGAAAAAGCCTTACCATTGTATCAACTTATGAAGAAAAGTACCAGTTTCACTTGGACCCCGCAGGCGGACGCGGCGTTCAATGAGCTGAAGAAGATGTTGTCCACTGCTCCGGTGTTGGCGTCCCCTTTGCAGAATGAACCGATGTTGATATACATTGCGGCTACAAACCGGGTCGTAAGTGTTGCAGTGGTGGTGGAGCGAGACGAAGGAGGCAAATCGGTGCAGAGACCAATCTACTACCTGAGCGAGGTGATATCCACGTCGAAGCAAAACTACCCCCACTACCAGAAGATGACGTACGGAGTATACCTGGCGGTTAAGAAACTGAAGCATTACTTCCAAGAGCATCCCATGACGGTGGTATGTGATGCTCCAATCTCGGAGATCATCGGATGCAAGGACGCAACTGGGCGAGTTGCCAAATGGGCGATCGAGGTATCTCCATACACTCCGCATTATGAAAGGCGAGATGCAATCAAGTCGCAGGCGCTACCGGACTTTTTATGCGATTGGGCCGAGATGCAATATGAGCCGCCCTTGCCGGACTATAATTATTGGAAGATGCACTTTGATGGGTCCAAGACCAAGGTCGGATTAGGTGCCGGCATAGTCCTAACCTCGCCGAAGCAAGACCAGTTGAAGTATGTGCTGCAAATCCATTTCTCGGCGTCGAACAACGTGGCGGAGTATGAGGCCCTGATCCATGGGCTCAAGGTGGCAAAGGAGATAGGTGTCCGGCGTATAGAATGCTTCGGCGATTCAGCTTTGGTGGTGCATCAATCCACGGCACTTGGGATGCATTGGATGCGAACATGGAGTTGTATCGGTTTCATGTGCAAAAGGTGTCTGGGTTCTTCGAAGGATGTGAGTACAAGCACATACCTCGGGGGAGAATGAAGCCGCCGACGTATTGTCAAGCTCGGTTCATCCAAAGAACCGGTGCCACCGGGGATAGCGCTGAACCATTTGAGAACTCCTTCAATCAAGCCCTCCTGACTCCGAGTCAATTTTCTTACCGCCAAGTTCGGAGTCTGAGCCTATTCCTATGGAGGTAGACGTCGGATGCGTTTGGCCGGACTCGGGGACTGCTTCGCAGTATCCGAGGACTGATGGAGCTTTTCCTATGGAGATAGATGGTGGGAACTTCGGGTCTGACCCGGGGACTTCGCACCAACACTCGGGGACTGGCCGAGCAATGGTGGAGGAAATCATGAAGGAGATCATGGCGACCGAACCAATGGAGATAGATGAGAGGCTTTTTCCTCTGCATCCAGTGCCGGAATGGGCGGAGCAGATCATGAACTTCATAGCCGATGGAAGTTTGCCAAGTGATACAACCGAGGCAAGGAGAATCCAGAGGAGAGCTAAGGGATACACCATCATCAACAAGGAGCTATACAAGAGAAGTGTGACCGAGGTGTTGCAAGGTGTGTCGAACCAGCTGAAGGCAAGGAGATGCTTTTAGAGATCCACCAAGGAGAATGTGGACATCATTGCAGCACAAGAGCTCTGGTGGCCAAGGTGTTCCGGCACGGGTTCTATTGGCCCACCGCCAATGCCGATGCAGAAGATATAGTTCGGAAATGTGAAGGGTGCCAAAGGTTCGCCAAGCAGCAGCACATGCCAGCTTCGGCGCTCAAGACCATTCCTATCACGTGGCCCTTTGCAGTTTGGTGTCTGGACATGGTGGGAGAATTCAAGCCAGCCCGAGGCAATATGACTCACATACTGGTGATGGTGGACAAATTCACTAAGTGGATCGAGGTGAAGCCAATCCGAAAGGTGGATGGTCATACGGCAGTGACCTTTTTGAAGGAAATAATCCTGAGATATGGATATCCTCATAGTATCATTACAGACAACGGCACGAACTTTGCTGTCGGAGAGTTTGCTCGGTTCTGCATGAGTAAGGGAATTCGACTTGATGTAGCCTCGGTGGCTCATCCACAGGCTAATGGGCAAGTAGAAAGGTCAAATGCATTGGTATTGGCCGGAATCAAAGCTCGGCTAATAGAACCACTGTTGAAAACACCGGGGTGTTGGATCGATGAGATACCAGCAGTTCTGTGGGGTCTAAGGACCACACCGAACAGATCAACTGGCTATACGCCATTTTTCATGGTCTATGGGGCCGAGGCAATGCTGCCAACCGACATTGAATATGATGCGCCCAGAGTGGCAATGTACACAGAAGCCGAGGCTAAAGAAGCTCGGGAAGATGCTGTAGATTGCTTGAGGAAGCAAGAGAATTGGCCTTATCTCGGTCAGCAATATATCAGCAGGGTCTCCGACGCTATCAAAGCCGGCATGTAAAACCCCGAAAGTTTAATGAAGGAGACCTAGTGCTGAGGCTTGTCAGCGCAGCAAAGGTCGGCACAAGTTGTCACCTCCATGGGAGGGACCATACATTGTGAGCCGAGCTCTGCACAATGATTCATACTATCTTATAGATGCACAGGAACCAAGGGGAGATGGGCTGGACAGACCCGATTTGGAGCTTCAGCGTCCATGGAATGTAGCTCTACTCCGACCCTTCTACTGTTGAAGGAAGTAATGTATGTACCTCGGCTGATCTTTAAATAAAAACTTCGGCACCTCGAGAGTGAGCTCGGGGACTGCCTCGCTCTTATGATTGCATGTTTCTTTTGTGTACTCTTTTTCGTTCGTATGCCGACTATTTTGAACCTCGTCTCAAACTTCAAGTACTGTATGCTATGTAACTAATCTTGTGACTCGACTGACGAACGCCAGCATGGCAGTCAAGAGCAAAGACGAAAGAACATGGGAAACATGAAAATGAACTCGGGGACTCGGTCCAAAAAGACAGTTCGGCATATGTCGTTTACTAACCCCTGTTTTTACTTCTTTTTTATGTCGGATGACTTTGAAACATACCTCGGAATTTACCAAGTACTGTATGCTATGAACAACAATCTTGTGACTCGACTGTCGAACGCCAGAATGGCAGACAAGAGCAAAGAATGCCAAATATAGTAAACACGAAAGTAAACTCGAGCAATCATTCAAAAGGATTCGACATAAAGCTTAGAAAAGCATGGTTCGAATGAGCATAATAGTAATAGAGGTAGCAAAGGAACTACTTAAGTTTGATTACATCTGCGTCCCGGCATACCGGGGATTTAATGAAGTTTTTTGGCCAAGCATAAGTTCAGGTCGAGGCATCAGGAATTACGTCGGCAGCAGCCGAGGCAGCAGGGATTTCGTCCGGAGCCGAGGTAGCCTGGGAAGTGCTGGCAACGTCGGCAGTAACCTCGGCATCAGGTTGTGGAGAAGCCTCGGTTTCTGCTTCGCGGGTTTCACCGTCGTCACCTTGCTCGGCCTCGACGTCGGATTCTGTTTCGTATTCCTCGTCTTCTGGCTCGTAATCCTCGGCGTCGGAGTAGGTGTCTCCTTCGCTCAAGTTCTTGTGTTGGCATATCCAGCGAAGAAGGCAGCCATCTTTTCGCGGCGCTTGATGAGAATTGGGTCCGAGGACCAGGGCGAGCCTCGGCGAAGAGTGTCCATCTTTTCGAGGTCGATCTTCTCGCACCAAGTCATGATGAATTTGAGAGCGGCATCAGCTCCAGCGCGAGCTGAAGATGAACGCCACTCTCGGAGTCTTTGTTCGGCTTCACGAAGCTTGGCGGCGAGCTCGGGCGTAGTATTGGGAGCATCGGCAAGAGGCCATAAGGCTCGGAAAGCAGACAGACCTGCGTCGAGGAGTTCGGACCCAATGGTTTCAAGGGATGGATCCGAGCTTGATGGCCACGATGTGGTCCTCAACGGTCCAGTCGGGGTTCGTCTCGTTACGCCTCTTCCTGTGCTGAGCAGTGATATTGCGGGCCGAGATTTGGGTGTAGGTGAAGTGCTCTGCAGAAGGATAGCCTGTTAATAATGAAAGAAACAGTTCGGCAAAGAGCCAGTAATGTTGAGGACAAAGCAAGGATAAGGGGGGCAAGAAGCTTACTGTCCATTTCTTGGTTGATGCGTTCCAGCGTCGGGAGGAGCTGGTTAACCGAAGCTTGAAGGGCTTCATAAGCCTCGGTGGCCGAGGTGGCGCGGGCCTCGGCTAACTGGAGCGCATTCTCATGTTCCTTGGCGGCATCCTCCCGAAGTTTCTTCTCTGTTTCAACAACACTGGCCTTTTCCGCCTGCAGCTGCTCTTTTTCAGACGTCCGCAGCTCAGTGATGCGCTTCAGTTCCTTTACCAGACGAGCTACCTCGGCTTTCTCTTGCGCTAGCTGGTCATCCGAAGTTTTCTTCGCTGCAAGGACGGCCTTGTGCTCGTCGTGGAGTTTCTTGTGGTCAAACAGAGGGTATGAAGATATCCGTGCGAACGTTCATAGCATTCTGCAAGGAAGAAAAATATAGCTCGGTTAGAAAGGCTATACCTCGACAAGAGTCTCGGGGACTCGGAGTCAACTCATTGGGAAAATGTTGCCGGGGTATGCCTCGACAGGAGTCTCGGGGACTCGTACCCGAGGTGCATGCTAAAGTGAGATAAAATGGATTGGATACGTCGGATGAAAATGGAGAGTTAAGATTCAAGCCAAACAATTTTAACTCCGGCGGAGCGTCAATAGTTTACCTCGAATCTCGGGGACTGGAGATGGTGGATATTAGAGGAGATACTGCATGAAAGTAAAGAAAGTGGAACTTACGTTGACAGCTCGAGTAGCAAGCAAAGCAGAAGTTTGCATTTCAAGCATGCGTCGGGCGCAGGCGCTGCTCCCCGCAGGATGCTCGTCCCCTTGGGTGGTCAAGGAGGCAGAAGAGACCTCGTCCATGTCTGCAGAATTCCAGTCTGCATTGTAGTGTTCCAAGGAGCCGAGGCTCTGGTCACTGTCAGTGCGCAGAGGAGGAAATCCCCACGGTCCGCCCTGCTCGATGCCCCTAACCGAGGCCTCCAAGGCCAAAGTAGCCTCGGAGCTTGAAGCAGGCCGGTTATCCAATATAAGAGATGCCCTCCGAGCATATTCTTCGGCCGGAGGGGCAGTCTCATCAATGGGTGCGGCGAATGGAGGAATTCGGCGTGTCACCGGGGGAGGAGACCTCGGTTGCATCCTTGAGGGAGAAGAGATAGTCAGGGTGCCAGACCCAGATGTTGGTTTGGGGGTGACCTTAGACTTCACCGTCTCTTTTTCTTTCTCCTTGCCCTTCTCCAACGGCAAGGTAGTCTGGCGAACTGGTTTTTGGGGCTGCTGCTTGGGCTGTTGCTTCTGCTGATGCTTCTGCTGTTGCTGCTGTTGGTTGCGGGCAGTCTGGCTGCGGGGGGAGAGTCGAGGCTCCGGCAAGGCGGTAGCCGGAGTTCTGGCGCGATTGGCATCCGTTTGAGGACGCGGAGAAGTCTGACCTCGGGTGGGGGCAGATTTCCCCAAGGCCGGGCCAGACCTCGGTGGAGGAGATCCGGGCGAGAGTTCGTCGGGGTGGTCGTGGCTTCAGAGGCACCAACGGGTGCAGTCATGGAGGATACCTCCTGATCCACGTCTATGGGGGCACTGCAACGAAAAGAGGAAGGTCAAGTGTTAATACCGAGATAATATGTTTAAACAACAAACATTGTTGGCTATAGAAGCAAAGCATTACCCATCCGAGGTAGGAAACCTCTTGCCCCCCCGGGCATGAGGAGGAAGTCCGGACTTCTTCAGCCGGCGTCTCTTGACCGGAGCCTCAGTGGGTCCGGAGGCTCCAGTGGCGGATGGTTCGGCGGCCGAAGTTGCGGCACCAGCGCGTTTCCGGCTGGTTGCTGGAGTAAAGTTCGGAAGGTGAGGAAGGCGGGAGAGAGGTACCGCGTTTATTGGTTCCATGACGAGGAACCCCTCCTCGTCATCCGAAATCTCTTGAACTGAAGCTTGTGCTTGAGGCTTACCCGCGGTGGTGATGCGGGCCGAGGCAATGGGCATATAATCCTCGTCGTCAGGGTCCACGTTGGATGGTGGGTCCTCGACAGGGAGATCCTTGCCGAAGTGGTCCGCAGGATGGACTCCATCCTCGGCGGTCTGGCGGGCGAACAGCTGTATGGCAGACATATGAAAAGGAGTTAGGAAGAAAAATTGTCAAGGTGAACGTCGGTAGCAAGACCTCGGTGGTAAAGAAGTATCGAAGAAAACGTCGGAATAGCGTACCTGTTTCGCTGGATTGGTCCGGTAGTGGGGTTCCCTTCCCCATGTCCAAGCGTCGGAGATCTTGGACTTGGTGATAGCTCGGACTCGCCGAGCTACCGCGGCGTTGTCCAGTGCAACGTGCGTATGACGGGTGGGGTCATAAAGACCGCTCATGTGGCAGATCTTGTGAGACCTCGCCTGAAGAGGGGAGACCCTGCGCTTCACGAATGTGCAGGCCAGGTCGTCGGCCGTCAGGACTTTCCCGTCGTTCCCGGGGTCCTCCGGGTCCTGCCATTTCGCAATATACCCATGGATGGACTTGAGTTCGCCGGTGTGAGGGGGAGTGTAGTCCCAGTTGAGCTGTTCTGTAGGAGGGCTGAGGTTAAACGCCGGCAGGTTGAGGAGGTCCTCTTCGCCGGAGTTCTTCACGTAAAACCACGTCCGGAGCCACTTGCGAACGGTGTCCGGAGTAGTGATACGTGGGAAGATGGAGTTTCGGCGAGGAGCTATGGTGGCAGCTCCGCAGGCGGTTAATTGCTTGGGCAGATCCTTGTTCTTTGGATCCGGGATCACTTGCCGCTTGAGTTGGAAGTAGCGAGAAAAGAGGTCTACCGTGGCTTCGAGGCCGAGGTATCCCTCAGAGAAGGAAACGATGCAGGAGAGAGTGGTGATGGCGTTGGCGGGGAGGTGATGAACCTGGAGTCCGAACTTGTCGAGGAAGCTCCGGAAGAAGTCACTAACGGGCAGTCCGAAGCCGCGCTGGAAGTGCGCGACGAAGACCACCCGTTCCCCTTGCTTGACTTGAGGCTCGAGTTCGCCCTCTGGCAGGCGACACTCTACCCCGGCGGGAATCCGCCGAGTCGCCCTGAGCCACTGGATTTCGTCCGGAGTTACATCCGAACCTTCCCAGCCGGCTCGTTCTCCGACCTCCAGTTCGAGGTCTGGAACCTCGGTTTGTTCCGAAGTCTCAGGAGGAGACATCTCGGCAGAATCAATCTGCAGAGAATGCACAGAAGTTTAGCAAAGGAAAAAGTAAATCTGGAATCTAAGGCTATATCTGGCTAACTCAGGAGGAGTTGGACGGCTATCTTATGTACATAGAGGCACATATATGCTAGGCGAACGTCTGTCCGAGGTATGAAACTCATTTCTACCCAAAAAGTATGCGAGTAAGATCTACCGGAGGAGGTAAATAGAATTTTATTCAAGAACATATGAAGAACCAAAGCGCGAAGAGGAAGAAACCTAGAGCAATGCCTAGGGTATCAAGAAAGGGAGTACATACCGTGAAAACGAGGTGCTGAGGGCGGCGCCGGTGACGCGGTCGCAGCGGCGACGAAGGAACTGCTCGTCGGCGGCGGCGGGAACGCGTTTCTTCTCAACGGAAGCGGCGGCGCTGGTTGCGATGGAGGCGAGACGGCGAGTGAATGAGGAAGAAGAGGGAAGCACTGCCCTGGGCCCGTATTTATAACCGCGGGCGGTAACTGCGCACTACCGCGCGGTTATCGGAGCGGCGAGTGGGATCGTTTGTGCACAAATGCCCACGTGGCACGAAGATAGCGGTGGACGAGCAGGCCACAGGATCGGTTGCAGGAGGCAAACCGTCGTGCGGCGCGGTTACTGGAGCGCGAAGCGGCGCAAGCGGGAAACCTCCGCTGACGTGGGCCGCGTGGTGGAAAGCACTCGAGTGCTTTGACTATCGTGGACCAGGAAGTGACGGATGGGACACGTGAACAGTGTTCTCTGACCGAAGTCAGTAAAGATGCAGAAATCGAGGGGTTGACGTCCGGCGGATACTTCGGAAAAGCAGTATGGCCCGAGGAACAGACCGATGGATTTCTCGGAGTATTGGTTCGGTAACCTGCAAAACATCGTAGCGCATGTGGTTTCGGGTTGAACCTGATGCGGCCTTTCATCCGAGGCTGCAAGACCACATCAGCTTCGGGGACTACTGTCGGGGGGTTACCCCCGGGTAGGGTAATGATGAGGTAAAGACATGTAAGGTTAAGGTAGTAAGCTGTCCGAGGTAGCGATTGAGCAAGGACGCAGGAGGCGTCATCCGACGTAAGGTGTACGTCCGAGGTATATTCTCCGAGGTATATCCTCCGAGGTATCAACCTCGGGGCAGTCAGCTAGCTACCACAGGAATAAGGTATTCTCTACCGAGGTATAGGATCCGGAGTGTTATCCGAGGTTGGCAGCAAGGATCGAGGCATGTCAGAGAGGTCACGGTGCCGCAGAGCTCGTAGCCCGAGGCTTCAGAGGACGGCGAGGTCCGTCCACGGGTTTCCCGGAAGCTCGGGGGCCTAGGAGCTGACTCGGCTATTTCGGGAAAGGTCTACAGGCTAGACCTCGGCAGGCTACTGAAGTATGACCGGAAGAGGAAAGCTAGGCCTGGCTGGCCTGACAGTCCGGCCGTTGAGCTGGCAGGAGGCAGAGGCTTGTCTTCTACCTTTTGGCCATGCCATTGTCAGTTGTAGGCAGGGGTAAAAATGTACTTCGGCCTGTGTATATATGCGGCATCTCTACCTCCAGGGAGGAGGACGGCGAAAACCCTAGCTCATTTCCCCCTTCATAGTTTCATCTTCCATCTAGAGCTCTCACTTTGGGAGCATCATACAGCTCGAGGAGCACCTTGTACCTGAGAACTACACTGATATATTGAGAGAGGAAAGGCAGGAGTAGGGGTTTTACTTCCTCACGAAGGCCCCGAACCTGGGTACATCGTGGTGTCTTTTGTGTTCTTGGCTTTCTTGGTTCTTGTTCATGTTCTTGTGGTTTCTTGCATGTTCTTGCTTGTGCACATCTTGAGTGCATAAACCCTCCCCGGATTCCCCCAACGACCGTTCGGCCCCAACTAAGCCATACCCATGGCATCTGCCGTGATCCCACCACAATAGAAAGCGTAAACTCAAATATTCACCTGCTGGCTAGTGGCAACTTGCACGCAGAACTGACGAACAGCAAGGAGCCAAGCAACAATTTTAGAACCTACAACAGGGAAAATAGACTGTAAGCTGTAGAAAGAACACTGCTTGAACAGAAACTGACAAAAACTCTATCAATCAACAGTAAATAATAGATCTGTTCTAAGCAGATGAACAAAGCACACAACCAAAGGTAAGGCTGACGCTGTCAATTCTATTGGTCACAAGAAATAATCCACCGACCTAGCAATCTAAAAGGTGCATCTACCTCTACCTCTAGACCACCACTTAGCTGACAGAAATTTGTGTACAATCTAAAGAATCTGGAAGCAACCTATACATCTACGCATGACCACCCGATGAGGAATTTTTTTTGCACTTAGACATATATACCACAGACGCGAAATGACCACATGGGAGGGTAGACCGATCGATTACCATTTTTGTCTGGGCAAACTACACTCAGACTTTCCATTGCCCTCTGCAAAACAAGCAGCCATTGCAAAATGCCATCCTAGTGTGAGAAGGTAGTAAATGCATTCAAATGACATACCATAAGCTGCAGATTAAAATTGTAGACTTACAACAAGTAGTTCATGAAGACCTTTCATCACAGGAGATCTGCACGAGAACACCACATACAGATAAACACGCAGGAGAATAGGAAGAAAAACAGAAGCTGAGGTCACATCCTACCTGCACATGCCTTCTTCCCTGCTGCTCCTTGCCCCTATCGTTGTCCCTTCTTAATTGTTGCTTGCACCTCCTGCACTATGGTGGCACAAATTAAAGGACAAGAGTGAGCACGAATTAAACAGCCAAACCTAGAAATAGAAAATGGGGACTTACCAATGAATCTGGAAGCATTGATACAGAATATGAAACAACTTAGACAAGCAAGAACAGAGAGATTGGGAGATGCTCACCTTGGCATCATAGCCACCAACCGAGCTAGACCTCCAGCCCTCAAGCCAGTGCACGAGGTCGCATCCAGCGCGTACGCGAGGTCCTTCCCCAAGGCCGTGCTTGCTGGTCCGTCCCCAAAGTCGTGGTGCCTGGGAGAGGACGCGGGGGCGACGATGAGGGGCGAGCGAGGTGGCCCGACTGGTCCAGGGGAGGAGATCGTGGCCCAATGGAGGGCGAGCGCGCAGAAGAGGAGGCGGGTCGCTCGGCTGCCTCCGCCGTCCACTGCCACCGCCGCCTCCGCTCGCTGCCGCCAAACGCGGCGGCCACCGCCTCCACTCGCTGCCGCCAAACCCCGACCTCCAGGTCACCGGCCGTCCGAGCCGCCGCCGCTAGGATTGGATAGCACGAGGCGGAGCAGCGGACGAGGGGAATTTTGAGGGCGCGAGGGGCAGGGTCGCTGTGACATGGTGGCGCGGCAAGGCGGTCAGCGGCGGCCGACAGCGACCGGCGGCCGGGGCGGCCGGCGGCAGGGAGGAGGAGGAGAAGGGGCGGGAGCGGGAGGGCGCGAGGGCTAGGTTCACGAGTGAGGAGAGCTGGGTGTGGCGGCTAGGGTTTTCTAGGTGCAGCTTATATACCACAGACGCGGAATGACTATTTTGCCCATAGAGTTCGAACAAACCACGACCCCTGCCACCGCCGCGATTCCCCGTTCCGCAACGCACACGGGCACGATTCAGCCCACACGCTGACATGTGGGCCCCTAAAAATCTGGGGTCCACCAGCAGCGAGACAGAGTATCCCTAGGCGTGTGGAAAAGCGCCGGCCGACTGGGGATCTCTAGGAAACGGACGGCTGAGATCGACCGTGATTCCTTATCTATGGTCAATATGGTCTGAGCTCTGTGAAGCCTCCTAGCACCCCCATGATTATACTCTTTAGATGATGATGCAAGTGAGATATTATTTAGTGACAACACTTGGCTGTGGATTGAGTAACTGTGGCTCTAAACAAAGGTCTACACATCCCATTGTGCTTGCTAAACTTGCCAACCAAAGAAAAAGTAAAAGAGTTTTTCAAATGTTAAACATGAAGTCATATGCTTGACAAGCTTAGGGGTTGGGAGTTAACTTATATGTGCTGACACATAGAAAGCTTTCAACATTGCACTAAATTACATTTAGTTGATATCATGTACTTTTGTTTATGGATGCTTATCATGGTGCCAAATAAATGCGGAAACTTAGTAAGTTTGAGGAGTGGGTATAAATGGCTAGAGAGACGCCTGGGCCGTGATGGCCCTTGACGTAGTTACCTGCGTCAAAAGAATTTGGGTTAGGTTGAGACTCCAAGTGCAGAGTGTATAGTATAGGAAAGACGGTTTTCCCCACGAGGGGTGACTCGAGGGTTTAATATCGAACTATCGGGAATCAGTAGTGAAAGATTTATCTTCTTATCCTTCTCTTGAAAACCTACAAAACAAAGTAAATTGTTTTGGCCCTCAACCTCACCAAGTGGTTGTCAAGCACAAGGTGTGAGAATGATATCAAAATAGAATGAATGCAAAACAGTAAATAAATATGCAATGATGATAAATAAATATGCAAGGATGGTGGAAACAATGATGGATGATATTTTTGGGTTTTGTATTGTGAATGCAAGATGTAAAAGTGTTTTTGTATTTTCGGATTTTTAAATGGTAGAAAATGTAAAGTGGATAAAAGTTGTTGGAAAGGTGTTTCTTTTGATTAAAAATGGACCCGGGTTCATGGTTTCACAAATGCACTCTCTCTTTAATAAAGTGGTAGACAATGGAACACTAGAATTAACATATGAGATTACAACATAAAGGTTTCATGACAAGTTACTAATTATATGGGCATCACGTCCTAACATAGATATCTTTTGTTTATTAATCTCTCTTATACTCCACCAAGATGCGAACTAAATCATAACACCTTAGTAATTAAGATAAATCAGAGTATAACTTTAAGTATCATGACATGAAGTTAAAATAAGAACATGCTAGATCTAGTCATGGAATAGTTGCAATGGTCACACCCACATCTCCGGTAGCAAGGTATTTTCTTTATCCCTAGTGTGGCAACAAAGTAAGGTAAAAACCCAAGTGGATCGCGGAACTTTCTCTCACGTTCACCGCACTAGCCACCCCCCGTTACTCCAACTAATGCACACGTTCCCCCTCACACGCTCTCATACACATGCTTGATCAAAACAAGTATACAAGAACGGGGTACATAATATGCATCTACTTTCATGACTGAAACAAAACTATTGCAATCTCAAACATATATTAACTCATAAAAAGATCCACCACAAAGGTATTACATAGGTGACCGTAATCATGTTCAGTAGCTCATACGGTACTAATTAGTGAAGCTCAAGAGAGGAGAGATACATAAGTTACTTCCACAAACCCATAGTCCAGGGGTGGACTACTCCCTCTTCATCATGGAGACGGTGGAGAAGTCGTTGGAGAAGATGGAGACCACGCCGGCAGCGCCCCGCCGGAGTTTTCCCCCTCCAATCTGCAACTCCAGGTCTCTGTTTCGTGGTTTCTGTGTTTCTGCGGCGCTCCTTTCCGAAGTGCGTCGGGGACTATTTTTATAGTCGTTTTTAGGTCAAGACGGAGGCTCGGGAAAAAAGATCGACGGCAACGGAGCCACGAGGCCCCAGATGATGGGTCCCACGCGGCCAAGGAATCTGGCCGCGTGGGCCCACTCATCTTGGCCCTCGGGCCTCCGCTTGTTCGCTTCCTTCGCTCCCACGCTTTGTTCCTTCCAAAAACTGATGCTCGTAAATTTCCAGGTCATTTGGACGTCGTTTGGGTCCCTGAAACATCAAAATATAGAAAATAGGGTTTTCTGCCTGTGCAGGGTTAATTCCAGAAAAATAAGGAAACAATGAAATATTCCCAAAATCAATATAAAACAATGATATAACCCTTATATGATGCAAATATGATTGAAATATAAGTAATATAATGCAAAGTTCATGTATGCATTTTACATGCATCAACATCCCCAAGCTTAACCTATACTCGTCATCGAGTATGAAGGTGATAAAACTAACATGGAGTTTGCAATTTAATACTATCAAAGGATATCAAAGATGATTAATATTGCTACATAGAGTCAAATGATTCATTCTTCAAAGGAGTAGCAATATACAAGATAGATTATGAAGTGATATCAAATATTCAATGTAAGGATGTTCAATGATAATTCACAAAGTGTAACATAGAAGAAAGTACTATGGACCAAATGTATGCATAATGAAAAGTAAAAACATCCTATAATGGTCATAGAGTATTCTTATAAATCTGAATATAAAAGGTGGACACTTTGGAAAGATATATAAATGAGTAGAGGTAAAACATGAAGAAGTTGCAATGCTTCTACTTAAGTTAATGTTTGCAATGTGGTACTGGTGTCAAGCTCTCATTACCCCTATCATAGCATCTTGAATGGTTAAAGTTTAAAGTGAAAGCAAATATGAGTAGTGTGCTTGACAAAGTATGGGTTGAATGTCTCATGCCCCGTGAATACGAGTACCTACACCACGGTGTTACTCAACTTGGGACACAAAGCAAGTTCAAGTTAAGGTCATTGTAAGTAATATAATAGCGTCATCAAGAGCGTCAACTGGGGTACCTCTTGTCTCAGGACATGGAACAAGCCCATGTCAAAATGACAAGACAAACAAATAAAAAGAACAATCTCCACACCCTTTTTATTTACTATTGGTATAGCTTTTTATTGTGGGGTGCATCACTGAAGGTTCACCATAGCATGTAAGTAAATTTCCACCATGAATGATGCATGGCTTAGATTAGCGGCCCAGGCGTCTCTCTAGCCATTTATACAAACTCATTAAACTCACTAAGTTTCCACATTTATTTGGCACCATGATAAGCATCCATAAACAAAAGTACATGATATCAACAAAATATAAAGAGCACGTTGAAAGCTTGCCATGTGACAGCACATATGAGCTAACTCCCAACCAAGACTCTTGTCAAGCTCACAACTTCATAATTTTAATCACAATGGGTCATGTTTATTAAGTGCAATAAAAGTAAGGTGTGCATCAAGTTCGTGAGAGCTCTTTAACCAACTTTTCCCATAACAATCAATAACATAAGCATTTTAATTCAGAAGTATAGATAATACAAAATAACATGATAAACATACTCGGAATAGCATAAAGCTAATAGGTAGATATGGTGGACTCACTGGAAAAACTTTGGTTGAAGGTGTTGGAAAACAAGTTTTTACTTGTTGGAATTTTTGGGCTAGCAAGAGGGAGAAAGTTGACCGTCTAAATGCATGCATAAGTGTCCATAGAACTAACCAATCCATGTTAAACAAAGTAAAGTAACATTCAGCATCAAAACATGAATAAAAGATAGCTCTTGATAAAACACTTGCAAATTAATATTCATTAAAAGCACATGAATCATGCAACCATATGTATCTTTTTGAATCAACTCAAACATCCCTTTCCCAATCTTTTTAATAGCATCCAACTTAATTCAACCCAAATTTCCAGTAGCTCTCTCATATATAAATGATAGTGGTGGTCTCAAGACAAACAAAAATCAAACCGAAATAAAAAGCAAATAAAAGACGCTCCAAGTTTATGCGATAAAGTGCATTGATCGAAAAACAGAAGTTAGACGTGTGCAAACCGAGAGTATGTTGGTCCAGTGGGGTTGTCTTCACATCCCCAAGCTTATGGTCTTCACCATCCTTGGATAGCTCTTGGTGCATCTCCTCTAATCCCTGTGAAAAAACTTCAAAACACCGTTTCTCCCATTTCTTTTCTGTGGGGTGACATTAGTAGTGATAGACAAATGAATTACTTGCTGCATAAAATCCTTAAACAAAAAATCATATGAATGTCCAGAAAGTGTATAATGTTGTATGCCTACTTATAAACTCAATTGGATAAAAAAGATTCAAGTTAAAAGTTCAAAAAATGCATCAAATAAAATGGGACAGAATCTGTCCAGAAAAATAGCAGCAGCAAAACGTATTTTTCTACCCTACTTAAATATATCGAAAAAATCTGAAACAATTCATGCTTACAGAGGATGAAAAGTTGCAACTACAGTTCAAATATCAGCCCATTCGGAGTTACAGAATAGGAATTAAAAATCATACCGTGCACAGATTCGTGCTGGAATAAAATCTCCGAATGCAAATGGCAACTTTTTCAAACCAAAATAGGTAAAACTTGGCACTTTATTAAAAATTTCAGAAACAAAACTAAAAACTAAGTCTCTTGTTACAGCAAGAGGACACAAAGAAAATCAAAAATAAAAACAACCGGGTTGCCTCCCGTAAAGCGCTTTCTTTATAGCCATGTAGCTAGGCTTCTTACTTGATATTTATTGTGGACGAAGCTCATGAGGGAGTTTGAACTTTGATGTGTCCCTCTTCATTGGGAAGTGTTCTATGCACTTCTTGTGTGGAAACTGAAACTTCACATTCCCTTCTTTTGAATCAATGATAGCACCTATGGTACAAAGAAAAGGTCTTCCAAGAATAATTAGACTAGAGGTTTTATTCCCCATATCCATGATTAGAAAATCAATAGGTACAAATGTCATATGCAACTCTACCATAACATCACTTACTTTTCCTAAAGCATGTTTAATGGAATCATCAGCAAGTGCAACTTCAATAGAGCATTTTTCAAGATTCTTTAATTCAAGTACTTCATATAATTCTTTAGATAAAATAGAGACACTAGATCCTAGATCTAATATAGCATGGTGTGTCTCTTTTCCAACGGTTACTAGTACTTTGGGAATCCATAAATCCCCAAGCTTAGGTGGTATCATAGCTTCTTGGTTGTACCTAGCAATCTTTTCTTTCAAAACATGATTAGCAATATAAGAACCAAAACCTGCTTGGTTAACATTGATGGAAGGATCACTTGCAAATTTTTGTAAGATAGATATTAATTCATGCAAGCTACAATTCTCTAAGTCAAGCAATGGTTCCTTGACTTCACTAAGCATTTTAACTTCCTCAACTTTTCTCTCATTTCTCTTTCTTAATAATACATCCAAAGCTATATTGAGATCTTCTTTAATAGATTCTTCAAGATTCCCTTCCAAGTGTTCTAGCATAGAAAATATTTTGTCATTAAATTTCTTAGTTGATCCCTTTTTAGACTTGGCATTGTTTTCTATCCTTTCCATTCTTGAAGTAATTTTAGAAAGGGTGTCATTAGTTTTCTTCATACTAGTTTTTGAGTAAAGGATGAAAGAGCGTATTTCATTTTTAGTAGGATACTCTTCCACATAGGTTTGTAGATCTAATATTGACCTATCAATAGAAACTTTTAGTTGTTTGATCCCAGTTTCATCTTTTGTTTCTATAGAGTTCCCAAATAAATTTTCCATTAAATTATTAGCATGTGAGGGATTACCAGAAGCAAATCTTCCATTAGTCAATGAGTCCAGAAAACATTTTGACCAGCCATCTAGACCATTATAAAAATTTCTTATCAAAGTGTAGGGGTATGCTTGTTGACACCATTTTTATTAATTTCCTTCATTCTATACCAAGCATCCATTAATGACTCTCCATAATATTGACCAAAATTTTTCATTTCAACACTAGAATCCATTTTGATAAAGTTTTTATGTGTTTTTTTAATTTTTTATGTAAAACTGAAAATAAAATGACACTTGACAATGCAAACCGAAATAACAAATGCAACACAAAATGCAAAACTGAAAATAAAAATGCAAACCGAAATATAAATATGATATGCAAGACAATAACAAAACAAAATAAAATGATTTGAAGGCAAAGATGGATAAGATGATGCTCACGTAGGTGCAACCTCCCCAAGCTTAGGTGTTTGCACAAGTTGGTGATGAAGTTGACTTTGTTGTGAGATACCCTTGGATAAACCTTTACACAATGATTCCCCAGCAACGGCGCCAGAAAACTGTCTCGATGGCCCTTGACGTAGTTACCTGCGTCAAAAGAATTGGGTTAGGTTGAGACTCCAAGTGCAGAGTGTATAGTATAGGAAAGACGGTTTTCCCCATGAGGGGTGACTCGAGGTTTAATATCGAACTCTCGGGGAATCAGTAGTGAAAGATTTATCTTCTTATCCTTCTCTTGAAAACCTACAAAACAAAGTAAATTGTTTTGGCCCTCAACCTCACCAAGTGGTTGTCAAGCACAAGGTGTGAGAATGATATCAAAATAGAATGAATGCAAAACAGTAAATAAATATGCAATGATGATAAATAAATATGCAAGGATGGTGGAAACAATGATGGATGATATTTTTGGGTTTTGTATTGTGAATGCAAGATGTAAAAGTGTTTTTGTATTTTCAGATTTTTAAATGGCAGAAAATGTAAAGTGGATAAAAGTTGTTGGAAAGGTGTTTCTTTTGATTAAAAATGGACCCGGGTTCATGGTTTCACAAATGCACTCTCTCTTTAATAAAGTGGTAGACAATGGAACACTAGAATTAACATATGAGATTACAACATAAAGGTTTCATGACAAGTTACTAATTATATGGGCATCACGTCCTAACATAGATATCTTTTGTTTATTAATCTCTCTTATACTCCACCAAGATGCGAACTAAATCATAACACCTTAGTAATTAAGATAAATCAGAGTATAACTTTAAGTATCATGACATGAAGTTAAAATAAGAACATGCTAGATCTAGTCATGGAATAGTGGCAATGGTCACACCCACATCTCCGGTAGCAAGGTATTTTCTTTATCCCTAGTGTGGCAACAAAGTAAGGTAAAAACCCAAGTGGATCGCGGAACTTTTTCTCTCACGTTCACCGCACTAGCCACCCCCCGTTACTCCAACTAATGCACACGTTCCCCCTCACACGCTCTCATACACATGCTTGATCAAAACAAGTACACGAGAACGGGGTACATAATATGCATCTACTTTCATAACTGAAACAAAAATATTGCAATCTCAAACATATATTAACTCATAAAAAGATCCACCACAAAGGTATTACATAGGTGACCGTAATCATGTTCAGCAGCTCATACGGTACTAATTAGTGAAGCTCAAGAGAGGAGAGATACATAAGTTACTTCCACAAAACCATAGTCCAGGGGTGGACTACTCCCTCTTCATCATGGAGACGGTGGAGAAGTCGTTGGAGAAGATGGAGACCACGCCGGCAGCGCCCCGCCGGAGTTTTCCCCCTCCAAGCTGCAACTCCAGGTCTCTGTTTTGTGGTTTCTGTGTTTCTGCGGCGCTCCTTTCCGAAGTGCGTCAGAGACTATTTTTATAGTCGTTTTTAGGTCAAGACGGAGGCTCGGGAAAAAAGATCGACGACAATGGAGCCACGAGGCCCCAGATGATGGGTTCCACGTGTCCAAGGAATCTGGCCGCGTGGGCCCACTCATCTTGGCCCTCGGGCCTCCGCTTGTTTGCTTCCTTCGCTCCCACGCTTTGTTCCTTCCATAAACTGATGCTCGTAAATTTCCAGGTCATTTGGACGTCGTTTGGGTCCCTGAAACATCAAAATATAGAAAATAGGGTTTTCTGCCTGTGCAGGGTTAATTCCAGAAAAATAGGGAAACAATGAAATATTCCCAAAATCAATATAATACAATGATATAACCCTCATATGATGCAAATATGATTGAAATATAAGTAATATAATGCAATGTTCATGTATGCATTTTACATGCATCAGGCCGCCAACCTAAGCCATGCATCATTCATGGTGGAAATTTACAGCGTACCAAAGTGAACATTCAGTGATGCACTTCGTAATAAATAGCTACACAAATAGTAAATAAAAGAGTGCTGAGATTGTTCATTGTCTGTTTGTCTTGTCGTTTTGACATGGGCTTGTTCCATGTCCTGGGACAAGAGGTACCCCAGTTGACGCTCTTGATGACGCTATTATTACTTGCAATGACTTAGAAACTTAGACTTGCTTTGTGGCCCGAGTTGAGTAACACCGTGGTGTAGGTACTCGTATTCACGGGGCATGAGGCTCTCAACCATTAGTTGGTCAAGCATATGAGTCATAATAGGGAACACCAAATGGATTGATAAAACTGAGAGCAAGGTTGTAAGCACAATGAGTTCACTAGTCAATAAATGAAAGAATCGAAAGATCTCAAAAATCTTGACATGATTCAATCAAAAGCGATGCAAGAACCTTTGTCTATTTCTACAGTTGGGCAAACTTATCCAAATGCTGACACTTCATGTTATTTCTCTTGCAACAAATATAAATGCTTTAACACTGATTAGATGCACCTTTGCTAGCATTTTGTTATTTGTTATGGAAGTTATGTTTTGAATACTTGTTGGTATTAAACGGTGTTACATATGTAATGCAAAGTTCTAGTCAAAGTCTTTTTATCGCTTCTGCACTATGTTTGAGTTGTTCGAGGACAAACAATGAGCTAAGCTTGGGGGAGTTGATGCACCTAAAATGCATCTACTTTTCCAAGCACTTTGCTTCATAATTTGCTCCGGAATCTTCCCATATTTGAATAAAACTGCTAAATCTGACGCTGTTTTTAGCAAAGTCTCTTTTCTGGTTGTTTTTGCAGGAAATTAAATCAGAGAAAAATACCACGTCATTTTTTATGGAAAAAAGGGCATCGTGCAAAGATGGACATGAGGAAGCGTCCGAGGGCCAAAAGAGTGGGCCCCACGCGGCCAGATTCCTTGGTCGCGTGGGTCCACCCATCTGGGGCCTCGGGCACTGATACGTCTCAAACGTATCTATAATTTATGATGTTCCATGTTGATATTATACCAATTGTTACATGTTTTATATACACTTCATAGCATTTTTATGCATTTTCTGGGACTAACCTATTAACAAGATGCCACAGTGCCAGTTCCTGTTTTCTGTTGTTTTTGTATTCCAGAAAAGCTAGTCTGGAAATATTCTCGGAATTGGACGAAACTTGGACATAACCTCCTATTTTTCCAATACGAAGACGGAGTTCAGAGGAGACACGGAGGGGAGCCACGTGGCGCCCACACCATGGGGCCGCGCGGCCCCTCCTGCCGCGCCGTGGGGTGGTGTGGGGCCCTCATGGCTCCGCAGCCACCGCCCTTTCGCCTATTTATTCCTCCCGGCGCGAAAATCCTAAATACCCGAGCCATTATCCACGAAAAGTTCCAGAGACGCCGCCGCCGTCAACCCTAGCTCGGGAGGGTTCAGAAGCTCTTCCCGGTACCCTGCCGGAGAGGGGAATCATCACCGGAGGGTTCTACATCACCATGCCTACCTCCGGAGTGATGCGTGAGTAGTTCATCCTTGGATTACGGGTCCATGGCAGTAGCTAGATGGTTGTCTCTCCACTTTATTCTATCATGTTTAGATCTTGTGAGCTGCCTATCATGATCAAGATCATCTTATTGTAATGCTACATGTTGTGTTTGCTGGGATCCGATGAATATTGAATACTATGTCAAGTTGATTATCAATCTATCTTATATGTTATTTATGATCTTACATGTTTTCCGTTACTAGTAGATGCTTTGGCCAAGTAGATGCTTGTAACTCCAAGAGTGAGTATTTATGCTAGATAGTGGGTTCATGCCTCCGGTAATCTGGGAGAGTGACAATAACTTCTAAGATTGTGGATGTGATGTTGCCACTAGGGATAAAATAACCGATGCTTAGCTTAAGGGTACGCCGTTAGGTCTAATGCATTTGTTTACTTTACGCACATTACTTAATGCAATTATCCGTTGCTTGCAACTTAATACCAACGGGGAACTCGGTATGACAACCTGGCGGTGGATTATTAGTCATAGACGTTGTTGGATAACGGTCTATGTATTTTGTCGTAATGCCCACATGAATATCATAGTAATCATCATGTCATATATATGCATTGTTATGCGCTCAATATTTTGTCAATTGCCCAACTGTAATTTGTTCACCCAGCATGTTAGTTATCTGTTATGGAGAGACACCACTAGTGAACTGTGGACCCCGGTCCATTCTTTTACACTGATAATACAACCAACTGCAAACACTGTTCCTTTTCATTCTCTGCAATTTACTACTGTTTTCCACACCATATGTTTAATCCTTTGTTTTCAGCAAGCCGGTGAGATTGACAACCTCACTGTTTCGTTGGGGCAAAATAGTTTGATTGTGTTGTGTGCAGATTTCACATTGGTGATCGTACGGCGCCACCAACAACCTTCCGAAGTGATTTCTTGCTCCTACTGGTTCGATTAAACCTTGGTTTCATACTGAGGGAAAACTGCTTCTATTTTGCATCATACCTTCCTCTTGGGTCTCCCAGCGAACGTGTGATCCACGCAATCAAGCATATTTTCTGGCGCCGTTGCCGGGGAGCAGAAGCACTTCGGTTCAGTAATCTCCTTGCCTTCCTTCCACACGCCATATTTTCTGACGCCATATTGGGAAGCAAGAGGATTTCTGCAAGGGGAGTTTCACGCTTCCAATCTCTTTACTTTGTTATTGTCTTGCTTAGTTTATTTTTATTTAGTCTTGTTTGCTTTATTTATCAAAAACACAAAAAAATTAGTTACTTTTATTTTCAAGTTGTTATCTTTCTGTTTTGTTTTAATTTTGCTAAAATGAGTACCCTGAGAACACTAAGTTGTGTGATTTCACTAGCACGAACAACAATGATTTCATTAGTACACCTATTGCTCCACCTGCTTCTAACGCAGAATTCTATGAAATTAAACCTGCACTTTTAAATCTTGTTATGAAAGAGCAATTCTCTGGTGTTAGTACTGATGATGCTGCTGCTCACCTTAATAATTTTGTTGAACTTTGTGAGATGCAAAAGTATAAGGATGTAGATGGTGATATTATTAAACTGAAACTTTTTCCTTTCTCTTTGAGAGGACGTGCTAAAGAATGGTTGCTATCTTTGACTAGAAATAGTATTGATTCATGGACTAAATGCAAAAATGCTTTCATAGGAAAATACTATCCTCCTGCTAAGATTATATCTTTGAGAAGTAGCATTATGAATTTCAAACAATTTGATAATGAGCATGTTGCTCAAGCTTGGGAGAGAATGAAATCATTGGTAAAGAATTGTCCCACCCATGGACTGACTGCTTGGATGATCATCCAAACCTTTTATGCAGGACTAAATTTTTCTTCAAGAAACCTATTGGATTCGGCCTCTGGAGGTACCTTTATGTCCATCACTTTGGGTGCTGCAACAAAACTTCTTGATGATATGATGATAAATTATTCTGAATGGCACACCGAAAAAGCTCCACAAGGTAAGAAGGTAAATTATGTGAGTGATAAGATTGATACTATTATGTCTATGCTTACAAATGGAAAGATGCATGTTGATCCAAATAATGTTCCTTTAGCTTCTTTGGTTGCTCAAGAAGAGCATGTTGATGTGAACTTCATTAAAAATAATAATTTCAACAACAATGCTTATAGGAATAATTTTGGTAATAACAATTATAAGCCCTATCCTTTTAATAGTGGCAATGGTTATGTTAATTCTTATGGTAATTCCTACAACAATAATAAGAGTGTACCCTCTGATCTTGAAGTCATGCTTAAGGATTTTATTAGTACACAAACTGCTTTCAATAAATCTGTTGAGGAAAAGTTTGGGAAAATCGATGTTCTTGCCTCTAAAGTTGATAGTCTTGCTCTTGATGTTGATTTGTTAAAAATTAAAACTATGCCTCATGATGTTAAAGAGAGCAAAACTCTCAATGCTATACAAGTTAAAATTGATAATAATGTGAGGATGTTAGCTGATTTACATGCTAGGTGGGCAAGAGAGGATGAAATTGCTAAAAAGAATAGTATTGCTAGAGTTTATACTATTACTACTACTGAAAATGCTGTAAACTCAAGTGTTAACAAACCTCCTACTATCAATGGTAAAGTAATTGGTGTTGGCAATGTCTCTACTTCTGTTGCAAAACGTTTAAAATTGCCTGAAAACACTGAAACTGTTCCTGATAAAAGTGCTGAAATTTTTCGAGATGTGGGAGACAATGGTCCTATTACTTTTGATAATAATGATTTTGATTTTGATGGTTGCAATATTTCTGAAGTAATTAAGTTCTTGCAAAAGCTAGCTAGAAGTCCTAATGCTAGTGCTATAAACATGGCTTTTACTAAACATATTACTAATGCTCTCATGCAAGTTAGGGAAGAGAAATTAAAACATGAAGCTTCTATCCCTAGGAAGTTAGAAGATGGTTGGGAGCCCATCATTAAAATGAAGTTGAATGATTTTGATTGCAATGCTTTATGTGATCTTGGTGCTAGTATTTCTGTTATGCCTAAGAAACTCTATGATATGCTTGATTTAGCACCTTTGGAACACTGTTATTTGGATGTTCACCTTGCTGATAATACTATAAAGAAACCTTTGGGGAGAGTTGATGATGTTTTTATAATGGTTAACAATAACCTTGTCCCCGTTGATTTTGTTGTTTTGGATATTGAATGCAATGCTTCTTGTCCTATTGTTTTGGGAAGACCTTTTCTTAGAACTGTTGGTGCTATTATTGATATGAGAGAGGGGAATATTAAATACCAATTCCCACTCAAGAAAGGTATGGAACACTTCCCTAGAAAGAAGATGAAGTTACCTTTTGATTCTATTGTTAGAGCAAATTATTCTGTTGATGCTTCATCACTTGGAAACACTTGATTCTTACTTTCTGCGCCTAGCTGAAAGGCGTTAAAGAAAAGCGCTTATGGGAGACAACCCATTATTTTATTTCTGCAATTTTTCTTTTTTGAGTCAAGGAGTTGTTTACTTCTGTAACAATTCCTTTGTATCTTTATTTTATCGCATTGTTGTGCCAAGTATTGCCTCTAATAGGAAGATGATGCTAGATTTGGATTTCTGCGCAGGAACAGATTTCTGCTGTTCACCGTTTTAATTCTGTAAAATCACAGAAAAATTATTTAAATCTGAATTTTTTGTGCGTGATCCTCAGATATGTACGCATCTTTCGTTAGTTTAAAGTTTTTCGATCTGAGCAACGTAAGTGCCTCGAAAAAATTCGTCTTTACGGACTGTTCTGTTTAGACAGATTTTGTCTTTTATTTTTCGCATTCTCTTTTTTACTAGTGTTGAGTGGAATTCTTTTTTAGGGTGAAGAGCTTCACATAACATCAGTGGCAGTAGCTAATGTTAAAAGTAACAGTCATGTTTGTGTCCTTACAGAACATGTGAGTTTTTGATTGTGCACTAACCCTCTAATGAGAATTACTTTGAGTTTGGTGTGGCGGAAGTTTTCAAGGGTCAAGAGAGAAGGATGATATAATGTGATCAAGAAAGTGAAGAGCTTAAGCTTGGGATGCTCCCATGGATCACCCCAGCATATTTCAAGAAGACTCAAGCGTCTAAGCTTGGGGATGCCCAAGGCATCCCCTTCTTCATCAGCAACTTATCAGGTCATCTCTAGTGAAACTATATTTTAATTCTTTCACATCATATGTGCTTTACTTGGAGCGTCTGTGTGCTTTTATTTTCAGTATTTTATTTTTCGTATGGTCAACTTGATTGGACCCCAGCATTCTTGATTGGGAGAGAGACACGCTCCGCTTTTTCATATGAATACTCCTATTCTTCACTTATACTTGTTGAGTATTCTTGTCTAGCTATTGCTATGCTTTTAGCTCCTGTTTTTCATGCATCTCTTATTCAGAGCTGTTAGTTCTTTTAAAGAAAGTACTCTCTTGCTTCACTTATAATTGTTTGGAGAGTTTATGTTGAAATAAATTGATTGGTGTTTGGTTGGAACAGAAAATGTTGCATGTGGTAGATGGTATAATGGAAAAAACTTACATATTTTTGCAGATCATTGTATTGGATAATTTGATACTTGTCAATTGTTTTGAGTTATCAAATAGTTCATGATTAAGCTTTTGTATCATGTAGTTAAAACCTATTAATGAAGAACTACCGTAAAGCTCGTTGAAATTTGGTTTGCATGTTTGGTATCTCTAAGGTCTAGATATTTTCTAGTAAAAGGGTTTGGTTAACAAGGAAAACAGTGTAGTCTTATAATGCTTGCAATATGTTTTCATATAAGCCTTGCTGTGTCGGTTGATATCCTGTGTTTGCTTCAAATAACCTTGCTAGCCTAAACTCTGTACTGAGAGGGAATGCTTGTCGTGCATCCATAACCTTGAGCCAAATCCATGCCATCTGTGTCCACCATAACTACCTATATGTGGTATTTTCTTGCCATTCCAAGTAAATTTTTCATGTGCTACCTTTAAACTATTCAAACTTTATTACTCCTATTTTGTGTCAATGTTTACCAAGCTCATGAGGACGGGGTGGATGTCTTTATGTCAACTGTCAAACAGACTTTACCACCGGACTAGCGGCATATACATCCGCTTATCCATTAATTTTGCAAAAAGAGCTGGCAAATGGGGTGCCCAGTCCCAATTAATTACAACTTTAACCGCTTAATTCTCTTCACATTTTTCCCTGATTTATCAGTCAAGCTGTAAGGACCCCTCAGATTTACCAGTCCGAGGTTCCCACGTTATGTAAACAGATCATGATCCCAATGATCAGTGCATCGCGATCACATAACCAACATGGTATACAGAGTTACATCATCCAATTCGATTAGTACAAGACTTACATAAATGATGGTCACATGACCAAGCCTGCAACCATCGTCACGCAGGACGGAATTTAACTATGATATAGCGGAAGCTTTCGGCTAGCGTCGGCCCTCGTCACAACCGGACGCATTCCCACAGAGCAGTTGACCGGTGACACTCAGTTGGCGTAGTCGTCCGCGTACTCCTCCTCCTCGTCGTAGATCTTCTCGTTGAAAATCTGGACATTGGAATATCCAGGGACACAGCCATGAGTACAATTACGTACTCGCAAGACCACCACCAGGCTTAAGTTTTCATGGTAATGCAATAAAAGCGTTTTCGAAAACTGGGATAGCTGCTATATATGACTATAGGGCTTAATTTTCACAAACGATGCTTTTAGACATAGAGAATACAACATCTCTATATCTTTGTTGAAAAAGGCATTTGGAGAATAATTCTCCTTCTTTTAGAAATGGCAGAAACCATTTCCACGTTCGTAAACACTTTTGTAAAACTTTCTTCAAAACACTAGGATAGGGATGCCCCTTTTTCCTTTCCGTGTTCCGACTGGTTGACTCCCCGAGACCAACCATCTTCTCCCAAAATCCGTACCTCCCAGGTACCTTCTTGATGCCTCCTTTTTCTTTTCCGGGTTCCGACTGGTTGACTCCCCGAGACCAACCATCTTCTCCCCAAAATTCGTACCTCCCAGGTACCTCCTTGATGCCTCCTTTTTCTTTTCCGAAAACAGTTTCTTTTCAAAACATAAAAATGCCCATACGCCTAGATCGGGGGCCTTTCCAACCGTCCATGACCGAGGACTCGGCTATTCGAATAGATTTACACTCTGCAGAGGTGGTACACTTTCACCACAAGATTCGGATGGTCTGCCGTGGATCAACCACGGACTGTACAGAGACAGCATGCACACATCAGACGGTCGATCCTAACTTCCACTATGTCAGCGCTAGTATAAGAATATCCTCTTCGAGTGGGTTTGTTCTCCCCTGCACCGAGTGAGCTAGCCGTATCGATCCGGTTTCCCCTAGTCTCACACCGCCATGATAGGAGACCCACCGTTGCTTCCCGGTGGCACACGCAGTCCACACTTTGTATGCCCATATCCAGCATTCGGTTCCGGGGACTCTAACCCCTTCTAGCCAATTGAGGAGTATTCGAATACTAACACCAACAAGCTTCCGCTAAGCCCGTGCCCATTTTGGGTAATGTGGTTGTACGGGTTAATTGTTCGGGCGGCCGCTAGGGCAGTACTTTGTTTTTCAAAACATCTCCACCTCCGACTACTCCCAGCAGCTCGGGTTTTCACAAACTCTCCGAATGCTCCCAGCACTTTGGGTTTTCATAAACTCTCCGAATGCTCCCAGCACTTCGGGTTTTCATAAACACCTCCATTTGCTCCCAGCAACATGGGTTTTGTAAAATACTTTCTCGCCGATCGCTCCCAGCGACTCGGGTTTTTCCTCAGGAAACATTTTACCAAAGGCTAGGCCCCCATCCTATAGTTTTGAGATAAGGATATAAGGATATACTACTAGAAAATATAGTTTTCTTGATAGCGCCTTCAGTAGAAGGCTTCTCAAGTGAAGACTTAATTTTTATAACAGCTATTATATTCTAGTAAATAGCTTTGGCCAAACAATATTTTATAAAATAGTTTTGGGTGGAAAAGTGCCACAGAAGAAATAAAACATGCATTATTTTATTTTGAAAACAAAACATGCTTTAATGAAATAATAGGATTTCAGTAGGGTATGGTGAGGTGGCTTGCCTTGGTCAATGGATTGTCCCTGCTGCTGAAAATCAGTGAACTCCTCACAATACTCCTCAGTCAGAAATCCCTCCTCTCGAGTTTCTAGCGTCGCAAAGACAAAGACACAATCAACACATGATAGAACTATCATTTCATCACAGCACATCACTACAAACAAGGCAGGCAATACTAACATACTTTATACAATCAGTAGCTAAGAAAATCTTTAATTAAAGATATTTACTTTAGTTCCTTAAATGAGTGGTTAAACTAACAAGCATGATTAAATCATCTTTTCTATACTTAGGCATTATTAGCACTTCACAACTATCTTCATTTTATCTCTACTCAAGCACTAACAGTACTAACATATTAAACATTTCTAACAATCATCTCACAAAGCAAACCACCACAAATCACATTCAACAGAAAAGTGTAGCACTTAAACCATTTTAATTTCTTTTCTTTTCTTTAAAGGATTTAATGGACAGAAAACTGTACCCAAGCCATTTTAACACACCAACATCCTCTGGATAACCAACTAAAACAATCCTAAACATAAACAAATAAAGACAATCAATTAAAATGGGGCTTTGAATAGTAGCAATGTTGCTGTTTTTGGGGAAACATCCACAAATCCTAAAATAATGCTCCTAAAAATCTATCCTTCTACCACAGTACACCTAATAACCAAAGGAAACTATGAAAATTGGATTTGCACCAAAAGCTATTTTTAATAATGAATTAAAAATCCTCAAATAGCTACTGGTGTCAAATTTAAACTTAATAGAACTCTAGTTTAACAAAACTCCTGTATGCAAGATTAATTTCTAAGGCAAGGTATTGATTTTATCTTTCTGTAGAAATTGGATTTGCTCCAATTGGATACTCCTAGCTCAAGATATCCTAAAAAGAGTGGAAAGTATACTTTTTAATAGATTTAAACCCCAGCACAAAATATAGAATATTTTAGGACCAAACCAGTTCTGCATGTTCAGGAAAACATCCAGGCATCTACTAAAAATACTCCTAAATAAATTGCACAAACAAATTAAGCACAAACTAATTAAACTAGACCCACACAATTAACAGAAACCAGAAAATAATAAAACTGTTGCTAAGAAAATGGGCCGCTTCTGGGCCAGCTCTGGCCGAGGCCAGCACAGATCTGGCCAGCGGGGCGAGCTGGGCCGGCCCAACAGCGCGCGTAGCGCGGATCCGTGCGCGAAAACCAGCCCGCGGCGCGGGATTCAAACAGAGCCGCTGATCTCGCGATCAACGGCTCGCAGCCGTCGTCTCCAGCGCGACGGGCGCGCGGACGAGCCCGTGGCGGAGAGAAGGTGGCAGTGGTGGTTTCCTTGCCTAGGGCTTGCAGGTGGTGGCAGGGGTGGCTGGAGTCGAGGGAGGAGGTGATGGCGAGCCCGTGGAGGCCGTCAGGTGCTGCATGCACGACCGGAGTCCATGGCGACGGCGGCGGTGTGTTCCTTCGGTCGACGATGGCGGCGAGCTCCACAAGCGTCCTCTGGACAAAAGAATGGGTGGGGGAGTTAGCTCTAGGTGAGGGGAGTCCAGAGGGCCAACAATGGCGGGGAATGGGCGAGGGAAATGTCGGCTACAGCAGTTTTCTTCCGACGGCGGCCGGCGGTTTCTTGCACGATCTCGAGCGGCAGAGGCGACGGGCTTGCGAGGGGCTTCAGAGGTGGGCTGTGGTGAGGCGTGGGCGTGCTCTGGGAGAAGAAAAAGAGGCAGGGGAGCACAGTCTGGAGCTAGGGCTTTGTCTCCTCCTCGGGTGGGGTTTTCGGACAAGGGAGAGAGAAGAGAGGGAAATGGGGCATGGGCACTGGCTGGTGTGGGCGGTGGGGAGGGGACAGAGAGGGTCTGGTCGGGGGTGACGTGCTCTGGCCAGTAGTGGAGAAGGGAGTGAGCTCGGGTTGGTTGCTTTGGAAAAAGGAGAGAGGTGAGTGGAGGAGAGGGTTGCCAGGGAGATTGACAAGTGGGCCTAGGGAGAGGGGTGTGCTGCTGGTCTCTTTCCTTCTCCAAGCCAGGGAGAGAGACGTTGGGTGAGAGAGGGAGAGTTTTAGATGGTTTTAGGTGATTAGAGGCATGTGCACAGGATTAACTTGATGCTATGCTCATCACAAGGTAATAAGCAAACACAGGCCTAATAAAGGATCAAAATAATTTTCCCAACAAGAATAGGTGACAAAGAAGAGGGGGGCGCAAGTGCATTGCCCAAAGGGGTCCTGGTGTGCTTAGGGGAGGAGGTGCAAATGTGTATAAAATAACAGTTTCAGAAAATTCAGACAAAGTGACTTAGAAAAATTCTAAGTCCTGAAATGCTGTTATTGTGGTAGCATCAAAACCATCCTGCATTAAATGTTTCTAAAGCTCAAGAGGCCCACTAAAATATTTGGGGTGCAAGAAATGGTGGCAAGGATGAATTGTGTCGAGATGCATTGGCACCTAGGCCCATATGTCGAAGAAACACAGAGGTGGCAAAATGGTATCTGATACTGGAGCAAATGGTCACATAATAAAGTAGCACTCAAAACAAGCAAGAATTAGTGATCAAACATTTTAGTAAATTTTGAGAGGGCTATATAAGGAAAGTAGAGGGGATGTAGGTGATGCTAGAAGTTTTGTGTTTCCAAAAGGATCAAAAGAAACACACATGGTGCGGCTCAAGAAATGCTAATAGTTAACAAGAGATAAGATAGATAAGCACTATTTAATAATTAATGGTTTTGGGAAATATTTTAACTCAAACAACCCAAAAAAAAGAGGTAAACAAGTTCCTTGCATTGCAACCATCAAGCAAATATATAAGACTCCAATTCAAGCAATTCAAACACAATTCCACCAGGACGAACAACAAGCATTTGGATAGACCACTAAATTCCAAAAGTGTAATATAAAGTTGGTGAGGTGATGATCAACAAGATCGAGACAAGGTTTTTGGTAGAGATAGAATTAATCAATCACTTTGGGAAATCTTTTATTATCACAAAGAATGGGTCTTAGGGTAGTTGCTAAAATCAAATCATCAAGGAAAAAAAGAAGTTGGGTAAAAACATGAGAGGAGAAGATATATATGGACCATTTTTACTTGTCAAAGCATTGATCACAAGGGCCAAAATATAACTGGGTTGAGTTTTCAAGGTTGATGACCAGAGAGGTTATTCACATAATCACAACCCACACAAGTCAAACAATGCAAACATGGGGGAAACACATCCATAAACAATACAACTCAGAAAGTTTTTGTTGGTTCCAAATTTTGGGTCTTAATTAATCAAGTCTTTCTTGCTTCCAAAACTTGGGACGTTACAGACCTTCCCCCTTAAAAGAATCTCGTCCTGAGATTCCTAGGCGGGGACTAAGAGAGTTCAAGGTTAGGGGTGTTCGATGCTTCTTCACCTCCGAGGTTGTTGATTCTCAACTGAGGTCTCCTTGGCGATACGTCATCGGATTTCTTTCAGACAGCTTTTGATCTCTGCTGAAGGTGCTGCCATGAAGGTCGATGCTGATCAGCGCTCTTGTGGAGTTGACTTCAAATACTCCAGAGTTAGGGCTCAGGGAACAGTTTTGTCCAAAACTTCCTAATAAAACTAGCGTATGTCTTCCCCCTTAAAAAGGGGCCTTGAAGGGTAGCTGTTGAAGGTGTAAGTTGTTGCCGACTTCAATAGGTTGTTGTTCTTGGGTACCACGGCGATCCTCGTCTTGGTCGTAGCTCCTCGGCGCTTGCGGTTGGTGTAGACGCTTGCATAGGTTTTGCCGTCTTGAGGGTTAGTAGTTAAATAACCGCCAACAGTTTTCAAGCCTCACAGGGGTGTCCTTTATGACCTCGACCTGCCTTAGTCATGCCCGAAGAATTTGTTAACAAGGTAGCTAGTCTACATTTCACATTCTCGAGCCTGAGATGTACTGGATTATCTAACGTTCCATTTATTGTATATGACACTCAATTGTTTGAGCATACAAGAGAGATTTGTTAACAAGTTCATGAGGCTTGTTACCAAAGTACTTTTATATAACACGAACATTGGAATATCACATTATTTTTAGAGAGATTAAAAATAATAGATTCTGACATAAAGGTTTCCAAATATTCCATGATAGTCAGGTATAATACTTCTTTGCCAACCTAAGAAATCTCTCTTCTTAAGAGTCTAAAAGGAAATTTTATTAAAATTGGATGATCTTACATGGAACCCAAATACTGCTCACTAAGTAGGATCCATACTTCTTGTAGGAGTCTGCCTAGGAGTCACCATGGCTTGAGGTGCCGGATGGGAACTCTGTTGGGTGGGGAGCATGTCTAAGAGACTCCTTCTTGAGAATGGTTCTTCCAAATCGTAGGCACAACTTGTGATATGTTTCTAAGGGTGGTGTTGGCTCCTTGTGGTTTCTACTCTTTCGGCGCTTCGACTTCCGACCTAGGCCAGATGCTCTGGTGGACGTCTTTCTTGGGGCGTGGATGGCGTCTTGAGCAATCTTCTCATGGGCATCATTTACTGCGTCCACTAAGAACTCCATAGGACACTTGGCCGGAACATGATCATCTCCTTCGCATAGGTAGCAAGTGGCGCTAGCGGTTGGGCACTTACCAAGTGGATGCGCATTGAAACAGTGTGGGCAGCTGCCGGGGCATTGACTTGCCTGATGTCCACCTCTTCCACACCGACTACAAGCCTTTCCTTGTGGTGGTCCTCTCTTTATGGTGTACCTAAGGGGGCACTTCCAGCTCTGATGTCCGGGTTCCCTACAAGTGTGACACCAGTGTTTTTCTATGGCCTTGGCGTCCAGTCCTCTGACTTCGATGGTACCCTTACTAACTTTCTTGGGCAGGTCTTTAGACGTAAGGGATTCCTTCCTTTCAAAGGTTGTCGAGTGGTTTCCGGGGGTGGCTTCGATTTGATGGAGTGGGGGACTTTGTGTGGCTTCAAAACCGGGACCGATGTAGGTGTGCTCCCGTGACATTTCCGTCTGGGACTCTATTGTTGCCGGAGTCGAGTTAAACAAATCTGGTAGAAGTAGATAAAACAAAATTAAAAAGCACAACAAGACTATTGCGGTCAGGGTAGCTGACTACTTTACTAAGTAAGTACTAGGGGTTTGTTGACAGGGCGCGATTTACGAAACACACAGGAGAAGCAACACACAAGCAGAGAACTGACAAGCAATCAAGGAGCAAGCAAGGTACATTTAGTACCAACGGTGTCTAATACTCGGGTAGACGGGGGTAATTCCAATCCTATGGGTCTGGGTTAGTCATGTTTGTTGAGGTCTTCATGTCTTTAACTTCTTGGTAGATTGACGTCATTGAGTTTGAAACTTGATAGATTCCTCGTATGGAAGCCTTGGCGGTGAAGTCACTTAAATCTTGAAGGTGATAGAAGATCTTCATTCTTCGCAAGTAAATCACCTTGTTGTAGAAGTCTTGGGAAGGAAGCTTCTTTTTCCTCTGTTTGCTAAGTACGGGGTCTTTCTCGGTTCATCGCCAAGCCTAAACAAGTTTTGAATAGGGACAAGAGAGTAGGGAAAACTCCTTTTGAAATACTTGAAATTAGAGAGGTAAGATCAAGAAATTTTTGAGAATAGGTGGGAGTGGAAACCATACTAGGCTTACTTTGAAGAAAAATAGATTTCTGTAGAAATAGGTTTTAGCAAAATATTTCCTTCCTAAGCTAACGACCATGCTAACTAAGGCCTCCTAAGGTCAACGATGGCTCTGATACCAAGTCTGTAAGGACCCTCAGATTTACCAGTCCGAGGTGCCCACGTTATGTAAACAGATCACGATCCCAATGATCAGTGCATCGCGATCACATAACCAACATGGTATACAGAGTTACATCATCCAATTCGATTAGTACAAGACTTACATAAATGATGGTCACATGACCAAGCCTGCAACCATCGTCACGCAGGACGGAATTTAACTATGATATAGCGGAAGCTTTCGGCTAGCGTCGGCCCTCGTCACAACCGGACGCATTCCCACAGAGCAGTTGACCGGTGACACTCAGTTGGCGTAGTCGTCGGCGTACTCCTCCTCCTCGTCGTAGGTCTTCTCGTTGAAAATCTGGACATTGGAATATCTAGGGACACAGCCATGAGTACAATTACGTACTCGCAAGACCACCACCAGGCTTAAGTTTTCATGGTAATGCAATAAAAGCGTTTTCGAAAACTGGGATAGCTGCTATATATGACTATAGGGCTTAATTTTCGCAAACGATGCTTTTAGACATAGAGAATACAACATCTCTATATCTTTGTTGAAAAAGGCATTTGGAGAATAATTCTCCTTCTTTTAGAAATGGCAGAAACCATTTCCACGTTCGTAAACACTTTTGTAAAACTTTCTTCAAAACACTAGGATAGGGATGCCCCTTTTTCCTTTCCGGGTTCCGACTGGTTGACTCCCCGAGACCAACCATCTTCTCCCAAAATCCGTACCTCCCAGGTACCTTCTTGATGCCTCCTTTTTCTTTTCCGGGTTCCGACTGGTTGACTCCCCGAGACCAACCATCTTCTCCCCAAAATCCGTACCTCCCAGGTACCTCCTTGATGCCTCCTTTTTCTTTTCTGAAAACAGTTTCTTTTCAAAACATAAAAATGCCCATATGCCTAGATCGGGGGCCTTTCCAACCGTCCATGACCGAGGACTCGGCTATTCGAATAGATTTACACTCTGCAGAGGTGGTACACTTTCACCACAAGATTCGGATGGTCTGCCGTGGATCAACCACAGACTGTACAGAGACAGCATGCACACATCAGACGGCCGATCCTAACTTCCACTATGTCAGCGCTAGTATAAGAATATCCTCTTTGAGTGGGTTTGTTCTCCCCGACACCGAGTGAGCTAGCCTTATCGATCCGGTTTCCCCTAGTCTCACACCGCCATGACAGGAGACCCACCGTTGCTTCCCGGTGGCACACGCAGTCCACACTTTGTATGCCCATATACAGCATTCGGTTCCGGGGACTCTAACCCCTTCTAGCCAATTGAGGAGTATTCGAATACTAACACCAACAAGCTTCCGCTAAGCCCGTGCCCATTTTGGGGTAATGTGGTTGTACGGGTTAATTGTTCGGGCGGCCGCTAGGGCAGTACTTTGTTTTTCAAAACATCTCCACCTCCGACTACTCCCAGCAGCTCGGGTTTTCACAAACTCTCCGAATGCTCCCAGCACTTCGGGTTTTCATAAACTCTCCGAATGCTCCCAGCACTTCGGGTTTTCATAAACACCTCCATTTGCTCCCAGCAACATGGGTTTTGTAAAATACTTTCTCGCCGATCGCTCCCAGCGACTCGGGTTTTTCCTCAGGAAACATTTTACCAAAGACTAGGCCCCCATCCTATAGTTTTGAGATAAGGATATACTACTAGAAAATATAATTTTCTTGATAGCGCCTTCAGTAGAAGGCTTCTCAAGTGAAGACTTAATTTTTATAACAGCTATTATATTCTAGTAAATAGCTTTGGCCAAACAATATTTTATAAAATAGTTTTGGGTGGCAAAGTGCCACAGAAGAAATAAAACATGCATTATTTTATTTTGAAAACAAAACATGCTTTAATGAAATAATAGGATTTCAGTAGGGTATGGTGAGGTGGCTTGCCTTGGTCAATGGATTGTCCCTGCTGCTGAAAATCAGTGAACTCCTCACAATACTCCTCAGTCAGAAATCCCTCCTCTCGAGTTTCTAGCGTCGCAAAGACAAAGGCACAATCAACACATGGTAGAACTATCATTTCATCACAGCACATCACTACAAACAAGGCAGGCAATACTAACATACATTATACAATCAGTAGCTAAGAAAATCTTTAATTAAAGATGTTTACTTTAGTTCCTTAATTGAGTGGTTAAACAAACAAGCATGATTAAATCATCTTTTCTATACTTAGGCATTATTAGCACTTCACAACTATCTTCATTTTATCTCTACTCAAGCACTAACAATACTAACATATTAAACATTTCTAACAATCATCTCACAAAGCAAACCACCACAAATCACATTCAACAGAAAAGTGTAGCACTTACACCATTTTAATTTCTTTTCTTTTCTTTAAAGGATTTAATGGACAGAAAACTGTACCCAAGCCATTTTAACACACCAACATCCTCTAGATAAAACAACTAAAACAATCCTAAACATAAACAAATAAAGACAATCAATTAAAATGGGGCTTTGAATAGTAGCAATGTTGCTGTTTTTGGGGAAACATCCACAAATCCTAAAATAATGCTCCTAAAAATCTATCCTTCTACCACAGTACACCTAATAACCAAAGGAAACTATGAAATTGGATTTGCACCAAAAGCTATTTTTAATAATGAATTAAAAATCCTCAAATAGCTACTGGTGTCAAATTTAAACTTAATAGAACTCTAGTTTAACAAATCTCCTGTATGCAAGATTAATTTCTAAGGCAAGGTATTGATTTTATCTTTCTGTAGAAATTGGATTTACTCCAATTGGATACTCCTAGCCCAAGATATCCTAAAAAGAGTGGAAAGTAAACTTTTTAATAGATTTAAAACCCAGCACAAAATATAGAATATTTTAGGACCGAACCAGTTCTGCATGTTCAGGAAAACATCCAGGCATCTACTAAAAATACTCCTAAATAAATTGCACAAACAAATTAAGCACAAACTAATTAAACTAGACCCACACATTTAACAGAAACCAGAAAATAATAAAACTGTTGCTAAGAAAATGGGCCGCTTCTGGGCCAGATCTGGCCGAGGCCAGCACAGATCTGGCCAGCGGGGCGAGCTGGGCCGGCCCAACAGCGCGCGTAGCGTGTTGCCGTGCGCGAAAACCAGCTCGCGACGCGGGATTCAAACAGAGCCACTGATCTCGCGATCAACGGCTCGCAGCCGTCGTCTCCAGCGCGACGGGCGCGCGGACGAGCCCGTGCGGAGAGAAGGTGGCGGTGGTGGTTTCCTTACCTAGGGCTTGCAGCTGGTGGCAGGGGTGGCTGGAGTCGAGGGAGGAGGTGATGGCGAGCCCGTGGAGGCCGTCAGGTGCTGCATGCACGGCCGGAGTCCATGGCGACGGCGGCGGTGTGTTCCTTCGGTCGACGATGGCGGCGTGCTCCACAAGCGTCCTCTGGACAAAAGAATGGGTGGGGGAGTTAGCTCGAGGTGAGGGGAGTCCAGAGGGCCAACAATGGCGGGGAATGGGCGAGGGAAACGTCGGCTACAACAGTTTTCTTCCGACGGCGGCCGGCGGTTTCTTGCACGATCTCGAGCGGCAGAGGCGACGGGCTTGCGAGGGGCTTCAGAGGTGGGCTGTGGTGAGGCGTGGGCATGCTCTGGGAGAAGAAAAAGAGGCAGGGGAGCACGGTGTGGAGCTAGGGCTTTGTCTCCTCCTCGGGTGGGGTTTTCGGACAAGGGAGAGAGAAGAGAGGGAAATGGGGCGTGGGCACTGGCTGGTGTGGGCGGTGGGGAGGGGGACAGAGAGGGTCTGGTCGGGGGTGATGTGCTCTGGCCAGTCGTGGAGAAGGGAGTGAGCTCGGGTTGGTTCCTTTGAAAAAAGGAGAGAGGTGAGTGGAGGAGAGGGTAGCCAGGGAGATTGACAAGTGGGCCAGGGAGAGGGGGTGTGCTGCTGGTCTCTTTCCTTCTCCAAGCCAGGGAGAGAGACGTTGGGTGAGAGAGGGAGAGTTTTAGATGGTTTTAGGTGATTAGAGGCATGTGCACAGGATTAACTTGATGCTATGCTCATCACAAGGTAATAAGCAAACAGAGGCCTAATAAAGGATCAAAATAATTTTCCCAACAAGAATAGGTGACAAAGAAGAGGGGGCGCAAGTGCATTGCCCAAAGGGGTCCTGGTGTGCTTAGGGGAGGAGGTGCAAAAGTGTATAAAATAACAGTTTCAGAAAATTCAGACAAAGTGACAGAAAAATTCTAAGTCCTAAAATGCTGTTATTGTGGTAGCATCAAAACCATCCTGCATTAAATGTTTCTAAAGCTCAAGAGGCCCACTAAAAGATTAGGGGTGCAAGAAATGGTGCCAAGGATGAATTGTGTCGAGATGCATTGGCACCTAGGCCCATATGTCGAAGAAACACAGAGGTGGCAAAATGGTATCAGATACTGGAGCAAATGGTCACATAATAAAGTAGCACTCAAAACAAGCAAGAATTAGTGATCAAACATTTTAGTAAATTTTGAGAGGGCTATATAAGGAAAGTAGAGGGGATGTAGGTGATGCTAGAAGTTTTGTGTTTCCAAAAGGATCAAAAGAAACACACATGGTGCGGCTCAAGAAATGCTAATAGTTAACAAGAGATAAGATAGATAAGCACTATTTAATAATTAATGGTTTTGGGAAATATTTTAACTCAAACAACCCAAAAAAAGAGGTAAACAAGTTCCTTGCATTGCAACCATCAAGCAAATATATAAGACTCCAATTCAAGCAATTCAAACACAATTCCACCAGGACGAACAACAAGCAATTCAAACAGAATGAAGGTTTTTGGTAGAGATAGAATTAAACAATCACTTTGGGAAATCTTTTATTATCACAAAGAATGGGTCTTAGGGTAGTTGCTAAAATCAAATCATCAAGGTAAAAAAAAAGAAGTTGGGAAAAAACATGAGAGGAGAAGATATATATGGACCATTTTTACTTGTCAAAGCATTGATCACAAGGGCCAAAATATAACGGGGTTGAGTTTTCAAGGTTGATGACCAGAGAGGTTATTCACATAATCACAACCCACACAAGTCAAACAATGCAAACATGGGGGAAACACATCCATAAACAATACAACTCAGAAAGTTTTTGTTGGTTCCAAATTTTGGGTCTTAATTAATCAAGTCTTTCTTGCTTCCAAAATTTGGGACGTTACACAAGCAATGACAAGCAGTGAAATATCTGCATGTGTAAACAAAAGAGAAAGAGGGATGATCTTCCTCGCTGGTAGAAATAACGTCCTTCATGGGAGCCGTTCTTAAAAGTCTGGTTGGCAGGGGTCATATCGTACTTTCCATTTTCTGATTCGTTGACAATTAACAAATACCTCTCAAAATTTATTTTTACTCTCTATATGATTTCAAAAACTTAAAAAGCTCTAGCACATGATTTAATCCCTGCTTCCCTCTGCGAAGGGCCTTTCTTTTACTTTTATGTTGTGTCAGTTTACCTACTTCTTTCTATCTTAGAAGCAAACACTAGTGTCAACTTTGGTGCAAGAATTTTTATATGCTCATATATTGCACTTATTATATGCTTTGTGTTGACAAATATCCATGAGATATATATGTTGAAAGTTGAAAGCAATTGCTGAAACTTAAATCTTCCTTTGTTTTGGTTAAATACCTTTTGCTTAGAATCTATTGTTTTATGAGTTAACTCTTATGCAAAACTCTTTGATGCTTGTCTCGAAAGTACCATTCATGAAAAGTTTTTGCTTATATGATTCAGTTGTTTGCTCATTATCTACTTGCTAGCAAACTATAGACCATTGACCTAGATCACTTCATTCATAATATGTGCTTTACAGTATTATTTGATCAAGATTATGATTGTAGCATGTTGATACGTCCAAAACAAATCTATAATTTTTGATTGTTTCATGCCATTTTTATGCTTTTAGCACTTGTTTTATATTAAGTTTATTATTTATTTGGACTAACCTACTAATAGTTGCAAAAGTGCACAATGTTCTTGTTTTACTCTTTGATGTGTAGAAATTATCAAGAATACAAGAGGAAACCTTGTTGGAGTCGAATTGGGACTTTCCTGAAATCTGTCTGAGAACTTTTTACGAAGATTGCCAGTTTGACCCTCGAAGATGACGTTATATGGAGACCTGGCTGTTACGAAAGTTGTCACAATTTTCCATACGAAGATTTTAAGCCCGAGATCAGCCCAATCGGAGTTCGGACGCGGCCTGTAGGCCCGTTTTGGTGGAACCCTAAAAGGGGGTGACGGAAATCCGAGAAGATATATAAAGGGAGGAAACCTAATTCGTGGAGGACTCCTCCACCCACGAATTTCAGCCACCAAAAGCCACGTTTTTGCCTCCCCCATGGATCCCATCTCCATGGGGGAGGGCTCCCAAGAAGCCATGAAGGAGGGAGGCTAAGGGGCGGCGCTCCCCAAGCTTGCCGGCGGCGGGGAAAGGAGTTCCCCGCACCGCCGGCGCCGCCGCGCTGCCCCTCTCCTCCGTCTTCACCGCCATCTCCATCACCATCTCCTCCTTGTATTCAGTGGTTCATCCTCCCACAAACCTCTGTACCGTCCTATGTAAACATGGTGTTTGATGCTATAATATTTATCCTATGATTTACATCATGTTTCCGTAGTTTATTTGTCTTTTGATTGCTTAATTGAATGCATGAGGTTCATTAGAGTTGTATGTCTATATGGTGCTGTCCTTTGGTGTCCATTATATTGTGCGCGCATGGATCAAACACCCTAGGGTTGGTAGTATTTGTAACGAAGCGGGGGAAGTTCTGCCGGAGTGACAGAAACCTGAGAACGCGAACCGATTAGTTGCACGTATGGGAGTAAGAGGACCTTGAACTTAAGGCTATGGTTGGGGAAACCTTAATGCATTGTTAGTATTTGCGGATGCTTTCTAACAATCCAATCATATAGTACTTGTAATCCCAAGTAGTGGAGTGCATGTATATTTAGCCTCTCCCACATAGAAAACTGCATCGAAGACAATGAACCAAGTACCTTCACTAATTAATCTTGGACAAAGCCACCACAATTACCACCACTTTTCCACACTCATGGTACTGTTAGTATATGGTTACTTAGTGTATTTTATTGCTGCAGCACTAACATTTACTTTCTTGTATTTATTATCTTGCAAAACTATCTCATACCCGTATTGCTACCGTAGTTTTATTTCTAGATAATGCAAACGTTTAGTGTGCGTAGAGTTGTATCAGTGGTTGATAGAACTTGAGAGAATACTTATCCTACCTTTAGCTCCTCGTTGGGTTCGACACTCTTACTTATCGAAAAGGCTACACGCGATCCCCTATACTTGTGGGTTATCAAGACCTTTTCTGGCGCCGTTGCCGGGGAGCCATAGCGTAGGTTAATGTTCTTGTGTGCACTTGTTTGCTTTATCTCTAAGTAGTTTTTATTTTCAGTATTAAGTTGTTCTTTATCTTACTATGGATAGGGAATGCGAATTACAAAAAAAATTAGGTGTAGTTGTTATCTAAAAACGTTTTCAAAAAGAAAAGTGATTGGAAAGATGAGTAATGGTTAAATGGGGGTCGACCTTGAACACTTGTGTTCATGCCTATGAAACCAAAACAAATCTTTCCATGGAAGCTTTTCATTAAAAACATGTAAATATTGTAAATATTGTGTATATACCTCTGTACATAAAAATAAAATGCTAATTATAGTCTTTAGTTAATTGAAAGTTGATAGTTTTACTTTGCTGTCCAGAAACAGATTTTCTGTGCTCCACCGTATTAAATGTTTAAAATCACCAGAACGTGATCTTGATCTGAAATTTCTTGAGTGCAAAGTGATGCTTATTAGCTTTCTTTCATTAGACTAACTTTTTCTGATTTAAGGTACGTAGATAGGTCGAAAAATTCGATCTTTACTGACTGTTCTGTTTAGACAGATTTTGTGCTTCTCTGTAAATAAAATCGTGATAAATCTCAGAATAGTATTTTGACTTGAAAATTTTTGTGCATAAACCTGAGATTATTATCTTTCTTTCATTAGACTAAAGTTTTTCGATTTGAGCTACTTAACTATCTCGTTGAATGCCATCTTTACGGACTGTTCAGTTTTGACAGATTTCTTTGTTTATTCAATATTGTACTTGGTGTTGTTAGTTTCATTAGTTTTTCGACGGACAACGGAAATCATGAACACCTTAGTATATACAGTGGCTAATGTTGAGTAAAAATTATAAAACTTGTCAATGCTTGAACATGAGTGGATTTTATTTAATGAGTACTAACCCTACTAATGAGTTTTGTGAAGTTTTATGTGGATGTAGCTTATAAGATCTAATCAATATGGTGATATGAGATGAATAAGAAGACGCAAGAGCTCAAGCTTGGGGATGTGTAGGTGCATCCCAAGAACATATTCAAGAAGATACAATCATCTAAGCTTGGGGATGCCCGAGTCATCCCCCTATTCATCAACTAACATGAGGTTGTCTCGTTCATACTCTATATTACCCGTCCACATGATATGTATTGTCTTAACTTGTATTATAATTGCTTTTATATGTCTTGGTTTTACCTTCTTTAGTTTTATTAGGCTCCTTATTTGGTTTCGATTGCTTCTTTACTTTCACTTATAAATTCAAAATAACAAAAATATTTTCTTTTGTTTTGCTTCTTTGTTTGGTTCTTTATTTTAATTTTATTTGGGTTTTACTTTTGATTTTTATTTAGAGTTTTCCTTGCTGTAGCTAGCATGTTTAGGTCTTGCTTAGCCTCTGGTTTCTTAGTTTATCAAAAATAAAGTACCAAGTTTTATCCATTTAGCTTAGTTGATACATATGTAAAAAGTGATTTTCTGTTTTCGGTATCTACTGCTTATTGCGCGATTTTTCATATTTTACTGGAAGCTCTAAAAATCACGAAAAAATTACTGATGTTGTAGCACCTAATCCTCTGCATGTACAAAAATTGGCTAAAATTTCGGGCATGTTTAAGTGCACCTAAAAATTGCGTTTTCCAGCTGCTGTTTTTCTGGACAGATTCTGACTTTTGTTGCAAGAGTGGCCTCTTTTCGTTTTCATTTGATTTTTAATGGTTCTTACCTTTCATTTATAAGTTGGCCATTTAAGCAACCTTTCTGTAACTTAAAAACAAAATTTTATTTGGTTTAATAGTAGCACTTGGGAAATATTATCTATTGTACTAATGTCTAACCGCAGAAAAGAATGGGAAAGTTTTTGTGTTGAAGTTTTTTCACAGAGAATGAAGGAACACCAAACTATGGAATATTGAAGAATTACCAAAGTCATAAGCTTGGGGATGTCCCCGCATCCCTCTTCATCAATAACCCCACGGTTTGCAAACCTTTAAACTTTGTTTTTTGAGCAACATAGGAACTTAACTAAACTTGAAGCGGCTGTATTTTATTATCTATTTATCTTAGCATCAAACACCAGTTACATTAATAAGTGGATCGTCACATATTTTATTTATCCTCTGTTTTCAATGTTTACTTGGTTAATGGATTACTTGTTGAAACTTAAAAATGATGTGTGAATAATACTGTTTAGTAGTTTATGTTTTCTTATGGTTAGTCTCAACTAGCTAATAGTGCATATTATGTTATTTTGATATCAACATGCATTGTCCTGTTCATAAGATGGTATGGTATTGTGGTATCCTCCTCTGAATAATTCACTTGAATCGACTTGGCACATGCTCACACATGTTATGACTGAAAAATAAAAGTCAATTAAGCCTTGATGATCTATTTTGCCTCAGAGTTTTAGTATCGTTTTTATGCCTCCGTTAATTTTATTTTGTCGCAAGCATGATTATGACCGTTATCGCTCTCGTGGTTGTCGCTTCCCAGTCTATTGCTAGCCTTCACTTGTACTGAGCGGGAATGCTGCTCGTGCATCCAAATCCTTAAAACCAAGTTATCCCAAAGAGTCCACCAAAAAATTCCTATGCATGGTATTTCAAGCCATTCCAAGTAAATTTGCATGTGCTACCTTTAAAACCTTCAAAATATTTCTCTTTTTGTGTCAATGTTTACTAGCTCATGAGGAATTAGTGTGGTTATTCTTTATTCTATTTGTCAAATGGACTTTTACACCTGGACTAGTGGCATATACATCCGCTTATCCAATAACTTGCAAAAAGAGCTGGCAACGGGGTGCCCAGTCCCAATTAATTACAACTTTAACCAATTAATTCTCTTCACACTTTTGCCCTGATTCATCAGTAAGCAATGACAAACAGTGAAATACCTGAATGTGTGTAAACCAAAGAGAAAGAGGGATGATCTGCCTTGCTGGTAGAAATAACGTCCTTCATGGGAGCCGCTCTTAAAAGTCCGTTTGACAGGTAGAATACTGTTCTCACCCGCTACCATTCGTTGACAATTAACAAACACCTCTCAAAACATTTTTACCTCTGTTTTTAAAAAAAAAGCTCTAGCACGTGTTAATCCCTGCTTCCCTCTGCGAAGGGCCAATCTTTTATTTTTATGTTGAGTCACCATCCTTTCTTTGAGCACTTCTTCGAGAGCATAGCTGTCGTTCTTAGTGTAATGTGCTTGTCCCAGAATACGATTAATTGAGGTATAACCATGATGCTTTTATCTTTGATATCTCTATATCTAGTCTTCACTTGAACTTCAGAGGTGCCTTGGCATTTATGTTTTGCTCCACAATTAAGGGCAAGCGAGATACCACTCTATCATGCTTTATTATGGTCATTACAATCTTGTTGATGTTTATAAATTTCATGTTATAAGCTCTTAGTTCGTTGATACTTTTCATTAGGAAACATGATTGCTAAGTTTTATTATCCATACATCATGCAATTGTTAAAGACCTGATCATAGCATTTACAATCAAAAATTATTTTGTTATCATTTACCTACTCGAGGACGAGCAGGAATTAAGCTTGGGGATGTTGATACGTCCAAAACGTATCTATAATTTTTGATTGTTTCATGCCATTTTTATGCTTTTAGCACTTGTTTTATATTAAGTTTATTTGGACTAACCTACTAATAGTTGCAAAAGTGCACAATGTTCTTGTTTTACTCTTTGATGTGTAGAAATTATCAAGAATACAAGAGGAAACCTTGTTGGAGTCGAATTGGGACTTTCCTGAAATCTGTCTGAGAACTTTTTACGAAGATTGCCAGTTTGACCCTCGAAGATGACGTTATATGGAGACCTGGCTGTTACGAAAGTTGTCACAATTTTCCATACGAAGATTTTAAGCCCGAGATCAGCCCAATCGGAGTTCGGACGCGGCCTGTAGGCCCGTTTTGGTGGAACCCTAAAAGGGGGTGACGGAAATCCGAGAAGATATATAAAGGGAGGAAACCTAATTCGTGGAGGACTCCTCCACCCACGAATTTCAGCCACCAAAAGCCACGTTTTTGCCTCCCCCATGGATCCCATCTCCATGGGGGAGGGCTCCCAAGAAGCCATGAAGGAGGGAGGCTAAGGGGCGGCGCTCCCCAAGCTTGCCGGCGGCGGGGAAAGGAGTTCCCCGCACCGCCGCCGCCCGCGCCGCCGCGCTGCCCCTCTCCGCCGTCTTCACCGCCATCTCCATCACCATCTCCTCCTTGTATTCAGTGGTTCATCCTCCCACAAACCTCTGTACCGTCCTATGTAAACATGGTGTTTGATGCTATAATATTTATCCTATGATTTACATCATGTTTCCGTAGTTTATTTGTCTTTTGATTGCTTAATTGAATGCATGAGGTTCATTAGAGTTGTATGTCTATATGGTGCTGTCCTTTGGTGTCCATTATATTGTGCGCGCATGGATCAAACACCCTAGGGTTGGTAGTATTTGTAACGAAGCGGGGGAAGTTCTGCCGGAGTGACAGAAACCTGAGAACGCGAACCGATTAGTTGCACGTATGGGAGTAAGAGGACCTTGAACTTAAGGCTATGGTTGGGGAAACCTTAATGCATTGTTAGTATTTGCGGATGCTTTCTAACAATCCAATCATATAGTACTTGTAATCCCAAGTAGTGGAGTGCATGTATATTTAGCCTCTCCCACATAGAAAACTGCATCGAAGACAATGAACCAAGTACCTTCACTAATTAATCTTGGACAAAGCCACCACAATTACCACCACTTTTCCACACTCATGGTACTGTTAGTATATGGTTACTTAGTGTATTTTATTGCTGCAGCACTAACATTTACTTTCTTGTATTTATTATCTTGCAAAACTACCTCTCATACCCGTATTGCTACCGTAGTTTTATTTCTAGATAATGCAAACGTTTAGTGTGCGTAGAGTTGTATCAGTGGTTGATAGAACTTGAGAGAATACTTATCCTACCTTTAGCTCCTCGTTGGGTTCGACACTCTTACTTATCGAAAAGGCTACACGCGATCCCCTATACTTGTGGGTTATCACATGTCACCTCAGAAATTATTTTGTTTTTCTCGTTTTACCTACTCGAGGACGAGTAGAACTAAGCTTGGGGATGCTTGATACGTCTCAAACGTATCTATAATTTCTGATGTTCCAAGTTGATATTATACCAATTGTTACATGTTTTATATACACTTCATAGCATTTTTATGCATTTTCTGGGACTAACCTATTAACAAGATGCCACAGTGCCAGTTCTTATTTTCTGCTGTTTTTGTATTCCAGAAAAGCTAGTCTGAAAATATTCTCGGAATTGGATGAAACTTGGACAGAACCTCCTATTTTTCCAACACGAAGACGGAGTCCAGAGGAGACACGGAGGGGAGCCACGTGGCGCCCACACCATGGGGCCGCGCGGCCCCCCACCGCGCCATGGGGTTGTGTGGGGCCCTCGTGGCTCCGCAGCCGCCGCCCTTTCGCCTATTTATTCCTCCCGACGCGAAAACCCTAAATACCCGAGCCATTATCCACGAAAAGTTCCAGAGACGCCGCCGCCGTCAACCCTAGCTCGGGAGGGTTCAGAAGCTCTTCCCGGCACCCTGCCGGAGAGGGGAATCATCACCGAAGGGCTCTACATCACCATGCCTGCCTCCGGAGTGATGCGTGAGTAGTTCATCCTTGGACTACAGGTCCATGGCAGTAGCTAGATGGTTGTCTCTCCACTTTATGCTATCATGTTTAGATCTTGTGAGCTGCCTATCATGATCAAGATCATCTTATTGTAATGCTACATGTTGTGTTTGCTGGGATCCGATGAATATTGAATACTATGTCAAGTTGATTATCAATGTATCTTATATGTTATTTATGATCTTGCATGCTTTCCGTTACTAGTAGATGCTTTGGCCAAGTAGATGCTTGTAACTCCAAGAGTGAGTATTTATGCTAGATAGTGGGTTCATGCCTCCGGCATAGTTTAAAAAACCGGACCGGCGATCGAACCGGTGAGGGTCTCGGTTTGTGGTTCACCGGTTAGACCGTCGGTTTTCTCGGTTCGCTTGCCGGTTTTTTAAATATAAAATAACGAAGAAATATTAATAGTATGTTGGAAAAATTAAATATATTTAAATCATACGCGTAGTACATTGACACGAACCTTCGTCAGGTCTTGTGGCTACCATAGTAGTACTGCTTCCGCGCGCACGGGAGGTCCCAGGTTCGATCCTTGTCGCAGGCATATTATTTTTCTCGCGCGAGGATGACATTTCTGGTCGGACCGGCGGTCTGTTAACGTCCGGTTTTCCGCGAAACCGCCGGTCTAACCGCGGTTCGTCCGGTTTTTCCAGTTCGCCGGCGGGGACGGTCTAGTGCGCTAAACAGACCGGTGAGGGTTCTGGTTCCGGTTTTTTCCGGTTCAACCGGCGGTCCGGTTCGGTTTTTTAAACTATGGCCTCGGTAATCTGGGAGAGTGACAATAACTTCTAAGATTGTGGATGTGCTGTTGCCACTAGGGATAAAATAACCAATGCTTAGCTTAAGGGCACACCGTTAGGTCTAATGCATTTGTTTACTTTACGCACATTACTTAATGCAATTATCCGTTGCTTGCAACTTAATACCAACGGGGAACTCGGTATGACAACCTGGCGGTGGATTATTAGTCATAGACGCTGTTGGATAACGGTCTATGTATTTTGTCGTAATGCCCACATGAATATCATAGTAATCATCATGTCATATATATGCATTGTTATACGCTCAATATTTTGTCAATTGCCCAGCTGTAATTTGTTCACCCAGCATGTTAGTTATCTGTTATGGAGAGACACCACTAGTGAACTGTGGACCCGGTCCATTCTTTTACACTGATAATACAACCAACCGCAAACAATGTTTCTTTTCATTCTCTGCAATTTACTACTGTTTTCCACACCATACGTTTAAGCCTTTGTTTTCAGCAAGCCGGTGAGATTGACAACCTCACTGTTTCGTTGGGGCAAAGTAGTTTGATTGTGTTGTGTGCAGATTCCACGTTGGTGATCGTAAACGGCGCCACCAACAACCTTCCAAAGTGATTTCTTGCTCCTACTGGTTCGATTAAAACTTGGTTTCATACTGAGGGAAAACTGCTTCTATACTGCATCATACCTTCCTCTTGGGGTCTTCCAGCGAACGTGTGATCCACGCAATCAGGCACCGCCTCTCCTTCGGCTTTCGCGTACCCCCACATATATACGAAAAAGTGGCTGACCTAGAAGGAGAGGAGCTTTCGCGAAATAGAACGCCGCCGCCACCACGATCTTCGTTTTCGTAGACAGATTGATCCAGGATTTCTCCCCCGGAGGAGGGATCCGGAGGCCGTCTTCACCGCCTTCATCTCCATCGACCATGAGCTCCTTCACCATCACCATGTGTGAGTAGTCCACTGTAGGCATATGAGGTGGATGGGGATTGGATGAGATTGATCATGTAATGATACCCGTTGTCCGAGATCTTAGGGGTTTATCTTGAGGATATTTTTGTATTGTGTTGATGCACTTATGCTATGTTTAATGCTTGCTACTAGGGCCCGAGTGGCATGATTTCAGTACTGAACTTATTTTGCCCCATCATATATTTGGGTTTGGTATTTATCTGCAAAGTGTATCACCTGCTATAATGTTGAACCTGCGAACTCTAAAAGTGACATATAGGGAAAACAAGGGGGAGATGTCTTAGTTTGAGGATTCTATGTGTTCATGAAGTGTTAATGCGTTGTTCCGGGCTATTCGAAAGGGTAGACCTTAATTACCTGTAGTTCCAATTTGGCCCCGGTGAAATGGGCAGGTAGGACAACAGATGTTGTGCAAATTCTCTTGGTTAGTACGCACAACTATTTACGGAACACATACCTACATATGTCGGAGTTAGAGATAAGTCCCATTGCTATTTGTATCTTATTATATGATCAATCTTATTCATGCAACACCCGCTATCACCTCATGCCTACGTTTTAAATCTCTGAGTTACACTTTCACTTTTATGGTGAAAACTGGAAAACCCTTGTTTACTACTGCTGTTTTATTTTGCCTGCTTGAATCATCCTACTGCCATAACTATCACTGCTGCAAGTTTATTGATATACATGTGTGGTTGAGAGTGACGCCTCAATTGCTAAAGTCTTATTGGTATTCTTGTGTTCCCCTTGAGTCGAACTATAAATTTGGGTAATACTTCCCAATGAAGATTTCAACGATCACCTATACTTGTGGGCATCAGTAACCACAACTAGTTCATTTAATGAACTGATAACCCCTTTTAGGAGTATTTAAACCCGCTGTTGCGCAGTTGTTGTAGTGTAGGTGACAAATGTCTATGCTCAAAATTAATCAAGCATTTTAACCCTTTCTATGCACAAAGTCTTAAGAGTCTGTTTATCCTTGACATATCTTTTATACTTATCTCGTAAGTCTTTTAACCAATGTAATTCTTACATTGTTAGTGATCCTCTTTTGAAGAAATATCTTCAAACCACCTTTTAGAGAATACTATCTATAATTGAACCAATGGAACTTTTGCTACAAAGTCAACTTGTCAACAATTATCTACATTACTTGACATTTGATTGGAGTGCATATTCTAGGAAATTACACAATAATTTCCTATGATCTTATCATTTGATCATGCTAACTATATGTCTTACGACTATAGTCTTGCATATTAATTTCCTACTTTCTTTTGAGAACCCAGTTCTCTCATGTTTTGAATCACATTCAAAAACTTTTAAATGCATTCTTCGACAAGATATCACTTCACCATTAGGATTCAATCAGATGCGACATGATCCTCTTGCCTTATATGTATCGTAGAAAAACTTTTCAATGATACATTAATTCTACAAAATGAAGTATTTTAATGGTTTCCAAATTCTGGATACCAAAGACTAGCTCCCACTTACTTTCTTGATAACAAGAATTTGTAATTTCCCATGAAGTTGAAACATTGCTTGTTTTACTTCACATAACTACATTTCTAATCCAAACTTTAAAGCATCCAACATTTATCCGTATAAACGAACTTTCCATTAAATAACTAGTTATGTATTCATTTAACAAAACCCTCGAGTTGTACATCGTACACTTCCTCGGTCACTTTTCCTTCAAAGGAATGTGTTTTGTTAATTTCTCATACAAATTTACTAGTATTATCTGGATCACCAAAGTTTTGCTACAGATCATAAGATCTTTAGTAGTCAACTCTTAAATTCGTCAGAAAACCATTTATGACAAAAAAAACTTTGTGATCATCACATTTATTCCAAGAGAAATTTCATCAAGTTTTCAACTTGAATATGATGTTGTCAATTATCATGACTCTAAGCCATGAAGGTTCGAATATTTTAGCACCTTATCATTCACACTTTGTTTATGCACATACTCCAATCAAGTTGCCTTGAAAACTTTATATATATGCATTCTAGGTTAAGTGATGTTCTCCATAGAAGTCATGCATTGACTGCAATGGCTCTCGGTATTAGTTTAAAAGAAACGTCTTCCTGAACTATTTCCATCTGCATAATCTCCGATAACTATTTTCGGAGATTCATTAATCTCTTCAAGATTCACTTTCCTCCCACTCAATTCTATAAGGAATTATTTCCTTAAGAATCACATTTTTTTAGCGACAAAGCATTGTCACTTATGTGGCGTTATAAGAAGATTTCCAATACGATATTGGAACAACCTACAAAGTAGTACTTTTGTCTTTTATCTTATGATCAAGTTTCAATCTTTCAAAAACCTCTTAGAACCTAAGATCAACATGTCCAACCATAATTTGATTGCCATTTTGAACATCGTGAATGGAATACATACCCTATTAAAGTTCGGTAAAACAACAATACATATATTGTATCATTCTATACAGAACCTTAAATAATATGGATCCGATCCAAACATATTTTAGACTCGGAGCGACTTAAAATAAATATATTTACACTAAACTTTTATACGTATATTGAATTATAGTTTTTTAGAAAAGGCACCCATAAGCGTTGTGAACTAATTTTATCATACCTATAATATTAAAGAGTGTAGTTTACATCTATTAGTTGTCATAGTTAACCACATTTGAATGTTTATATTGTTAGATATATTGTTATTTATAACACATTTGTACTTTCTATCAATAAATAGTTGTGTTACGAGAAATGTAAACCGGATGTTGTAAAAAAGTTGTCCTTGATTGTTTTTTTCATAATTACATGATATAAGTAGTGTTTATGTGTATATATGTATGTGTGTGTATGCGTTCGAGTCTATTTTAATATCCTTAATATCATGGTAGAGATCTCTAAAGTGTATGGCTGATTAAATAAATATATAAATAGTGGTTTCTCGTATATGGTTAGATAAGCGCATTTATAAACTTTTAGAGTATAAATTGAAACATCGGTAAATATGTTTTTTCAAGTTTGGGTTGGTGATAAGTTGAAAATAACACATGCTTTGTACTTAATATTGAAATAGTATGAATTGCAATAATCACTGGATAATCTACTTTACATATGATTTCATACCTTATAGGCTCATTCGCAATGTGCTTGTTATGAGCTGGTATATATTATATATATATATATATATATATATATATATAGGAAGCTCAGATGGGGCACCTAGGAGCATGGGCACCAAGATGGAATACGAACAGTTTTAGGTATATAGTTATATGTGTCATCTACATACCCAAAATGTACTGTATTCTATCCAGGTGCCCGGGCACCAGGGAGCACCTGTTAATTTACCTATATATATATATATATATATATATATATATATATATATATATACCCCTGCTATTCTAGACTCCCTTCTAGAATAAGTATTCTGGACAACTTTCTGAACTGCGGTTTCAAAAGTAGGTGAACTTCCGGTCGCAATTTTTGAACCGTTTGTCGGAATGAGACATGAAACATACCGTTGGATAGCTATAAAAATTGCGCACCTTTCTCTTGTTGACATGTTTTTCAAATTCGGTACGGTTTTAAAACAATTTTAAATATACTAAAGATTGTTTTCGCGGATTTCTCCGTTTTTACTATATTTTGGACGCTATTTTCAAACTGCTCATCGGATTGATGCAAACGATATGCCGTTGGAAAGTTATGGAAAATGCGCACCTTTCATATCTCAATACTTTTTTCCAAATTCGTTACGGTTTAAGAGCAGATTTAAAAATACTAAAGATTGTTTTCGCGGATTTCTCCGTTTTTTACTTTATTTTGGACGCTATTTTCAAACCGCTAATCGGATTGATGCAAACGATATGCCGTTGGAAAGCTATGGAAAATGCGCACCTTTCATATCTCATTGCTTTTTTCCAAATTCGTTACGGTTTAAGAGCAGATTTAAAAATAAACGATTCTGTTTTTTGAACATTAATGTCCAGCGGGCTGTTTTTTGGCAATTACTTTCAAACCGCTTATCGAAAAGTAACAAATGATATGGCGTTGGAAAGATATTGACTAGACGCAACTTTTTCGTGTAGAAATATTTTTGAAATTCGTTCCGGTTTTGGATTAATTTTGAAAATACGAAAACGGAAAAACGAGAAGACAAATAGTAATGAACTTCCTTTTTATACGACCATTAACTTCTGTTTAGTCTGTTACTGAACTTCCGATCGCTAATTCGGGTTAATTAACTTCTGGGTTATTGAACTCACTAGCTTTCTAAACTTCCGTTTTAATTCTAAGTGAACTTCACAGGATAAACTTCCGTTTAATACGAAGCGAACGTCGTCCGGTGAACTTCGTGGCTGAACTTCCGTTTTAATACGAGACGAACTTCGCGAGTGGACTTCTATTTAATACGAGGTGACGTTCGCGTGGTGAACTCCTGTTTAATACGATGTGAACTTCACATATCGTCGTATAATATGAAATGAACTTTTTGCAGTGCTAACTTCCGTTTTAATATGAGTTGAACTTCCGCGATTTGGAACTATGAACCTCTGTTTTTTGTTATTTTTTTTAAAGCGAACTCCGCGATGTGAACTCCCGTTAAAAAGGATGAACTTCACATATCGTCACATATATATGAAATGTGAATTTTCAATGTAACGTACTTTATGCACTTCAAGCATGCAAATTTTCAATGTCGTCCACGTATTTCTTTTGGAATTTTTTTGAAACGCTTTAAAGTAAGTCAAAACAGGCCCCGTGGAGCCCATGCTCTATTACAACTATTTGACAAGCTTCAATTACGTTACTTTGAGGAAAAAAGAAACATAAAGAGAGAGCAGTACGTATGTGGCTAGCAAATGGCCGGCGGTAGAGGTCGATCTCCTCGGCCAATACTAGCTAGCTCGAAGCACCGCTACCAACGCGGGAGCAGAGTGTCTGCTTTCGATCGACGGAGACCGACGACTAGCTAGCTACTTAAAATCTGAAACTTCCGATGATTTCAGAATTGTTAGGCAGGACGCTGACGCGGAGGGATAGGTCCGCTGCAGCTAGGGCCAGAACTGGGCGTGCTTGACCTTCGAAGATCGGCCGATGGCGGGGCGCGGGGGGCGTGAATTGCCGCGACCACGATGTCCAGAGCACAGGGGGCAGGATGCCGTCGGGGAAAAGCGGGGCGCATCGGCCAGAAAACTGCTGGATACACAGGTGAACTCCCAAGTAAGATCGCCATGGACGGAAATCGAGTGACAGGCAGGTTGGACCAGGGTCGTCTCGCCGGAAATCAAGGTGTGCGGGCGTGGGCGAGCAGGGATTCATCCAGGGGACGCCCAGCGCGTGGTGGATTAGGGAGGCCGTCACGTCCAGGTTCCACCTCCACGGAGTGAGTGGCCAGGGAGCAGCTCTCCCGGCGCCGGGTACCGGGACCGCTGGACGCAGCCGTGCGCTAGGCGGAGGGGGCTCAACCAGCGGGAGGCAGAGGTGAATCAGAAGTCAGCGAAGGGGATGGGCGCCGGGCCGAAGGCCGAGATGCAGGGGAAGGGAGAGGTAGCGCGGATGGCGGTGGGACGGCGCTGGGTGGAAACGGGGCGGCGCCGGTGGACGGGTGGCGCGGATGGAGAGGGGATCCATCGGTGTAGGGCGTGGTAGGCGAGGGCCTCCGGCGGCCGGCAATGGGAACGGGGCGGAGCGCGCCGGCGACCGGATATGCCGGCTTCCGCCGGTGACCTGAGTTCCCGTCGCGGCCGGCTGCCGCCGGGGAAGGAGGCGGAGTTGTGCTGTTGGCTGCCTGCGGGAAGAAGGCAGGGCGGATGGGGATCGGGAGGAAGAAGGTGGGTGGGGCTGGTGGGTTGACCGGTTCGGTGGGCTGCGGGTCAAGTTTAGAAGGTCTTTGGTAATATGAAGTTGTCTAGAATAACTATTCTAGAAACACTTAAGGGGTTGTCTAGAATAGTCTCTATATATATATATATATATATATATATATATATATATATATATATAGGGTGGAGCTATTCTACAACCCCTCTTTAAGATATTGTAGAATAGTTATTCTATAACCTTTCCCTAAAATAAACACCTTCTAAATCCGATCTTCACCGTACCGAGAACACCTTCTAAACCCGAACCACCTTCTTCCCCGCACGCCACCCGACCTCGTCCTTCTCCGCGCCGACCAGCCGCGTACACCTCCCGGCGCCGCCCGCCCTCCCCTAGCCTCGCTGAACTCTGGCGCCGCCCGCCCCCAACCGGGGATCTAGCCTCGCCCTATCCCGGCACCGCGCCGGCGCCGACGGCTCCGATTGGCCGGCCAAGCCCTGCTCCCCTTGGAGCTCTGGCACCGCGCTCGGCCGTCGATTCGATTCGGGAACCCGCGCCGAATGCCTCCGGCGTGTTCCTGGCTTCCCCGTTGAAGATACGGTGGAGCGCCGTCCCCTTCTGTCAGTAGCGAGGTTGCTGCTCGTCGGGATGGACCAGCGTCGAGAAGAGCTCCTCGAGGCTAGGGAGCTGCCACGCTGGGGACCATGGGCGGACCCAGCGGGTGGGCCGGGTGGGCCGTGGCCCACCCAGAAGTTTTTGAAATTCTTCGACTACCCGTAGTCTTTTGACTATTGCTGCAGCTTTCGGTCATTCATGTGTGAATTGCGACTCCTTCGTCTCTGGATTAGTTTCTCGACAAAAAAAGAATTGAAAAGGGTGACTGTCGTCGTCTCCGATTACCCACGCCAACCGTTGCTGCCTCAATTCTTGCCGGCGTAGGCGCAGAGCACGAGTAGACAAGCAACGCTAGCTTGCTCCACTAGGCCATGCTAGCTAGTAATATTCGTTTCTATTTCTCTTTGATACTTCTAACTTTAAGCAAAACGGGAGAAGGTATGCTCTTATTTTTGTGTTTGTGCCATGCCCCCTAAACCGAACAGCAAAAGGAAATTCGGTATTTTTTTTGTTACTGATATTTTCAACTATGTGTTGGTCCTACACAATTTCTAAAATTGATGATTTATGTTTACAGATGGAAATAAATAGCTTATATATGTTTTTTCCTGCACAAACTTTGTTTATATTTTTAACTATTTGTATTGGAATCGATTGCCTATTTATACTACTCCATCCGTCCATAAAAAATGTCTCAACTAAATGTGCATATATCTAAACACTAAGACATGTCTAGATACATGCAAATTTAGACAGAGTTGAGTCATCTTTTATAAACGGAGGGAGTATTAGTGTTCAAAAAAATCCGCGGTGCGAAATTTTTATTACAGTGTGCCCACACTCCATTTTATTCCTGGATCCGCCACTGCTGGGGACGACCGCCGACTGACGCTGCGCACCCGTCACACGCACCTCAGACCAGCCTTCTTCCCTGATTCCTACCGCCCAACCTCCTGCATCTCATCGATTCGCATGAGGCCGCTGGTCCCTGGCCTTCCCTGCACCTCAAATCACGAGCTACGGCGCAGTCGGATCCGCAGGCCTCTACCTGCTACCTCTAGCGCCGCCGACCACGACCTGCTCCTGGACCATGCCCGCACGACCTCTGCTCGGAGTCCACTGCGTTCGTCCGGGGCAGTCCTACACGGTCGGTCAGCGAAGTCTACCATGCGCCTGCCACTCCGCCGTTCCCCGGCTTCCCCATGATCCAGCACCACCGTGGCGCAGAGCACACTGTTCTGAACCTCCCAGGTGCGCGCTGTCAACCTCCTATCGAAAATCATTGTTGTACGTGCCTCAGTTTAGATGTAGTGTGTAGTTCATCTCTTTCAACTACGAAGTTGAGGTGTAGAGGATCAGCGTTTACATGAACAACTGTCATGTCCTAGTATTGATACACTCACTTCACACGGGACAAGGGAGGGCTCCCGTGTCGTCCAGGCTGGGCGACCCGGGGGCGACCAACTCCGGCGCCGACTAGCGCCCCCTCCGGCGCCTCTCCCTGGCCGCTGCTGCCGCCGGTGACGCGCGGTGGTGGCGGCCCCCTCTCCTCCAAAAGGGGGTGAGGGGCTGGTGGGAGCTCGGCGGCTCCCATGGCGGATGCGGGTGGCGGCGCCGACGGAGGATGCGAGGCTACCGGGCTCCGGTGGCGACGCAGGGCGGGGGATGGCCGGATCTGGCCGACCTCGGATGGTTCCTTGCCGTCCTTGCCCTGCGGCTGTGCGGGTGGTGGTGGTGGCTCCCGGGCCCGATCTGGGCCGGGGCGGGCCAGGGACGGGCTAGTCTCGCGCGACGAGGACGCGAGGTGGCGACGACCGGGTGCTGCGCTGTGGTGGCGGCGGCCGTCTGCAGCGGCGCGCGGTGGAGGCGTGGGGGGCCAGAGCCCGGCCCGCGGCCCTCCCGTTCGTCCCCATCTTGCCCAGCTCCGTCCTCCTACCCCTCCTGGCCGCCGTCGGTGGAGGCTGCCGTGCGGGCTCGTCGGCAAGCAGCGGTGGCTGCTCTGCCGTGCCCCGGCGGATCCCGGCGGCGGCAGCTGCGGGCCTGTGAGTGGCCGCCATAGCTGGCGGCGGCGCGGCGCGGGTGGCTGCACGACGCCACCTGCTCGACGCGCTCCCCGCGGTGGCTGTCCGGCAGGCCGGTGCCTCCCTCCTTCAACAACGTCATTCGAGGCTTCGCCCCCTGTGCCGGTGGTCTCTTCTCGCGAGCTGCTTTGCCCTCTTCGATCTGCCCCTGCTTCGGCGGTTTTCGGGGTCCTTTCTTTGGGTCGGGGCGAAATCCCGCGCGTTGGCTGCTTGCGCTGTCAACGGCGACACCGAGGGTGCCGCTACCTCCTTGGAGGCGTTGGCATGACCCGGCTGGACTTCTCCTCGAGCACCGGGGGAAACCCTAGGTCCGGCTTGCCGGATCAGGCAGCGGCGGCGTCCCAGCGCCGTTCCCCTCTTGTAGGCGCTGCTTGGGCTGCACGGGGAGTCTCCGATGTGGCAGCTGGAGTGCGGCGACGCGTGCCTTCAGAGTTGACTACTGCATAGGGCGCGGACTCCGGGACACAATGTTCGCCGGCGCCAGCTCCCCCTGATGATCGATGCGCCAGTTCCAGCCGGGTCCTGCCTCCCACCTGCCGACTCTCTCTGGCATATAGGTGCGAGGTTTCTTTGGCCTGGGCAGTCTTGGAGTGATGGTCGTCCCTGGAGGCGTTTGGCTTTGGCTTCGACGTGGCCCTGCTGCTCCGAGCTTCAGACGCCTCGCCAGTCATGGCTGGAGGCCTGACTGGGCGAGTTCTCATTTTGTTGTTGCGGTTGTAGGTTGAGGTACCTCCTCACTTAGTTGTCGTGAGGACGTTTTTGGCTGTGTTACCGCATCTTTGATGCCGGAATCGCTGTAATCTGGACTCTGTCCTTTTTCTTCTAATGCATTGGACGCGCAAAGCTTTTGCGTGTTCGCAAAAAAGTATTGATACACCTACTGCACATCAATTTACCATTTGGCAAAAGTTACTATTGCTACTGCAACTAAACAACAATTTACCATTTGGCAAATGAACTGTTGTTGGTAAACTGCTAAACTGCTGGTTTCTGAATTATTGCTGGTGGTATATTGCTTCGAGGTGCTGATAGCCAAGCGTGTGAAATTCGGACTCAATAAGTTGAGTTCAGACATAATAAAAGATAATTAGAGATTATTTTTTTCTGTTATGAAGTTCTCTTCTTTTTCTTGGAAAGTTTCGTATGTCAAACCAGGAAGTTCGCTACAAACACATGGCAGTTAAAGAAACCAGAGAATTTTTGCAGTCTTTGGCCTCAAAGTTCACTCTTTTTTGCTGCAGATGGACGGGTGGAGAAGAACGTGAGAGTTGCTCCCTGCACTGCAGCACTTCAGAGCAGCGACTCTGGGAGGTTCAGGCAGCCAGGCAGGTGTGTGCATGTGGCCGTCGGGCCGGCGCTCATAGCGTAAGTGGAGCAGCCGTTGCTAGTGCGAAGCTAATTTGGTGTCGTTGATGTGACGCTACCTGCAGGTGCTTTTGTTTCTCTTCATCACGGTGCGTGCACTATGAAGTTCAGATAATTAATTGTGAGGTTCAAAAGGGACAAATGAAGTCAACATGAACAAGGAAGTTCAGAGATAAAAAGACAGAGGACCTACTGTTGTGTCTTGTGCCCACTCTGAACCTCCAAGTGGTCAATCTCAAAATATTTGTCCAATCCATCGCTTCATTGCTTGATTCAGTGCTGCAAGCTGAGGCGTGTTGTTTGAACCAATGGAGCCAATGGAGTTCACCGTCGCCGCCGCAGCGAGTCCACCAACAGAGCGCGCGGGAGTTAACCGGGCCACGAAGAGCTGTTCACTTTTTTGCCACATGAAATTTGCTTCTTATATGCGTGAAGTTTGAGTTCCTTTTCTTGTGAAGTTAACTTCAAATGAGTTTATTTGTGAAAAATTTCTGAAGTTCACGTATGTGAGGGTGAGTGAAGCTCTGAAAAAATGATGGTCAGCCGAGTATTTCATTTTTGAAATTTTTCTGAAGTTCACTTTATGTGACGAGTGAAGTTTGGAAAAATTATGTTCACCCGAGAAATTCATTTGTGAAATTTTAGTGAAGTTCACATTTTGATGAGTGAAGTTCAAAAAATCATGAACTTCACAAGAATTTTATTGGATTGGTTTGTTTCAAATTGATAGTTTTTAGATTTTCAATATTTTTTGGAAGTAATGGAAAATAGAACAAATGTTACTCATATACTTCAATATTAGGCCGTTATCTATAGGGTCGCGGAAGGCCGCCCTTTTCCACTAGTCATGCCTGACCATCAAGACAACCAACTGGATTTGTTGTGCAAATGGTTCGTACCTGCCTCCTGGCCGATTACCATGTTGTCCATGGATACATGTGATCAACAAGTCGCCAGTCAATTTGACGGCGCCGAAGTCGGGAGAGCACGATCACCTTGATAGTTAAACTTGAGGAATCATCCTAATAATCACGTCTACTGCGCAATCAAAAGGAATGTAAACGATATAAAACATGCACAAATAAAACAACTAGTGATGTAGTGCAATCTTCTTCTTTCTTGATGCAGCGAATCCTTCACTGGTGGTGCCATGTCTTGATTTACAACAAGTGCATGCCTTCTCCTAACCTCCAACTATCACCATTGCTCGACGATCAAGAAAGAACGACACGCCGGCCATAATGACAATCATGTCAAAACATTGTTAGGTAACATAACTCAAACAATAAAATTATTGAGACTATACCACATCACATGTCTTGCAAAACGAGTTAGACATCTGTAACTTTGCGTTTGCAGTTTTATCGTGGCTGTAGGATGTACGGAGCAAAATGTCAAAACCTACGTACATCATCAGGCATGATTATTCATGATGCTAGATTGACATTACGGGGTGATTGGGACACAAATTTACAATGCGGGATGATTGGGACACAAATTTACAAAACATCTCGAGCCCCAATCTAAACGATCACAGGTACGCGTGACCCGTGTGCATCCAATCCACATGCCCTTCCCACTATATCGTTAACGATTCCAACTATAGGCAGACCCAGAGCTACTGAAACACTTCTTCGGACGAGCAACGAGATATGCTATAACAGCTCCCCGAACGAAACCCGCAAATATACAATGAAGTAACATAACAAATTGTGCAACAGGAACAAAAAAAAACAAATCGCACTAACACGACGAGACAAAAATATGGCGAGATTGCAACAGTAGAACTCACCACAAACACATGCGAGAACAAGCCGACGAAAATAGACGGTTGCCCCCGGAAGGAAGATCTCTCCAGTAAGCCGACCACCTGCAAACAAATAAAGGAACAACGGAAAAATGTAAGAGAAACCGAAAAAAGGAAAAAAAATCAAGAAGTAGGACGAAATAAAATAACGGCTCCCCCAAAGGGAATGAAACCCGCAAATATACAAATGAATAACAGAACAAATTGCACAAACATGAACACAAAACAAATCGCGCAACATGAACAAAAATAACATAGACGAGATAAGAAAACAGACCAACTGCGCGTTGTGAGTCACACCACACCGATTAAAATATCAGCCAATGGACGACCTCCGTTGCAAATCTGGCCCCTCTGCCACACCGATTAAACGCGTGTCGTGAGCTCGATGGGTGGGCCCTCGGTCTCCCGAGTGCGTCCGGGGACGGCGTCAACGAGACTTGGGCACAAAGCGTGGTACACGCAGAAATATATCGAATCGTTGTTATGTCGACTTAAGTGAGCCGACGTGATCGGACGGTGCGGACGGGCGAGACGCCCATATCGAACGGCTAAAAAGTTCAAATCGGTTTGATGTGGCACAGCTCTCACCGTTTATACTTTTAGATTTTGCTCCCTCAGTGGGGGCTGGTCTGTCCAGCCTACCAATCACGCACAAAATATTTCGAGGAGAACGCCGGCACCGTGGATCGTAAAACGTGAGTAGATGAAAACGCTGGCAGAAGCGGGGACACGGTAAAGAGCGCACGGTTGCACGCACGAAAGGTGAGGCTGACGCACGGCATAATACAGACCGGGGCCAGCATCCACTGGAAGGTTCTCTCACCCACGGGCCACTGCTTCCCCAAAAAGGCGAACGAGAGATGGGGCAGGAGGCGGATGCGGATGAGCAGCTGCGGCGGCGGCTCCGGCGGGTCTTCGCCGCCGAGGAGCGCTCGTTCCGCATGGATCGGCACTCCGACGCCGTCGCCGCGCTCCGCTCCGCCGTCACCGACGTGCTCCCCCGCTTCCTCGGCAACTACTCCGACGACACCCTCGCGGTACCGCCCCAAATCTCCCCCCTCTCCCTTCGACTCTCGCGCGACCCTAGAACTTGCTAGTGCGGATATTTCGTGCGCGGGCTGCTCGTGCGGGGTTCGGCGTGCTAATCGGCCTCGGGAATGTCACGGAATGGGTTCGGATGGGCCTCCGCGCCTGCGCTGACAGAGCCAACGAGTTCTAAGCACAGATATATAGTTGTAGCCAGGTTTAGATGAATCTACCGAGTCAATTGTTGGAAAACCGATGAGTTTAATTTAGCTATACTTTTCACCATTTTATTCGGTGATTAAGATGTTCTTGTGTGCTTCTTGGAAGATTGTAGCTACACTGTATGACAACATTAAAGGCGGTAACAAATGGATTGCAATGTTTCCACATCACCTGGTAAAGTGAACATAGTCAGTACAACTTCAATGGCCAGATTACCTTTGTAAATTGGTGATCTGACCACTTCATGACAATGAGAAGGATATTGGCACCAGGGGACAGGGGAAGGGAGTGGTGTGTCTCAGCACATATAGTGATCAGTTCCCTATGAAAAGGGTGTATGTTCTTTGTTACAGTACAGTTTGGGGCATGCTTTGAGTTTTACAAGCCAATAGAATTCACCTATGGTTTATCCTTTAGATTTTGGACTTGTTCTCCAGTAATCATGCTCCGAACAATACTCGAAAGCTGCTATTAAACAGATTTATCTAAGGGATTTTTTGAGGTATTAAGATTTAAGATTGTTAATCTCGGAACAAGAAAACAGTGAAGTATAACGTTGGCACCATCAACTGTTAAGTTGATGCTGGCTATAGGTGGCAACTGCCTCAGTTTTTATTTTTGTATGTTGTATGCCAGGCTATGAACTTCGATATTCTCTTTAGTGTTGTAGGATAACTGTGAGTTTTCATTGCATGTTTTGAGTCAAGTACACAATAGTCAGATCTTTGAATTATTGGTATGTTTTTTTTCGTGTTGATATAAACCAGATGCTTTATTAGATTTTTATTATATAATGACTGATTTTTTCCTCTGCTTTTCTCCCTGACTAAAGGAGTACATTGTAATTTTAGTTTGTAATGGGAAGCATCAGTATCAAGCGCGCGATGATTTGGAGGCCTTTCTTGGTGATGATAGTGAAAAATTTGTTGCATGGTATTATAGCTATTCTTTAACTAGTTAGTTGTGTTCTTGATCCGTGTACTTTTATGAGGTCATGATGCCTTTTGCATGGCTAAGCAGGCTCTGGGGCTACCTAAGCAAAAGGACTGCAGCACTGGCTGATGATTCTAGCGTGCAACATGAGTTGGAAAATGAGAGTCGGAACCTGAATGACAAGAAAAATCTTCTTGTTACAAAACCCCAACCCGGAGATTCCCATATTGTAAGGATCTTACAATCTTTCGTCTTACAATCATTAGTGGGCATACAACATTTATTTTCTCCATCATATCCACTAAAGTGAACTTAGATGAACATTCAGTTACTTCTTTCAAGACAACATGCCCAAATTATGCATGTATCACGAACACTCAGTTGAACTTATCCACTGTTGATCAGGTAAACTCAAAAATCTTAACACCACAAGAACACAAAGGCCTTCAGAAGCTTGATTCTATCAAAGGACAAAATGTGGCCCAGCGACGCATTAGTTCCACTGTTATTGTTTCCCCTGAAATGTTGGTTGGTGACAATCGTTATTATGAAGGCCAGCATCAGAAGGTAAACAGTAGATCATGTTTCTATTGTTAAGTGCCTCCATTTGTAGTTTGTGGTAGGAAAATGAGGCATCTAACTTGATGATTCTATGTCAGAGCAGAAAGATTGGAGTCCAACAGGTGGCAGAAGTTCCTCCATGCGGAATTCTGGTGTATCTGCAAGGACTAAACATGCATTGACGCAAGGCAAGCATTTTTTTCTTATGCAATTGAGTTTCAGCTTGATTGTGGGACAACGGTCTAAAATCATTTGTCATATGATATCGGCTTCAAACTACTCCTTGATACAAACACGAGAAGTTATAAATGTTTCATGCCATGTATTAATATTTGACCACATCTATATGTCACTTATTATATCAGAACCAGCTCTGTTTTGTTCTCTGAACATTTTTTCTGTACTTTGAGTATTTGTACTACGTGCTGCATTTTCTTTTACATAAAAGTTCACCAGCTCCTGTAAGGTTAGGTGATCTGATTTTCAAAGAACATAATGGTGCTTTCTTACTTTACGGGTTAATGACCTTTCAAAATTGTATGAATATCTCTGTAAATATCCTTATATTTAGTCTTGTCAATTTTTTCTTTATCAATAAATATATACTCTCCGGGCATCCCTACAGTTCAATGTCAAAATTGTTTTGCACGAATATGATGCAAAAATGGACTGTGACAATTTTTTTTGGTTTATGTGCTTGCTCTTGTTTCATCTGACCTCCCTGGTTAGTTTGCATGCTTAGGCGTGACTGTACAAGGAGTCAAGATTCTGATAATCCCATTTCAACTTACGAAAATGTTTTGGTATCTTAGCTCTATAGTCTATACATACAAGCAACATGGGGTTTCATTTATGGAGGTTGTGTATACATTTGTAGAAAGTTGTTTGGCTACGTTTCTCACAAAGTCACAATTGTTCCCTGAAAGGAGTTCTTTCATGTGGTTGGCCAGCTCAGTATAACTGCTGTACTGATTGTCTGATTCAGGCAAGCTTGGTTTCCAGTTTGGCTTGTCTCAACTCAATCCCGAAAAGGAGTAATATGCTAATAGACAATAGCTTTTGTTTTTTTCACTAGAGTCTCACATCCCCAGGGTCTTCTACATGATTGAAGGTGGAACTGAAAATAATATGAGAAGAATGCTTCTGTTTGTTTGCTTATAGATGAATTGAACAAAGAAGGGATTAAACATTGTACTAGGGAAAAGTAGAATTTGTTTATGCCGAAAATGGCCACTGTCAAATTACGTTACAGAGACAACTATTAAAGGCAGTATGCTTTTTGTGGTGCCTTCTGATCGAATTGATGACTTGCGTTCTTAGTGTATATCTTTAATCTCTTCTGGATAAATCTGTTTAAGCAACTATTTAATCTTGCCATTTCTGTGGGGTTATGGACTTTGATCTGATGACATGGTGTCAGGGGATCCATATCACGTTCTGTCAACGTGCTTAGCCTTGAATGCTATAGATTGGTGAGTCCAAATAGTAACTATTCTGCTGTTTTGTACCAAAAACCAAAATTACTAATATTACCTTGAGCTGAGACATGTTCCTTTCTTACTTCAATGATTTTTTTAGAAATATACAGCAGCCTGGTTATAAGTTTTTGGTGGACCGTCAATGTACTGTCAAAAGCTATATAGCTGAAGCAGAAAAGCGATACTTGATATTGATTTACTGTTATTCAAAAACCTAATGCAGAGGAACTCCATGATGAATATCTTGGAACAAATGCTTCCACAAGACGATTGCCTGTGTCCGTGGCAACTGATGACGGCGAAGTGTCAGAATCCATGAAAAGACGTCGCAATGTTTGGGACAGGCTGGGAAAGCCTGGTGTAGGGGATCAAGGTTTACCTAGAGAAACTGATAACATGCATGTTGAAAATGGAATGCATAAGAAGGCCAAGTTAATGGTGTCTGAGCATGAAGGAAGATCCCATATTAACTCAAATACGGATGGCGATTTATTTGACAGAGCAAATTCTGGAAACTTTTCGAGTAGTTACCCAGATGTCAATACAGTACAAGAACATGAGCACAGGGAGAAGTCCAACAGAAGCAGGCTGGCCGGTCGGTTAAATTTTGGTGATATGGAGCGTAACCATCATCAAGTTAGAGATGTTATTAGCCAGAAGTCTACTTCATTGCCAGTAAAAAGTTTTCGTTCACAAAGTTTGAATGAGTTCACATCTGAGGTGAAGAGCTCACCTACAGCAATATCTGAACCAGCACGGCCTACGCGTAACTCATTAAAAGGACGCGTTCCAGCATCTAACAGATTGTCTCATTTAAATACGCGGCTAAATTTAGGAACCGATGTTTTGCAAACTCAGCAAATTAGCAGCCCTGCGCAGTCCAAGAGTGGATCTTCTGTACGTGAAGATGGTGCCAGTTACAGTAACAAACCAGTAAAAGATGTAAGCTATTCTCTGCTCGGTAACTTGTTTGCCTTGGGATCTTCTAGCGCAATTAATGGTCGTTGTGGCTGATTATGCAGGAGATGTTGGATGTGAAACTAAAACTAAAGCAGGTGGAGCTGGACATGCTCAAGCTTCGATCGAAGCAGGCGCAGATAAACAATGGGAAGCAAGGGGCCCTACCATCAGGTTTGTCTTATTGTTCTTTATAGTCCCTTCTGTATCTAATTATCTACTTGAGTGAATTCATTCAAAGGAACTTAGGGAAGATGACATTGGATTTGTTGATGATTAACCATGTGCAATTAGTTTAGATCTTTCTTTAATTAGTTTCTTTAATTTAGTTTGTCGAGTAAACATTAAAAATATGGATGTTTGGCTTTTGGTTGCCATCTGTGTAAGTAAAATGAGAATATGCTGACGGACACCGCAAAGCTTGTTTTATCTGAACAAACAAGTACTAATATCGTTATGTCAAAATCCATAAGAGAAGAGGCGGAAAAGTCCGATTTGCCTGGACAGAGGTGGGAATAGTGTTTGCAATTTGTGTATGTGTGTTTAGTCCTTTTGGTATAATCATCTGAAAAGAAGTTTAAAGTTGAACGGCGATTATGATTACCTCAGGATTGGATGGATCTGCTCCGCTCCGCTCCCTCCCCTAGCCTAGCCTAGCGCCCACCACCACCAGCCCTCGCCGCCGTCGATCCCCGCCGGCAGCCCTCCTTCCTAGCCCCCCCCCCACCTCTCCTCCCCAGCCATGGTGCTCACCGACGCTGGCTCCGCCGGCCGCAGCGCGACCGCCTCCGACGACCGAGTTTCCTCCGGCGACCGCTGGATGGAATCGGAGGCTGAGTCCTCTGCGCGCTCGTACAGCGACGTCGCCCGCACCCCCCCGCCGCCTCCTACCGCGCCTGCTCCTCGTGCCCCTGCCCCGATGGCTCAGCGCCAGCCGGCCAAGGCTCGCCTCGGGCCTCGCTCCGAGGTGCACCGTGTCCCTCGCGGCGTCGAAATCGACGAGGACGGCTTCCAGCGCCCTCGCCGCAAGTACCGTCGTCGCCGTCCGCGCCTGGAGCTGGCGCCCCCGCCACAGAGACCGCGCAGCCCCTCACCGGAGGCGCTCGCAGGGCTCTGCTTCCGCTGTCTGGACCACCGCCATCGCGTCCGGGACTGCACCAACGACATCAGATGCCGCCGCTGCCTCATCTCCGGCCACGACTCCCGCAACTGCGAAACGCGCCTCGGCACCCTCGAGGAGGGTCAGCTTGTCGTCGTGCCAAGCCACGCTACCCAGCCCACCGCGCCCCGCGCCACACAGAACCAGCCACCACCACCTCCGCTCCCAGCTCCGGTAGCGCCGGTGACCGCTGCGCAGGCCTCCGAGCCCGTGCGGGTCATCATGTCGCGCTCCGTTGAGATGGAAGACGCGGAGGGGGTCCTGGCCCGGGCCATGGTGGCCACAATCACCGGGACGCGGCCTCACGTCTCCGCGGACGAGGTTGCCGACGTACTCTACAGGAACTTCGAGCTCGTCGACGGCGATTTCACGATCCACACCCACCACCCTGAGGACTTTCTCATCCTCTTCAGCTCCATGGCCACCAAGGACAGCCTCTCCGGTGACCACTTCATCTCCAGCCCGCGCTTCACCCTCCTGCTCCGGCCATGGTGCAAGCTGGCACACGCCGACGCCGGCGGGTTCGAACACCGCGTCGAGCTCGAGCTCCGTGGCATCCCCGCCCAGGCCTGGCATCTGGCGACTGCCGAGCACATCTTGGGCACAAGCTGCTGGATTGAACGCCTACATCCCCGCACTCGCTCCCGAGAGGACCTCGCGACCTTCCGGTTGGCTGGACGCACTCATGACCCGGCCAGCATCCGCCGCGCCGCCATCCTCGAGATCGTCGAGCAATTACCACCTCTCCATGGCTCAGGGGCTCCGATCGTCAGGAACCTATCCTACCCCATCACCATCAAGCTCGCCCACACCGAGATCGACAGGAACCGCGCCCGCGCCGCCAACCACGACGACACCTCCGGCCACGACCGTGGCAATGGCGACGGGACTGGTGACGGCCCAGGCCCTGGTCCTGGTCCTGGACGCGCACGGCGTCGTGGCCGCAAGAGGCGCCGAACTGATGCACCGCTCGCCGGACGCGCGGATGGCATGGCCGTGGACGCCACAGGCTGGAGTTCTGGCCGCCAGGCTGCCCGCGCCGACGGGCTATCGATGGAGGTCGGCTGGCCGGCTCCCCGCCGCACGGCGGCGCCGCCACCCTCGTCTTCGAGGAGAGAGATGCTGTCCTGGCCTGGTCAGCCTGGGGCCCACCGCCCTCGTCGCCATGCCCAAACTGGCAAAGGCAAAGTTTGGGTAAAGCGTGCACAGACTGTGGCTCTGACCTGCAGCGCCGACCAAGCAAGGACCGTGCCCACCACGGACTGGCCAGCTGGCAAGTCGCCATTGGTGGCCTGCGCAACAGAAACGGCAGCAAATTCAAACCGCTCGTCGTCTTCCACTCTCGAGGACAGCCAAAGAGACCCAGAGGAGCCCACACCTGCTGCATACAGCCCAGAGGCTTGTCGAGACCTGCTCTCCGAGCCTCTGGAAAGCGAGGTGCCAGACTCCCAGCCGGACCAGACGATCGCTGCTGCTCCCCTGTCGGGGCAAAGTGGTATCCCGCCCACGTCCTCCTCTGGAGCCAATTTGGCTGCGTCCGAGGACCAGTCCTTGGGATCGCAGGCACAGATCAGCAGCGCTGCAGACGCCCAGGCTCTTGGCGCCAAATCTCCCACCCAGGACGGAGAGAAGGATCGAGAAGCGGGGCCGCCACCAACCGATGCGGGCCGGCCCGAAGTTGGCCCATCCATCGAGCCACGAGCAGAAGTTTCAAGCCCACCTACGATCCTGCGCAGGCCCGCATCCACGACTCAGGCCACGTCGCCCATCTCCACGCCTCTTGACACGCCTCGCTCGGTTGCCGCCCTGCGCTCCGCGCCTGGCCGTTACGCCTCGCCGCCGGTGACCCTCCGCCGCTCCCGCGCTGTAAACGCCACACCCCCGCCCCTGACGCTGGGTGACTTCCTCTCAGAAGCCACAAAGCACCTCAACGCGACATTGCCAGCTCCCGGAAAGAAACCTCGTCGCCCCTTGAGCTTTGCCGCACCACGCCGTGGCCGCTCGGCTGTTTCCAAGCCGGCGCCGGCGCCGCCGACAGCCGCACGCAGGGCGCAAGTGCAGATTCTACGCACCCTTGGGGTCATTGGACTCGATCAGACCATCACGGCAGCGGAGATGAAGGCATACGACGGATTGTTTGCTGCGCCGATCCCGCTCTCGGTGCTCACGGCCATCGCCGCGCTTGTCGGCCGCACGATCCCTACGGCGCTCCCGCCGCAGGTCAGCGTCGACATCGCCTGCGAGTCATAGGCTGCTCGATGCAGAGCTTACCGTCGATCATGTTCTTTATGGATCACGGCCTAAGCATTGTAATCGCGAACGTGCGTGGATTGAATGGACGCGCCCGTCGCACCGCTGTACGTTCCATGGCTGACATCGCGCACGCATCCATCGCATGCCTCCAGGAAACGAAGATGAATCTGATCTGCACGCCGACTGTCTTGGAAACGCTGGGCTCTGAGTATGATGACTATGTCTATCTTCCTTCGATTGGCACACGCGGCGGCATCCTGCTCGCTTGGAAATCCAGAGCCGTGACCATCACAGACCCCTCATTCTCCACGAACGCGATCACCGTCAAGGTCTCAACAAGCACAGGAACACCATGGTGGATGACTGTTGTCTACGGACCACAAGACGAGCCTGACAAGATCGCATTCCTTCAGGAATTGAGGGATATCAGAGCTGTTTGCCCTGGGCCATGGATGCTTTGTGGGGATTTCAACCTCATATACCGCGACGAGGACAAAAACAACGGAAACCTCAACAGGCGCATGATGGGACGGTTCCGCCGCGCGATCAACGACCTCGCCCTGAAGGAGGTTTACTTGTCTGGCCGTCGATACACCTGGTCGAATCAGCAATCGCCGCCCACCTTGGTTCGCCTCGACAGGGTACTCTGCACCGCGGACTGGGAAGACGCACACGCTGACAGTCACCTCCGATGCTTGGCATCGGTGATATCTGACCACAGCCCATTGCTGCTGGACTGTAGCCCCCTGCCCGCCGAGCACAGACGATACCACTTCCAGGAATTCTGGCTGCGGCTAGATGGATTCCAGGACACGGTGACCACGGCCTGGAACTCAGTTCATGATACCTGCCCTTTCCGGCGTCTTGTGCTCCGGCTCCAAGCTACAGCCCGCAAACTGACTAGCTGGAGCGCACAGACAATTGGGAACGTCAAGAGCAGAATGGCCATCGCGCAGGAGCTAATATCGAGTTTTGACAAGGCTCAGGAAGACCGCACATTGACGCCACACGAGGTCGAGTTCCACAAGCTGCTCAAGCTAACCTACCTCGGCCTGGCATCGCTCGAGCGCACCATTGCTCGACAGCGCTCCCGCATCGCCAACCTCAAGGACGGCGACGCCAACACTGCCTTTTTCCATAGGCAGTGTACCTTCCGCCGGCAGAAAAACAGAATTTACAGCCTAGCCGTGGACGGCCAAGTCCTCACCGACCAGGACGACATGACTCAGGCTGCATTCGAGCACTTTGATGCTCTGCTAGGCACAGACGCCGCCCGGGATCGCACCCTCGACTTCGCGCAGTTCATAGAACCACACGAGCTAGACGACCTGGACATGCCCTTCAGCGAGGAGGAGATCTGGAGCGCCGTCAAGCGGCTTCCGGCGCACAAGGCACCTGGGCCCGACGGGTTCACGGCGGAGTTCCTGCGCGCATGTTGGGGCACGGTGAAGGACTTCGTGGACGCGTTCCAGCAGCTGTACGAGATGCGTGGACGTGGGTTCGCACGCCTGAACCAGGCCCTCCTCACTCTCCTGCCCAAGCGTGCCGATGCCAGCCAGCTCGGCGACTACCGGCCCATCAGCCTGATACATCTCGTTGCCAAGCTGTTCGCGAAGATGATCTCCCTCCGCCTCGCTCCCAAGCTTGACACGCTGGTGAGCCGCAACCAAAATGCCTTCATCTCGGGACGGAGCCTCCACGACAACTTCATCCTCGTCAAGCAATCCGCTCGTGTGCTGCACCAACTTGGGGAGCCACGGCTGCTCCTGAAGCTCGACCTCGCACGCGCATTCGATTCCTTAGCCTGGCCATTCCTCTTCGAGGTCTTGCGTCAATACGGCTTCGGAAACCGTTTCCTGGAGTGGATAGCGATCTTGCTCTCGTCGGCCAGCACCCGCGTGCTCATCAACGGCGAACCTGGGCCTCCGATCTGGCACCGCCGCGGGCTGCGACAGGGCGATCCCCTGTCCCCCCAACTCTTCGTGCTCGCCGTGGACGTTCTCGGCAAGATGGTCAAGAGAGCAATCGAGCTCGGTATCATGTCGCAGCTGCACCCGAGACGCCCTGTCCCGGCCATCTCGCTCTACGCCGATGATGTGGTACTCTTCTGCCACCCCTCGCAGCCTGACATCGATGCGGTGAAGGGGATCCTGCAGCTATTCGGCGACACCTCTGGATTGAAGGTCAATTTCGCCAAGAGCTCAGCCTCCCTCCTCCATTGCGATCACGACGACGCGCTTCCACTAACCACCAGCCTCGGATGCCCAATCGTGGAGCTTCCCATCACCTACCTTGGCATACCGCTCACCATCCATCGCCCGACTGCCGCGCAGCTCCAACCCCTCGTGGACACTGTCGCCGGGAGGCTCCCAGCCTGGAAGGCATGGCTCATGAACAAGACAGGGCGCCTCGCCACGGTCAAATCTGTACTTGGCGCCATCCCCATCCACCAGCTCCTCGCCTACGCGCCGCCGAAGAAGACCCTCCGCCAAATTGCGAAGATCGAACGGGGATTCCTGTGGGCCGGACGCGCTGCAGCCAACGGAGGACACTGCCACGTGAATTGGCAGCGAGTATGCCGACCAATTTCGCTCGGCGGCCTCGGCGTCCAGGACCTGGAGCGCACTGGCATCGCCCTACGTCTGCGCTGGCTCTGGTTGTCGCGGACGGACAGTGACCGAGCCTGGAGCGGCCTCGACCTGCAGTTCTCCGCCACTGAGCGTGCCCTCTTCGCTTCGACCGTCATGGAGCTCGGGAACGGCAAGACGGCGAAGTTCTGGGAGGACAGATGGATCGGCGGCCGCTCGATCAAAGAAATCGCGCCACAGCTTCACAGCTGCGTGCCCAAGCGCCGCCGCAAATCTAGGACGGTGGAGGATGGATTACACGACAACACCTGGGCGCGTGACATTCAGGGAGTCCTCGGGCTCGCCGAGATCGGTCAGTACCTGCAAATCTGGCACCGCATTGAGCACACCACGTTGTCGGAGAACCCTGATCAGCTACGATGGAGATGGACCTCTGGAGGCACCTACTCTGCCAAATCGTGCTACCTCGCCACTTTCCAGGGCTCGGTGGCAAGCTACACCTGGAAGCTCATATGGAAGAATTGGGCACCACCGAGGGTCAAGTTTTGGCATTGGCTTGCCGATCAGGACCGCTGCTGGACAGGGGATCGACTCGCTCGCCACGGACTGCAGCACAACCCACGCTGCCCGCTGTGCGACCAAGCTGTCGAGACCTTACACCACCTCCTGCTGGAATGCCCATTTGCCCGGCAAACATGGCACGAAATCCTCGCTTGGTTACGGATGACGGTGCCAGCGCCAAACCAGGAGCTCTCTCTCATGGACTGGTGGCTGCGCGCAAAGCAAAGCACACCGAAGCCGCTGCGCAAGGGACTAGGCTCGATCACCCTCCTCACGCCCTGGATGATCTGGAAACACAGAAACGCTTGCATCTTCGAAGGAGCTAGACCCTCCGTCCAAACCCTGGTAGACAAGATCAAAGCGGAAGCACATCTGTGGGCTCGTGCGGGAGCCAAGGGACTGCGAGTAGTGCTGCCATCCACCTGGGATGTACATTAATTGTAATCCATTTTGCATACCGCCTGCCTCTTTGGAGGTTGTAACCAAACTCTCTCTACCTTTTCAATAAAAAGAAACGCAAAGCTTTTGCGTTTTCTTGAAAAAAAAGTTTAAAGTTGCACCGCAACAGGAAAACGCAAAAGATATATCCAGCAACGATGTAATCAGTCTTGTAGCCAGCGATTTTGCTGTGCTTTATAATGGAGTGCCTTCGTTCCTGTAAAAAAAAAATCATCTGAAAAGAAGTTTAAAGTTGCACCGCAACAGGAAAACACAAAAGATATATCCAGCTAGGTGGTACATGTAGTGCTTGTATCTTGGTATACTTTGGGAGTCAGTTAGGTTGTGATCTGTTTGCTTAACACGATACTGTTTTTCTACAATTATTTTGTTGTATAGTATGATCAACACAACACACTTAAGCAATCTGATCTGGCCCTTAGCCTCACAAAACTTTTGAGATCAGTAGCATTGAACAGTTTGGGTACTGTGAAGCAACTGCGACCCCTGGAACAAGCGTTATGTACCTGTATTTTGTATTGTTTTTCATCTATTCATCAGATTCATTCACTGGCTGAATATTTGTAATTTTAATACTCTTTAGATACCACAGATGGAGTTGAAGTCTTTTGAATTTTGTTTTCTTGTAGGTCCCCATTCAAATTTGGAGGAGGATGCCGACACCAGAACTATTCTTGTGACAAATGTATGTAAGAAAAACCATCTCCTTGTTTTCGTTCTCTTTACTGGTCACTACAGTTCTTGCTCTCCTTCAGTGTGATTTTTTACCAAAAAATTCTTCATTGTAATTACATCGTAGATGATAAACTTGGTGAGTTACATCTCCTCTGGTGATTGTTTTAGGTGCATTTTGCGGCAACCAAGGAAGCATTGTCAACGCATTTTATGCAGTGTGGTACAGTACTTAAGATCAATATGTTGACAGATGCAATTACTGGCCATCCAAAAGGGTATATATTCTCTCATATTAATTTTCAGTTTCTTTTCTTTATTTGTTGCCATCTGTACTCTCCTCGTCTGTTGTTAACTGATGATGTTGTTTCACAGGGCTGCATATATTACTTTTGCTGACAAGGAATCTATTGGGAGGGCTATATCTCTTAGTGGGACATCGTTTTTCTCTAGAGTTCTCACAGTAAGACTCCCGTATCAAGCTCATTATATCGGCTGCTAAACTGTACCTTTCTTTAGGTCCTATGCCTCGTGCCTTTAGTTATACTAGTCAACTTGGCGCGGCGACACGCCGCACACGTGTGGCTTGATATCTAACTTATTTTCAAAAGGGGAACTTGATATCTATCTATGATAAGAAAAACGAACTGGCAAGCTGAAGGAGTATTGATTCGTATACCAATGATAAGAGATAACCGAGTCATACATCTAACAATCATTGAGTGTAGTGTACGAAGAGATTGATTACTTTGCAAATCGCCTATGCATTGTCTGATCTTGCCTCTTGGTGCTTTGGAAGCGTTTCTGTCTTCCATGTACGGAGGGGATCCCTCGCATTACTAATGTATCATTCCTTCAAAATAAAATCGAAAAGCATTTGTAGAAGAAAATGGCTAAAACCGAACTGGAAACTACAGATCAAACTGAATCATGTAGGTTGGCAATCAAGTCTCTCGCAGATGGTATTTTTCTGTATGACATGAGCAACACAACACAACTTGTTGTGCCTGCTAATGACATGACTGGAGCAGTCATTTAAGTTCAGAGATTATTTGGTGAGAAAATAATGCTATGTTGCAAGAGGGAATGGAAGAAACAAAATTGTTTGCTGCTAGGAAATTTGCAAAACAACTCATATGCACATTTCAAAATGTGATACATGTACAAACTAAATATGCGGGAGCAAGCAATATGCGTACCTTACACTTGAGGCAGAATTATGAAAGCAACATATGTAACAGTGTACCACGGTACCATTCTGACCAGCAGCTCCCTGTAAGGCAGCACCATATATGAATTTTTTAATACGGGGACACAATATATGAAGCTGATACTAAAGTTGAATCAAATAAACCTGATGATATAAGAAGGAAATATATTGGTAATCCTCTTGCTGAGCTTGCAAGATTGTCTTTCCGATCATGTTCTGTTTGTTTTGCTTCATGCGTTTGTTGACAGTGAGGTATTTTTCTCCCATGTATGAGATCAGACTGTAAAATAAAAAAGATAGTAACAGATGATCTGACATATTGAGCAGAAAATCAAAGAAAACTGTGAACATCACAACATGGACCGCTGGCCGACGCTGTCCAGAAAATTAATTTGATCATTCTGAGAAAAACATTAAATGTGTTTAAAAAGAAAAAGGATAACTGTGAATTAGGCACTTGCCTGCAGATGCCGCATCCATTGCAGTGATACTGGCTGTCAGACAGAGAGAAAAAAAATAGCAAATCAAGAAATATAGTTAGGGAAGTAAAAAATGCACCTTCTAATTACAGGAAATTAACCAAGGTAGTTCATGCTGCTGGACCGACACAGCACAGTAATCATTATAACCAAATCTTTTAGGGCTGTTCCATCATTTAACAAATCAGCAATACAAAAGGAACATTGCAGGTCGACCAACTGCTCAATATCTCAGAGAATCCTATCAAGCAATCAGTACTTTTCGAGAATTAATGATTCATACACAATCACGCAAATAGCTAAACATGCAGATTTAAGAAATAGGAGCAAAATAGACCGATCGTTTTATACATAGACACATTCTGATAACCCAGAAAAACATATATGATCCTCTATGAAACTGATATATACTTGTCTCACAATAAAGTGAGTCCCATCTGGCAAAGCTGACCAAAGATGACATTCTAGCAATCCATATCCGAAAGATGATTACAATAGGAGGAATGACGCTCTGTATAAGCTAGAACGACCACAATTGTGGTGGCAGGAAGACTCCAATAAAAAATACCTCTAGAAAAATCAGCTTCCTTCCCAATAATTATTATTGATGATGAACCATTTAAGAGACCCAAATATTAGTTACACAATTGTGGTGGCAGGAAGACTCCAATAAAAAATACCTCTAGAAAAGTTTATGGTACTAAAGCCTTCCTCTGGCCTGAAAATATAAAGAAATCTCGGTCAAATGGTAGTACAACAGATGTGACCAGATAGCATGCCACATATAATTCGTGCTTCAAAGGTTAAGTATACGAATGGGTTTGTTTAAACGAAATATTATTGATAATTACTTGCTGACACATAATCTGTTATCCCGAGGGATCTCAAAAGATTACAGATGAACTTGAAGTATATTTGTAGATAAAAGAGATGATTACCATTTGATATAACAATTGTGCACTTTAATAGCTGAAGTAGCATTTTTAATTTGTCATGGTGTTAGAGATTAAAAATGTGGGATTAGAGATGCATCACCAGGAGAATCCCTCTCTGTTTAATTCTCGAACTCACTACCTAGAAAAAGATTGTTTACAGACCAAAATATTTGTAATGACGCTACAGCAAAGTAAGTTGAAAGTCAAGAAATATTTAGGAAAAACAAACAATGGATCAACAAATTATCAAGAGCTTCAAAACTTCAGTAGGTGGTGAATGACCGTATGGAGTAACAAACAGGGATCTTGACTGAATGAATCGAACCAGATTCCTCAAAATTCCTGCAGGTTATACTGTGATAATTTAGTGTGTGAAGTAGGTAGGCAAAGAATCAAGGAATTAGACCTTTAATGAGCGACCCTGTGCGCGCATGGTCACTGAGCGTGAGGGGCAGTGGGGAGCTGCATCGCTGGCGAGGAGGAGCACGCCTCGACCCTCCTGCGGGTCGCTGCCGCAGCCTCTGCCTCGAATCGCGCCGGAATCGGAGGAGGACGGCCATGGTGGGAAGAGCACGGCCGTGGCCATATCGAGAGCAGCACGGACGCCGCAAGGAGAAGCACGACCGCGCCGTCGTCCTTGCAGGTCGCCGCCGCCGCCTCGACCCTCCTGCAGGTCGCCGCCGCCACCTCGACCTTGCTGCGGGCCGCCGCCGCTTCGACCATCCTGCGGGTCGCCGCCGACGCCTTGAACCTCCTGTGGGTCGCCGACGTCGCCGCCGCAGAGGAGAAGGAGCTCGGGCGCCCCCGGCCAGAGCTCGCAGAGGAGGAGGGCGGCATGCAGAAGCGGCCTCCGCCTCGCGCCATAACCGAGCAGGAGGCGACCATGGATGTCGGCGCCGCCGCGTCAGGGTGAGCCAGGAGGCGTTCCTGGGCGCGACGGACGCGGCTGGACGCGGATGACCCGGGAGAGGCAGCGTCTCTGGTTAGTCGCCGGCGCGAAAATGCGGCGGCGGAACCGAGCTTACGGCGGCGCCGATTCCGGCCAGGTCGCAGCGCCCCGGCAAGCGGCGCTGGTCGAGGAGGGAGGCGCGGGGACGGAGGAGGCCGCCGTGGCCGGAGATCTGTGCGGGGAGGACCGTAGAGGCGGCGGCACGCGCTGGCGCCGGCGGCGACCCGCGGGGTCGCGGGAGAGAGAGGAAGAGGAAGAGGGAGGTGTGTGGCCGCTTTTGCACGGAAGCCCTTGACATTTCCGTAAAATGCAGTTAGGTCCTTTGCGGGGGCTTTTCCGCAAAAGCGTGCGCCAAAGTCTGTGCGGGGCGACGTGTCGTTGTCTGATTGGTAGAAAGTCGCCAGCTACAGTAATACTGTAGCTGCGGGAGCGAGCGCGAATCTCGGCCGTTCGTCGGCTCGATCGGACGGCTGTGGGTTTCAGGGTGACGTGGACGCGGGAGGGAGCAGCGATTCTTCCTACTTTTATATATAGTAGGCATGGTTTGCATGGAACCATATTCTTTTCTTAGAAGATCTTGAAAACTGGGACATTTTTGAGGTTTCAGTTGTAGCATTAGACATACTGGTTCTCATTTTAAGCAAAAATGCTTACTAAAATGAAACAGATTCATAACCTTCATTGCAATTTGGATCACGTGAGCTTAAATGCTTAACTACACTAGTTTACCTGATGCAATCATGCAAATCACAGCATGTCGTCAATGGTTCTTCTGTTAACGTCTTGTGTTTGCAGGTACTGCAGAAAGCAGAAGCACCTCCAGGATATATGGCGTCTATTCAGCAGACTGGGAGGCCGCAGCCATGGAACTCCCCGCTATTCCAGAAAGGGGTTAGTCCTAAGCAGTCCTCTGGCCATCATCTCCAGTGGAAACGCGAGCAGTCTGCCATGGAAAATCCCGCTGCCAATTGCCCTACATCCTGAAGAATCTAAGGTGGGATGCTTAAGAATCTGGACTCTACCAATGGACATAGCCTTATTGGATCGGATATAGAGAAGATGGTATCTTTGGCACCTCTATCCTCAGAATGACACTGTCGCTGCTGTTCAAACATCTTCAGTCTTTAGTTCTACGTACTCCCTCCGATCCATATTAGTGGGCACAACTTTGTCTAGATACACATGTATCTAGTCTAAATACTTAACTAGATACATATGAATGGCTCGCCCATATGAATTTAGACAAAGCTATGTCCACTAATATGGATCGGAGGGAGTACTAGATTTGCTATGTTTCCTTTCTGATGAGTATCGAGGAGTTACAGGATTCCTTTGCTGCCGTATTTGGAACTAGCAAGGTGATACAAAAATTGGTCGCAACCTTGACCGAAGCTATAGAACGGATGTTTGATCGGACATTCTGTGCTATGTGCCACGCCCATTTAAAAATATCCACTTATACTCAGCATCATTGTTGTCATTCTCGTCGAATATGCTAAGTGGTACTATAATAATTATTAGACGTCCAGAACACCCAGCAAACATCTCGGAAGTGGTGAGCGAATACATGTGGAGATTGATATGCCAACCTTGACCTACCTTCTGCAGCGTGTCTATTGGCTAAGTGACTTTTGCCACAGCTTTCAACGGCTAATGTTACGACCTACCTCGCACGCATCGCTCTATAGCCGTCCAATGGACACGATGGACATCGGTTGAAAGTGTTTGTTCGCCGACTCTCCGGTCCCGTGTATTCCGAGTGCATAGATTTAGCTCCCATGCTCTAGGGAGCCTGAAAATTTCTGTGGATACATATCGATGTGATGGGCATACCTGTGAATTCCCGTTAAAAATACCATGTAGTTTGGAGTACGCAAAAAAGACAAAACTGGGGTTTCGAAAAGGCAAAAAAAAGAAACTTGATTGCTCCCAATATTTGTTTTTGTGTGTAGATCGCATCTCAAAAGATATGTTGATGAAACTTTGTATACACATATTAGACATGTATATCATTAAGTTAAAGAAAGACTTTGGTGATGAATTTTCTTTAGAATTTTTGAGTTTGGGAAATGGTTTTTTTAAAGGGCTCCAGTCCAATGAAGAGAATATCATTAAGTTAAACAAAGACTTTGGTGATGCATTTGCTCTGCAAATTAACTTGATTCCGAGACTATTTTGGTTCTGGCCCTTAAGTTGTTTGTAGTGTAGCAATTGTCACACGTACCAGTGTAGTGCAATAGTTCTCCCTGGTTATGTCCAATATTGAAGCGGGCTTACCGTAGCTACAACACCATTTGCCAATGTTTTAAATAGCGGGCTATAGTAAATAGCGCCAACCCTCAAAAAGAGCTATAACCGGGATAATGAGGCTATAATGGAAAATTATACATTGATTCATTTAGCGCCAAGATGCTAAAAAACTACAGTGAAACTATAGCTGGGCTATATCGGGCTATTTAAAACTATGCCATTTGCCAGTGACATGTGAGCTCTGTGCTCTCCTCGCTAGTGGCTTTCCCTCTCTCAGAGTTAGTTTTGGCACGTACAACCGCTTCATCTAGGTCTAGCTGCGAAATCTGTACTAGTGAAGTTTCTTCTCATTCTATCTCTATGATTGGTTAAGTGGTTCTCCGACAAAGAGAATATGCATAACATTGTGATAGAAAATGGTATTGTTCTCTGTCGTGGACGCAAAACTGAGCTCTCCTCATTATAAAAAAAAAGTGCAGTAGGGACGTATATTTTTATTAATTTTTGATTAAGATTTTTACAAGGCTAGAAGCTAAGGGTAAGCTGCTGAGTGAAACAAGGCTCCAAGCCACTAAGTTAGGCTAAGCTAAGCTATGCAAAGGAGCTAACCCATGTTGCCAGCATATGATTTCGTGGTGAGCTCTCCTTATTGATAGAGTCTTCGTGACACCTTATATATTAGAAGCAAAGCGATATTCAGTTGACCGCAATGCGAAATTATTGGTAAGCATGTTCTTGGTGGTTTTAGTTTTCAATATTTCAGATCGTATTTATCCATAATAATGAAATTCTTATTTCTACCCATCTCAAATATTTCAAATCTGTACTTATGGCTATTTCAAAAGATCAATAGGGCTCTTCAACGACCTTATTTGGCACTATAGATCTATAAGTAATTTAGATTGGTGTGCTTTATGTATTTATCCATAACAAATTCACTCGTTGTATTATCATCAACAATTGTTAGACTTATTTTTGTGCATGTGATGCATAGCTGATTATGTATGCTTACAGAAAAGTAGGTGAGTAGAGCATGAATGTTGTAAGGGACATGAATTGTTACATGCAAATTATGCTGTTCCGCGAATTGAACAGTATGAAGCGATTTAAAAATTAAGGCATTTAGCTTCACAAATTGATTTTGCAATTGATGGTAAATTAAAATGCATGTTCATGAACATTACGTTTTGATGGATAATGAGGTTTGTTTACATTTACTTACTATCATTACTTATCATTCAGTTGTACTCCATTGTCCATTAGAAAAGTTCGGCTGAAAATTACTAGTACAAATTAAGTCGTGATTTTTCTTTAAGTAATATCCGTGATGTTATGTGCATTGTGCTTAAGTTAATTTAACTTTTGTCAACCTCTTTTAATCACGTCCAGCAGCCGATGTGCATGTATCCAGCAACTCTAAACACTGTTGGAGCCCAAGTCTAATGTCCAATGGAAGTAGTTGTTATTTCAAATAAATGACATGCGGAACAGTAGGTGGTTTAGAATGGTTTGAAGAAACTATTCGTGACCATCACTACTAGGAAAAAGCTTATCAGTGGCGCACCTTTTTGGAATTCTGTGGATGCGCCACAGAATTCACGCCACTAAATTTTATTTCTGTGGCGCATATCTACATGCGCCACAGAATTCTCACATTTCTGTGGCGCATCCACAAGATATGCGCCACAGAATTCTCAAAAACTAAAAAAAAAGGTTCAAAAAATTCAAAAAAAATCAGGAAAAAACAAAAAATGAAATAATTTGGAAAAACCTAAATATTTGAATTTTTTGAACATCTAATAACACTGCCAACATATCTCAAATGACGACTTCCCACTAGGTCACCCATCCTCAGATTGCTTCAACCCAAGCACGCTTAACTTTTAAGTTCTATTCAATTCAGCTACCCTTATGCTACTAAAGTTCTTATTGATATAAGTATCATATCAACCCTCTTAAGCCTTGTATGTGTATATATGTGTGTATAGTTTATGTGTGGTATGTGTGTTTTTAAATTTCGAAAAAAATCAAAAACTTCAAAAGTTTCAAAAGGAAATTCAAAATTTTCAAAAAATCCAAAAAATCCAAAAATATCCAAAAAAATAAAAATCAACAAATCCAATATTTTTTTGAAAATTTAAGAAAAAATGGATTTGTCAAGATATGAGATTCTAGAAGGTGTTGGTTAACATACTTTTCACTTCTTTTTCCGTATGTGTCAACCTATACAGCTATACTAACCTTGACACTCAAAACATACACTAGCAAAAACTAGGAGAGCGTGGGTAGGAAAATGAAATACTCGCTCTGATTCGGAAAGATTGTCGCTCGTACAACTAAGAATTTGTGTCTCGTACATTTATTTCGTCCAACAATTAAAACGGATTGGAGGGAGTAACTAAGTTGAGGTGGCCCACTTAGATTTCCTCTTACGCGACGGTATTGCTTGAATGTAGAAAAAACAAGGAAATGGTTGAGTGTGCAATATTACATTGGCAAGCATACTAATATTTACACTCAAAATATATGATAATCAAAATTGGGCGACTTTGGGTAAGAAAAAGGAAAATGCTGGGCTAGGCTGTCATTTTGCTCGACAGACAGATGAGAGGACACAAAGAGGGGGAAACATTGAGTGGAAGGAAACATATGGGCCGAGCGGCCCATTTCGGTCATAACCACGTAGCGTGTTCAAACTCAACTTGTCCAGTCAGATTCTATGTTCTTGTTCCAAGTCCTCTTGGCCTAGATAGTTCATTCTATATACCCAAAGGAGCCACTTACAAAGGGTTGTTTCAGAAAAAAAAAATCATGGGTTGGGGGCCGGTGCCCCCCTCCCTCCTCGTGACATGCACTTACATCCTCCACTAACAAGTACGGTGCTACATTGCCGTAACATAGATATCACCGAGACGGTAGCTATACAAAACTGAAAGGTTATAGGGTGTTGCTTTGTCTACGCTCCCTCCAAAGTTGATAAGGTAAATCTTTAAACACACTTTAACGGAAGCTCCATATGGGATACGATTCATGTAATCACTAAGTAGACCCTTTCTTGTTTGGGTATCGTGCGTGATCAACGCATATCCGTTGGCACCTTAATTAAACAATAAGACAAATGATTATGCATGCCTCAGCAAACACAACAGTGATACTCATGACTCATAACTTAGTTATTCATGTGTTTGTAATGGTGGTTTCTGATCATACATAGCTGATGGTTGTTCGCGTGGCGATGGTACTTTTACTTGCCCTTAGACTATTTTTCTTACAGCGTGTAGATGTACTCCACAAAATTATTACCATTATATCTATGAAATTAAACACATGCAAACAAAATAATCTAGAGTTAGTTAAATACTTTATAATCTTAATATTAGGTTCTATAAATATTATGTAGTACATATAAATCTTGTGGATAGTGTTGCACTGTTTTGGAACAGATGGGAGGGTTGAATCACATTTCTGTTACCAGATCAAAAGGGAGATAATTAGTTGGAACTGACCCAAGGAAACTACTGGCATGTTTCATTAGATCAGAAATAACATAAGATGGTCACAAAGAACCATGCTTCTATAATTATTTTGTTTTACATTATACGTCTACTTTTTTTTCTCGAGACTACTCGTTAGGTCTCACATTACATTTTCCTATCCTATTGAGTTGTAATTTGTAGAGATACATGAGAGTAAGAAGCCATACGTTTAAACGATCATGACATAACATTGTAGGAAGTTAGTTTTGTGCAAATTGTCCTCGTAATACAGAGTACGACGATGCTCCAATAAAATGTACTCGGATAAAAAGGTAAACTGTTCTATTCAGTGAGTTCTTTACGCTTATATGTTTTATTACATGTTTTAGGCCTATATTTCACAGTCAATCCAACAAAACAAGATATAAAAACTAATGAAAGCATGATGTTTACCATAGCTATTGCTATTTGGTCTTAACTCTGGCTTTTGGGATTCTACCTCTTAGCTTGGCTGCAATATTTGTCGTCCGTAGATGGAGAAGAGACATAAAAACAATTGAGTATAGAAAGAAACAAGGTCTTCTCTTAGAACAATTGACATCATCAGATAAACCTGCTGGTGACAGGGAAAATATGAGAATTAGAGAAGGCAACAAACAAATTTGATTATACATGTATTGCTAGTCATGGAGAACAGGTGAAGCACCGGTCGTCGGTCGGCGTGGCCTGCTCGACAGGAGAAGGGGACGCTCTCCATCTGTACAAGCTCTGCAGTTGCGCGTTGTTGTACTTTCCATTCTGATTTTAATGTCGTGAACTTTTTGTTGTATGTGGCGGGTATTTGGGTGGAGAGTTATAAATAAAAGTGCTGCGTGATTGTATGTGCATGTATGTGAGAGTCTGTTTTTGTATTGTGTTTTTTTTAATATGCTACTCCTTCCGTTCACTAATATAAGGCACACCGGACCCCTTTCAATTTTGACTAAATACATACTAATATGAGTGAATCTATGTACAAAATAAGTTTAGATACATTTGAATCAAGAAAATTGAAATGGTGGGTACAGTGTGTCTTATATTAGTGAAAGGAGGGAGTAGATTATTTTTAAAGTGAAATGGAACGTGTTAGAGTTTAAAACATGTGAGAGCGATGGCTTCTGTAGTTCTGTTTCCCCTGGCTTGCGCCCGCACGTCAGATCCAGATCCGACGGTTCCTGGAGGCGTGCGGCACGGCAGGGGATTCGATCCATTCCTCGTGTCTTATCTCCGGCGCCAAGAAGCCTCGAGCCGACGAGCCCGGCCGCTGAGCCAACCAAAGCGGAAGCCATGGCGACCACGCCGACCACCCCGTTCCCCCGCCTCCTTGCCCCGTCCCGGTCGAGCCCCGCCGCGCGCCCCTCCCTCTCCACCCGCGGCCCTCCCACGCTCTCCTCCCCCTCCTCCCGCTCCATCATCTCCGTCCGCCGACGTCTCGCCGCCGCATCCAAGGACACCGCCAGCGACAAAGAGCAGGAGCAAGAACCGTCCACGGCGGCGGGCGGGGCCGCAAATACCACAGAGGAAACTCCGGCGTCCGTGGAAAAGACCCAAGAGGAGGTGGCGGCGGAGCTGAAGGAGGTGATGCGTGCGCGTAAGGAGGCGGAGGTCGCGGCGGGCGGCGGCGGGTGGTGGACCGGGGTGACGCAGGAGATGTCCGAGATCGAGTGGCCCGCGCCCGGCAAGGTGCTGGGCACCACGGGGGTCGTCCTCGGCATCATCGCGGGGTCCACGGCCGCGCTGCTCTCCGTGAACGCGATCCTCGCCGAGCTCTCCGACAAATTCTTTGCCGGGAAGGGGCTCCAGGACTTCTTCTAAGGGTGATGTGGCACCGATCTGTCTCCCGTTACATTTCAAGAATTCAGATAGGCGTAGAGTTCGTTCTCTGTATCCATGGTTTCCTGCAATTGCATGGTTGATAGATGGAAAATGGTTGTGTTGCTGCAAGAGAAATATGATGTTGTTTGGGACACAATTGCAATGTGCTAGCCTGTGGATACAATTCAGTCTCTTGGAAAGAATTTGGCTTGTCATTCATGTGTTAACTACACCCTGAAAAGAGAAACCTACCTGAGTTTGTATGCAGGTCACGATCATTTTTGAGTCATAACTAAGAAAGAAGAAAAACTAGGCATAGCCGGTTCAAACAAGTTGGGTAGGCTAGACATGAAACTCTTTCACGAGGATTTCACAGAAGGTCATCCATCCTATTACTATTCTCGCCCAAATGGCTTTCATACCCATAGGATTGGCTAGTTTTTACGTTGGCTCGCTAAGCCTATCACAACACTTAGATATGAAATTTTTTCGCGAGGACTTCCAAGAGGTCACCCATTTTAGTATTATTCTCGCCCAAATGAGTTTCATACTCATGGGGTTGGTTAGTTTTTACGTTGGCTCGCCAAGCCTATCATAGCCCTCCTCCTTTACCCGGGCTTGGGACCGGCTATACCTAGAAGACATAGGCGGAGCTGACAATATTCTTTGTTTACGGTTGAGTGATTGCTGAAGCTACATCTTTTCACCCACAAAACCAAATATTATAGTTCATGGCTTTACCTCGAATGGGGACACCCTAGGATAGTATTTTGAACTAATAGAATGATAACTGGCATGTTTATCCACAACCCATTCAAGCAGCTCTTGTCATACGGTGGCATTGTACATCATCTCATCCGCGAGCAGTGACTTCAGTACTAGTGGAGTGATGCTGCCAGATCATTGCTCATCAGGCATAACCTCATTTGTTGCCTTCAAAGAAAAATTACACAAGAATGCTGGCAGATCATTTATATTCCTTAGGTTGTCAGATTGTATGGTTTCAACAAGTCGCCTCTCCTCAACCTTGGCTGATATGTAGTTGCGGGTACAGATCGCTCCGATCTTTCTCTATGATCATGAGATACATACATACTGGGTTTTGAATTTTGGTGTTATGTTTTGCTCTGTGGGTTCAGCAACGGTCGATCAGCTGCTTTGTTATTTTGAAAACGGTCAACGGGGGGGGGGGGGGGGGGGGGGGGGGGGGGGGGGGGGGAGAGCATCCCCACCTGAATGGTATTACTTCAGACATCAAAGTTCAGAGTACAGATTACAGAAGATGAGTTACATCAGAGAGGTGATTCCTCCAAGCAATAATTTCATTTTTTGTTTCTAAAAGGCGGATGCGGTGAGACCAAAGGCTAAAGTCTTCCTTGATGAGTTGCACTGTTACTCGAGTGGGCTGGTTGATGTTTCTGAAGACAAGAGCATTGCGAGCGTCCAAATCTTCCAAAGCACAGAGAGGAGGGCGATGGTCCAGGAGGTGGTGGAGAGTGTGTTGTGCATGCATGCAGTCCAGATGCTGGGCGTGGCGAAGGAGGGCGTAGGGATGCGATGGCGTTCCAGATGTCGTGGGCCGCCGGGCAGGTGAAGAACAGGTGCTCGCGGTCCTCCATGGCGGTAGGGCATCGAGGGCATTTGTCGTGGTCGAGGATGTGCTTGTGGTGGAGGTTGGGCGGGTGTTGAAGCGGTCGAGGTGAAGAAACCAGCCGAAGACACGGACACGGTGGGGCGCCTTAGACCTCCATATGGGCATGGTGAGGTCGGAGGCAAGGTGGTGGTGGAGTTGTTGGTACGCCGCACGGGTGGAGAAGGCGGCGCCCCGAGCATAGACCTCTCGTCGGGCATGTCCGTGAGTGAAGTCCCTGCAGAAGATCAGAAAGCAAGTCGAGCTCTAACTCGGCCGCGGAGGTTAGCCTATTACGCAGATGGCTTTCAATCCCCGTGCTGAAAACATCTGAAACAAGGGCTTGAGTGTTGCAGTTGTGTGAGTAAAGAGTTGGGAAGGTGGTAGAGAGGGGTTCGGGACCTGCCATCTATCAGTCCAGAAGAAAGTGGACTGTCCATTGTGGACATGGCATTGTGTAATTTGTGAAAGCATGGGAATATATTTGGCGAGCAGGGTGGAGAGGTAGGACTTGGTGGTGTTCTGGTGGCAGGGGGGTGGTGAAGCAGCCAAGTTTCCATGGGAGGTCGTCTGCATGCAAAAATTTGTAGCAAAATTTCAACAGTAAGCAAATATTTTGTGAGTGTAAGTTTTTAATGCCTAGACCACCACAATTCTTAGGGGTGCAGGCCTTATCCCACGCCACAAAACATTTTGCTCCAGAGCAGACATCGTTGTCAGACCAGAAGAAGAAAGTTCTCTGTCGCTTGTCTATTTTTTGCAGGACCAGAATGGGGATGAGGGAAGACATGAAGTGGGTAGGGAGGCTGTCGAGTACGGCTGCGAGTAGGACAAGTTTGCCTCCTTTGGAGAGGAGGTAAGCTTTTCAACCGGCGAGATAGCGGTCAATGCGGTCGAGGAGAGGCTGGAAGGCTGAGGTCGGCAGTTTGTAGGGGGACAGGGGTAGGCCGAGGTATGTCTGCGGGAAGGAGGCTGTGGACGTGCCCAGAGTGGCAGCAATTTGTTGGGTGTGCTGAGGAGACGTGGATGGGAACAAAGGTTGTTTTTTGGTAGTTAATGGTTAAACCTGTTGCTGCGGCAAAGTTGTCAAGGATGGATCTAAGGGTGGCAGCTGCTTGAGGAGTTGCTTTGGCGATGATAAGGGTGTCATCAGCAAATGAAGAAAGCAGCGGGGGAGAGAGGCGGCGATGGGGTGGGTTAGGTCGGAATCGGTGAGAGCGAGGTGGATCTGTTTTTGAAGCAGATCAGCTACCGCAAGGAATAGGTAGGGTGACAGGGGGTCGCCCTGTCTGAGACGTTGTGGCCGGAGATCCAGGGGCCTGGGATGCCGTTAGGTAGAATGGCAGTTCTACCAGTTGTTAGCATGCGCGAATCCATTGGCAGAAGCGAGGGGGGAACCACAATGCTCAAGAATTGTTAGAAGGGATTCCCAAGAGACCGAGTCGAACGCTTTACGAAAGTCTAGTTTGATCATCATGGTGGGTTGTTTCCGCTTGTGACAACACTTGAGAAGGTCAGCTGCGTAGGTGAAATTGTCAGCGAGACAGCGGTCGGAGATGAATCCAGACTGGTAATTGCTAACAAGAAGAGGGATGAAACGTTGTAGCCTGGTTGTGAGGACCTTGGCGATGGCTTTCATGTGGCAGTTTTGGAGGGAGATTGGTCTGAAGGCATCTGGAGAACGCGCTGTGTTGGACTTGGGGATGAGAACAAGGTGGGATCTGTTGATGCAGGAGGTGTCAGCGTAGTGGTGGTAGAAATCATCGAAGAGGGCTCTGATTTTTGGTTTGGTAATGTGCCAAAAGTTACGATAGAAACTAGGTCCAAAGCCATCCGGACCAGGGCTGGCGTTGTGGTCCATTTGGTGGAAGGCATAAAAAAAACTCTTGGTCAGAGAAGGGTTCGTCTAGATGTCTTAGTTGCGGGATTGGGTGAGGGTAAAGGGAGTGGAGGTTGAAGTTCCAGATTGGTGAAGTGGTGATACGTGCATTTTATATCATCATTTATACAACTTATATTATCATATTAGAATGTTATTGGCATTGTTATATCATTGTTTTTACATGTTTTAGATGATTTATGGGACTTTCATACAAAGTCCCTATTTTTGGTATTTAATTTCTGGGAGGCAGAAAACCTCCTTTTTCTTGTTTTTAATGTTTCAGGAGCTACAGGGACCCAAATAAGAAAAGGAAAATTGCACAGCTGGTTTTTCATCGGGAGAACAGCAGTGGGAAGAAGATCGAAGGAGGAGAGCCACGAGGCCCAAAAGAGGGGGGCCCACGCGGCCAGATTCTTTGGCCGCGTGGGGCATCATCTGGAGCCTCGGGCACTTCCTCGCTCGGGGCTTTTTAACACGCCTTCGTCTCGCCCGAAAAGTTACGCCCTAATTTTCCCAAGTCCATCCGAGGCCGCGGCGGCGGCGAAACTCCTGATTCCCTCCGAGGGGGGTCAGATCCTGCTGCTCCGGAGCTCCGGAGAAGGGGGAAATCATCGTCATCGTCATCACCTCTCCTCCTTGGCGTGGGAGGAGGCCTCTACATCATCACCATCACCAAGACCAGCACCATCTCCATCATCATCTCCGTGATCCACTCCGTTCCCCTCGTAGTTTGAGAGTTGCTATACCCTAGATACTTGTCTTGTGCTACTATTCATGTTTGTGATTGAGTACTTGTCATTATTTGGAGGTGAAGTTATATTTTCAGATTGTGTTGTACCACTTATGCCACTGAATATCATTATGTTTGCACGTTGTGAGTAGTTCCCGTATGTTCCTGAGGGCATAGGATGAATTGGCAATGATTTATATATGACATGTGTTGGTATTTTGTCTAGTGTTTATCTTTTTATGTGATTCTATGATGGTGTTGTGCGAACGTCGACTGCACAACACTTCACCTATATGGGCTCATAGGAGAACACCGTAGTGTAATGAATTGAGGGAGACTTGGGGGGACATGTAAACCTGAGACCGAGTCATGAAGTTATTATGAGGGTATTAGTATCGGGGACCTTAGAGTGTAATGCTATGGTGGGACTTTATGTCTTAATAATTCTTGTGCAGTCATTTACTTGGCCACATGATCCATCATAAGGGGTTTAGTTTATTTATTTAGCTATACCTAACAATGGCTCCGTCCAAAGAAGATTAAAACTTGACAAGATATTCAACGTGTTGTTTAATAAATCTCTATGCCTAGCATATCCATGCCGCCCTCGGGAACGTTTTCCACATATAAGTTACACATCACTTGAGCTTGTCCTCTTGCCACATAGAGGATTGGGCTTTCTCTCTTTGAGAGCTTTACTTGCTACATTTATATTCAGCATTTTTACTTTCTTGCAACTATACAACCAAAAATACCAAAAACACTTGCATCTTTCATTGTTTTATTTATCATTCTTGCTAACCAATACCTTCAGCTCCTCGTGGGTTCGACAACCTTTTCTAATCGAAAGGTACTACAATTGATCTCCTGCACTTGGGAGTCATCAAGATACTTTTCTGGCGCCGTTGCCGGGGAGCGTAGCGCTATTGGTAAGAAGTTTGGTAAGGAAACTTGAAAGCTGAATTTTATTTACTGTTTTATCTCATTGTTACTATGGCATTTATGAATCGTGCCTCGCTGCATCTTGCTTTATATGAAAGTGCTTATGCCACTACTCCTAAAGTGGTTGAAACTACTGTGTCTGAGGTACCTAAAGTGGGATTTAAAATTCCCATTGGTCATGTTAAAAGAGTTATGAAAAATCCATTTACAGGGATGGAACTAAGTCTGCACGTGAACACGTGGAGACAATTGAAGACATATGTGGCTTATTTAGGCTTCCTGGTATTTCTGAGGATCAGGTAAAAAGGAAGCTATTATATTTGTCTTTATCTGGTAATGCTCGTATTTGGTTCAGGTCTTTGGATGAAGAAGTCATTATTGAATGGAGTATTTTGAGGAAGGTTTTCTTTCTTAAGTATTTTACTCCTAAAGAAGCTTATGAGAACCGCTGCTATATATTTAATTTCTGGCCACATCTGGGAGAGAGTATTACTCAAGCTTGGGGGAGGTTAAAGGAACTCCTTCGCAAGAATCCTTGTCATGATCTTACAAGGAAAATTATATTGATAAACTTTTATGTGAGGCTACCAATGAAACAAAGGAATTTCTGGATAATTCATCTGGTGGAAGTTTTACAAATAATACTGAAGAAGAAGCATGGAATTTATTGGAGACTATTTCTGAGAATACTTGTCATTGGGATCTTGATAAAGGTAATGAGCCCTATTTGGACTATGGATATTCATGTGTAGAGAACTTCTCTACTTCTATTTGTTTAAGAATCTGAGTGATAATTTTGGTCTTGATCCTTATGTTATAATTGAGATAGCTAAACTTTTGCTGATCATATTGGTGTTCCTAAAAGTGGGTTTGAAGTTTATGTTGAACCTGTTAAACAATCTATTGTTGTTCCTAAAGTTATTAAACAGGTAGAACCAGTGTCATCTGTGACAATTGAGAGTATGTTGAACCACCTCCATATCCAAACCAAGTTAAGGAGAATTTACTTATTGCTGTTACTAACAAGAGTAAAAGAAGATGTTCTCAGCCTTATGAACAGGTGGAAGTCAACAGTCAAATTTCATTATCAAACAATTAAATGAAGAAGACCCTGTTGATGTTTATTTATGTGAAGATGCTACTAAAGTCATTAAAGGTAATTCGGCCAAGGTTGGTAAGCCTGTTATATCATGCTCTATTGGGACTTCAAGTTATCATGGTTTGTGTGATATTGGAGCAAGTATTAGTGTCATTCCATATTCTCTTTATCTTGAAATCAAGCCTGATATTGATCCTATCATTATGGAAGAGACAGGTATGACAATTCAACTTGCTAATAAAGATTATATTAATCCACTTGGAATTGTTAGAGATGTTGAAGTATTGGTTGGCAAAATAAAATATCCTGCTGATTTTATTGTGCTTGGTTGTCCTCAAGATTCATTTTGTCCTATCATTTTTGGTAGACCTTTCTTACACACTGTTGGTGCTGAAATTAATTTGCTTAAAGAGAAAGTGTTTATTAAATGTGCTGGAGAAAAACTTGAATTCAACTTTTCTAAATTTGCTGATAAACATTCAGAGAAAGAGCCAATTTCTGAAGATGTAATTGAAACTCTTGCTCATATAGCTGTAGCTTCATCAGACGTGGTAGAACGTTATATGCTTAATCAAGATGAACCATTTAATGATGAAGAAAAAGATGTTTAGAACAAATATTATGGCAACAACCCCCACAATTACAATTGCATATCCCACCTGATAATTTAGGAGTGCTACCACCACCTAAAGGGGATCCTAGTTTTGAATTAAAACCTTTGCCTAAAATCTTAAATATGCATACTTGGATGAGAAGAGCATATATCCTGTCATTATTAGTGCTAACCTTTCAGCTGAAGAAGAAGAAAATTACTTGATGTGCTTAAAGCTCACCGACCAGCCATTGGATACTCTCTTGATGATCTTAAAGGTATAAGCCCAGCTCTATGTATGCATAAAATTAATTTGGAGGAGGATGCAAAACCTGTTGTTGATTATCAACGCCGTCTCCATCCAAAAATGAAAGAAGTGGTAAGAAAAGAGGTAATAAGACTTATTGAAGCTGGTATCATTTATCCCATAGCTGATAGTAAGTGGGTTAGTCCTGTTCATTGTGTTCCTAAAAAGGGTGGAATGACTGTTGTTCCAAATGATGAGGATGAACTTGTGGCTCAACGTACTGTTGTTGGTTATAGGATGTGTATTGATTTCAGGAAGTTAAATAAAGCAACTCGTAAAGATCATTACCCATTGCCATTTATTGATCAAATGTTAGAAAGGTTATCTAAACACTCTCACTTTTGCTATTTAGATGGTTATTCAGGTTTCTCACAAATTCCTGTCCATAAGGATGATCAAGAAAAGACCACTTTTACTTGCCCATATGGTACATTTGCTTATAGGAGAATGCCATTCGGTTTGTGCAATGCTCCTGCTACTTTTCAAAGATGCATGAATGCTATATTTGCTGATTATATTGAAAAGATAATGGAAGTTTTTATGGATGATTTTTCTGTGTATGGTACTTCCTTCGATAATTGCTTGTTCAACCTTAACAAAGTTTTGCAGCGTTGTGAAGACCAACACTTAGTTCTTAATTGGGAGAAGTGTCACTTCATGGTTACTGAAGGTATTGTCTTGGGCATCGGATTTCTGGAAGAGGAATAGAAGTTGACCCAGCAAAGATAGAAGCTATTGAAAAGCTGCCATACCCAAGGGACATCAAAGGTATAAGAAGTTTTCTTGGGCATGCAGGTTTTTACCGTAGGTTTATTAAAGATTTCTCCAAAATATCAAAACCTCTAACCAATCTTTTGCAAAAGGATGTTCCTTTCTCTTTTAATGATGATTGTATTGAGTCCTTTAATATTTTGAAGAATGCTTTAATAAGTGCTCCTATTATTCAACCTCCTGATTGGAAATTGCCTTTTGAAATTATGTGTGATGCTAGTGATTATGCAGTTGGGGCTGTTTTGGGCCAACGTGTTGATAAGAAACTGAATGTTATTTATTATGCTAGTAGAACACTTGATGCTGCTCAAAGGAATTATGCTACAACTGAAAAAGAATTTTTAGCAGTGCTATTTGCTTGTGACAAATTTAGACCTTATATTACTGATTCCAAAGTCACAATACATACTGATCATTCTGCTATTAAATATTTAATGAATAAGAAAGATGCTAAGCCTAGACTAATAAGATGGGTACTTTTATTGCAAGAATTTGATTTACACATTGTTGATAGGAAAGGGGAAGATAATCAAGTAGCTGATCATCTTTCTAGAATGGAAAATATACCTGATGATCCTATTCCTATTAATGATAGTTTTGTTAATGAACAACTTGCAAATATTAATGTTTCTAGTGCTAAAGTTGCATCTCCATGGTTTGCCAACTATGCAAATTTTATTGTTGGTAAAGTTTTACCACCACACTTCACTTTTCAACAAAGAAAGAAATTCTTTTATGATCTTAGACATTATTTTTGGGATGATCCTTTCCTTTATAAGAAAAGTGTGGATGGTATTATTAGACGTTGTGTACCTGAGCATGAACAACAGGCTATTATAAGAGATTGTCATGACAGTCCCTATGGAGGGCATCATGCAGGAGATCGTACAGGTGCAAAGGTATTACAATCTGGTTTTTATTGGCCTACTTTATTTAAGGATTGTGCTGAATATGTTAAATCTTGTGATAAATGTCAAAGAGTAGGAAATATTGGTAGGAGAAATGAAATGCCTATGAATTATTCTTTACCACTTGAGCCATTTGATGTGTGGGGTTTTGACTTTATGGGACCTTTCCCAGCATCAAAGACAAAGCATACTCATATTTTGGTTGCAGTGGATTATGTTACAAAGTGGGTGGAAGCAATTCCAACCAAAAGTGCAGATCATGCCACAGCAATGACGATGCTTCAGGACATCATTTTCCCCAGGTTTGGTGTTCCTAGGTTTTTAATTACTGATGGTGGTTCTCATTTCTTACATGGTATTCTTAGGAAAACATTGGCAAAATATAATGTTAACCATAGAGTTGCATCTCCTTATCATCCCCAAACAAGTGGACAAGTTGAATTAAGTAATAGGGAAATTAAACTCATTTTGGAAAAGACAGTGAATAAGTCTAGGTCTGACTGGCCACTTAAAATTAATGATGCATTGTGGGCTTATAGAACTGCTTTTAAAAATCCTATGGGAATGTCTCCTTATAAAATGGTTTATGGAAAAGCTTGTCATTTACCTGTGGAATTAGAACATAAAGCTAGATGGGCTATTAAACAATTGAACTTTGATTTTAAAACGGGAGAGAAGAGAATTCTTGATTTAAACCTACTAGATGAATGGAGAAATGAAGCTTATGAAAGTGCCAGAATGTTTAAAGAGAAAGTTAAGATTTGGCATGACAAGAAAATTAAGAGAAAAGAATTCAAAGTAGGTGATCAAGTTTTATTATACAACTCTCGTTTCAAGTTTTCTGCAGGGAAGTTGGCTTCAAAGTGGCAGGGACCATTAGTGATACAGGAGGTGTACCGTTCAGGAGCTATCCGTCTTCACGGTGATATGAAAGGTAAACCTCATGTAGTCAATGGACAACGCCTTAAACATTATATTGCAGGAAGGAGCTTCATCGGAAAGGTGGAGGAGTTGAATTTAAAGACACCGGAGGAGGTAATTGCGAAGAATTTTGCAGTTTCAGAAACCCAAAATCAATAATAGGTAACTTTTGTGTTGGAAAGTTTCTCGGAATTGCGTAAATTTTTACGGAGTCATTTTTTATGGAAATTAACGTGTGGGACAAGAAACTGGAAGGAACGGAGCCCGAGGAAGGAAAGAGGGGGTCCCACGCGGCCAGATTCTTTGGCCGCGTGGGCCCACTCCTTTCCCCTCGGAGTCCCGTTTCGTCTCGTTTTCGTCTCCGACGCTTCGTCTTGACCTAAAAACCGTCAATATATACCCCTTTTCGTTGATCTAATCTCGCACCGAGCGTTCTCGAGCGATCTTTGCTTTTGCTGTTTCTGCCTGTCAGGTTTTTAGCTATGTCTTCGGGAGACTCCTTCCAATGCTCCTCCATGGACGATGATGATGATGAACTCGAGGGCAACAGCCCCACGTCCATATGGAGGAGGAATAGGAAGAGGAAGGACTACTCGGATGATGAAGACTACAAGCCCGACGAGGAGGAGATGGAGAAGGAGGAAGCGGAAGAGAAAGAATACAAGCCCTTCGTCGACATCGCACCTATTGCAACAGCACCACCTTCTCCTATCTCCGTTGCTGGTGTGAGGGTGAACGTGTCTCTTGGAAACAAGAGGCAGACGGCGCGCATGAGCACAGGAGGGAAGGCTCCTAGGCACGCACTTGCTAGCAAAAACGTGGTTTCTGCTCTTATTGACAGGGAATTCCAGCGTGCCACCCAAGAGAACTATCCTGGTGAATGGGATCGTAAGATCCCGAATGTAAAAGTACCAAGCCCGGAGTGGAAGCCTAGCAAGAAGACGGTGGAGAAGAATCTCATGGAGAAACTGGGAAAAGCTGCAAGCAAGTTTGAGGAAGCCTACAATCTTATGATGAGCATCGTTGGAGAACTTGAAGATAATTATTATGAGATCAAGAAGGAAGAGAAATAAAGAGCCTCTAGCAAAACGTCAAGCTTGGGGGAGTTCAACCTAGCCTTTATCTTTACTAGTTTATCATATCTATCTAGTCATGGTGTGTTTTGCTTTTATCGTTTAGTTATCAATCTCTCTTAGGAGTGTGTGAGCTCATGGAGCATTATCATGTATCCCTATCTTGTGGTTTATCAATGAATATTAAAGTATGGTGTCATCCATGATTCTCTTGTTTGGAGATTTATGGGTAACACTCATGCAAATGAGCGTGGCATATTTAGAGGTTTCAGTCACATCTTGCCTTGAATTTAATTAACTTGAGTGTGTTGGACAATTGTAGAATTATCTCATTATAAAATAAGTAAAGAGAATGAGTCAATATGACTTGAAAATTAATAGTTTAAGGTTGAGATATAGTCTTGTAGGATAAAAAGTTAGGAAGGGTTAATGAAAAGGATATGAAACACTCTTGTTAGAATCTAGTATCTTTTGAGCAAATTAATGAATCATGGATATTTCAATACTTATGCTCTTGGAAAGTGAATGAAAAGGAAGGCACCTGAAAATTCAGTTAGCCATGGAAAGTGTAAGATAAAGGTTGTATAGAGCATAGGAACTTGATTGAAATATCCATGACTAAAGTTTGCACTAGTTACTAGTGAAGCAAGATTGTAAACAATCTTATATCTATCTTTTCATTTGTCTTCTTTAAACTTGTTATCCAATGAGAGTTTATCTTGTCTTTAAATTTCAGCAAAGTATAAAATATTATAATGCTTGCCATAAGGAGCAAAAGCATGTGAAAAAGAGTATGATTCAATTGTCCAACATACAATGGTTATTTGCTTCAAAAGTAAGGGGTGATTGCTAGAGCTTCTACTTATGTTGCCCTCATGTGTATGAGTTTTAGTTCATTAATCTTTCATTGCAATTGAATATGATGATGATACAATGCTCGTATTTATTTATCAACCATAAGTCCATTGATGCATGTAATGATCTATGTCCTTACTTACTCGAGGACGAGTAAAGGTTTAAGCTTGGGGGAGTTGATACGTGCATTTTATATCATCATTTATACAACTTATATTATCATATTAGAATGTTATTGGCATTGTTATATCATTGTTTTTACATGTTTTAGATGATTTATGGGACTTTCATACAAAGTCCCTATTTTTGGTATTTAATTTCTGGGAGGCAGAAAACCTCCTTTTTCTTGTTTTTAATGTTTCAGGAGCTACAGGGACCCAAATAAGAAAAGGAAAATTGCACAGCTGGTTTTTCATCGGGAGAACAGCAGTGGGAAGAAGATCGAAGGGAGGAGAGCCACGAGGCCCAAAAGAGGGGGGCCCACGCGGCCAGATTCTTTGGCCGCGTGGGGCCCATCATCTGGAGCCTCGGGCACTTCCTCGCTGGGGCTTTTTACACGCCTTCGTCTCGCCCGAAAAGTTACGCCCTAATTTTCCCAAGTCCATCCGAGGCCGCGGCGGCGGCGAAACTCCTGATTCCCTCCGAGGGGGGTCAGATCCTGCTGCTCCGGAGCTCCGGAGAAGGGGGAAATCATCGTCATCGTCATCACCTCTCCTCCTTGGCGTGGGAGGAGGCCTCTACATCATCACCATCACCAAGACCAGCACCATCTCCATCATCATCTCCGTGATCCACTCCGTTCCCCTCGTAGTTTGAGAGTTGCTATACCCTAGATACTTGTCTTGTGCTACTATTCATGTTTGTGATTGAGTACTTGTCATTATTTGGAGGTGAAGTTATATTTTCAGATTGTGTTGTACCACTTATGCCACTGAATATCATTATGTTTGCACGTTGTGAGTAGTTCCCGTATGTTCCTGAGGGCATAGGATGAATTGGCAATGATTTATATATGACATGTGTTGGTATTTTGTCTAGTGTTTATCTTTTTATGTGATTCTATGATGGTGTTGTGCGAACGTCGACTGCACAACACTTCACCTATATGGGCTCATAGGAGAACACCGTAGTGTAATGAATTGAGGGAGACTTGGGGGACATGTAAACCTGAGACCGAGTCATGAAGTTGCATTATGAGGGTATTAGTATCGGGGACCTTAGAGTGTAATGCTATGGTGGGACTTTATGTCTTAATAATTCTTGTGCAGTCATTTACTTGGCCACATGATCCATCATAAGGGGTTTAGTTTATTTATTTAGCTATACCTAACAATGGCTCCGTCCAAAGAAGATTAAAACTTGACAAGATATTCAACGTGTTGTTTAATAAATCTCTATGCCTAGCATATCCATGCCGCCCTCGGGAACGTTTTCCACATATAAGTTACACATCACTTGAGCTTGTCCTCTTGCCACATAGAGGATTGGGCTTTCTCTCTTTGAGAGCTTTTTACTTGCTATCATTTATATTCAGCATTTTTACTTTCTTGCAACTATACAACCAAAAATCCCAAAAACACTTGCATCTTTCATTGTTTTATTTATCATTCTTGCTAACCAATACCTTCAGCTCCTCGTGGGTTCGACAACCTTTTTAATCGAAAGGTACTACAATTGATCTCCTGCACTTGGGAGTCATCAAGTGGTTGCTCCTAGGAGTTGTTTGAAGAAGTCGGTGAGGATTTCCATTTTGTGTTGGGGGTAGTGTATTCAGTGCCATTCCGTTCGAGGACGGCAGTTTGGTTATGGCGGCGTCTGCCAGTGGCGGAGGCATGGAAGTATTTAGAGTTTTCATCTCCATCTATGGCGCCTTTTATTTTTGCTCTTTGACGCCAATGGGCAACTCGTTCGAGGATTGCTCTTTGGAGAGATGAGATGACAATTTTACGCAAGGATTGTTCAAGGTTGTTGAGACATCTCCATTCCTCGATGTGGTCGAGAAGGAGATGACCGTTTTTGCATTTTTCTCACGGACAAGAGTGGGAATAAGTTTTCGGCGCCAAGAATTGAGAGCAAGGCGGCATTTTTTGTTGGCGGCGACTATTGTTTTTGCACTGTTTCAGTGTATTTGGGCTGAGTTCCAAGCTGTAGCGATGGTGGGCCGGGCTGAAGGAATTTTGGCCCAGCTATTTTCAAATCGGAACGTTGCGGGGCGAGGAATAGTGGTGGCAATGTGGATGGAGAGGGGGACGTTGATACGTCTCAAACGTATCTATAATTTTTGATGTTCCATGCTTGTTTTATACCAATTGCTACATGTTTTGCATCTACTTTATATCACTTTTATACATTTTTTGGGACTAACCTATTAACAAGATGCCGAAGTGCCAGTTCCTGTTTTCTGCTGTTTTTGTATTCCAGAAAAGCTAGTCTGGAAATATTCTCGGAATTGGACGAAACTACACGGGGGTGCCTATTTTTCCAGAACACACCTGACGGAGCGAAGGAGCAGCAGAGGAGGGCCACCAGGAGGCCACACGCACCCAGGGCGCGGGCCCCCCTTCTGCCGCGCCCTGGGGTGGTGTGGGCCCCTCGGGGGTCCGCAGCCGCCGCCCTTTCGCCTACTTATTCCCCCGACGCGAAAACCCTAAGTACCTGAGCAAATATCCACGAAAAGATCCAGAGACGCCGCCGTCGTCAACCCTAGCTCGGGAGGGTTCAGAACCTCTTCCCGGCACCCTGCCGGAGAGGGGAATCGTCACCGGAGGCTTCTACATCGCCATGCCTGCCTCCGGAGTGATGCGTGAGTAGTTCATCCTTGGACTACGGGTCCATAGCAGTAGCTAGATGGTTGTCTCTCCACTTTGTGCCATCATGTTTAGATCTTGTGAGCTGCCCTACATGATCAAGATCATATTATTGTAATGCTACATGTTGTGTTTGCTGGGATCCGATGAATATTGAATATTATGTCAAGTTGATTATCAATCTATCTTATATGTTATTTAAGATCTTGCATGCTTTCCGTTACTCGTAGATGCTTTGGCCAAGTAGATGCTTGTAACTCCAAGAGAGAGTATTTATGCTAGATAGTGGGTTCATGTCTCCGTTTAACCTGGGACAGTGACAGAAAGTTCTAAGGTTGTGGATGTGCTGTTGCCACTAGGGATAACCTAACGATGCTATGTCCACGGGCATATGTGTTTGTTTACATTACGCACTTTACTTAATGCAATTATCCGTTGCTTGCAACTTAATACCAACGGGGGACTCGGATGACAACCCGGCGGTGGATTATTAGTCATAGATGCTGTTGGATAACGGTCTATGTATTATGTCGTAATGCCCAATTAAATATCATAGTAGTCAACATGTCATGTATATGCATTGTCATGCGCTCACTATTCGTCAATTGCCCAGCTGTAATTTGTTCACCCAACATGTTAGTTATCTTTTATGGAGAGACACCACTAGTGAACTGTGGACCCCGGTCCATTCTTTTACACTGATTAAACAACCACAAACTGCAAACTGTTCCTTTTTCATTCTCTGCAATTTAATACTCATTTTCCACACCATACGTTTAATCCTTTGTTTTCAGCAAGCCAGTGAGATTGACAACCTCACTGTTTCGTTGGGGCAAAGTAGTTTGATTGTGTTGTGTGCAGATTCCACGTCAACAGTCCAGACTCCCTGCGACAGCTATTTTTCTGGCGCCGTTGACAACCTTCTGAAGAGTTGCTGCTCCTACTGGTTCGATAACCTTGGTTTCTTTCTGAGGGAAAACTTGCTGCTGACTACATCATACCTTCCTCTTGGGGTCTCCCAACGAACGTGTGTTTCACGTCATCAAGCTATTTTTCTGGCGCCGTTGCCGGGGAGACAGCAGTCTTCTGCAAGGGGAGTTTCACGCTTCCAATCTCTTTACTTTGTTTTTGTCTTGCTTAGTTTATTTTATTTTATCTTGTTTGCTTTCAATTATCAAAAACACAAAAAAATTAGTTACTTGCATTTAGTTTATTTTCAGTTTTGTTTCTTGTAGTTATTATGTCTAGCTCTTTACTTGCTATCAATGGTTACTTTCCTTGAAACTAGTCCTATGGCTGAAAACAACATGAGAGAGCTTTATGAAATTTATCTTGAGTTGGGACATGAAGTGTTTGAAGAGAAAATTAAAAAGCCTATGGAACTTTATTTGCATAACAATCATGATAGTAGCAATGTTATTAGCATACATTCTTTGAACACCATTATTGCTAATGCCATGGAAAGCTCTAAGCTTGGGGAAGCTGGTTTTGATAAAAATGTTATTTTTAGTCCCCTAGCTTTGGAGGAGGAAGAATGCTATATTGTCGAATGTGATGATTCTATTGAAATATCTCTTTTGATAAATTTGAAAAACATCCTCCTTGACTCAGTAAAGGAAATTGCAGAAAGTAAAAATGTGCTCCCTAATGTTATATATGATAATGCTCTTGATGATGGTCCTATATTGCCTAATGATATTAATTATACTATTATTGTCAAAAGTGGGTTTGATAACCCCACTATTTGAGCTTAATAAAAATTATGCGTTTGTAGATCATGAAAAGCATGCTTTATGTGATAGTTATATTGTTGAGTTTGTTCATGATGCTACTGAAAATTATTTTGAGAGAGGAAAATATGGTTATAGAAATCTTCATGTTATTAAATTTCCTCTCTTTATGATGAAAGTTTTGAGCTTTCTCTTGTGTTGCTTCTATATGATTTTTGCTTTAAGACCTAATGGTCCGTTGAAAGTTTTGAAGTTGCACTTGTTTTGCCTTCCTATGCTAGTCACTTTGTGCTTAATTGACTTGTTTTCTTACAAGACTCCTATGCATAGGAAGAGTGTTAGATTTAAACATGTTTTATATATGCTCTTGATGCTCTCTTTTATGTTTCAACTCATCTTTATGTGAGCATCATAAAAATCACTATGCCTAGCTAAAAGGCATTAAAGAAAGCGCTTTTGGGAGGCAACCCATTATTTTTATTTTCTATTAGTCAAGGTTGTTTACTTCTGTAGCAACTCCTTTGTATCTTTATTTTCTCGCATTGTTGTGCCAAGAGTAGCCTCTAATGATGATGATGCTTAATTTTGATTGCTGCGCAGAAACAGATTTTTGCTGTTCACTGTACGAAATTCCTAAAATCACCAGATTGTTAATTAAATCTGAAATTTTTGTGCGTAATCTTTATGAATGTCTGAAACTTTCATTAGTTCAGAGTTTTCGATCTGAGCGTCGTAAGTGCCTCGAAAAAATTCGTCTTTGCGGACTGTTCTGTTTTAGACAGATTATGCCTTTTTATTTTGCATTCTCTCTTTTACTAGTGTTGAGTGAAATTCTTTTTTGGGTGGAAGAGCTTCACATAACATCAGTGGCTGTAGCTAATGTTTAAAGTAACAAATCATATTGCGTCTTTATAGAACATGTGAATTTTTGATTATGCACTAACCCTCTAATGAGATCTACTTTGAGTTTGGTGTGACGGAAGTTTTCAAGGGTCAAGAGAGAAGGATGATATAATAGGATCAAGAAGAGTGAAGAGCTTAAGCTTGGGGAGGCTCCCATGGATCTCCCCAGCATATTTCAAGAAGACTCAAGCGTCTAAGCTTGGGGATGCCCAAGGCATCCCCTTCTTCATCGTCAAAATTATCAGGTCATCTCTAGTGAAACTATATTTTAATTCTTTCACATCATATGTGCTTTTCTTGGAGCGTCTGTGTGCTTTTATTTTCAGTATTGCATTTTATTTTCAATAAAGCTTGACTGGACCCTAGCATTCTTGATTGGGAGAGAGACACGCTCCGCTTTTTCATGAGAATACTCCTATTCTTCACTTATATTTGTTGAGTATTCATATCTAGCGCTGTTCAGCTTTTAGCTCTTGTTTTCATGTATCTCTTGTCAGAGCTATTAGCTTTCTTTTGTAGAAAGTACTCTCTTGCTTCACTTATATTTGTTTGGAGAGTTGATGAAATAAATTGATTGGTGTTTGGTTGGTTCAGAAAATGTTGCATGTGGTAATTGGTATAAGGAAAAACTTGCTTAATCTTGTAGATCACTAAAATGGATAACTTGATGCTTGTCAATTGTTTTGAGTTAACAAGTAGATCATGATTAAATTGTGCATCACATGAGTTAAGCCTATTAGTGAAGAACTACCGTAAAGCTTGTTGAAAATTTGGTTTGCATCGGTGGTACCTCTAAGGTCTAGATATTTTCTAATAACAGGGTTTGGTTAACAAGGAAGACGGTATGAAGTCTTATAACGTTTGCAATATGTTTGTCATATAAAACTTGGTGTACGGGTTGATATTCTTGTTTGCTTACATAACCTTGCTAGCCTAAACTCTGTACTGAGAGGGAATGCTTCTCGTGCATCCAAATCCTTGAGCCAAAATCCATGCCATTTGTGTCCACCATAACTACCTATATGTGGTATTTCCTTGCCACTCCAAGTAAATTTTTCATGTGCTACCTTTAAATTATTCAAAATGTTATTATTCCCTTTTTGTGTCAATGTTTACTAGCTCATGAGGAATTAGTGTGGTTATTCTTTATTCTATTTGTCGAGTGGACTTTTACACCTGGACTAGTGGCATATACATCCGCTTATCCAATAACTTGCAAAAAGAGCTGGCAACGGGGTGCCCAGTCCCAATTAATTACAACTTTAACCAATTAATTCTCTTCACACTTTTGCCCTGATTCATCAGTAAGCAATGACAAACAGTGAAATACCTGAATGTGTGTAAACCAAAGAGAAAGAGGGATGATCTGCCTTGCTGGTAGAAATAACGTCCTTCATGGGAGCCGCTCTTAAAAGTCCGTTCGACAGGTAGAATACTGTTCTCACCCGCTACCATTCGTTGACAATTAACAAACACCTCTCAAAAATAGATACTCCTCCATGGTATGTGATTGATGGAAGGCACCCGAGGATTCGGTTAGCCATGGCTTGTGTTAGCAAGGTTGGGAGGAGTATCAAATATTTTATGCAATCTCTATATGCTTTCAAAAACCTAAAAGCTCTAGCACATGATTTAATCCCTGCTTCCCTCTGCGAAGGGCCTTTCTTTTACTTTTATGTTGAGTCAGTTTTCCTATTCTTTCTGTCTTCCACAAGCAAACACTAGTGTCAACTTTTTACAACATGCGTTATATGCAATGTATTGGACTTGTTATACTACTTTGTGTTGACAATATCCATGAGATAAATATGTTGAAAGTTGAAGCAAATGCTGAAACTAAATTCTTCCTTTGTGTTGATTAAATACCTTTTATTAGAAACTATTGCTTTATGAGTTAACACTTATGCAAAACTGTTTGATGCTTGTCTCGAAAGTACTATTCATGAAAACGTTTAGCTTGTGTGATTCATTGTTTACTCATTATCTATTTGGTAGCAAATTATAGACCATTGACTTGGATCACTTCATTCATTTACATGTGCCTTGCAATATTATATGATCAAGATTATGATAGTAGCATGTCACCTCAAAAATTATTTTGTTTTTATCGTTTACCTACTCGAGGACGAGTAGGAACTAAGCTTGGGGATGCTGATACGTCTCAAACGTATCTATAATTTTTGATGTTCCATGCTTGTTTTATACCAATTGCTACATGTTTTGCATCTACTTTATATCACTTTTATACATTTTTTGGGACTAACCTATTAACAAGATGCCGAAGTGCCAGTTCCTGTTTTCTGCTGTTTTTGTATTCCAGAAAAGCTAGTCTGGAAATATTCTCGGAATTGGACGAAACTACACGGGGTGCCTATTTTTCCAGAACACGCCTGACGGAGCGAAGGAGCAGCAGAGGAGGGCCACCAGGAGGCCACACGCACCCAGGGCGCGGGCCCCCCTTCTGCCGCGCCATGGGGTGGTGTGGGCCCCTCGGGGGTCCGCAGACGCCGCCCTTTCGCCTACTTATTCCCCCGACGCGAAAACCTAAGTACCTGAGCAAATATCCACGAAAAGATCCAGAGACGGCGCCGTCGTCAACCCTAGCTCGGGAGGGTTCAGAACCTGTTCCCGGCACCCTGCCTGTAACAGCCCACTTTTGGTAATGCAAATTATGGACCAAATTTTCACTTTTTGCATTCCATGCATGCATCATTGCATCCAATTGCAATTGCTAAACAACACACTAACTTGGGTTGGCAACATTGGAGAACAAAATGGCAAACTTGTTCCAACAAATTTCAAAACAATGAAGACCCTCAAACTTGCAAAACACAATACTTTGACATTTCATATTTGTCAAGGAAGTTCCAAGAGTTCCAAAAATAATATTATGCACTTGCTCCAAAATAATAAAGGAACAACATTTTGAAATTTAGCAAAATGCCATAAACGAACCCTATGAACAAATGTTGTCCAAAACATTTTATTTGGAGGCGCCAATTTTTGTGGAGCTTCCCCATGATATAAAAAGGCTACACAAATTATTTCATAATTTCCTAAAATGTATAAGTGCCACAAATAAATCTTCAAAGAGCTGCTGGTTTAAAGGATTATAAATTTAAATCGGAAAAGGACCAATCGGTGAAGAACGAAAAAGATGCAGGGGGTTTTCGCAAAATTCCTTTCTTCTTCCTCTGTAGCGACCGAGGAGCTCGCTCCCGCCGCACCAGCTCGACGCCGAGCTCGCCGTGGGGCCCCCGCTCCCTCCTGCCGCGACGAGGAGATGAGGATGCCCCCACCGCGCGTGCTCCCCATCCCGCATCGCCTCGCTCCTCTCTCACCTGCTCTCATCTCTCTCCCCCACAAGCCGCCATGGCCGCCGAACTCCGCCGCCACATCGCCGCTGTTGGAGAGCACCCACAGCCAAACGAGCACCGCCACTAGCTCTGCCGTGCCATGCCGTGCTCTACCTCCACGCAGGAGGAATCGAACCGGAAGGCACGGAATCGACGCCGTCGTCCGTGACCTCGCCGCTGCCGCCCGAGCTCCGCCGTGAGCGAATCCGCCGCCGTCGTCGCACCCCCGCCGTCCCCGACCTCCCCAACGTGCTCGTGGTGAGCACCCCGTGGCGTAGCACCATTCCCCTCTCCCCTCTCGCGCTGCTTCGCGCCGCTCGCTATAGCCACTATCGCCGACGCGCCGTAGCTCGCCGTCGCAACGCATTGACGCTCGCGTCGGAATCGATCCGAAGTGAAATCGGAATTCTGGACGATCGGAAAAATCCGGCTATCTACTGACTTGATTCCGGCAGAGTCCAGTACCGAATTCGCGTTTCCCGGATTTGGTTCGAAACTAGCTCGGAAATTCCGGATGATTCGGAATTCCGAGATTATTCCGAATTGTCCAGTACTAGAAAATGGCTACTGTTCCTTTTACTTGTCTTCTAAATTGATAAATATTTGTGCTGTCTTATAAATAACTTATTTAAGTGGACATATTTAAAAGAGGGAGTTCTAAATGTAATAACTTTTTAGCGGTGCATCCGGAAAATGTGTGTGCGATACCAAAATGTCCAGAAAAATATGAACTACTCATTAAAATAAATATCATGCATAATTAATCACCAAATCCTGCTTTTCATCACCTGGGCATGACATCTAATATGCAAGTTCACCCTAGGGTTTCAACTACATTGTTCAACAAGTAAATTTGCCGCTTTACTTAAATCCACGGTATATTCGAGATGTGCCCCCTTGCACGTCCGAACTCCGTTTAAATTGAATAGATGAATCATCCTCCTCTCCGGGGATTTAAAATGTCATGTCATCATGTGTTTGCGCATCGCCTTCGTCAAAACTTGTGTGGTGATTGATTGCTTCTCCGTTGTTATGCTTCGATAGATCCAGCAGCCGGGGTTACACCGCAATACCCCGACGATCCCTACTACCAGCCGTATCAACAAGGCAAGCGTAATCCCCCTCTGAGCATATCTTATCATATTTTCCGCAAATATTTTTTCCACTATAATATTGCATGCGGTTCCAAATGTCAATTTTATTGGATAGAGTATCCTATAGTTGCATTAAGTTTCCGATGCCAATACTTGTTCCCCTCCTATTATCCATAGGTTTGTATTGTTGGCCTGAGATACTTAACTATGCAATGATGATGCTTAGCCATGCTTAGTAAATGCTTAGCTGTACGATGGATGGTTCATGTTGGAAACAGGTGAAGAGATGTTGTGGTGATGGTGGAGATTTGTGGTGACAGGTAATAAGATGCTAAAGGTGGGGATGAGAGGCCACTGTGGTTGTGGTGTTTTGTCTCGTTCTCGCCGCCTAGGTGCGAGTTCTTTACCTCCCGAACCAAGACTGAGCGTGCAACCATGCGTGAGGCCTATGCAATTGCAGGAACCCTCATATACTAAATAACTCGAGCGGGGCTAGCCAGGGTCCTCTAGTTCGGGCTTCCATTTGCGCGTGCGTGATGATGGTGGTTGAACTGAGATGAGGATGGTGGTGTCAGGAAAATAAGTGGCCGCGGGACAGGGTGCTGGAGGTACCTCTTGTTCTACCGCCACTGATAATCCTGGAAAGTCCTTAACGAGGGAGAAGTCGACACCGCTCCCACCCAGCCGGCTTTCCAAGGAAGAGAGCTAATGCGCAGGTAATGGGCCGGACGGTACGTGTGGCAAACATTGTACACCCCTGCAGGGTAAATCTTTTCGAAAAGCCGTGTCCACGGTTACGGACGACTTGGGAAAGGACGATAAGATCATAGAATAACTTGAACGGAATGATTAAAAACTGGGTACTAAAGGTACCACTCAAGAATGCAAGGTTGACTTCCTCGAGGGTGATTCGGGGAGGTGCCTTTGTAGAACAGGTACAGTGGTTGGTGTTGAGAAAGGTGATCAAAGAGAAGAGTCACTTCTTACCCCTTTTGAAAACTATTCTGATTAGTCGATGCCATTGAGTTATGTTTTATTAAATAAAATCAGCTTTATGCAAAACAGCCATAAAACCTTGAAAGCCTCATCGAGCTAAAGCTCTACATTTAATCTTGCGAGTTCGTCGAACTCAACGTCATTTGTTTTGTTTCAGAGGAGGACTTCACCGATCTCGAAGGTGGGTTCTTTGTGGACGTCGACGAGTAGTCTGGGGTTCCCAGGTGGCAGCTTGGGGCATCTCGGAATAGCTGGCGCTGGATGTTTATTTATAGGCCTCTTAGGCCATAATTTGGTTCTTGTTGTTTAGAACAACCTAATTCGCTTCCGCTTGTTGTAATGTTGGGTCCGTGACCTCTGGTTGTAATTTGCTATCTTTCTCTATTATAAGAGTTGAACTATAATGCTTTGTGTCGTAGAGTCTGTGATGTGCCAGTTGTTCCACAAGTTTTGATCTCTCTATTATACATTGAGGGTTGTGCCTGTGTTAAGGCATCAATCGGGGTGTTGCGTTGCCGATGATCCATTCCGAGCAACGCCTGCCAAAGGTTTTGGCCGGGGATTGGTAAACCCGCAACCTCTAGTTGTATCGCTTAACCGGTGACACACAGCATCACTGTATAGCAGTCGGGTCGGGGCGCCACACTGCCGGAGAGGGGAATCGTTACCGGAGGCTTCTACATCGCCATGCCTGCCTCCGGAGTGATGCGTGAGTAGTTCATCCTTGGACTACGGGTCCATAGCAGTAGCTAGATGGTTGTCTCTCCACTTTGTGCCATCATGTTTAGATCTTGTGAGCTGCCCTACATGATCAAGATCATATTATTGTAATGCTACATGTTGTGTTTGCTGGGATCCGATGAATATTGAATATTATGTCAAGTTGATTATCAATCTATCTTATATATTATTTAAGATCTTGCATGCTTTCCGTTACTCGTAGATGCTTTGGCCAAGTAGATGCTTGTAACTCCAAGAGAGAGTATTTATGCTAGATAGTGGGTTCATGTCTCCATTTAACCTGGGACAGTGACAGAAAGTTCTAAGGTTGTGGATATGCTGTTGCCACTAGGGATAACCTAACGATGCTATGTCCACGGGCATATGTGTTTGTTTACATTACGCACTTTACTTAATGCAATTATCCGTTGCTTGCAACTTAATACCAACGGGGGACTCGGATGACAACCCGGCGGTGGATTATTAGTCATAGATACTGTTGGATAACGGTCTATGTATTATGTCGTAATGCCCAATTAAATATCATAGTAGTCAACATGTCATGTATATGCATTGTCATGCGCTCACTATTCGTCAATTGGCCAGCTGTAATTTGTTCACCCAACATGTTAGCTATCTTTTGTGGAGAGACACCGCTAGTGAACTGTGACCCCGGTCCATTCTTTTAAACTGATTAAACAACCACAAACTGCAAAATGTTCCTTTTTCATTCTCTGCAATTTAATACTCATTTTCCACACCATACGTTTAATCCTTTGTTTTCAGCAAGCCAGTGAGATTGACAACCTCACTGTTTCGTTGGGGCAAAGTAGTTTGATTGTGTTGTGTGCAGATTCCACGCCAACGGTCCAGACTCCCTTCGACAGCTATTTTTCTAGCGCCGTTGACAACCTTCTAAAGAGTTGCTGCTCCTACTGGTTCGATAACCTTGGTTTCTTTCTGAGGGAAAACTTGCTGCTGACTACATCATACCTTCCTCTTGGGGTCTCCCAACGAACGTGTGTTTCACGTCATCAGACGTGGTCAGAAAGGAAGCGTGTGACGGAGGATAGCAAAGTGTCGGGGAAGGATAGGTTCCAAGCGTTGTTAATTAGCACACGATCGAGACGTTGAAGAGTGGGCGAGGCTCTGTTGTTCGTCCAGGTAAAGGCACGGTCGAGGAGAGGTAGGTCGATGAGTGCAAGGGTGTGGATTGTATCGTTGAAAGCATCGGCTTTGGCTTGCCTAAAGGAGTCCGAGTTTTTGTCGGATTGGGACCTCATGAGGTTGAAGTCGCCCAGAATGATCCAAGGGACGGATTGGGCAGGGGTAGGGATTCCATTTCAGCAAGGAAGGCCGGCTTAAGGTGGTGGTCAGTAGGACGTAGATGTTGGAAACGCGTATGGTTTGGTTGTTGGAGTTGATTTTTAGGGTGGCGTTTAAGGAGAAAACTCCAATGTGTTCTTGGAGTAAGGTGAACATGGAAGATGCGAAGGCAGTGAGGATGCCTCCTGCAGTGCCTAACGCTGGTTTGAAATGGTAGTCGGAGATGGAGCGTGGGAGGAAGGATTTGGCTTTGTGATTAGGGATATCATTGAGCTTAGTTTCTTGAAAGAAAACGATGGAAGGATTAAGAGATAGGAGCTCGGCGAGAACGGTGGCGCATTTGTCCTTGTCTCCTAGGCCGCGGATGTTCTAGGAAACAAAGGAGAGGATAAGGTTTGTTAAAGTGTTATTCATAATTAACCATTAGGGCACCCTTTAAGTAAAGGATATTCTCATTAAGCTCAAGAGTTGACCTATTACAGATAGGGGAAGCATATCCTCAAGAGAATTTGCTACAAGGCTCATTGCGGTCGAAAATTAAGAGAAAGGACATAAAAAATTAACAAGGCCACTAGCTCTAACAACGACAGTGAAGACGTGGCGGGCACCTGCCGTGTAGCTTCGATGGTGGGCGTCGTGGATCATGGAGCATAGGTGTCCACCATGTTGGCACCGATCTGTGCCGCCTCGTCAAGCGTAGCGCCGCACTAGAGGGCGACGACACGCAGGTGAGGAACAGAGGATGCCGGGACGTCGGGGTTGTCGATGCGGCCAGTTCCATCGAGAGCAGAGGAGAGGGCGGGCGAGGCGGCTGAGAGGTCGAAGGACTTGGCCTTGGCGAGAGAGGCTTGGGTTGGCATGTCGATGAAGCTTGCCTTCTGCTTGCCGGCTAGGCGCTGGCTACGTGTAACCTTGGCCTTGGTGTCGTTGCCGCGCTTGATGCCGACTTGGTGCTTGCGGAGCACGTTGTCGTGCACGGCAGGCTCGTCGTCAGTGGGGCGAGGGTGGTCTGCTGCAGGCGGAGGGAGTCGAGGGACACGGTCAATGCGTCTGCGTCGAGCGCGACGTCCACGTTACCGGCATCGACGTCGGTAGCGCTCCGCCACGGGCTGTTGGCCGGGGTACGTGCACCCCCGGTCTGTGTTCCTCTGTTGCGGAAGAGAGTGTGGGGAGGGCCTCCGTTTGGTGGGCTTGGTCCGTGAGCTAGCGGCGCCGGAGCGAAGGTTGGCAGGCCACGTAGACCGCCTGGGCCCCCTGGCCCGCTCGGAGGGATGGGCCGCAGCCCGCCATCAGCCGCCGCCACAGCCCAACGCTGATGGAGGTGAAGCTCGACGACGACGAACTCGTCGTTCGGCATGCGAAGGACGACGGAGGGAGGGACGGTCGCGGAGGACTCGAGCATGAGGTAGGCACGGAGGACAGTGTAGTCCGCAGCCTGGAAGCAGCAATGGTCAACGCAGCAGAGCTTACCGAGGTGTCCGAAGAAGAAGTTGGCACCGGCCTCGTGCCAAAGTTCGAGCGGGAACTCGTACGCTCGAACCTCGGCAAGGTTGTCGTAGACCATGATGGCCCTGTTCTCTGCATCCTCGGGCGAGAGAGTGTGACAGGGATGTTGGCGAAGACGAAGGGCGACAAGGCGATGGCCGTCTCTTGGTCAGCGGTGGTGGGGAAGTTGAGGAGGGCTGCGCCAGCCGAAGTGGCCACGAGGGTGAACGGGGGCACTCCAGAGCGTCGCTCCATGGCCACGCGGATGTGGCCGAAAGGGTGCGAAACCAGAGAGGCGATGAAGGCGAGGGCGAAGTTGGAGGCATCGTGGGCGAGTCCATGCGGGACGAAAAGCTCCGGGATGGGCCCTCCCGTGTCGTTGCTAGCCGACGAAGAGCCCGCGGAGCCAAGCGGGGTGGCGATGGGCATACCGTGCAGTATGTGGCGAGCAGCCGCGCGCTCTGCGTCCGTGGGAGGGTGCCGCATGTCAGGTGCGCGAGCTGCATAGCCCGATGCGTTCCCGTTGGCGCGCTGGGACGGAGGCGCGGAATCGTCATCGGAGGAGACGAAGATGGGGTTGGAGTTGTCGCCGGGCTGCGAGGAGCTGAAGATAAGCGGGGAGTCGGGGGAGGGGGTGAGGGCCGGGGAGTTGAGGTCGATGCGGTGCGTTCCGATCCAAAGTTCACCATGGTTGGAGGGCTGAGGGTGGTTTGGGGCATCTGCCATGGATGGTGAGGGTGGTGGTGAGGTTGGGCCGTTGGTGAACGGAGGGAGGGCGAAGGCTAAGGGGAAGGGTTCAGTGCAGTTGAAACTGCGGTGGCCGTTGGCGCCGCAACGCGCACAGCGAACGGGGTCGCGGCAGGAGTCCACTTGGTGATCGGTGGCGAGGCAGCGGAAGCAGCGGAGAGGGTGGTGAGTCATTAGGGTTTTGGTGCCCTTCTTTTTGTAGAAAGAGGAGGGAGGTGCGCGAGTGCGAGTCAGGGTCGAGTGTGTTTTTGCCCTAAGTGTCCGCAGCAAGGCATCTCTATAAGGGGAGGTAGAGGGGGATAAGCTATCAAGGTCGGGCAGAGGCTCAGAGGAGATAAGGGGGCTAGGCGGCGGCTGCAGCTGTTCTGTCTCTAGGACGTAGGGGTTATCGATTGCTTGGGGTGGAGGGTGATACGTCTCAAACATATCTATAATTTTTGATGTTCCATGCTGTTATTATACCAATTGCTACATGTTTTGTTTACACTTCATAGCATTTTTATGCATTTTCTGGGACTAACCTATTAACAAGATGCCGAAGTGCCAGTTCCTATTTTCTGCTATTTTTCTCTTTCAGAAAGGCTAGTCGCAAAATATTCTCGGAATTGGACGAAAATCAACGTGTGCAAATATCTCATCGGAAGCTCTAGAAGCCAGAAGGGGAGACGGAGTGGGGCCACGAGGCAGCCACGCCACCCTAGGGCGCGGCGGGGGGTGGGCCCGCGCCCTGCCCTGGTGTGGCCACCTCGGGTGCCCTCCGACGCCGCCCTTTCACCTATATATTCCCGATGTCCCGAAAACCCTAAAAACACCGATCATATTCCACGAAAAGTTCCATCGCCGCCGCCGTCGTCAACCCTAGATCGGGAGGGTTCTGAAGCTCTTCCCGGCACCCTGCCAGAGGGGAGATCCTCACCGGAAGATTCTACATCGCCATGCCTGCCTCCGGAGTGATGCGTGAGTAGTTCATCCTTGGACTACGGGTCCATAGCAGTAGCTAGATGGTTGTCTCTCCACCTTGTACCTCCATGTTTAGATCTTGTGAGCTGCCTAACATGATCAAGATCATTTTATTGTAATGCTACATGTTGTGTTTGCTGGGATCCGATGAATATTGATACTATGAGCAAGTTGTTTATCAATCTATCTATTTATGTTGTTTATGATCTTGCATGCTCTCCGTTGCTAGTAGATGCTTTGGCCAAGTAGATGCTTGTAACTTCAAGAGGGAGTATTTATGCTAGATAGTGGGTTCATGCCTCCAGTAATCTGGGCTCGAGATGACAGAAACGACTAAGGTTGTGGATGTGCTGTTGCCACTAGGGATAAAACAATGATGCATTGTCTACGTGTCATTTGCATTGTTTACATTACACACTTTACTTCATGCAATAATCTGTTGTTTGCAACTCAATACCGGAAGGGGTGCGGATGCTAACCGGAAGGTGGATTATTTAGGCATAGATGCGTTGGATAGCAAGTCTATGTACTTTGTTGTAATGCCCAATTAAATCTCATAATAATCATCTTGTCATATATTGCATTGTCATGCGCTCATTATTTGTCAATTGCCCAGCTGTAATTTGTTTACCCAACATGTTTGTTATATTTTATGGAGAGACACCACTAGTGAACTGTGGACCCCGGTCCATTTCCTCATACTGATAAAACCACCAACTGCAATCATTTGTTCTCTGTTACTTTCTGCACTCATTACTGTTTTCCACACAATACGTTTAATCCTTTGTTTTCAGCAAGCCAGAGAGATTGACAACCTCTCTGTTTCGTTGGGGCAAAATAGTTTGCTTGTGTTGTGTGCAGGTTCCACGTCAGTTGCCGCTGACAACCTTCTGAAGAACCTCCGTGTCCTCCTGGTTCGATAAACCTTGGTCATATTTCAAGGGAAAACTGCTGCTGCACTACATCATACCTTCCTCTTGGGGTCTCCCAACGAACGTGTGTTGTCACGGTCAACAAGCAGATCTTCTGGTGCTGTTGCTGGGAAGTAATAAAACACTCTACCGTTAACACGCCATCAAGACATTTTTCTGGCGCCGTTGCCGGGGATACTGGAATCTCCAGATAGGGGAGTCTCACACTTCCAATCTCATTACTTTGTTTTTGTCTTGCTTAAATATTATGTCTAGTTCTTTACTTGCTATCAATGGTGACTTTTCTTGAAACTAGTCCTATGGCTGAAAACAACATGAGAAAGCTTTATGAAATTTATCTTGAGCTAGGACATGATGTGTTTGAAGAGAAAATTAAAAAACCTATGGAACTTTATTTGCATGATAGTACCAATGTTATTGGTATGCACTCTTTGAACATGGTTGTTGCTAATGCTATGGAAAATCTTAAGCTTGGGGAAGTTGGTAATGATTCTATTGAAATAACTCCTTTTGATAAATTTGAAGTAACAACCTCCTTGACTCAAGAAAATGAAATAACAGGACGTAAAGATGTGTTCCCTATTGTTGTTTATGAAAATCCATGCTATTTTGATAAGTCTTATGATAATCCTCTATTTATGCCTAATTTCGAAATGCATGGTAATGAGAAAGTTTGCTTAGAAAATGTTTATGATAAAGCTCTAGATGATGGTCCTATGTTGCTTGATAATATTATGCATTCTACTATTGAGAGTGACCAATCATCTTGTTTTAATATGTTTAAAAGTGGGTTTGAAATTTTTGATTCCACTATCTTGGAGCTTGATAAAAATTATGTGTTTGTAGATCATGAAAAGCATGCTTTATGTGATAGTTATATTGTTGAATTTGTTCATGATTCTACTGAAAGTTATTATGAGAGAGGAAAATATGGTTGTAAAAGTTTTCAAGTCACTAAAACACCTCTCTTTGTGTTGAAAGTTTTAAAGTTGCATTTGTTGCATCTTCCTATGCTAGTTGCTTTATGCTTCAATGATTTGTTTTACTACAAGATTCCTTTGCATAGGAAGTGGGTTAGACTTAAATGTGTTTGATATTTGCCTCTTGATGCTCTCTTTTGTTTTTCAACTCTTATTCTTATGAGAGCATCATTAAAATCTTCTAGCCTAGCTAAAAGGCATTAAAAAAACGCTTTTGGGAGGCAACCCATTAGTCAAGGAGCTTGTTTACTTCTGTAACAACTCCTTTGTATCTTTTATTTGTTGTTTTGTTGTGCCAAGAAAAGTCTCTTATGACAAGATGGTACCTATATTTGGATTACTGCACAGGAACAGATTTCTGGAACGTCACCGTTTCTCGCCGTAGAAAATCAGAAAATTTGAAAAAATCTGCCAATTTTTGTGTGTGTTCCTGAGATATGTACGCAACTTTCGTACGACTAAAGTTTTTCGATTTGAGTGACGTAAGTGTCCCGAAAAAATCATCTTTACGGACTGTTCTGGTTTTGACAGATTCTGTCTTTGTTTTGCATTCTCTCTTTTACAAGTGTTGAGTGGTTTCTTTTAAGGTGAAAGAGCATCACTTAAGCCTAGTAACAGTAGCTAATGTTTGAAAATGATTGCTTATGAATTTGTGTCCTTACAGAATCAAGTGAGATTATTTGTTTTGATGCACTAACCCGCTAATGAGAAAAATGTTGAGTTTTGTGTGAAGGAAGTTTTCAAGTGTTAAGAAAGGAGGATGATATTATAAGATCAAGAAGAGTGAAAAGCTTAAGCTTGGGGAAGCTCCCATGGATCTCCCCAATATATTCAAGAAGACTCAAGCGTCTAAGCTTGGGGATGCCCAAGGCATCCCCTTCTTCATCAACAAACTATCAGGTCATCTCTAGTGAGACTATATTTTTATTTCTTCACATTATATGTACTTTTCTTGGAGCGTCAGTGTGCTTTTGTTTTCAGTTTGTTTTTGTTTTGTTTGCTGCTCTATACTTGTTGGATCCTAGCACTCTTGTTTGGGAGAGAGACACGCTCCGCTTTTTCATTGGAATACTCTTGTTCTTCACTTATATTTGTTGAGTATTCTTGTCTAGCTACTGCTAAAGCTTCTAGCTCTCTGTTTTCATATATCTCTTGTCAGAGCTATTAGTTTCTTTTGAAGAAAGTACTCTCTTGCTTCACTTATATTTGTTTGGAGAGTTGTTCAAATAAGTTGATTGGTGTTTGGTTGGAACAGAAAATGCTATGCATGTGGTAGTGGTATAAAATGCTTACATAAGTCTTGTAGATCACTGTCTTGAGTAATTTGATACTTGTCAATTGTTTTGAGTTACCAAGTAAGTAATGTTTAGACTTGTGCATCATGTAAGTAAAGGCTATTAGTGAAGAACTACTGTAAAGCTTGTTGATATTTGATTTGTATCATTGGTAGTTCCAAAGTCTAGATATTTTCTAGTGAAAGGTTTTGGTTAACAAGGAAGACAATGTGGAGTCTTGTAATTTTTCAAGCATGTTTTTTATATGAGTTCTTGCTGTACCGGTTGACAGTCTGTGTTTGCTTAAATAACCTTGCTAGCCTAAACTCTGTACTAAGCGGGAATGCTGCTTGTGCATCCAAAACCCTTGAGCCAAAATCCATGCCATCTGTGTCCACCATAACTACCTATTATGTGGTATTTTCCTGCCACTCCAAGTAAATTTTTCATGTGCTACCTTTAAAATATTCAAAACTGTTACAACTCCTTTTTGTTTCACTGTTTACAAGCTCATGAGGATGTGGTAGATGATCTTTATTTCACTTGCTGATCAGACTTTACACCTGGACTAGTGGCATATTGATAACCCCCAAGAGCAGGGGATCACTGTAGCACCTCTCAATGTGGAAGCAAGGTATCGATCCACAGGAGCAAGAAGGAAAAGTTATCTATTCCCTACAACTAAAGTGTCACAAGTTTTAGTTGATTATGCACTAAACAAGTTTAAAGAACAAGATGGTTGATTTAATAGATGGAAGTTTAACGTAACAAAACAAGAATGTAAAAGTGTCCCAATCCTCTTCAATGCAAGAGGACAATACAAAGGTTTTCTCTTATAGGAACAATGGACATGGGTTCATGGGTTCACTTAATCCTCTCTCTCTCTCATCTACGGTGATTATCATGTTATAGATAAAGTACACACAATTGTCATGTTTTAATGGTAGCTTTTATGACGGCTATATGTCCTAAAACACATAGTTGAAAGAAGTACTCATTTGTGTTGCTATGTCACCCTCGTAAGGCTAGCGTGGTTGCTGTCACTCCCACATCATACTCTTCCTTTTTACCCCCAGATAAAGGATGTTGGGCTGCATTTCACATGTCACTCAATACATATGCCGTGTCACATCGGCCATCCCGTACCTACATACATCATACTTCATAATGGATAATATTCTAAACACTAGTGCATTGATTCATAATTCGTGTGCATGACCACATCTCTCTCATCTATCCATACTTGGTGGTGTCAATCACCTAATGAAAAGGATAAACAAGGCATTATGCATAAATCAAACCATCACATGCATCATAGAATATCTCCAAAGTATGACAAATCATAAAAGCTCCAGCACAACGGTAAATGTATAACAAAACATCTCATACCACAATATCCACCATAAGAATTACATAGATAGATCCATACTTATGCAAGGCACATCATATGGACTCCAACAATGATCATACATAGAGAGATTAGATCAAGTTACCACCACAAACCCAAGGTTCTGGGGGTGGACTACTCCCCCTTCATCATGGAGATGGTGGAGAAGTCGTTGGAGAAGATGGAGACCACCCCGGCAGCGCCCCGCCGGAGTTTTCCCCCCTCTAATCTGCAGCTCCAGGTCTCTGTTTCGTGGTTTCTGTGTTTCGGCGGCGCTCCTTCCAGAGAACGTCGGGGGACTATTTTTATAGACGTGTTTAGGTCAAGACGAAGCCACGGAGACGAAAACGGACGACATCAGAGCCACGAGGAATAAAAGAGGTGGTCCCACACGGCCTATGTACCTAGCCACGTGGGACCATCTAATTTCTTCCTCGGACTTCCTTTTTCGCGGATCCTTGGCTGGTACGTCTTCTTATTTCCAAATATTGGGCCCCGTAAAATATTAGGTCATTTGGACGTCGTTTGGTCCCTGAAAGTCAAAAACATGGAAAAAGGGGTTTTCTGCCTGTGCAGGATTAATTCCATAAAATAGGAATCATACCAAATATTCCCAAAATCATTATAAAACAGTGATATAACCCTTATATGATGCAAATATGACTGGAATATAAGTAAAAATAATGCAAAGTTCATGTATGCATTTTACATGCATCACATATACATCCGCTTATCCAATAATTTTGCAAAAAGAGCTGGCAACGGGGTGCCCAGTCCCAATTAATTACAACTTTAACCATTAATTCTCTTCACATCTTTTTGCCCCTAAGAAATCAGTCAAGCAATGTTCATAAGTGTGTAAACAAAAGAGAACGAGGGATGATCTACCCGCTGGTAGAAATAACGTCCTTCATGGGAGCCGCTCTTGTAAGGTCTGGTTAACTTGTGACTTAAAGTATTGTCTATTTACTGATTCGTTGACCACTAACACACACCTCTCAAAATATATTATTATACTCTCTATATGGTTTCAAAAAACTTAAAAAGCTCTAGCACATGATTTAATCCCTACTTCCCTCTGCGAAGGACCTTTCTTTTACTTTATTGTTGAGTCAGTTTTCCTACTTCTTTCTATCTCCACAAGCAAACACTAGTGTCAACTTTGGTACAACAGTTGTTATATAATGATATGTTTGACTTATTGCATTATTTTGCCTTGACAATATCCATGAGATAAATATGTTAAAGTTGAAGCCAGTGCTGAAACTAAATCTTCCTTTGTGTTAGTCAAACACTTTCATTTAGAATCTATTGCTTTGTGAGCTAACTTTTATGCAAACTCTTATAGCTCCATTGTCTCCAAAGTATTATTCATGAAAGTTTGCACTTGTATGATTCATTTTGTTTACTCCTTATTTCCTTGTTAGCAAACTATAGACCATTGACTTGGATCACTTCATTCAGTTCATGTGCTTTGCATTACTATTTGATCAAGATTACGTTGGTAGCATGTCACTTCAAAAATTATGTTGTTTTTATCGTTTACCTACTCGAGGACGAGCAGGAACCAAGCTTGGGGATGCTTGATATGTCTCAAACGTATCTATAATTTTTGACGTTTCATGCTGTTATTATACCAATTGCTACATGTTTTGTTTACACTTCATAGCATTTTTATGCATTTTCTGGGACTAACCTATTAACAAGATGCCGAAGTGCCAGTTCCTGTTTTCTGCTGTTTTTCTCCATCAGAAAGGCTAGTCGCAAAATATTCTCGGAATTGGACGAAAATCAACGTGTGCAAATATCTCATCGGAAGACTCCAGAAGCCAGAAGGGGAGACGGAGTGGGGCCACGAGGCAGCCACACCACCCTAGGGCGCGGCAGGGGGTGGGCCCGCGCCCTGCCCTAGCATGGCCACCTTGGGTGTCCTCCGATGCCGCCCTTTCGCCTATATATTCCCGATGTCCCGAAAAGACTAAAAACACCGATCATATTCCACGAAAAGTTCCGTCGCCGCCGCCGTCGTCAACCCTAGATTGGGAGGGTTCTGAAGCTCTTCCCGGCACCCTGCCGGAGGGGAGATCCTCATCGGAGGCTTCTACACCGTCATGCCTGCCTCCGGAGTGATGCGTGAGTAGTTCATCATTGGACTACGGGTCCATAGCAGTAGCTAGATTGTTGTCTTTCCACCTTGTACCTCCATGTTTAGACCTTGTGAGCTGCCTAACATGATCAAGATCATTTTATTGTAATGCTACATGTTGTGTTTGCTGGGATCCGATGAATATTGATACTATGAGCAATCAATCTATCTATTTATGTTGTTTATGATCTTGCATGCTCTCCGTTGCTAGTAGATGCTTTGGCCAAGTAGATGCTTGTAACTCCAAGAGGGAGTATTTATGCTAGATAGTGGGTTCATGCCTCCAGTAATCTGGGCTCGAGATGACAGAAACGACTAAGGTTGTGGATGTGTTGTTGCCACTAGGGATAAAACAATGATGCATTGTCTACGTGTCATTTGCATTGTTTACATTACACACTTTACTTCATGCAATGATCTGTTGTTTGCAACTTAATACCGGAAGGGGTGCGGATGCTAACTGGAAGGTGGATTATTTAGGCATAGATACGTTGGATAGCAAGTCCATGTACTTTGTTGTAATGCCCAATTAAATCTCATAATAATCATCTTGTCATATATTGCATTGTCAAGCGCTCATTATTTGTGAATTGCCCAGCTGTAATTTGTTTACCCAACATGTTAGTTATCTTTTATGGAGAGACACCACTAGTGAACTGTGGACCCCGGTCCATTTCCTCATACTGATAAAACCACCAACTGCAATCATTTTTTCTCTGTTACTTTCTGCACTCATTACTGTTTTCCACACAATACTTTAATCCTTTGTTTTCAGCAAGCCGGAGAGATTGACAACCTCTCTGTTTCGTTGGGGCAAAGTAGTTTGCTTGTGTTATGTGCAAGTTCCACGTCAGTTGCGCCGCTGACAACCTTCTGAAGAACCTCCGTGTCCTCCTGGTTCGATAAACCTTGGTCATATTTCAAGGGAAAACTGCTGCTGCACTACATCATACCTTCCTCTTGGGTCTCCCAACGAACGTGTGTTGTCACGGTCAACAAGCAGATCTTATGGTGCTGTTGCTGGGAAGTAATAAAACACTCTACCGTTAACACGCCATCAGAGGGTTTTGACCAGGGGAAGGAGAGAGGGTGTCCGTTGTGTGAGAGCCGTGGTTGAGAGGGGTATCACGGGCAGGGGCAAAGGTTCCTGTAGATTGGACTTTTGAGAGAGAGGATGAGGTGGAGTAGACGGCGTGCATGAACGGCGAGCTGACGGCTTGAGGCAGAGGCAGGGATAAGGCGGAGTTGCGGCACCTGCTGTTTATCCGCTCAGCGCTCGAGGGGGAAGAGATGAGGGGATCAGCGGGTAAAGAGCCAAGCCGTGTAGAAGGCTGATCCGAGCGACGCGTAGGGGTTGGCGGTAGGAAGGTAGGCTTGCGGCCCAGCAGGCCTAGAAGCGAGCCTAGGCAGGGGCTAAGGTGGGCTTTGTCGGGCGGGTCAAGCGTGGCCTGCTGGGAGTCACCGTCGGGCGGGAAATTCAAACAAGCTAGCTCAAGGGTTGGGGATAGGTGGAGGTTGATCCCAGGCAAACAGAGAGGCGAGCGGAGGAGCAATTCTGCCCTGACATTGTCGTTAGCAACCTGGGTTGAAAAAATGTTTTTTTGTGTGTGTGTAATTTGGAAAGCATCAAACCTAGAGAACATGGTGTCGAAGGCAAATTTAACAAGCATCGAACAAGGTTTTGCAACGGTTGAAAAGTAGCTAATCCAAATGCATGCAGATGACAGCTGGTGTGTATGTGTGAAGAGGTTGTAGACTACACCTGAGTGGTAATTCTGCAGCACGTGGGATCGAAAGGACCAACCAAAGCGTAAGAGGCTAACCTTGGTTGTGGAGTTGTCGCTGTTCTTGGATCCGTCGACGCGGGTCGGGGACCGTCGAGAAGTTGGTGCAGTAGAGGAGGCGTCGTCCGTCGATGGAGCGATGTCGCGAGGGACCTGTGCAGAGCGCAAATGAGGTTCCGTGACAGCTGCATCTCTGAGGTCTGGGGATGAGGAGGCGGCGTCGGAAGCAGGAAGCGTGTCCTTGTCCACGAGGAGGGGCGGCGGGGACGTCACGCAGATGTCTTCATCGTCAGCCGCTCGTTGAGGTGATCTGGAGGAGGGTGCGAGGCTGGCGTCGTCGAAGACAACCGTGAAGAGGTCGGTGCGAGAGGACGGGAGTGAGAGTACTAATTCGGCGGCGATGGCCGAAGGGAGGGCGAAGGAGAAGCAATAGGAGGAGAGCTGCTGTATTTTCTTGGGGTCGGGGAGGCAGCCTAGCAAGGCATGCAAGAGGACGGCGACGAGCGAGGAGTCGAAGGTGACGGTGGAGAGGTGGATGGAAACGAGGATGGGATGAGGTGACGAGTTGGTGGAGCGTGCCAGAACCTAGAGAGCGCGGCGTAGCCACGCCGCATGGGGGAAGGCGCCCTCCGCAGGGATGCGGAGGAAGCCTAGGAGGGCGAGGTGGGAGGGATCACCGGGGACGATGGCGGAGCCGGCGGCGGGAGGGGAGGAGGAGGGGGGAGGGAGGGTGAGGTGGGAGGGCGCATGGGGGAAGGGGATGCGGAGGAAGCCTAGGAGGGCGAGGTGGGAGGGAGCACCGGGGACGATGGCGGAGCCGGCCACGAATTCTGAATTCGCTGCTTTGTTATTGGATTGTGTTGTGGCAAAAGAATAACATCATCGATTTGTTTTACCATTACCGTGCAAACATCTCATAACTAGGATTGCGTTAAGAATGGTTTCACCTTCTCAAATTCTCTCGAGTGGCATGTATGCAATGGAGCGTGCTAGAAGACAACCAGGCACCAACACAAATGATACTTGTCTGAGCAACATGTCAAGAATAATAGTACTGATAATTACTTTTGATGAATACTTAAATTTGGCAAGCAAACAGCTATTTTTCGGACCCTTTTTTCATAACTAGAACCAATGAATTTTATTTTCTAGACCGATTTCTGAACATTCATACTTCTAACTTTGTTGTTGTTGTTTCTTTATCATTTTTTGCATCCATAACAGAGATCTCTACTTCAGTTTGCGGTTGCTACATCGTTCAGTTGATTTAGAGTTAAGTCCACTTGAATTCAAAACGAAACCACACATGACTAGGCCTGGTGGCATACTTTTATAGAAGAAACCCACTTAGGTAAGATGCCAAATATTCACTCCTGACAGAATTCGAACTCTGGCCAGCAGGGTGCACCACTGTGACCCCTACCACTAGGCCTCTCCCTAGTTCTCCGCTTGAATTCAAATGCAGCACTTTAGAAGCTCGATACTTACAAACAAGATATAGCGAAAAATCCTAACTTTGATTCGAAACAAAATCCTAACTGGTCTTGGGGACACATGATCCCTTCCAGAAGAAAATTTTAACTCAGTCAAGATAAATTCTCACATGTAAATGACCCAATAATTTTTTAGGTAAGTCACTGCATATAGGACATGGAGTAGGAGTTTCGCAGAATCCACACCAGTACCACAGGATTAAACTATACTCAAAGGATTCTACCATGTTGAAAACATGTCACAATTCACAGGTCTGTATGGAACATCTTCGGAATGTTCGTGCTATACTCTTGATTTAGTTCTATGAATTTGCTACTTTCACGCAAGTTTCCGCTTCGAAGTTATCCCGACAAAGTAGTGACAAAAAGAGTGGCCACATTTCGATTGCATAAAGGTGATTGTGAGCGGAGGAGTGGCAACGAAAAATTCTCAATAGAAAAAGGATATATAGATATCGTGTGCATTGAATCTGTAGATTGGACATCCATCAAACCTAGACACAAAAATCAGCCGCGCACATTCTATCCATGCCCAGTTGAGAAACTATTGATTTGGACCCTACTGGACATCATCCAATCCATTTCATGGCATGGATTGGTGAGGTGAACACATATAATCTAGGCACATCCGCACATGGCTACTACATCTAAAGAGGAAGAGGAAACAGACAGCTGATGTAAGCAAAAAGGAGTCAAAATTGGGAGCCGAGCGACGAACAAAATTGCCTTGATAACATCATGGACCGAAATCCAAAACTTATTAAGTTGGGCACCGTCGCATCGACCCATGATAAAAGGAGGAGGAAACGCTGTAACAGTAACTTAGAGCAGGTTCATCGCAAGAACAGCTTAATTAAGAGCCGAGCTTGCTTCTTGGCGTTGTGGCGGGGGCGGCTACTTCTTGGTGAGGACGGCCACGGTGCCGTCCTTCTTGGCGACGATGACCGAGGTCGCCATGCCGAGGAACATGCCGTGCTCGACGACACCGGTGATGCGGAGCAGGCTGTCGCTGATGGCGCGCAGGTCGCCGTGTATGCCGTCGTCGAAGAACATCTCGACGATGTAGTTGCCGTTGTCGGTGACGAAGAGCTCCTCCTGGTCCTTGTCCGTGACGGTCCTGAGCCTGGCGCTGAATCCGGGCGTTTTGTCGAACACCTTGCGGACGAGGCCGAGCGTGTACGCGCTGCCGAAGGGGACGACCTCGACGGGCACGGAGCCGGTGCACCCGAGGCGGGGCACGAGCTTGGACTCGTCGACGATGACGACGAAGCGTCCGCCGGCGCCCTCGATCATCTTCTCGCGGAGGAGCGAGCCGCCGCGGCCCTTGACGAGGTTGAGGTCCGGGTCGACCTCGTCGGCGCCGTCGATGGAGAGGTGGATCTCGGCAGCGTCGGCGAGCGCGAGCATCGGGATCCCGACGCGCGCCGCGTGGGCCTCCGTCTTGAGGGAGGTGGGCACGCCGGCGACCCCGCGGAGGGTGCCGGCGCGGAGGAGGTCCCCGAGGCGGTCCAGCGCGTGCGCGGCCGTGGAGCCCGTGCCGAGCCCCAGCGTCATGCCGGACTCCACCATGTCCACCGCCCGGTGCGCGGCCACGCGCTTCAGGTCCTCCTGCGTCGCCTTCTCGAGGGCTCGCGGCGGCGAGGCGGCGCTGCCCATGGTGGGAGGGGGAAACGAGGGTTTCTTGGAGGGGATTGGGGTAACGGGAGGTGGGGATTGGCGAGGATTTGGTTTTTATGAGCCTGTGGAGTTTTAGGAACGGAAAGGAGGCGGCGGGAAAGGGAGCGGTGGTCTGTGTGGGACGATGATGGGGAATCGGTGGCATTTATGGGCGCATCGGAATGCGTGAAAGGTGTGTGGCGAATCAGGGTAAGGCAGCCGTGTCCGACGGACGTGGTGTTCTTCGAATTTTTCATTGCATTGCACACACGCTGCTGAAAAATCCAAATGGAATGGGCCTCCAATAGTAACTTCTTACATGGGCTAGCAGCCTGCTCAACTGAAAGTTTGCCTTTTTATGATCAGGGATAGTAGTATCATACTCGTGAATCTCGCACTAAAACATGTCTAGGTACATGTTGGGTCAAACATGTTAAAACATTTTATATTTTACTCCTTCCGTATCAAAATATAAGTCGCACTAGTCACTTACCACACACATGTATGTAGACATGTTTTAGTGCAAGATTCACTATTTTGACACGGAGGGAGTAATACGGAGGGAGTAGTTCTCAAATCATAGCCAACACTATCACTGTGAAACTTACTTCTGGTGCTAGATAAGTTTTCATAATCATATAAATAGTATCTTCAACTAAAATTTATCGGAACTACACAAGGAGAAAAGTACTACTCCTACATGCTATGATGTTACAATGTTGCAGTGAAATCAATATAAACCTTAGTATATTTAGACATCAGCGATGTCTTATACTCCCTCCGTTCCAATGAATAAGGCATATTTTTTTTGGAAAAGTCAAGGCAAATAAACTTTGACCAAACTTTTAGAAAAAATATTAACAACTATAATATTATATGAATATCATGTGAAAATATATTTCATGATGTTTCTTAGGATGGTTATTTTGTATTGTACATGTTCATAATTTATTAAAAAAACTTGGTCAAACTTAACATAGTTTGACTTTAAAAAAATAATATAGGCCTTATTCATTGGAACGGAGGTAGTAGAATCTACTCCAAACATATTAATATCAGATAATCGAACCAATGTTTGGTTGGTGTTAATTTAAAAATTGAAGCAAATAATTATTGTGCAATTAAGATTAATTTGCAAGGTAAAACAAAATTGCTGACCTATTGGATTAAAGTTGGATGTGCGCTTGCGATTTTTCAAAGTAGTACCTTTATATCGGTACACATATGCTTGTTTTAGATTTAAAACTAAATTTAAGTTATCAGTAACACATTAGTCAACCGTGATTACAAATATACATTCCATCTGTACAAGTTATACAAAATCTAATAAATAATATGTAGTTAAAGTATTGTAATAAAATCATTATATCTTTGTCCTGACCGAGAATTCTAATAAGCTATATTACCATGGCACCTACTTTAACAAGCTATCCCATATCAAAATATTTTAAGACACAACCGCCCGAAAGCATTGTCTCTGAAGTGCTGTAAGTTATTGGGGTTGCATTTAGAGCATCTCCAACAGGCGCCCAACGCGCAGGCGCTGTATAATCGTTTTGCAGCGCCGAAATAGACGTTTGGCGCGCCGCGCGCAGGTTTCGCTTTAGCAGTCGCGCTATAATTTAGCTCGTCGCTGCCGTGCTTCACCAGGCGCGCTAGATTGCAGCGCGCGAGCTCAGCGGAAACAACATTTGCACTTCAACATACAACCGTGAAGATCAAACAAATACCAAATAAATCAACAATAAATTGTATAATTATTATTACAACACAAACAAATAGTTTTTGTCGAATACAAATAGTTCAGCAAACAATAGAATGAATAGTTCAATAAAAATATAACAAATAATTGAATGAATTTTATTGTTGTCCATTCCACTTCCACCACTCTTCGATTAGATCCTTTTGAAGCTCATCATGCCGTTCGTTGCGTCGAATGGCATGATAAGATGCCACAAAGCGAGCTGTCCTCTCCGCTCTCCTCCGCACTTGCACGGGATGGCCCATCAACTCATAGTGAGTGTAGTCCAACTCTTCCCCACGCTCATCCTCGATGATCATATTATGCATGATCACACAAGCGGTCATGATGTACCAAAGCATGTCTTGATCCCAAAATCTAGCCGGCCCTCTCAAAATAGCAAATTGGGCTTGCAAAATCCCAAAAGCTCTCTCCACATCTTTCCTAGCCGCCGCTTGAGCATTGTGGAAATCAAGCGCTTTCTTACCTTGTGGATTTTTAACCGGCTTCACAAATGTTTGCCACCTTGGGTAGATGCCGTCCGCAAGATAGTAGCCATAGTTGTACGTATGGCCATTTGCTACAAACTCCACCGGGCAAGTTTTACCTTTTGCAATCTTATTCATGAGTGGTGACCGGTGAAGAACATTGATATCATTTAGAGCTCCGGGCATGCCAAAAAAAAACATGCCAAATCCAAGTCTCATGATCGGCCACCGCTTCAAGAATTATAGTTGAATCTTTTTTGTGGCCTTGGAATTGTCCATGCCATGCCTTAGGACAATTTTTCCAACTCCAGTGCATGCAATCAATAGAACCAAGCATACCTGGAAATCCCCGAGCGGCGTTTAACTCCAAAAGCCTAGCCGTGTCTGCAGCATTGGGAGCTCTCAGATATTCCTTCCCAAATATTTGCACAATTCCAACAGCAAACCGCTTGACACACATGATGGCTTGGCTCTCACCCATGGCCAAGTGGTCATCAACTAGATCCGCCGGAATCCCATATGCCATCATACGCAAAGCGGCGGTCACCTTTTGATAGGTGCTATGCCCTAGTTCACCGGCGGCGTTCCTCCTTTGCTGAAAGAACCGATCATGCCTCGCTAACTTCATAGCGATGCGCTTGAACAAGTCAATCCTCATTCTAAAACGGCGCCGAAAATAAGACTCGGGATATATTGGATGCTCCACAAAATAGTTCCTCATTAATCTTTCATGAGCATCGATTCTTTCCCTCCACAATTTGATACAGCCAACAACGGAACCACCATGCTTCCGTTTTCTCTTCGCGCGAATAGCTAGGATCATTGCAACCTCTTCCTCCTCTTGAAGATCAAATTCTTCATCGGAAGAATTGTACAAATAACTCATCTACATGCATCAATGCACTCTAATTTAAATTCTAAAAATAAATATGAACCAAATTCATCTAAGTTGAAGTTCACATGTCATTGTTACCTTAGGTGTTTTGTCAAACACCTTGCGCGCGTGCAGATGTGCGCCCGCGAGGTGGCAGCGGCTACGGGTCGCCGAAGCAGCGGCCAAGCGGCGGCGAAGCAGCGGCGACGAAGCGGCGGCAGCGACTGTTCCACCCCAACAGCAGCCGCCGGAAGCGCCGGAGGTGTCGGTGAAGGCCCGGCTCGCCCGGCTCGATTCAGCGCCGCGGTGAGCTCCGCGCAGCCATATATAGCGGCGGCGCGCTAGGGAGTACCAGAGGCAGCGCCGGCGACAGGGAAAATCGACCGCGCTGGCGCCGGACAAGTTGGGGGGAAGATATGCGAGCGGCGGCGCGAGCAGTGGGATTTTTCAGATCTGGCGGTTGGTAGCTCGCGCCAGATTTGCTGTCGTCCCGCGCGCTGTAGTCGCCGCCCCAAATTTGGGGCCAAATCTAACGCTTGGCAGCGCGCGCTGGACGTTTTTTAGCGCGCACGGGTTTTTACCGCTGCCGCTGGAGCACTGGATTTCGCTCCGCGCGCGCTAAAAAGTCGTTATTTCCAGCGCGCGGTCCAAATAGGGCGCCTGTTGGAGATGCTCTTAGTTAGTCATAGATCTTGTTTGCATAATAACATTGTCGCGTAGTCGTGTCATAAACTAACACGGTCTATTTGTAACACATAATGAGAAAGAGGTTGCACCGGATTGAAGATAATTCCATTGCATATGAAAACTCCATAGTCATGTTTATATCAACGGTTGGTTAACCCATGTCATGACTAGAACGGATCATCTGTCTTTGGACCAACGTCTAATTGAGTGCATATAATTATGTCATTAATCAGACATAATTGACAGTCTAATTAATTCATGACTCAACAAATTTGATACCATATTCTCTTTGATGCCATCTCATCCTCTCAATCCAGAGCTTTCATGCTGCAATAAGATACTGTGGAGCGTGTAGAAGTGGCTTTGACACGAGCCTCTGACACCACCTTTGTAAAACTTGAAGTATGACATTCTAATTTTCAGCTACTATAGTTTGTCACTTGAAAATTCTCTGTTAGGAGTTGGTAGATGACAAATAGATACAATTTCCTCATGCATCCCAAGCCTAAATATGCAGCCTAATATGAACATAGATAAATGTCCGGCGGAATGCCATGGGTAGGTCTTTCAATTATGCCTAATGATTCATCATGACGAGAGCATACGCAAATTTTTCAATGTATATCACACATTCGTAGTGCTCTCTCTTTGGATGTATATATAAGTCGTTTCAGTAATTTAGGAAGTAGGTACATATGCAAAAAAAAATTGCGGGGAAAATGTACATATGCAATTATCTCTACAACAACCTTCACTCAGAAGTCAGAAGGCACGCCATCAACATAGGTATCCTAACGCACATGAAATGCTTTAGAGGGACATTAATTAAATGGATGGTGTTGCATATCAGTTCTTGAACCCGACTTGTGTGCAAGTGAGGAAATTGGGGCACTCGTTTTGCTGGCCTTCGGACGAAGCTAGTGTGGTACGATAATGATATAAAATGTTTGGAGTGACTAATTTTTGTCTAACCTTGAATTATCCCAATTCCCGGTCAGATGACATCATCACACGATCTGTACTATGCGAAATTTTTTTACCGCATAAACTTCTTCTTTACTAGAAAGATGGGCTTTCTTATGGGAGAAGGTGGGCAGAAACGGTTTATTATTTAAACTGCCAAAAGAACTGGCCCCCAATAACATACAACAAGTGTTTTGACTTTTTAACACTGGCCACAAAAAAGTCTTTTTTTTTCTGAAATTTTATGTGCCAGAAATAAATGTTTGTAGGTACACCTAGGATTTTTTTCGGATTTTTTTGAAATTTTGAAAATGTGTTTTCAAACAGTGGGAGTAGATGCTCCTACTACACCCGAAATGGATTTCCGTGTTAAAACTTGCAATTGACCAATTAACCAGCCATGGCACGTGCCGAGAGAAAACAATTAGTAGAAATCTCGTCCGATACCTACCGGTTTCCCGGAAGAGGCACGGTTTCGGCAGGGCAAAATCGACACTGTTGACCTCTGGACGAAAGTTTAACACAAAATGAACCTCGGACGAAACTATTTCACGCTTCTGACACTTTTGGGTAGCGCCTCACGATCGGGCGCTACCCTTTCGCGGGAGGTTCATTTTGTGTTATAGTTTCGTCCAGAGGTCAACAGTGTCCAAATTGCCTTTCGGCGGTGACCGCAAGACGTACTACCGGCGACCATGTCATGTGCCATCAGTTCGTTTGTGGAACAAGAACATGCATGGTACTGGAATAAACATGGCCTTTTCTTTTCAAAAGAGGAAATCTGAAAACAAAAATAAGCAGAAATGGGGTGCAGCATCACTTTTCAGAGTAGTTATCTCCGCTGCTGCAGTGCCATGATTCATGATGTTTTGTGACCAAGAAAGGAAGCCTGGTATGCAAGAACCATGTTGCCGGAGGAAGATACGGAGGGAAACAGCATGGTTCACGCTTGATTTGGCGGCTCACGCTCGATTTTGGTGCTGATAAGCCTGTCTTCGGAAAGGTGCAGATCCGTACCAGATTGCAACGGCGATGTATTATTGTCAGGAATGAATAGATTGTTGTATTATTGTCAGGAATGAATAGATTGTGGTTCTAGTCATAGATGTTGTACGTACGATTGTAGCAGTGAGTTTGACGATCTTAAATTCAGATTAGCTTGGCACGTCCGCAAGTTACTTGTATCATTTTTTTTAATTTACAAGTTACTTGTATCATGATGTCGGAGTAGTTCCCTGATATACTGAATTGGTTGAGGGAAAGTACTAGTGAAAGGTCGTTTTTTTTTTAACAAGGATTGGGGCCGCGAGGACCCCGAAGCTGCTTTATAAATTTCCACGTGGCAGGTATAATTTTGCGAAGAGGCTCTTTACAGCACTCACCCTAAAAAAATAGAATTTGAAGATAAGGCCTCCGCACTTACAAAAAAAAACCTAGCACAAAATGGTAAATAGCAAATAGGTGACTGGGTTTCTCCACCACTAGTCGCCGGCGACCTCCAGGCGCTGCACGCGCCGAGATCCGAGAGAATATGCTCGAAAACTCTCCTCCGGCGAAGAACCACTGCCAAAGGCTAACTCGCCGTCTCCGGGGACGAACCACTTGGCGACCACAAGCAGTCGAGCTTCGGAGCAGAGATCGAAGGGCCTCCTGCGCGGAGGATGAAGAAGGGCCGCCAAACCGGCCAAAGATCACGGCGGCAAGCTTGTCCGCCGCGTGTGTTGCTCGAAGAAACAGCAGCAAATCGAACCACCACCTTGCAAGAGTCGAGGAAGACCGGCAGCGCCTCTTCCACCCCTCGCTGCCATGGCCGGCCAGAGAAAGCGACGCCACCAGCTTCACGCCCGATGCATGGTGGCCACCATTGACCTCCAGAACCAGAGGCCAATCCTCGAGCTTATTGAAGAAGAGGGAGGATGCAGCGCCCCAGCCCTCTGTATGCGGCTCCGACCACTGGAGCTCTGCCAGAAGGAGAGAAGGCATAGCCGTCCAGCAAACGCAGCTCGGGCGCTGATACATCTCAAACGTATCTATAATTTTTAATTGTTTCATGCTTATTATATATCATTTTGACATATTTTATGGAACTAACCTATTGACAAGATGCCTAGTGCCAGTTCCTATTTTCTGATATCTTTTTGTTTCAGAAAAGTTAGTCGGGAAAGTTTCTCCAAATCGTTTAAAAAATTATGGGAATTATTTTTACATGGAAACAAAGACTGCGCCAGAAGGAGACCTGCAGGGAGGCCCACAGGCCCCAGACGACCCCCAGGCGCGGTCAACCCCTTGACCGTGGCTGGGGTTCACCTGGCACCCTCCGGTGCCTCCTCGAGACGCCATTTTGCCTATAAATTGCCTTCGTCCCGAAAACCCTCGAGACCCGATCATATTTTCCAGAAAACATCCGAAGCCGCTGCCGTCGCCAACCCTAGATCGGGAGGGTCCTGAATCTCTTCCTGGCACCCTGCCGGAGGGGGAGATCGTCACCGGAGGGATCTACACCACCATGTCTGCCTCCGGAGTGATGCGTGAGTAGTCCACCACGGGACTACGGGTCCATGGCAGTAGCTAGATGGTTGTCTCTCTCTCTCTTGTACTCCATTGTTTAGATCTTGTAAGCTGCTTAACATGATCAAGATCATCTATTTGTAATGCTAAATGTTGGGTTCGCGGGGATCCGATGAATTATGAAGTCATGACATTATTGTTTAGTTTATTTAACATATGTTTTATTTATGATCTTGCATGCTCTCCGATGCTTGTGGATGATTTGGCCGAAGTAATTGCTAGTATCTTAGAGAGTGTATTTATGCTAGATAGTGGGTTCATGCCTCTCTTGTCTGAGCTCGAGTTGACAGAAACGATTAAGACTTTAGATGTGCTGTTGCTACTAGGGATAAAACAGCGGTGTTTATTTCTATATGTTGTAACCATTGCTTACATTACGCACCATGCTTATTGCAATTATCGGTTGTTTGCAACTTAATAATTTCGGGTGACAGGCTGGATAGCGATCCCGGGGTGGATTATTAGTCATAGATGCAGTTGGATAACGATCTATGTATTTTGTCGTAATGCCCATATTAGATGAAACGGTGAACTCTGTGTCATGATAGTATTGTGTTGCGCCCATGTTTGTCAATTGCCTCGCTGTAATTTGTTTACCCAACATGTTTATCTTTTGGAGAGACGCCACTAGTGAACTGTGGACGCCGGTCCTATTTTCCTATATTGTTTACAAACGTTTTCATAAGTTTTTTCTAGTCATTTGCTCGCTGGTAATTTTTGCTCTTATATTATTTTACACACATACATTTAATTCTTTGTGTTCAGCAAGCCGGAGAGATTGACAACCTTTCTGTTTCGTTGGGGCAAAGTAGTTTGTTCGTGATTGTGTGTAGCTCCACGTTTACCTCCTAGCGCAAGGGGAGGGAGACACCTTTCTGAAACCTTCTCCAAATCTTACTGGATCGATAAACCTTGGTTTTGTATCAAGTAAAAATTGCCGCTATGCTACATCATACCTTCCTTTTGGGTTCTCTCAGCGAACGTGTGATTCACACCATCAGGTGCATCTGTAGGCAAATCCTCCACGGCATCACGCTGACTTTTAAGAAGCACCAACTTCTTGAAACGGAGAACGGGGACGAAGCACCACCCTGATTCCCCCCTCGCCTCCACGGTCGGCGGGGGAAAGCAGGGCCGCACCTCTGTCCTTGCCACCACTCCCCTCCCCCTCGCCAACATGGCCAGACAGGAGCAGCAGGGTGGCGTCGCGCGCCCTCATCCAAAGATGGCTCCTAAAGGGCCCTTTGTTTGTGAGGTAGCCGCCGCCACCCTTTGACTTCGGCTCCGGCCACCGTAGCGCCGGAAGGGGCAGGAGAGCGACCAACCAACGCAAGGTCCCGGCCCTGGGATCTCGACACAGGCAAGCCTCCACGGTTCAGTACCAATCGAAGAAACAAGGGCATCAACATGATACTCCGAATAACCAGAAACAGTCAAGTTTATTTCATTATTCCAAAACAAATCCAAACCACCACTCCGACCACTACTTCCCAGTTCCCACTCCATAACTAGAATCAAAACCAAACTTTCCACCCGTGCTCTAGATATCTGTGTTTCCACTATACAGAACACCGATGGGGCAAATTGCCTCGCTAGATCACAAAACACTCTAACTGTCGCAGGGTTGCCATCGACTCATGCATTGCTTCTGGCGGTACCCCTCACGGGAGCCCACCAATATCTCTTTTTCATTTTCGGTACTAGACTTGTTCGACGATGGGGTTGTATCAGTGGTTTTCTTCCTCTTTGGATCCCGGATTTGGTCATCTTCACTACACTTGCCCGAAACCCTGTTGTTGGACGGGATAAAAGCAGCAACCTATGCTTGCATTTCTCGAAAGGAGAACACCTAAGACTGGAAACATATGCTCGGGATGGTACGCCAAACTTGTTTTTCACACAGCCGTCCTCGACATGGCCCATAAAACCGCCGTGGAACTAGAAGAAGGGGACACGTTTATATCTCAGCTTGAAAGTTTTCACCTCCAGTTTACTTTTTGTGTTTGTGATGATCTGAAACTGCAGTCGCTCGCTGTATGCGAATTCGTTTAACTTCTGTCCATCCTGTTTTGCTGATCGTTTTCCAAGTTGTGAAAACCCTCCTGGATCAGGCTCCTCCTCAATCAGGATTCCATGGTCAAGACTAATACGAGATATCACTGTATCCCATAGCTTATATGAAAGCTGCCGAACACACCAACGACAGGAGCTAGCTAGGGTTCCCACCCCGCGCCGCCGCCGCCAAGCCGTCTTCGCCGCCGCCACCGCACACCACCCTTCCCCTCCCACCCCCTCTGTCTCCGCTCCCGTGTCGTCCCCCAGGGCGGCATCGGGGCGCACCCAGCGCCGCCGCTAGCCGCGCCCCGTGCTGCTCTCCTGCCGCCGCTGCCGCCGGGGAGTTCCGCGGTGGCGGCGGGCCCGATGCGCCAAAGGCGCTAGGGCGTGGTGGCTTGCGGCGGAGACTCCATGAGGCGGTTGGGGCGGCCGATGTGGAGCTCGTCCGTGCGCGGCGGTCGGGGCGGCGCCCCTGGCCGTGCGGCGGCTCCCGCCTCCCCTCCTCGCCGTCTCGCGCGCGTGGAGGTGCTCCCAGTTTGGAGGAGGCTGTGATGCTGTGGATCTAGGAGCCCGCCCAGGTCCGCCGCCGGCGAGCTGCTGGCTGTCGACGGCGCGTTGGGGGCACCCAGCTGCTCGGGCTGGCGTGCTGTGGAGGTGGTGTTTGGTGCTGTGGTGAGGTCGGCATCCCTCTGCCAAGCGGGCAGATGCTCGGCGTTGTTCGTGGTGCCCACGGCGCAATGATGCGCTGGGCGGCCGCGCGGCTGAAGGCCGAGGGATGCTATGGCGGACCAGCTGACCGGTGTGGCGAGCGCCTGTACCGAGCCTAGGCTTGCTCTTGCCTTGGCTGGAGCCGACAGCGACGGCGCCCGCGGGCGTCGCCTCCTTCCTGAAGGCGTTGTCGTGGTACTTTGCTTGTCGCCACCGTTCCAACCTCCGGGGGGAAACCCTCGATCCGGGTTCTTCGGATCAGACGATGTTGGCGTCTCACCGTCATTTCCCTCATGAGGGCATCGTTCTTGGAGATGGAACCGGCTGGAGGGACCAGTGAGGGGTTCGCGGAGGTGTTGATGTTGGTGTCTGTGCTCACGAAGCTAGCACCTCTATGGAAGGGGCTGGAGTCTCTCCTCTGATGTCGGTTAACGGCCGGGCCAGTGCCGGTGAAGATTCCCGGGTGTCGACTCGGCTGCGTGATGCCCTTCGATTACGCTGTTGGCTGTTGTGTAAAGCCTCGGCGACGCATGGCCCTTCGTCCGGGTGTGGACTCGGCAATGTGCTGCCCTTCGGCTGCTCAGACACCATCGTGGCTGATCTCGGCGGATTAAAGCTTTTCGTCTGCGGCGGTGAAGATTCCGGTGCACTGGCGTCCAACGGTAACCGGAAGATGATGAGAGTTGAAGGCCTTCCCTGTGGGGTGTTGCTTAGTGTCTTGTTGTTCTTCTCCCTTGTTGTTCTCCTCCCTTGTTGTAGTTCTTGCTTTTCTTTCCTGTTTCTGTTTGTAACTCCCTGTAATCCAAACCGGCATTTGTTCCGGTCCATCTATATCAAATGAAAGCAGCGCCTGCTGCCTTCCGTCAAAAAAGATATCACTGTATCCCTAAACAACACAACATAATTTCTGGCTTCCATATACACTGTTCCATTGAAAAATTCCAGGTTCTCACCAAATCCATTGGTGGGATCAGAACACGATACCATCTTGATTTGTTGATTCCCTAAAACAGCTGGAACATGCAATTGAACACCACCCTGCATATCTGAAACTGACACAAATGCCTGATCATCTTTCCAGTAGTCTTCCTCCACAACCACACCTTCAGCAGACGACTGCTCCTTGCCCTCTAGGCTCTTCGGATAAACGAGAGCATTAACAGCAGGCTGAGGCCCTATCGGGACAATCGTCGTGGAGTCCCCCTCTGCCGTCCCAGCAATTACCTGAATTTTCCCTGTTTGAGCTCCTTCACCGTTGGCCACCATGACTCCCACCTGAAGTGGAGAAAATTTCCGGTGAGGAAATCGCCCTTCTTCCAGCAAACGAACCGGATTTAAATCCCTCTCTCGTAGCAAGCAGTCCACGATCCAGATCGCCGGCTCCAAAGAGGGAACCCGCTCTAATCCGCATCAGCCGGAGACAGCTCGCTGGATCCCTTGAATTGCGAACAATTTCCATCGCCCGCGCCTTGAACCACGAAGCTCTTCCATCTCCATATTGGTGTGCTCGACCGCCTTCCGCGAAGAAGCCGGGAGGCCGTCGTTGGGTGACGCCGTCGCCGGCGAGCACCCGCTGTATCAACTCACGCCGTCGCCGCCGAGGGCGCCCCTGCCCTTTCACATCGCAGGAACAAAACCAGGTCGACGATCTCGCGGAACGGAGGCGGTCGGGGATGCGAACGACATGATCACGGCGACGGCGAGCAGGACCTCACGCCAGCGTAATCGCCGGAGCAAAAAACAAACCGTCACCCCTTGGGACGGACTCACGGACCTCTACCGCGTAGGCTATAAACGTCCGCGTACCCCGAGTTATTTCTAGTCTTAACGAGTTACTACAAAATGTTTGTGCGTTCCAACGGGTTTAAAATAAATCAAACATATTAGGTTTGAAATAAACTCGGATTTTTGTTGTATCATCGTTTTAGAATTATGTTGGCTTTGTCCCATATTTCAATTCTCTTACACGTCCCATTATACAACAATTTTGGCAAAGGTAACGGAAAGTGGGTTGTGATCCCGGGCACCAGTGATCTCTCTTACTTAAAAAATTCGAAAATCATAGTTGTGAGTATCCAAAAAATCTGAAAAAACAACCAGATGTAGCACATGGTGTATCCCACCAACGTGTAAATTTTAATCTGAGATACCTTATATTATGAACTATACAAAAATAGCAAATCTAGTATAAATATGATTTTTGAATTTTTTCAACAGGAAGAATCACTGGTGCCCGGTAGCAAAATGTCTCCACTGCAAAGGTAAAACAAATTTTCATAACTTACTTTCTAATCTTCATTGTATATACATCATGGGTATCCAAAAGTTAGCTGAAGATCACGTCAAAAAAAAAGTTAGCTGAAGATATATATAGTTCATTACCTCTTGTTTTGCAGTCCTCCTCACTTAAATTCTTAAACATGCGGTTGGTAAAAGAAACATGACTCTTTGCATCATCTACATGCATGGTGTATGACCTAATAATATAAGAATTTGCAAATATCAGTACACATAATAAAATAAAACATTAAATGCAGATTAGATTTCTCATTTCATGATATGTGAAGCAAGCATTAGATTGTGTACCTTCATACTATGTAGTAGGAACATAAAGCATATGCCAATGCTCTATAAGAAACATTTTAAAACAGAAGGAGTCTTTCAGAAACCTGGGCAGGGCTTTGAATCAAATTATTATATGAATATGTTACTTCTAAAAAGTAGAAAAGAAATAGCCAGATTACTAACTATAGAGGGGCTTCTACAGGTAGCCCATCACATCAACCAATATGCTCGCATGATTCTCAATAGATGATAGTATTTGAGTGTGGAAAAGGTTAATTTAAAATACAACTATCGGGTGATCCCTTGGAATGAGATATATTTTTTCTTACGACTCTTGTTTACGGAATTGCTATCGTTTGCTGATATAGAAATTAGGATATCTCGGCAAGTTAATCACACAGCAGAAGCAGCACATGTCCAAGCACAATACCAGCACCGAGGAAGCACAAGCATCTCTCGGCTAGTAAATCACACAGCAGTGTCAGTAGTGTATCTCTCCCGATGCAGATGCACCCACTCAAACCAAGCAAAGGAAGAAGCAAAGAAAGCAGTTAGCAACGCTCATCGACATACAGTTTCTCTCTCAATCAATGAATAAGCAGCAGCTCTCTCCGTCTCTCTGAACAGCAAGCAGCAGTACCTCTCCCCAAAGTTCAGTCCCGTTGCCGATGGCCGCCCGAGATTCAGCACCATGTGAGAACAGAGGTCAAACCGCATCGGCAAAGCTCCAGATCAAGGCGTTGTCGAGGAACGCATCCCGGATCCCGACGGACTCAAGGGCCTTCAGCGTGGCCCCAGATTACGACGATGCGAAGCACGCGTCCCGGTCCCGGCGGCAACGAGGGCTCCCAGCGCGGGTGTACAGGCGGCGGTGTTCCCTCGAGGATTCCGGCCAGCGTCTACTGTGTCCGCGTCGGTCGTTGCTAGGAGAAAGGAGAGAGGGGATAAGCAAGGTCGTGGCCGACGGGGAACGGCTTCGGCGGCGCTGGTGATGGAATAGGCGGCGGCGCTGGGTAGGAGGGGATTTGCGGTAGCTTTTGTGTCTGTCCGTCGAAGCGGTACAGGGGCTAAAACGCAAATCGTATACCTTAATTGATGTACTGCGGGTTGATTTCAGTATTTCTGAAGGACTAAAACGCAAAATCGCCGTGACGTACGACCGGCACCCTTACTGATATTATATAGTAGAGATTAGTCGCAAAAAAAAAAACGAGTTATTATTTCTTCTTCCACCGAGTGCGACACAGCGCTGCGGTCTTTTTTTTTCAGTTTTATGTACGTTGCCTTGTCTCCCTTTTCTGTGTTCTTTTTCTTTTCCGTTCTGTTTCTTTACCGATTTATTTTTCTTCCGTTTCTATTTTCTCTAACGGTAGTTTTCTTATTTGGTTTTCCCTTTGTTTTTCTCCCTTTTCCTTTTTGTTTCTTCTTCTTTACTTAGTATATGTTTTCTTTCTGATTTTTATTTTTATGGTAAAAGAGGAAAAATGTGTTCATGTTTTTTTAAGATAATGTTTATGCTAGGAAAAGTATTCACAAGAATTCAAAAAACGTTTCACAACTTTAAACAAACATTCACCGCTTCAAAAAAATTACGTTCATGGATTCAAAAATTTATTCATGGGCTTCGGAAAAAGTTCATGGGAATTTGACAAATGTTCTGGGGGTTCGGAAAAAAATTCGGATTTTGAAAAATATGTTCACGAGTTAAAAAAAGTTTAAAGGATTCAAAGAAATTACGTTCATGGGTTAAAATATTGTTCAGCTAACATAAATGTTCATATTGAAATATTACTCAAATTAGATAAATGTTCTTTTTTTGGTAAAAGTCGTTCAAAAATAGTTTCCGTTCACCGACATTTTTTGTTCACTTCGTAAAATCGTTCCAAAATGGTTTCTGTTCACTTTTTAAAAATCTTTCAAAAATAGTTTCCGTTCACCGACATTTTTTGTTCACTTTTTAAAATCGTTCCAAATGGTTTATGTTCATGTTTTAAAAATCTTTTAAAAATAGTTTTCGTAAGGTGACATTTTTTATTCACTTTTTAAAATCATTCCAAAATGGTTAATGTTCACTTTTTAAAAATCGTTCACAAATAGGTTCCGTTCACCGATATTTTTTGTTCACTTTTTAAAAATCGTTCACAAATAGGTTCCGTTCACCGACATTTTTTGTTCACTTTTTAAAATCGTTCCGAAATGGTTTGTGTTCACTTTTTAAAAATTATTCAAAAATAGTTTCCGTTCACCGATATTTTTTGTTCACTTTTTAAAATCGTTCCAAAAAGGTTTCTGTTCACTTTTTAAAAATCATTTAAAAATAGTTTCCGTTCACCGACATTTTTTGTTCACTTTATAAAATGTTTTCAAATGGTTTCTGTTCACCTTTTAAACATCGTTCAAAAATAGATTCCGTTCATCGATATTCTTTGTTCACTTTTTAAAATTGTTCCAAAAGGGTTTATGTTCACCTTTTAAAAATCGTTAAAAAATAGTTTATGTTCACCGACATTTTTTGTACAGTTTTTAAAATCGTTCCAAAATGGTTTCTGTTCATTTTTTAAAAATCGTTATAAAATAGTTTTCGTTCACCGACATTTTTTGTTCGCTTTTTAAAATCGTTCCAAAATGGTCTCTGTTTACTTTTTAAAAATTGTTCAAAAATAGTTTTCGTTCACCGACATTTTTTTTCACTTTTTAAAATCGTTCCAAAATGGTTTTTTTTTGGGAACAGCAGGAAACTAAAACTTCTTGGGAACAGCTGTCCCGCCAGAAGCAGCGAAGAAACAAAGAGGAAACAGGACTCGAAACTGCCTAGAAGAAGCGAAACGCAGCGAAAGGTTTTTTTTTACTTGCCAGCGAAAGACTTTTTTTTTGAAGTTCCAGTGAAAGGCTTGACACAATGCGGAAACAAGAAACAGTAGCGAAACACGCGTAGCGAAAAGGTACGCGGGAAATGGCCCAATAGCTTCTTGCGGGGGCGGGGGTAGGCGGAGCGACGACTTCCGTCCGCGTACCGCGTAGTATAGGAGCTCCCGAAAGACTACGCCCCCTGCACGATTTGACATGATAGGTTACATGCTCCCTAGTCTGGAGCCCAGCAATACCTCTGAACCGATCGAGCGGCTACCCCAAGTCTAGGATATGAGCCCACGCCACTGACCTTGGCAACAAGTTAAGTTCCAAACCCTAATTAAAGCAGGTTTTTTCTGGACACGGTGTTTTGACTCGTGGGTCTAGATGCACCCGTTATAAAAAAGTTTTTTAACTATATTTTAAAAAGGTCAAGAAAAAATTCGGGTGTACATCCACACATTTTATGTTTGTACAAAAAAATTCGCCAAAAAAAGACAATTTTTGTGTGCTGTGCAAAAAAGATAAAATAATGTCTCGTACAAAGTCATTTTGAAGCACCGTGATTTTTTTTTACACAACCCACAAAAAATGTCATTTTTCGCAAAACTTCGTGTGTCAACATAAAATATTCAGATGTACACCGGAGATTTTTGTTTGAATTTTTTAACATTTTGAAATATGTTTTTTAGGTAGTTGGATCATCTGCTCCTACTACCAAAACAGATTTCCGGTTTTTCCTGTGCTACCTTTTTTTACAGTAAAAAAACAGCTCGTGTGATCGTTCCGATATGGGACAAAAGACTCAGCGGGTTGCATTCGAGCGATCGCGGCTGGCTCGTGTAGCCCGAACTGTGCGTGAGCACTTTGCGGCCCAAATAACTGGGCCTAACAAAGTGAAGAGCTCAACATCTGGGGGAGCTCCTTTACTCCGCGGTAGGCGGACAGAAACAAACTTCGCGTAACCCCGCCCTAGCACGATGCTATATGGGCTTGGCCCAGTTCGCTCCGCGTCCGTTTATTTTTTTCGAGAGAATACCTTATTTGGCCCTTTCTTAAAATGTCTTCCCTATATAGCCCTAGAAAAAAAAATCTTTCAAATTTGACTTCTTAATTTCATTTATTTCCTAATATGGCCCTATTGTGCATTTTGAGCACTTTAAACACTCTTTTGCCTCTGATAAATTATGTGAAAAAAAGGAAGAATTGTGTCTGTACCATTAAAAGATCATGTCTTTAGGTTTATACCATAAAGAAATCAGTCTGTTGGTTTATACCATCCAAAGGTTACAGACCATTTGATACTTCCGTGAAGTCTTCGTTAGTGCTTAACGTGGATCCATCAATAAAAAAAACTGAACAACATCAATAGGATCGATCCCAGGCAGGCCGCAGGAGCAAGACCAAGCAGTGGCGGCCGGGCGATGGGGACGAACAAGAGGAGGGCCACGGGGAAACCATGCGTGGGAGACGAGCCCGTGCTCGACGTAGGGGTCACGCCGCCGCCGCGTCGGGGAGGTCACAGACCGCGCGGGCTAGGGAATCGGCCGAACACCAGAGCGGTGACGCGGCCGCCGTGCGTCCACGCCTTGCTGGCCAGCCAACGCGCTTGACGAGCCCGCGAATTCCGACCGCCGTCGCGGTCTCACTCTCACCAACCCCGTCCCCTTGCAACGCGCCAATGTGCTGCGTGCCTGCGTGTGCCGTTCACTTCCTGGAGCGCCGCTCGGAGCTGGGAGTGCAGATACGGTGGTCGGGCTGCCGGTCATTGGTGCGGCGGCCGTCTCGGTGCTGATGCTCTGCTTTCGATCTGGATGCTCTCAGCGAGCCACTCGACGAGGTCTTCCAACCTGGGCGATTGGAAGTAGTACTCCTCGTGGAGTATTCAAGCCTGATGCAAGCATGCATCTTTGGCATCTCCAGCCGTTCGGCCCCCCCCAGGCCGAAAAACGGCGCCTTTTTGGACGGCTGGGGGGAGCGCCGGCGCAATTCGACGCCCTGGGTTCGGCGTTTTCCCAGTCGCCGAACCCAGGACGCCCCCAGCCGGCCAATTTTCGGCCAAGTTTTCAACATACAAATCAACACTTTCGGCCAACTTTCGGCATACAAATAGTTCAACATACAAATCCACACACAAATAGTTCAACATACAAATCAATAGACAAATAGTTCAACAATGCAAGCAAATAGAACAAACTAGGCGTCGGCATGGCCATTGCCTTTGCGCCTCCACAGGTGCTCCACCAGATCATTCTGCAGCTGTGTATGCACCGTCGAGTCTCGAATCTCCTGACGCATAGTCATGAAGTTTGCCCATGTTGCCGGCACCTGGTGATCCACATCTGCAAGAGGACCCTGCCTGTAGTACTCAGTGTCAGCCACCGGCTCATCCCGCTCGCTCTCAATGATCATGTTGTGCAAGATCACACAACTGTTTATCACCTCAGACATGTTGGCCTTGGACCAAGTCAGAGCTGGGTACCGGACAACAGCGAATCGAGACTGCAGCGCACCAAATGCCCGCTCAACATCCTTCCTGCAAGCCTCCTGACACTTGGAAAACCAAGCTTTCGCGCTTCCTGGCACAGGGTTGGAGATGCTCTTCACAAATGTTGACCACTTCGGGTAGATGCCATCTGCAAGGTAGTAGCCCTTTGTGTACTGGTGGCCATTGATCTCATAGTTCACTGGAGGGGCATGACCTTCAACAAGCTTGGCGAAGACATTCGAGCACTGCAACACATTGATGTCGTTGTGAGTTCCTGGCATACCAAAGAAGGAATGCCAAATCCATAGATCATGTGTAGCCACGGCCTCAAGAATCACACTGCACTCTCCTTTGTGGCCTTTGTACATCCCCTGCCATTCAAATGGACAGTTCTTCCATGCCCAATGCATGCAGTCGATGCTTCCAAGCATCCCAGGGAAGCCTCTTGCTTCATTGGTGGCCAGGATCCGGGCAGTGTCATCCGCATTGGGCGATCGCAAGTACTTTGGCCCAAACACTGCCACCACTGCCCTGCAGTACCTGTTCAAGCTTTCAATGGCGCAAGACTCGGACATGCGTGGGGTTCTCGGCGAAGTAGTCGGAGTAGAGGATGCAGTAGCCTTCGTAGCGCTGCCTCGGCTTGCTCTTGCGGCGGCCGGGCTTTGAGCCACTACGCCGCGGCTTCGCCTTGTCGAGCAGGCCGGCAAGGCAGGCGAGGACGAGCAGGTGCTCTTCATCGTCGATGTCGGCCTGGGCTTCCTCGTCGAGCAGTTCGGAGGAGGGGAGCCTTCCCCGAGGGCCTTCTTTGCGGCGAGACGACGGCGGGGGGAGGAGGGGCGGCCGGCGGTGGAGGATTGGGCGAGATGGCGGCTTCCTAGCTAGCTGTATGCGGCGGAGGTGGGGAGGGGTGGTACCGGCGGCGACATCGCGGCGACGCGAGAGATGGGGAAAGAACACGGCGTGGGGGTGGGATATGCGCTATCACGCCGACAGCGCTGGCCCACGCGCGCTTTTCTCCCCCCAAGCCGAACCCGGTGGGCTGGGTTTGGCCTGGGAACGCCGGCGCTAGTTTCCGCCGATCCGGCGCTTTTTGGGCTCCTGGGGGGCCGACTGGGCGAAAAAAAACGGCGCTCCCAGGCCAAAACGGCGCTAAAATCGGCCCTGGGGGCGCTGGGGGGGACGGCTGGAGATGCCCTAAGCAGAGAAATTACAAGAAAAGTCAACCATCTCATGAACTAACAGTCAGCACAGACAGATCAGGGCAAATAGGGGGAAATAGCAACAAGGACGAGGCGAAGCTCCTGGCTAGATGGGCTAGCTCCTGGGCGAGACGCGGGCGACCTGCCAGGCGTGGCGGTCGAGCTCCTCGTGAGGCGGGCGAGCCGGCCGCCGCCAGAGCTGCCTAGTTATGGTATAGCTGTCGGTGCATTTTATTCAGTTTACTCAGTCAACACAGTGCCATAGAGGACCAGCCTGAATTTTTTTGTCACATAATTTATCAGGAGTAAAAGAGTCTAATTTTATTTTCTAGGGTCAAATAAGGAAGACGATTTTAAGAAGGGGCCAAATAAGGAATTCTCTCTATTTTTCTGTTTCGCTGTTTTTGACGTTTGGAACATATTTTGAAATTCAAAATCTGAACAAAATTCAAATCTAAACATTTTTCGAAATCAACAATTTTCGAATCTGAATTTTTTTCGAATCTGAACAAATTTAAAAATAATAAATTTCAAAAATAAACAAATTTCGAATCTGAACAAAATTCAAAATTTGAACAAATTTGTAAATGAACAAATTTCAAAAATGAACAATTTTCGAATCTAAACAAATTTCGAATCTAAATTTTTTTTTCAAAATTTGAACAAAATTTGTAAACAAACAAATTTAAAAAATGAACAATTTTCGAATCTGAACAAATTTTGAAATTAACAATTTTCGAATCTGAACAACTTTTGTAAATGAACAAATTTCGAAAATGAACAATTTCCAAAATGAACAAATATTGAAAATGAACAAATTTTGAAAATGAACAATTTTTCAATCTGAACAAATTTCGAAAATGAACAATTTTCCATATGAACAAATTTTGAAAATGAACAATTTTAAAATCTTTTCTTTTTTGAAAATGAATACAAAAAGAAAGAAAAACGAAAAGAAAAAGGAAAACAGAGAGGAAAACCAAAAAAAATGAGACAGGAAAAACTAAATGCTGCAGGCTAGAAGGGGCCGGCCCATTTATAGCGCGGGGGTACGCGATGGTTTGTCCCGCTCGCGGTACGCGATGTATAGGTTTTACCAACATTTGGACGCGACCTAGGTAGACTCCAATGAGCGCGGATCGAATCCTAGGTCCAGCCGAGCTGTTCGGTCATCGAATATTTGTGTTGCGGCCGAGCACGAGGAGCTCTGCGCCCTCTTCGACCCTCTACGCCGTTGAGTCTCATTTGGCAGGTTTTCGCGGGTTTAAGTGGTCAGACGGGACGCTGTTTAACTATGTACACTAGCAAAATGACCGTGCGTTGTTATGACCGACCAAAAATTTAATGATTAATATTTGATAGGACAAGACCGTGCATTGCAACGGGTTAAAAATGATAAATACCCTTGTCTTGCTATGAAATCACTAACGTCTACTCCCACCGTACCAAAATATAAGATGTTTTACATATTTCAATACAGACTACATAATTTATGTAGTCCGTATTGAAATATCTAAAACATCTTATATTCTGGTACAAATGAGTATATCATAAATTGATAAATACTCGTGCGTTGCTATGAAATGACTTTACTAAAGTCTATATCTGATTGCGTATCGCCTCTATATGAATCATGTGTTGTTTTTATCTTAATCGTATTTTTTGCGAGGCTCCATCAATTATCGGTGTTGGCTTATCAAACATCTCTTTCTACACATTCCACGTTACTCACTACATGAATTTTAATTTAGTGTCACGACCGAAAGAAAGAGTTGGCGGCTAGTGTCTTATAGGTGTCAATGTTCATCTCATAGGCTACGCGCTTGTTGTTGTCCACCTGGCTAGGCCTCGACGCACGGTTGTTGTCCACACATTTGTCGTCGTCAAGAATGTCAATCAAGACGTGGGCGTAGCCGCATGCATTGTACCACGCGAGCACCTCCTCGTCCGCAACGTCCTCCACCGCGAGGGCGGCCAAGGCGGTGGCATGACCTAAATTTCCCCCATAATCGATCGACCCGCATAAGCTTAAGCTTAACCTTTGTTCGTCCTTTCTTTTAATCTTTATTTTTATTTGATACATTGCTTTATACTTTATTGTTAATTTGTTTTCATTCAATCTACTATTTTAGACTCAGTTTTTAATGATCTAGATTCAGCAAAGTATTCAGTCGAGTCCCCGCTATAAATGTCATGAAGAAATGGTATCAAGCACTTCCCTGTGTCATTTAGCTGTGTGCTGAATGCAATCCCTAACTGTCTTATCTTGTGATGTCAAAAAGAAAGTCAACATGGCTGCTGCTCTGCAAGAAACGTGGTGGCTCGACAACAGGGTTCCGTGGCGGCTAGGATTATCGCCCGGTGCTTCTCGAGACCCAACGAGAGGTAGGCCTGTTGGTTTCCCCCTCGCAAGATTGACTGTCCTTGAATCTGCCGTCCAGACAAACTTTAGTGAGATATCACAAAAAGTAAACTATGCATACCGTACGCCATTAATGGTAACTAACTTAGTTGTGTACAACTCCGGGACTCCAAGTACAGTACTGAGTGATGCAGCAAACGAGAGTTTCCCAACAAGAGTGTCTTGGTGTTTTATATCGATCCTTATGGAGCAGCAACTTCTCATTCCTCCCCTCCAGCAACTCCTACAAAACAAAGAGAAATCGTCAATCGCGTGAGTGTTAGGTACGCGGTTATTAGGATGAAATTGAAAAAAAGTACAGTAAACCAAACGCAGGTTTTTGTTATTTCGGAATAAATAACAGATGAAAATAAAAGGTACAGTAAAGTAAAATAAAAGTGTTTCTAATATAAAAGAGGGACCAAGTTTCATGGCTTCAACCGACCTCTCTATCTTAGGCATGGTGGCACGAATATAGCACTGAAATACAAAGTAAATGTTGATGCAACAGTTATTAAATGCATGATTGTGTTTCTTATGGGAATCACGTTCTTACATAGAGTTGATTCAACACAACCATCTGATACTCCCTAATCAAGTGGGTTTATTCGTATGCTCAGACTTAAGTGTAAATATTGTCTTAGGTAAAGTGACATGATGTTTGATGATCTCGTGCGTTTCCCTTGAATTAACAACCGCTGCCTTTAATGTCACTAGGTACACTAAAAGATATCACACCCATTATCCCTAGTGAGATAGATGTGGAAAGGTGAAAACCTTGGAATATCCCAGATTTTTTGTCACTATCCAGGTGCTACTACCAATCTGTTCCAACTAATGCACACGTTTTCCCTCCAAGCCCAAACATACTAGTGTGATCAGAAAAAGCATACAAGAACGGGGTAATAATATATATACATCTACAAAAGAAAACATAATAAGAACTAAAAATTGCATCTCATTACTCATCTCACAATCAAATATATCCACCAAGATGATAATACAGACCATAATCATGTAAAGCGACTCATATGGTTTTATAACGTGAGAGTACATATAGAGAGATTGATCAAGCAACTGCCGCAAACCCATAGACCGAGGGTGGACTACTCCCTTCTCATGGTGAAGACGAAGACGAATATGTTGGAGAGGCCGGAGAGCCAACCAGATGCGATTCCAGCTGCGCTTCCCCTTCCAATCTTTGCCTACGGGGACCTCATGTTTCTCTGTTTTTCGGGTGTTTATCTGTTTGTGTCCTCTTGTAAAATTTGTGAAACCACAGATTTTATAGATCATTTTACGTCACAACAAAGGCGGTGGCAAAACATGTGGATTGATCGGACGGTTAATGGGCTAGATGCCCCCCTTGGCACGTCCAGGGTAGCCCGAGGGTGGACTACTCCCTTCTCATCGTGAAGGCGAAGGCGAATACGTTGGAGAGGCGGAGACCAACCAGAGGTGATTCCAGCAGCAGCACCCCCCCCCCCCTACAATCTTTGTCGGCGGGGACCTCATGTTTCTATGTTTTTTGGTGTTTATCTGTTTTCGTCCACCTCCTCTGAGAATTCACGAAACCACGACTTGTATAGATGGTTTTACGTCAGAGCAATGGCGAAACATGTGGATTGATTAGGCGGTCGAGGGGCCGGATTACCCCTCGGTGCGTCTAGGGTAGACCGGCACACCAAGGTGGCTATATGCCGCCTCATGCCTACTCTGGACTTCGTCTTTGTGTCAAAATATCCGTCTTTCCAAAAGGCGACTTGCCAAAAATCTTAAGTCCAACTGATGTCTGGAAGGTTCCTGAAAGTGAAAATACGAAAAAACAAAGTTTCCTGCCTTTGAGAGTCCAATACAAAAATAATGCGATTTTGTGGGAAATTCGTAAATCATTAAAAATTGTGGTATAATGATGTGATAAGATGAAACTATGATGTATAAAACCATAATAAATTATAAATTCCGTCGATGCATTTCAAAACATATCCACATCCCAATCTTAATTTGTATGTGTGTGTCCAAATTCGAGTTAATATGGGCATTCCTAGCTCTCTAACAGTAATAAGTAGGTGATAATCTGTGAAGCACATGGACAAAAGATATGCAAGTTTTGTGAATATTTAGGAATTATATTTGTAAATTTGTTTCAAACAAAGAAATATCATTGAAATTTTTGAAAATATGAATGAAAAAAGCGAACTTTCTGAAATGTCTCCTAATAAGAAATGTTTCTGAAATTTATTGAAATATGGCTGAAATAACTGAAATATTTGTGAAATCTATGTGGAGTGTTTCTGGAGTAGATCAAAATATGTGTGGACTAATTTAATTTTTTCAATATACTTGCAAACTTTTATAAGAAAACAATATCACTGAGAATACTGATTTTTTTTGGAAGCACATTTTCGTCTCTCTTCTTCTTATCACGCTGAACAGCAGTCCACAAGAATACTTACTCCAACACATCCCAGCACAACTCGGCCATCTGCAAATCGCAGCTCTTTCTTTTTTTCCTTTCGAATGAGGACCCGGTCATCTGCAATCATATCAAGTTTTTCTCTCTATCCATGTACAAAATTGCACTACCGTTCATATTCTAGAGCTCCGAAAAAGATCTTGAAGGCACAACACAACCTGAGAAGTTGCAGTTCGTAGGGCGACAGGCAGGCAGTAGTCATAAACCAAGTGTTCGTTCATCCATCGAATCTTACGCGTGTCATGCTGTTATCCCATCCAATTTGTCCTACCGGACTGTTCCTAGCTAGCTATCCACAGCGAGCGAGCACCCGGCCACATTGATCGCCCCCGTCACCGTCCCCGTCCCCCACACGCCGACGGGAACAAACCTCGCGACAGCGACGGCCAGGCGGACCTCCCCGGCAGCCCGTCATCCACTGAATCCCCTACCGCGCTCCCGTGGCCGCACACCCGCCCCGAAAAATCTCCTCCCCTCTGCCCGTACGTCGCCGTCGCCGTCACCACCAGCACCACCACACACCGGGGACGCGTCCCCACGATGCACCATCGCTGGCGCTGCCGGCGTGCGTCCATCGGTGGCCACAAAACGGGAGCGCGAGGGCGAGACGACGTCCGTGAGTCGCCCACGGGCAGGATTGCATTATCCTCTCTCCCTTTGCTTCCTTTCTTTCTTTCTCTCAGCCGCTCTGCTTCGATTCTGCAGGGTCCTGGATAGATTGGTAGCTACATCCAGCTGCTCTGCTATTGGGAGGCGCCGCACCTGAAGGTTGGTTGATCCTCCTTCGTCTTTTGCTCTTTTTTCGGTTGGGCTGTGCATGTAGCTGTGTCCTTTCATGGTAGGTTTGGTGCTTTCCTTTTATGTATGTGCTTGCCGTTTCTGTACTGGCGTTCTCTGCCAAAGGTGTGGAGTGTTCGGTGCTCCATTGGTCCGGTCTGGATAATGGAACAGTGAGGGTATGTTCCATGTACTACCTGCTCTACTGTACTGTACTATCAGGCTCAGCATGTTACAACGTACGAGTAGTTTATTGGCTTGTCTCCACTCACAAGGCAGAACTGTTGTTGTTTCTTCAAATAATAGGCTTGAATTAAATCGCATGTTCGATTTGTATGGAGAATCCTACTACTAACTAGATTGGTAAGAGTAGAAAGTGGTGGCTCCCATCACCTCTTCTTGTGAAAAAATCCTCAAATGTATGCGACATCTGAGGCAATTCCTCTGCATTCTTTCTGTTCCTTCTCCACAATTTTCGGCTGAATTTTATGACAAGATGACAACAATTGTGTCTTCTGCAATTCTTCGTTGAGAAACTGAAACTTCTGTTCTTCAGTGCAGCTAGTAATTCAGCAGATGGCTGGCCGACCATAGTTGCACCGCTGATCAAACCAGTTTCGCCACCGGCGTCTCGCAACAGCTAGCACGTGACGCAACCATGGCGGGCGCGAGCACCTCGAAAGACGCGGTGGAGAAGTGGATGGCGTTCCCGTCCGGGTCCGCGAGGAGGACACTAGCTTCACCCTCCCGACGCCGCCCTCGCTGCTGTCCGGCTCCAGCGGGAAGGAGATCGTGGAGGAGCCTGGCGGCTCGGACGGCAAGCAGCAGCAGCAGGGGTGGTGGCCCAAGCCGCCGGAGCAGCAGCAGCGCGGGCGCGCGAGCGGCACCGGCATGGGCAGCGCCAAGTCGTCCATGGAGGGGCGCGCGTCGTACGAGGCGATGCCGCGGGTGTCGCAGGAGCTCAAGGACGCGCTCTCCAACCTGCAGCAGACCTTCGTCGTCTCCGACGCCACGCGGCCCGACATCCCCATCATCTACGCCAGCGCCGGTTCTACACCATGACCGGCTACTCCGCCAAGGAGATCATCGGACGCAACTGGTACGTCCATCGTACGTCCTCTTCTTGATTATGTGTGTGATGTGATGCATTATCTGAGGAGGAGCTCTGCCTCTGCTCTGTGTTCAGCCGGTTTCTTCAGGGCCCGAGACGGACCAGAACGAGGTGGCCAAGATCAGGGACGCCGTCAAGGCCGGCAAGAGCTTCTGCGGCCGGCTGCTCAACTACCGCAAGGACGGCACCCCGTTCTGGAACCTCCTCACCGTCACCCATCCGCGACGATAACGGCAAGGTCATCAAGTTCATCGGGTAATTGATCAATTCAGCTCCGGTCCTTCTCGCCTTGCTACTCCAACAGTCCAGTGCACTCTGCTCTTGCTCGTGCCGTGCTCTGATTTGCATGGGATCGATGCGCAGGATGCAGGTGGAGGTGAGCAAGTACACGGAGGGGCTGAGCGACAAGCAAATGCGGCCGAACGAGCTGCCGGTGTCGCTCATACGCTACGACGGTAAGCCGACGCACTCGCGCGAAACTCTGCCTTAACTTGCCATCGTCTCTCTCGACCGGCGCTGATAAATTCTCTACACTGCTCGGTGGGAACGCAGACCGGCAGAAGGGGAAGGCGATGTCGTCGATGACGGAGGTCGTGCAGACGGTGAAGACGCGTCGCGCGGACTCGCCGGAGCGGGACCCGCCCAAGGCCAGCGACGCGGACAAGATGGCCGGTGTGGCCAGCTCGCCGCTCTACACCCCCGCCACGCCGTCCGCAGGCGGCTACAAGTCGCCCCATTGGGACCTGAAGAAGGAGGAGACGCGCTGAGCAAGATGATGAGCGGTCGCAAGTCGGCCGCTCCTCCCTCATGGGGTCAGTCGACGATCAGTGCCTCCGCCACTGTACATTTACTACACTGAATAAAATCTTGTCCTCGCAGTTGCTGATGCTGTATGTAATTCTTGGCAGGTTCAAGGTGGGGAAGAGGAGCTCGGTGGGGAGCAGGGAGCCGGCGGTGGTAGAGGCCCCGGAGGTGAAGATGACGGTGGAGCGCACGAACAGCTGGGAGCGCGCGGAGAGGGAGAAGGACATCAGGCAGGGGCTCGACCTGGCCACCACGCTCGAGCGTATTGAGAAGAACTTCGTCATCACGGACCCAAGGCTCCCGGACAACCCAATCGTAAGTGGCCGTAAGCTGAAATGGGTGTAATCTTGTTCATGGAAAAGAGGCAAAGAGCACGCACAATTTTACACTGACCGAATTGTCCAACCGACCTTTTTTTTTTGGCAGATCTTCGCGTCTGATAGCTTCCTGGAGCTGACAGAGTACACGCGAGAAGAGATCCTGGGGAGGAACTGCAGGTGAGAAAAAAAAAAGTATCTACAGATCCTTGAATAGTAGTAGTTCGTTCTGCGAATAAACCCTGCTTCAAGATTTTTGTTTGATAACTGCGCATCTCATTAACCCTAACCACGGATTAAAAGCAAAACATGGTGTTTTTGGTTTTTGCCCACGTTCACCCTACCACAATATTACTCCTTCCGTTTCATAATTCTTGTCTTGGTTTTAATTCAAATTTGACTGGTTGCTTAATATATCCACCAACTTATGTACAAACTTTCACAAGTCTCGCGATGATGCCGAAGGAAACATCACCATGATCGGACGGATATGAGACTAGAACAAAAGAAACAGACAAAATCCAAGGCGTTGGAGAACATCATTCTTTAAGCGCTTCCTCCACGAGAGTCTAAACCTATCTACATGTCCAACATGATCACCAATGGTTTCACCCTCTCCCTCCGCCGGAGCTATTAGCAGAGGGGGTCAGAACACCAGTAATGCCGACGTGCGACGGTGGTGTGAAGGTCTGCCCCCTTCTCTGCCTTTGTGAAAAAGAGAAAATGAAAGAGGTTGGTAGTACAGCTAGATAAATAAAAATCGATAAAGGTGCTACAGGGCCCCCAATTTCCATTGAAATTGATAATTCTTCCAGATATGTTCCACACAATACCTCATTACACATAAATCCAAGATCAACCTTCTCAGACTCTTTAAAAACCAGCTAGATAATTTCCTTGCTTAAAGATTTGTTTCCATACTAATTCAATCGCTCAAGGACATAAACCTCCCTAAATTTTACCTAAAGCACCACAAGTTTGTCAAAAAAGAAAATTGGAGCAGCCGACAGTAATGCCGTGATTCAGAAAAGAAGCTGTTTTAGAAACTGGAAAATAATTTTGTTTAAGGGTACGAACTAGAAAATAAATACTAGAAGTTGTTTTTTTGTGGTAAGTTGTTTTTTTTTCGAGAAAGTTGTTTTTGTTGAGAATATAGAAGTTGTTCTTCTGAATGGTGACTGTGGGCTAGTCCGGGACGGAGTTCAGTGGGCCGGCCACGACATGAGTGGCCACGGGATAGCACTTCTGACTGGTCTGCGGAGCTCTTTTTTTTATACTAGCACAAAAAATAATTGTCCCGCTAAAATAAAATTCCAAAAAAAGAAAAGGAAAAAAATGCAGAGCCTGAGCATAACGATGCCGTACGGCAAGCAGCGCCACCGCCCCATGGCGGAGGTCGCCGCCACGGCGCGAGGTGGAGGCCCTCCATACTCTGGGCCTGGTACCCAGCCATTGGCCGTCACCACCTGCCTCCCGCCCCACGTCGATTCGCCGCGGGGCACAAAACCCTCACATCCTTGATGGGGAATCGCCGCTCCTGTCGCGGCCGCCGCCGCCGCAGAGTTCCCACAACTCCCCAACGCCTGGGAGGGACCATTTCCCCCCGCTATACTATGTGTGATAGGCGTTGCAGCCGCCTCTTCTCCTTGGCCATGCCCCTGGGTGATTGCGTATGTGTGGATTCTGTTCCATAGCATTTGCCAATGCTAGTTCTTTTTCCCCCTCTCAGTTTCGTCCATTTCTATTAGTCTGTTAGATGATTCAACGAGATTCTGCTGGTGCTTGCAGATTCCTTCAAGGGCCCGAGACCGACCAGACCACTGTTGACAAGATCAGGGAGGCCATCAGGGAGCAGAAGGAGGTCACCGTCCAGCTAATTAACTACACCAAGAGCGGTAATTTTGCTTCATCTCCTGGTGACAGATTCCTTTTGACTGCCATTATCGCTGCACGAGTTACATTTAATTCTGCTCCTTTTTGGCAGTCGGTTGTTAGGATGTTGTCGCATTTTTTGTTGAATTCTAATGTAGTTTGAATTTTTCTGATCGTACCTGCTTTTGCTTGATGTGGAGCAGGGAAGAAGTTCTGGAACTTGTTCCACCTGCAACCTATGTGGGACCAGAAGGTTAGCTGAATGTCACTGCAATGCTGAATTTGTTCTGGAGCTTGCAATCTTACATGGACGGGGTTAACATGCTGTGGTAATGATTGTGTATTTGCATTGTACTATGGATGTAGGGGGAGCTTCAATACTTTATTGGCGTGCAACTTGATGGAAGCGATCATGTGGAACCCCTCAGGAACCGTCTCTCGGAGACCACTGAGATACAGAGTGCAAAATTGGTAGGTCGGCTTAGCTTGAATATTCTCCATTTCAAGAATGTGAAACTACAGTTGGTTCAGAAAATTTTGTGTTTGAAAAAAATGGATAATATGAACTACAGATCTAGTCTTAAGGTCCATGGCTCTATTTTGTGATGATTTCTATTCGAAATTTAAATGCAATATTCCAAAAATATACTGCATATTGTCTTTGCAAGCAATGTGGACTGTAATGCTGGTTCTGTAGTAAACAGTCTATATGTAAAAACCTAGCAGTCACATGTTGTTCCTTTAAAACTTGAAGTGTGCTAACTATTTGTAGTATGAGATCTAACCAGGTCAAAGCTACAGCAGGCAATGTAGATGAAGCAGTCAGGGAGCTTCCTGATGCCAACTTGGTAAGGTACATCTACTTTTTGATGTTTCGGTGTTGCTAAAGGCATCTTCACTCAATGTTGCTTTGGCAGGTTTTGTTCTTGATTGATAACTTGTGAAAGCAAATTTAATGACCGAAATAAATTTCTTAGTTTTTTGTGAAAGCAATCAATATTCAAAAATTCACAACATGAAGATGCAAATAATTTCTGCGTTCTGTCTACCTTTTGGTTCAGATATTGTAGAAACAGATGCTTCTTGATTTGCGCTTAACTTCGGTTCAGATTCATCTTTTTTTTTTACGGGCAGATTCACTTTTTTGTTTGCTTCACTTTTTAGTTACTCCCATGATCCCTCCCTGCTGGAAAAATAACCGGTGATCCCATCTACTAGCAGCTTGAAAGTTTAACAGATGAATCAATTTTGTTGACTTGTCAGCATAACAATATTGAAGCCTAAACATAACGGGGTTACGGGTACGGCAAACAAAGAGAAAGTGACACACTATACGTCTATATACCACGCATACTCTCTATTGTGTATGTAAAAATAAATAAAAAATTGTTTTTTAAACGAGAGGGAGATTTTTGGCTCCCGAGCTCCAGTGCATCCGATTTTTGTAAAATTGTATTTTAAAATAAAATAAAAATATTAAGTGAATACATATACATGCTATCTACATATCTGCATAATTTTGTTTAATAATACGCTCTATTTGAGGCTACACAAAAATCACAAAATCATGGCTTGAATAAAACTAATTTTACTTCCTATATTTTGTTTTTTATAGATCACGCATGGAAATATATTTCTTCGAAAATTTGGTCGTACATACTAGACATGTATATGTACTTGCATGATTTGTTTTAGCATTTTGTGAGACGTAAACATAATTTTTTGATTAAAAAACGGGGTGCAATGGAGCTTGGGAGTAGGAAGTGTTTTTTGCATCCAACCGAATCATCAGACAAGATGTTTCTTGTAGAGACGTGCGTGCACGTGCAAGGCTACTAGTAATACAAATGCAAAGATGCAACACGAGGCATAATATCTTAAAATTTAATGAAATGCTGGCTTGCACATTGGACTGATTAGATGGGCCGCTCCTTGCCGTACACAACAGATTATGTTTCCCAGAATATTGTGGAAATAATTTTGTTAAATTAGAATAGAGACACTAAAATGGTGATAATGGTACATTTTATAAATGTCTTGGAGCACTTTATTTGTGTAGCCAGTTCTTTGTCATTTGGTGGGACATCACACTATCTGTTGCTTTCGCAGAGACCGGAGGATCTGTGGGCTCTTCACTCACTACCTGTTTCTGCAAAACCTCACAAACGGGACAACTCTTCTTGGAAAGCTATAGAAAAGGTGCGTTCTATCTGCTATTTTACAAGAGGTATTTTGTATGATTGCAGTAGAAATAGCAGAGTCATTGTCCCAACCTACATGATACCAGAATACATTGTATATATCAAACTGTCCCAGCCTAGGTCCAGCCAAACATTTCTGTATAGATAATGTATGAGAATTATAAACAAGAGATGGGCTTGTATGGACCTAGGAGCAGCAGCTCCAGTGTCCAAGACCCTGTGATGGCAACAAGATTTGAGTCATCATTCCGTTTAATGTATGTAATAAATGATAGAGTTACACGGTATCCATCATGGAAAAAAACCCAGTTTATCAAGGATCTTTACTTTCATAGTTAATCAAGATTGCATGCCTCTCAAGATGAGGAGGTATGATTTGACAGCATTAGAAACCTTGGAGCTGCTGCTCCCAGGTTCAGCCAAACATAGTCTTTAGAAACAAGAGAACCCATGTCCTTCGAATATAATAACATGGGGATGCATATAGTGCTTTAAGATGTGTTGTTACCTTATAGTGTGGGACTGATGGAAGCTAAAATCACTTAGCTCCCTTCTAATAAGGTTGTGCTTCACACACACCCAACTCACTCTCTTACACAGTCACACCAGGAACATATGAAGCTCTATGTATCTTCTCATATCACACAAGCTTAGTTTTCTTAGAAAGGGGTACATCCTTATATAGGCTATATAGGTCGGTTACTGTTCACTGAACAGTAGGTCGGTTCAGTACTCTAGAAGCTACTACATAACTGCAGAATTTTACTTCTACTAGGAAAATGCATGTCCGTGCGTTGCAACGGGCCGATGAAACACTTTAGTAATTTATTTTTTTACACGTTGTAAATTGGTTATTTTGTTCTCGTAAATAAGCTTGGTTAAAAGTTGTTAAATATGTAGGATTTTGATACCGATAGACAGATTACTTTTTTCTGGACATTTTGATGTATTGGAAACTTTTTTTGAATTACAGATCAAAAGTTATATATTATACAATTTTGGACATTTTTCCGAAATGTCTGGAATCGTTGAAAGTCTGACAGGGGGACCCGCATGTAAGGGTTTTAGTAATTACTGAAAAATATAATGGTTCAGGACTGCGGGTTAATTTCCCTATTCGGCAGGGGTTTTTCTGTAAGCGCGCGGCGCAGTAGCAGTTGCCTATGGACCGCGGATTAATTTCCTTGTTTGTCGGGGGGTTTTCTGTAAGCGCGCGGCGCAGCCTCCTTTGCACAGGGGACTGCGGCGTAATTTCTTGTTTTGTTGGGGGGTTTTCTGCAAATTGCGTCACCTCCTTTAAGCTGGGGACTGCGGTGTAATTTCCGGTTTTGTGGGTTTTTTTTTGCAAAACTGACGACGAACGACGGACGAAACGAAGAAAGCTATCCTTCCTTTATTAGTAGTATTTACTTCTACTAGGACTCCTACATACTCTAGATACTTCCTGACTAAGCTAGAGACTTTATGCATAGAATATGACAAGATTACTTCTAACAATCTCCCCCCTAATCTTGTCATATCAACTAAGATCCTCTAGTCCAGAACCTGGACCATGCGCTTCATATTTTGACGGCCTCACACCGCCTCATGTCTAGCAACGGCATCGCACCGTGCTTGTCAGCCTCACACTGACTCCATATAAGATGGCATCACGCCACCGATTCGGTTTCACACCGACCTTCCATGTGACAGTGGCATCACACCACAGTCGTCGGCCTCACACCGACTCTTCCACTTGACGATGGCATCACACCAGCGTCATTGGCTTCACACCAACCTTTCCGTAGACAATGGCATCACACCATAATGGTCGGCCTCACACCGACGCCCTCTATGACGATGGTATCACACCACCGCCTGTGCACAGTCTCCAACAGTATCACACCGTTGGACGTGCACTATGAACACCCCTCTCATCGTCGTCAGAAAGAGCCTTAGCAAAGAATGCTTTGTTGTTCTTCTCGGGACACTCATAAGCATAATGTCCAAAATTAGGACAGTTGTAGCACTTTACCTCAGACTTATCCCAAGCCCGGCCACGGCCACGGCCTCGACCTCCACCACGCCCTCGTCCTCGCGAGGAGCTCTCAGCGTTGTGTCTTGCCTTCCACTCTGCACCGGTCAGCAGCAAGGGCTCCTCATCAACATCACCACTTCCTCATAGGCGATCCTCGTGTGCCTTCAGTCGCCCAATGACCTCTTCCATTGTCATGGTCTTGAGATCGCCAAATTGTTCAATGGCCGAGGCAATCTGGAGAAACTTGTTAGGGACAACACGAAGGAACTTCTTGACGGCGTACACCTCCTCAAACTCCTCACCAAGTGCTCGGATCTGGTTTACTATGGTTGTCAACCGCTAGGCGAAATTATCAACAGATTCTGACTCCTTCATGCGCAGCCCCTCGAACTCCGTCTTGAGAGTTTGTACCTTGGCATCCTTCACACGCTCAGCACCCATATGCATAATCTTCAGGGCCTCCCAGGTCTCCTTGGTTGTCTCCTTTCCGTACACTAGGAAGAACATGTCCTCTGGTATCCCTTGGTAAATGGCAGCCAACGCCATTTGATCCTTAGTCTCCTCGGGGGGCACCTTCGGATCTTTTGGCTCAACAGCGTCCCAAAGCCTTTGGGCACGCATTAACACCTTCATCTTGATGGACCATGCCAAGTAGTTGCTTTTTGTGAGCATAGGGTATCGAATGGAAACAATCTCTCCATCCTTCTCCATATCTCACTCGAGCTAACACAACACACAACCTGGCTCTGATACCAATTGATGGAAGCTAAAATCACTTAGCTCCCTTCTAATAAGGTTGTGCTTCACACACACACCCAGCTCACTCTCTTACACAGTCACACCAGGAACATATGAAGCTCTATGTATCTTCTCATATCACACAAGCTTAGTTTTCTTAGAAAGGGGTACATCCTTATATTATATAGGTCGGTTACTGTTCACTGAACAGTAGGTCGGTTCAGTACTCTGGAAGCTACTACAAAACTGCAGACTTTTACTTCTACTAGGACTCCTACATACTCTAGATACTTCCTGACTAAGCTAGAGACTTTATGCATAGAATATGACAAAATTACTTCTAACAGGGACCAATAGTGGTTTATCTATTATGTTTGTTTGGCTCGACTTCCTGGCAAGCATGCTTATAAATGTTAGAAACAAGCAAGGAACAAAAGGGGGATGATTGCTCATTACGCACATTATTTTGAAGTTCTTTTGTTGGCATTGCAGATTGTAGAAACAGGGGAGAAGATTGGCTTGAAGCACTTCAAGCCTGTAAAACCTCTAGGATGTGGTGACACTGGCAGGTACAACTCAGCAGTCTTCTATACTGTATGGTTTTCTAACATTTTAGTTAATCTCCATTTCGTCTGATAGTCTAAAATTTTACAATTTGACTGTATCATCAAAAGTAGTGAAATGCCAAGACAAGTTTTATTTATTTTGGATTAACTAAAATAGCTTTTAACAAAGAGGGGCAAGTAATTTTTGTTGTTGTTGTCTCTTGCTTAAACAAGGATTTCTAATGAGCTTATGTCTAATGGTAATTTCCATATTTGCGAATGAAGTTAGTATATATCATCAGTATTTTCATAACTCCACTCTTATGAAGAGCAGGATGTTCGACTTGTTTTGAGAGTAGAGCACTGCAGGGCTGCAAGAACATTATCTCATTATGAGATTACTTATGAGGATAGGTCTGGTTAATTCAGTAAGCTTGGCCATGTCATGTTTAGTTCTCGTATGTGGTAGCCATCATTTATGGTTTGTCTGAAGTAACTTCAGTGTGTTAGGCGATCCCCCAATATGGAGCTCTGTATTTCTTAATAAACTTTATTACCCTGTTTACACTTAGTTATATGTCTCTTGGAAAATATATAGCACTTTAATTGTATCATTATTTTTTGTTTTCAGTGTACACTTGGTTGAGTTGCAAGGTAGTGGTGAATTATTTGCAATGAAGGCAATGGACAAATCAGTGATGATGAACCGCAACAAGGTAAATTTTATAAATTAATATTCACATGCTCTCTCCTGAGAGGAGTGAGCAAGTGTGAATGGTTGATTGTATTAATCCTATACTGGGGGAGCACAATGACAATAATACCCTTGGCAACTACTCCGTACAACGTAAATATGGTGATAGCAGGAAACCTGCCAATACTGAGTAGGCGAGTACCTAGCATTATTGTCGGCACAGTTCAGTACATACATAATTTATTAATTTCCTTCGCGCAGTTTGTATACTATAAGATAATTTCACATGGATGAATACTATTTACTTATTCCAATACACCTCTTAAGTTTGCTCATTCATTCTACACATGGCTGTATTTTTTAACATCTGTAGCAGTTTCTTTTCTAGCTGAACTAATATTTCGTAAAAGTGGAAAATTATTCATATATTCAGACTTACCACTTAAGCTCGTACGTTCTACAAATAATGTGTGTTCAAAGCTCAGCTACTTAATCCCCCACCCACACCCACACACTCGCACACACACCCACAGTGTGACCTGTAATAGTATAGTCGCACAATGTTGTTTGCCTGTTTTGGTTTCTTACTTTGTTCTTAGCTTTCAGTAGCTTTTATTCAGTTCGTTTTGGTTTTCTGTTTGTTAGACCTTCCTGCCATCTTGGTTTCCTTATGAAAATGACACAAACTTAGGTGTGGGTTCGAGAAAAAAATATTGCTGCCTAATAGAACTCAATGAATTGTTGCATTGATTATCTTAATACACAGGTACACCGAGCTATTATCGAAAGAGAAATATACTCTCTATTGGATCATCCTTTTCTCCCGACATTATATACTTCATTTCAGGTTAGTCCTATGACATGCGACTTATCCGTGTTATATAGTAAACCAAAGCTATAAGATGATTATTTTAAGAAGATTGGAGCCCTTATAGTGCTTAGTGTTAGCCTCCATGCTCGCTAATACTGTATTTCTAAATATATTTTCGAACGTTTATTACTGAATCTTATTGTCTATTTTTCAGACGCCAACACATGTTTGTCTCATAACAGACTTTTGTCCCGGAGGAGAATTATTTGCGGCGCTTGATAAGCAACCCCTGAAAATTTTCAGAGAAGATTCTGCAAGGTGGCTGCTAAAAAATCATAATTAATTATGTTAATAATTAAATTGGAGGAAGCTACTTTCCGTATTAGAAAGTACAAAGCTGATAAGCCAAGAATGAAATAACAAGAAAATTTTGGAAGCTAATTATGATTTCACAATAGTAATGTGCTTGTACTGTTAAGATCTAGCTCCTCACAACCACAAGATTCTCAACTATTTTTGTTCTTCTGTTTTCCAGTATAAGTAATTATTGAGATTTTGCAATTACAAGATCTTATGTTAATAATATGACTCTACTTAGCACTGTAGTAGGTGTACTATTCTACTTATTATTTTCTCTTTTCCTTAGCACTGTTTTGATCTACGTTTTCTGCAGGTTTTATGCTGCAGAGGTTGTGATCGGTCTCGAGTATCTTCATTGCCTTGGTATAGATGTGGCTTTTTCACTAATTATTGATCAAATTTCTTATTAAGGCTGTGCACTAGTAGTGTTTCACTTCTAGATATGTGGTGCTCTACTTGTATAGTTTTTTTAAAGAGACCAATTGGTTTTCTGTTTGATGTATGAGGTATGTATTGCATATTTCTTATGCAGGCATTATATACCGTGATCTGAAGCCAGAAAATATTTTGCTCCAAGCCGATGGGCACATTGTGCTGACTGATTTTGATCTCTCATTTATGACTTCTTCGAAACCCCATGTAAGTTGAGGGAAGTAACTCGAAGGGTTGTTAAAGCTTGTATAGAATATTTGATTGATCCTTATCAGCTACTCCCTCTGTTCCAAAATATAAGATGTTTTTGCTTTTGTCCACATTCACATGTAGCTACATGTATTTATACACGTTTTATTGTGTATATTCACTCATTTGGGTCCGCACCTAGTCAACATGTGAGGGACCTAAAACATCTTATATTTAGGAACGGAGGGAGTAGTGATTTATTTCACCAGTTGGATTAATAGAATATGTTATGTTGATAAGATTAAACCAAAAGCATACTTCATATTCAAGTACCGATCTTAAAATTCGTGGTTTTTGAGCTGAAGATAATAGAATGCCTAATTGTGAAGAACATTTTTATGTAGAGTACTTTTTGGCCTAGATTAAAAGCTGAACTGGACCGCTAGCTGAACCGGAAACGAACCACTATCAGCAACCTTCACAGCTCGATTCAGCTTAGAGACCATCCATTCAACCGGACCTGAAAATGGGGGCAAACCGGCCAGTTTGGACCTGAACAGGTGACCTGGGCCGTCTAGTAGTGAACCATCTGGCCGAAGATTGCAGTCGCTTGCGGCATGTTTCTCATCGAACACTCATACACGTTTGCATCGCTTGCTGAGGTGTAGGCTGTGGTGCACTGCCATTAATATGTACAGCCTGCTTCTCGATCGCCTTGGTCCATCTGACATGGTCCACTTACAACTATGGTGCTCACAGGATCAAGCACAGATAGCAGTCAGCCAGTGCTTGTGTTGCGTGGCCCCTGGCTTGCCATGTCCAGCGCAAGCCCAGTACTGAGCTTGGACTGCATAGTTAGCAAATCTTTCTCACTTACGAAAAAAGTTAGCAAATTTATAACTTCCCTGAACTAACTCTTGTGTATTACTGTAATAAATAATGCCATGAGTACAATATCAGAATTTTTTAAAAGGGCAGCTCAAATGGTGAACCGATTTCCTGATTGTTTGTTCACCTGTTCAACTTTTAAGATTTCTTTTGGTTTCCTTCAATTATATATCTTCAATGTTCAATTTTTTTTCTTTTTTGTGGGAATTTCTAACATTTTTCCCTATTTTTCATATTTATCTTGCTTTTTGTATATAACGGATTGCTGCACAATAAATACTAGGTCAGAACGCTTATGATGCTTATCTTCCTGCAGGTTATAAAGCATTCCACATCATTAAAACGAAGGAGATCCAAAGAATTTCTCCCCCCTTCAGTTGTCTCAGATCCTTCCACTCCATCAAATTCGTTTGTTGGAACTGAAGAGTACATTGCTCCGGTACGATACCTTGCTTAGTCATTGCATCATTAGCTTGTTGGCTTTATTACATGGTAAAATTGCCCATACATGGGTCTTCTTTGAATAAATTTAAATATTATATGGTAAAAAAACTCTTAACTAACATCAGCTATTCTATAAGTACTTTGTAACAGAGATAGTTGAATTGTTTATCTTCCAAAAATATAGTTTTCTAACTAACCTACTTGATGCCGCTGCTATATGTGTTGGTTATTTTAGGAGGTCATCACAGGTGCAGGACATACAAGTGCCATTGATTGGTGGGCTCTTGGTAAGGCAATAACAAACTACTAATTTTATTTTTATGTGACTACCACCAGTGTAGTAATGCATGCGTAAAAAATGGGCAAGTTTGTTTCTTTCCTCTTACTAGGAGTTATAGTAATCCCCTGAAAGATGTAACTGTAAGTAACTGAAATGTCTCAGGGTCAGTTAAATATCATGAAAATAGTAACAGCAATCCATGCACCATTCAGATAAAAACCACAGTGTATTGCCAGTTTGATTCTAACAGATTAGTGGTTGATGACTGTTCCGTCAGTGCTACACCATTTTGTATACTTAACTTCTAGTGGATAAGCATTGTGCTTTCTGTGACGTGGACTGGTAGATATGATCATTTATCTACAACATATTTTGATATTTATTCCACCATAAGGTGATCCTAATAGGTAATATCTCGATAATTATAAAATGTGTTAGAAAAACATGCATTCTTAAGTATCCTCAACCATGAGAGTTTGTGTCATATGCATTATTCTAGTGGTAAGGTGATGGTCGTAGTTTGTACTGAGAGGTCAGCTAACGTCCTTTACATGCTGTAGGAATTCTATTGTATGAGATGTTGTATGGCCGTACACCTTTTCGAGGAAAGAACAGGAAGAAGACATTTTATAACATCCTGCACAAAGATCTTACGTTTCCTAGTAGTATCCCGGTAAGAGTTTTTCTCTTTTTACAAAAACAAGATCTAAGCTTTTAGGTAGGCCAATCATTCTTGCTCAATTTGTTCAAATTTATACTGTAAACCTTTTTCGAGAAAACGCAAAAAACTTTTGCGTTTCATTATACTGTAAACTTTGAGTTTAATTATAATCTGCAGAGTAAGATATACTGTTTAACTGTGTTTACAGCATGGAATGAATAACAACACATCATATCTGTCTTTGACTGCTTAAGTACATAGTATATTTGGGTTGTTTGTGTCAGTTTGTTAACGGAGATACACTTTTCAGGTTAGCCTGGAGGCGAAGCAATTAATCCATGGACTACTTCAGAGAGATCCTTCTTCTCGCATAGGTTCAAATACTGGTGCAAATGATATCAAGGAGCATCCGTTCTTTGAAGACATCTATTGGCCACTTATACGTTGCATGGTGATCTAAAAGTTTTGAGCTACAGAAAACCTCCAAAGGATTGTAATTTACTGTGTTGCTAATAATCTAAATAAACTTGTGCAGAGCCCCCCGGAGCTTGATGTTCCATTGAAACCAATTGGCAAGGAAACTCTACCCCAAGTAAAGCCTGAGGAAGGTGTTCTTGATACATTTTAAGGTGAACGTAGTGCAGGGTGATTCCGCAACTTATTTTGTGTGTCAAATAATATTTTTATCACTGTTATGTAGTTACAAACTTGACAAGTAGCTAACATATCCACAAACTTTGTTGAAACCTAAAAGTATGTACTTGCAAGAAGATGAATAATTGACATCTTTAATGATTAAAAGATAGTCAAACACTAAATATGTATAAAACAAGATTATGGACATACAATTGCATAAGTATGAACATATAACGCTCGAATGCTTGGTCTGTGTACATGTTAGAAGAGTTGGTCTTGCATAATCCAAGCAGGACAATCGTACTGGAAAATATCACTGACAGTGTGCTAGTTTTCTTGATTTATGCTTTTCCTTCTTTGTAGCTGATAATAGTGATTTTTGCAGGACAGATTGCACGACTTCAACATGGTGTAATGGTTGTTCTTAACCATTTACAGTATTAATTTCTTAAGAGGCTTTTGCTTGTCGTGCATGATAGAAGGAAGTATGCCAGTATGGTCTTCAGTGTTTTCTCTTCGAGATGCCTCGAGATCTTGTACATGAGCTGTTCTTTTTGTTAGCTTAGGAGCTTAATGTATCGTGTAAATAGGATATTCTTGTAAAGGTTAACTCTTCCTGGAGATGGTTGGATAAGTTGATGTACATGTCATGGATAATTTACTTTCAGAAGTTTTGAAAGAATTGCTTCTTCTCAATAAAGCTTGTATTTACGAACCATAACATAAGGAGATGACTGATTACTGTTTGCATCTTGTCACTATTTGCTCTTGGTTAACACATTTAAAAAACTAGAAAAATACCCCGCGTGCTGCAGCGGGAATCTTAAAAGAAATTACTATTTTTTTCGATAAAGATCTTAAAAGAAATTATAGTATGAAAGAAAGGATATTTGATGCATGTAATGGAAAAAATTCAAGAATATGGAAGATTTGATTAGAGCAATAGTAAAAAAAACTAAATTTAATTAATATGAAATGTTCGCACATTTAACCGCTAAAAGCTGATGATGTGCCAAATTGATGGCTAAAAGAATTTATATGTGAATAGGTTGCATGTATGTATGAATATCATTTATAAATATGGAATAACATGAATAAATGATATCTCAAATAGTGAATGATGTGGTGATGACATGGATAAATGAATGGCTCAAATAGTGGATGATGTAGACACCTTACGTGTTGGGATAGACTAATTTAATACTCCCTCCGTTCCTAAATGTAAGGCGTATAGTTTTCTGCACGAATATTAAGACATGCGTATTTGGCATATCGTGGATTCATTTGCTTCTCAAAATTTTTAGAAGAGAGGTGTCCCTAATAGCCACCAAATGAAAACAAACCGTAAAATCCCTCTGTTCGAGATTAGGTCTTATTTGTGGATGGCTAAAATTCTCCATAAATCGCAATACACCCTATATTTGGATTTTTCTCAAAAAAACTATATGCCTTACATACAGGAACGGAGTGAGTACATGTTAGTAGAGTTTTGTCTTATAAAAAGTATAGATATCTTATTTGATATATGTATTTCTTTTACTTTTATCGCAACAATGAAAGTCAAATTCATCGTGTTTCCCTTCTGCTCTTGTCCAACATTTTCCAAACATGGCCTTATTTTCCAATATTTTCTGCCATGACCATGATTCCATGAATGCCAAATCCGTCGTATTCGGGTAGCACGGACAACGAGCATGTTAGAGTATCTCCAATAGGTGATGCAAAATAATAAATAACCGCTTTTTTACATCAGCAGGGATGAAAAAGTGGTCTCCAATAGCAGCCCATGATGTGAATTTCGACAAAAAATTCTTAGGGCACGATGTAAAAATTGGCTCAAGTGATGTAACCAGGGGTCGTGCCCTAAAACGCATGCAGCCGCGCACGCGTGTAACCGCCAGGCAGAAACTTCACCTCGCCCGCGCGCCGCCCACCAGCGATGGGCCGCCCACCCTCCCCGCCGCCGCCGCGCCCGTCCTTGGTCTCATCCCCTCCGTTGGCGACCCTCCAGCCCCTCCCGTCGTCGTCATGGAAGAGGTGGACGCGCCTCCGCCTCCCGCCGTCGCGCCCGTCCCTGGCCTCATCCCCGCTGTTGGCGACCCTCCAGCCCCTCCCATCGCCGCCGCCTCCCGCCGCCGCCGCTCCACCGGCCGTGGAAGAGGAGCCGTCGATATCGATCAACGGAGAATAAGATGTTAAGTGATTTGAGTGATTAAAATGCATCTACTGGAAATCTCGTGCCCTCAAATACATCACCTGTTGGAGTTGGACACTTTCGGTGATGTAAAAATCACATTTTGTGATGTATATTTTACATCACGTTGTTTTTTTGCTGTTTTTTTTTGTCGAGGGATACAGGATCATCGAAGTAGTACTCCCCTCTGGCGAGTTCAAGTCTCCACAACTTTTACGGCGAGTTGTAAAACAGCTGGGCTGTTTCTGGATATTTCTTGTATTTCTGTGTTTCCTGAGTAATATATCCAGAAATTGTATTAAAAAAAAAACTTTTACGGCGAGTTAGGATCGTTCCCCCCTGGGCCCTGGCGATCCACCGTGTCGTGATCCCGCATCGCCCGGCTCCCCTCCATCCATCTCCGCCGCCGCGCTGCCCAACCTCCCATGCTTCCTTGCCTCTGCTACTCCACGCCGGCGAATCCGTGAGACCCACTGGTGGGATCTATCAAAAGAAGAGGCAGCCTCAGGGAAGCGGGCGAGAGAGACCTAGACCAGGCGCCGGGGCCTCCAAGGCGCTGCCGACTCTCTCCCTGTCTTCCTCCTCCGCTGCCTCCATCTCTCCCACCACCGCATCCGCCGCGCCGCTCCCGTTCGCCGGCCTCCACTAGATCGCCGTCGCGCCGTTCCCTCCGCCGGCCTCCACCAGACCACCGCGGAGGCGTTCCCCTCCGTCGTCCTCCACCAGATCATCGCGGCGCCGCTCCCCTCCGCCGGCCTTTACCCGTCCACCGCCGCGCCGCTCCCCTCCTCCGGCCTCCACCAGACCACCGCGGAACCGCTCCCCTTCGCTGGCCTCCACTAGACCACGGCCGCGCCCTCCGGTCCGCTCCTTGAGCTCGCCTTTCAGCCGGCGGCGAGGTCCTGCAGGCTGCTCCTTTCCTTCCTCGGTTCCTCCCCGTTCCCCGACTCCACCCTCAGCCCTCTGGCCCTCTCAAGCAGCAGGCTAGTCAGCAGCCAGGCACGGAGGCAGGCAGGCCGGCCGGCCGGCGGCAGCTCACCGGTTTAGACCTCCACTTCGCACTCGCAGGCGGAAGCAGCAGCCACCCAAGGTACACTCCTGGTGCCATTGCCTTGCTAAAGGTGATGTACATCTAATGATTTGATTTGCTGCTCCATTTTCATTTTACACTTAAAAGTATAATTCTCTCCCTTTGGAACTTGGAGTTGGAACAGGGCATCAACATTGTCAATTGGAGAGGCTCGGAGCTGCTTTGGCATCCTCAGGAGAGCAAACAAGAAGGTAATCTGCTGTTCCTAGCTTCTATACATATACTTTTTTGTGAATTAAAAAAAATAGTAAAACGTATCACGGTATTGGCGCTTTTCCAAAATGGCGTACTGATACACTGTATCCAGTTCATTTTTAGGATTTCATTTGACTTAAATATCGAACCAAATATCAGCAGCAAAAAATATCAGGATTGATAGGAGAACAAATAATGTCTCATAATACACTAGTACACACAAAATGCTAAGTTTTAGCAATAAAGTCTGAATTCTCGACCAAGCTTGGTGGGATCATATGATAACAAAAAAAAGGAGAAAATATCATTATAATACAATCCTGAGCAAGCACTTCAACAAAGGATCGGCAATATTTCTATTCCTTTCTTATCTTAGAAAAAATAAATCTTTATTAGGTAACTATCTTACAAGAAAGGGGCGGGAACACCTGAATTTGTTGGAGTAAGATAGCAGAAATCATCAAACCTCCGTGTCCTTGATTCCCCGTCTGGCCGTTTCAAAAATGAGAGGTAAGAAGAGAGAAGAGCCCATGACCTGTAGCTTCTGGCACACTGCCGTGATGGGAGTGCTTATATGAGAGATGAAATTCATAGGAATATAAGAAATTAAGAGTGAATCAGAGAACACGGCAAGTTCCATTTATTAGCATGGTGTTTTGGACTTTTCAGGGCAATTGAAGGGAAGACAGAAGGGGAGAAGAAAAGGCGTCCGCTTGCGCACCAACAGTGGAACCTTATTTTCTTAGGTGCATTGATTAAATCGTTCCTAGGCTTAGCTGGCAGGAAGGCCTTTGCTTTTCTTATTTCATTGCTCCATAGCTTTTGGGTCTCAGTCGACTACCTGCATCTTTGCTAGTGGGCTCGATACAACACAGGATACTTAAATGTGCACACGGTCTGGGCCCCTAGCCGGCTGGGCCCTGGGCCGTCGCCCTTCTTGCCCTGGCCCAGGGACGGCCCTGCCCTGCCTCTGCTCACTGAGTCTGATTATCTATCTTCAGTTCTTATAAGGCACTTACACTCCTAAACACAAATTACTTCTTTGTTGTATGCTTATGTGTTAATGTGTAATGCCCACCGCAATTAGTCCCTCAAAATGCACTAGATGACTTGAAAACCTGATGCCCTTACTAAATCCCCTCTACTAGTCGGGTCGATTAGTCACAGATAGTCTCCTACCCTGTGGGAGGCGAGTTGACAACTCAAGAACCTTGATGCTAACATATTTTTCTACAGAGCTTAGTCTTCAAAAGAAATGGGAGATAGAGAAAGGCGAGTGGTGTTTGTCACAGTAGGGACTACATGTTTTGATGCTCTTGTTAAAGTGGTAGATTCTGAGGAGGTCAAACGAGCACTACTGCAGAAAGGTTATACTCACCTTCTGATTCAAATGGGTCGAGGAACATACATGCCAACAGAGGTAACATTTTTCTCCATATTGCAGCCAATTTTCTGTGTGCGTGGTCTTGTTTAGTGAACTGCGCCTTTTACTCAATGTAGCATTTGTTATCAACATCGCGATCCATAATATACTTAACGGGAAAGAGGGGAAAACGATGATGTTTCGTAATCTTGTCAGGTTTTTACAACTGCAAGAGGCAGTGGATTTGTAATGATGGTGCTTATCACTCCTGAAAATGGACATAATATCTGGTGAACCAACATTTTATAACTGTAGATTTGACATCTAGGTGGTGTATAGTTCATTACTTGTGGAAACAAATTGCATGAAGATGCTTTTATGAAAAATGTGGCATCTGAAGAGGTGGTGATGCTGATACTTCTAATGACAAAATCAATTACATGTTGTGATAAATATACCACACTTATCACATGAACAGAATCCAAAACTTGCAAAGTTCAGGATACAGTTAAACAGGAAATGTGGGGAAAAGAAGAAGAGAACAGATACACCATCAGGATAAAACATTGGCAGAGAAAATTTTGATTGTCCATTAGGCAAGACAGAAAATTCACACTGTTTGACCTAACTGCTAATTATGACATCCAAAGTCTCATAATTTTTTTGAAGGAAAAAGGTAGATCTCTCTCTACCTTATGGCTTCATTAGCATTTTAGGTTACATGTACAACATTTACAACAAAGAAAATAAGAACTAGAAAAGAAAGAGAACTAGCTGTTTAACTTCGTCAGCCATAACTGATTTTTTGTCCCTCCTTGCGGGAGCACGTGGCCCACAGCTGCAGCTCACTGGCAATCCCTTGGAACAATCCATGCCCTGTCATTTGGTTGTTGTTGAAGATCCGATCGTTTCTAGCTTTCCAAAGGATCCAGAGGCAGGTGGCAGCTAATCAAGCTGTATCTGAGCTGTGTGTGAGAGCGGCAGGATCAAGTCAATCTGCCACACACGTGTCTGGCACTGTGCATCTCTGGTCGGATGCAAATGTGTGTAGAACTGGATATAGCGAGTTGAGTTGCCCACATGGCATCCATTTTTCGTACCAGAATGAGGTTAGGGTGCCAGAGCCAACTGTGCAGGAGGTTGACTGTTGCACAGACTGAACCAGCGGCAGGAGGGAGCGCCGCCAGAAGGGCATATCTTTGCGATCTGGCGTGATCGGAAATTTGTTGCTGCAGGTAGTCAGGTACTCAGGTACCATTGAGTCAATCAAGTAAAACACGGACCAGCTGCCCCCGACAGCAGCTTGGAGACCAAATTTGCCATTAGGGCTTTGTCATGGAACTTCAAAGTTTCTTATCATCAGCCCTCCCTGAGATTTTGCAAAGTCACCGTGTCCCAACTCCCAAGCAACTAAGCAGTGTCCCCCAGTAATTTCCTTTTTTTTCAGAAAAATGCTCGTCTCAGCTTATCAACTGCTTCCAAACTCGTTTTGTCCCGTTGGCAGCAGGCCATAAAAAAGGTAGGAATATCCAATAAGACAGCATCATAATTGAGAAGATGGAATCATAATCTGGTGACGTGTGCCTTCTGTAAGATGGAATCATAATCTGGTGAGCGTGTGCCTTCTGTATAGTATTATAGGTGGGAATACCAATTTAATTACTAGAGCATTATGCTATTATGCATTAAAAAGTGGAAATAAACTGCGGCGATGAAGGATTTGAAGGAAAAATGGGAATTAACTTACTTGTATGAAGTGATTTCTTGCGGATATAAAATTTTATTTACAAATTGCTTCGCTTCTGTATGTTCAAAGATAGAGCATACAATTTGATTTCCAAATAATTGTATATACTTAAATAATTTGCAGAACAGAAGGCCTTCTTATGTCCTAATTATCACGTCCTAAGCGGTATTTTCTGCGAACTGTGTCACCATCCTTGTTTTAAGGATTGTAATTTGTATGTTGCGTAGATATTTCTTTTGGCTTTATGTCTTGATTACCTAAACTTTTTTGACTAATTTATTTGGCATCGTATGGTAAACAACTATAACATATACATTTTAAAACCAAAGATCTTGGTTTTAACAGTCAGCAGTCAGCACTATTGTAACTATACGGTGGTATTGCAAACTTTCCCTACAGTGCCTGCTTCCTTTAATCTCCAATAGTCTATCAATTTCTATTACCAAAACTGGTCTCTGGATTAAATGTACTCTTCAGTTCCTGATACCTCCGTACTTGGAGCAACTTTACTGTGTCGTACTGCTATGATAACACTAATAACTTCTTCTGTTTGGTATTCCTAGGCTCATGTTGGTTATATGTGTAGTCTAAAAGGAAGAGAGAGATTCGTGTAGTCAGTTTCTGTTGGTTGACTGCCAGTAAATTGAAATGTTGGCTCTAACTGTGTGTATGAACTCTGAAGCATTAATTTCCTTTATTCATCTGGAATATAGGCCTCAAGAAATTCAAATCTTCAAGTTGAGCATTTCACGTTTTCACCAAGCATTGCTGACTACATAAGAGAAGCATCTTAGTCATCAGTCATGCAGGTGATGATTGAATCTGAATAATGTTTTTTTTTATGAAATGGTATGCCCTAAGCAAACTCTTTCGTACTGATGTTGTCGCAACACTTAAAACCTGTAGAAATTTATTATGGATTCTGTAGTTTCAACCTCAAACTACTTTTGTGCCGAAAGAAATAAGTGCCACCGACTAGCTTTTCAAGATATGTCCCCTACTAGGTGGTCGCTGTAGTGAATTGTACAGTTCGTGGGCATATTACATCATTTGTAAAAAAAAAGTACCTACTTACTGCACTATGCAGTCCCTTGGAATCAAACTTGTCACACTTTTAATAGGCTTATCTCTACTATATAATACGAGTAACCGTGGCGGTCGTACCTGTTGCTTCGTACGTCTTAATGCCAATACATCTTTAATCGGCTGGTTCCTGGAATGTTGTGTCTACCATTGTCTTTTTTAGTAGAGTTGCATTTATATTACTCCCTCCGATCCTAAAAGACTGTCGCACGTACAGCTATGAGTTTGTGCATCGTACGCTCAATTCTTCCGACACTTTTAACCGACCAGAGGGAGTACCTCAATAAGAAATGTTTTTTTTTAACTTCATGCATGATCTCTTCTACACAAAGCATTCATCTTAGTTTTGCTATTCTGAAAGTATAAGTGGACACAAAAAAAAAAAATGGGAACTCACTTTTTTAAGTTAAAGAGTTACATCAGATAGGGCCATGATCTTGTTAGATTGATGATTAGAAATTAGAAATTATTCTTTTATTAGTTTCATAGTTTGGTTCAACAAAACATCAATGTCTATGATATTATCAAAAAATTATTGCTGTTGTTTCTTTGATTGAGCCATCTGGCATATGTCGAAATAATGCTTCATTTCGGGTTGAAATAAATTCAAACAATGGCTATACACTAGGAGTTTGATATTGCAGTTTATTGTAGTCAAAGGACTTTATTCTTATCTATATTCAACATGATTCAATGGCAACACACCGGCATTGAGCCACACGCACTTGTAGGCATTCATCACATATTTCCCGTAGCAACGCACGGTATTGTGCTAGTTGAAATAATATGTTGTCGGCTGTTGCATTTTAGAGACATCCATTGTCGGAAAAAAACACTCCAAGTGGTTCACCTAACTTACTGCTGACAGGTTCTGGAAGCATATTTGAGACGCTGCGACTGGGCAAACCTCTTATTGTTGTTGTAAATGAAGATCTGATGGACAATCACCAAAGCGAGCTAGCAGATGAACTGGCTGAGAGGAATCACCTTTTCTGCGCCCATCCACAGACGCTGCAAGAGACCATCGAGGCGATGGATCTGAATGTGCTCCAGCCTTACATGCCAGGAGACTCGAAGCCAGTTGTTGCATTGATCAACAAATTTCTTGGCTTTCCTGTGGATTGACGATTCCATGTTTTCTCTTCATACATAGAATAGAGGGAATGCCGAATGGGGATATGGGAAAATGGTAAGATGGACTGCATAACCTGCGTCGAGCTGAGGTCTAAAAAATGTGTGGCTGTAGGCTGTACACAATTGAGCTTGTCTGGGTTTGATTTCAGTTGCAAGATGTGATCTGAGAATACTGAAATGAAGTTACCACAGAGTCGAAGACTTGAAGTGTAGAGTTTGGATGCTTTGAATGATATGTTTGTAGCTCTCCATTATCAGTTGTCTCGTATGGAGTATATTATACATCGGACGGATGTACTTCGTTTCTGATCAACGAAATGAAATTGCCATATGCATGTGCACGAGAACATATCTGCCCTGCTAGGCTGCTACACCGGAGCTTGTGGTGCGCCGATAACTGGAACCTTCTAGAGATTGTGAAAATTTCTGCGAAATATTTAGCATGCCGACACATCATGTACCTACCATGTTTGTGCAATATCAGATCAAAACTGAAAAGCGAAAAAACAGCTTGGAAAAAGGGTCAAAGTTATATGTGAATAGCAACTAAACTGAATTGACGTGCGGATTTAACCGGTACCGCTTTTCTTTAAAATAAGGCAAAAGATTTGCCATTTCATTCATTAGGAAGAACAAAAGTGACACTACGAAAAAATGGCTGAAAACTGGTACAACACAATGTCACACACCGGCCCCAAGATCGCACATCACACGAGCCGACAACTCTTCCACTCTAATGACCAAAGCTGACACTCTTCAAAGCAAATGTGAATTTCTGGAGCAGCCGCTACGACTTCCACGCCGGCCTTAGGGCCGCGCACAAGCCCAATGGATGACAGAATCCGCAAAGTAACAAAAGGCTACACCAACAGAAAAGGCACAACAGACGAGGGAGGTGTGTGTGCAGGGCTCCTCCATGATGCCTCCAAGGAGGGGTGCAACGCCCGAGAGTGTTGTCATGGCGACAACCAACGAGGCCGGTAAAAGGCTTTCACTCGGAGCTCACTCAACCCAAGTCGTTCAAGCCTATACGCCTAAGACGGAGACAAGCATGCCTTGCAACTCGCTGTTGCCGACCACCACCTTGTCACGTACCATGGGCCCCTTCAGCCGTCAAGGCGATTGTACCCTAGGCATGCAAAGCAAAAGTGTCACGATCGGCCGATCTCTCATAGGATCCGAGATTTCCCTCAAAGTTGCTCCGAACGGAGGAGCGAGCACACCGCCACAATGACACCTTCAAGACGAACGCAGTGCGCATGACACCTCTCCCGGCCAACAACCAGTTGCAAGGTATTCATCCGACATTGCGACTCAAACCACCCGCCCGACCTATAAGAACGGCTAGACCACCATCACAGCCAACCACACATGCCAACGACCCCAAATGCTCGACAATCTGTGACACCACAATAAAAGCTATAAGTTGTGGCCAGATCCTCAGGCCATGTACAATGCAAGGTGCCTAGTTAGGGTGCTTATAGAAAAAAAACCTGACTTTTTGGTAAGCACCCATGCTTATTCCTATAAAAGGGGGGACTAGTTAAGCGTTTGTCTAGTGTAAATAAGCAGTAGTGTTTAATAAAAACCGGTTTATTTTTCTAAGCACCAGTCTATAATCACCTTGCATTGTACATGCCGTCGGCTGCCCCTAGCCCGCGACACTACCAGAACCGCCATTTTGAGCCGCCGTTCCTGCTTCGAGTCCTCACGTCAAAAGGCAGTCTGACAAGCACCCATGATGGCTCGCCCTACAACCGCTTGCAACGAGTGTGCGATGACCGCCTCGCCGAATGACGCCATGTCACCGGAGAATGTTCCTATAAACATTATGAATCAATAAAAAGCTTAGCGAGTTGCCTAAAAAAAGGATTGTATGTTTCTACTTTAGGTATTTTCCATTCATGTGCGCTCACACAAACTTTCTTTAGGCACCTCCTAACCAGAAAGTATCTTTAGCTACCGAGATGTGCTCCCTTTATTTTAAAAAATATTAAAAATTATATTTACATGTTGCAAAAAAATTCTAGACATATCCAATGATATATCCTACAAGCATGGAAAATTATAATGCAAAATTGTTTGTATTATGAGCTACACAAAAATGACAAATCCGATAGAGATTTAAAAATATGCATATTAAAATCCACACTTTTGTCATTTTTATGTAACTTAGAATATAAAGTATTTTAAATTGATAATTTTCACGTTTGTGTATACACCATTGTCGGCATCCGGATTTTTTCTTCAATTTTTTTTGAAACTCGTTAATATGATTTTTTTTAAATAACAGAATCACTGGAGCTTGGAGACCGAAATCTCCCCTCCCTGTTAACACGCAATTCACACCGTTTTTTTTTTGACAGAATTCACACGATTTCTGATATTTACTCAAAACTGTAGTACGTGTGCCAAGTTCGATCTCGACCTAAGAGAGATCAAAGTCGTAGACTGCTCATATCCTAGCTCTCGCCCGCAACCCCAACCCTAGCTCTCGCCCCAATCCCGCGCCGCGCCGCCCCTCCCCTCCCCTCCCTGCGTCTCTCGCGGCTGCCCCCCCCCCCCCCCCCCCGTGCGGGCGACCGGCCGCGCCGCCGCGCCTCTCGCAGCAGCCTCCTCTCCTCGCCTCCTTCCGCCGTCGTCGGCGTGCTGCGTCGGGCTTGCCCGGGGCGGCGCCGGTGACGGCGGCTCCCCTGCTTCTCCCCCTTCGGCGTCTTCCCCGCGCGGGCGGAGCGGCGCCGGGCGGTGCTCCTCGGCGACGACGGTCCGGCTCTTGGCGACGACGTCCTGCTCTTGACGGCGGGATCTCCAGCGGCGTGCGGGTGGTGAGCTTGACGGCGGCGCCACCGTTGGTGGCGCGGGTGACTTCGGCCACGGCCCTGCAGGCCCAGATATGGGCCCTTTGGCCCGATCTGGGTCAGGCGGGCTGAGCCGCGATACCCGGTTTGACTGACGTGTACAAGCTTGTGTCCGGAGTGGTGGCGACGACGCCGCGCCTGCTGCAGCGTGGTGGGAGGAGCTTTACAGACCCATCTGGGTCCGGCTGGGCCTTTGGTGCTGATCTTGGGTAGCGGCGGCGGCCTACATGCAGCAGCGTAGCGGCGGAGACTTCACGGGCCTGTCAAGGGCCCGGCCGGGCCTACCCGGCCTGGTATGTCTCTGCTGCCGCGTCCGGTCGGCACCCGCCGATGGCGGTGGAGGACGTCCTCCAGGTGGCTGTGCTGCTGCCGCCCCTCCGGCTCCATGGTGGCCTGGTGTGCTCTTGTCTACTGCGTCCGGTCAGCTACCGTCTAAGGCGGTGGAGGATGTTCCCTCCCGCGTGGATGTGGTACTACCGCTCCTGGTCTATGGCGTGTGCTTCTCAGTTCGGCCAGTCGTGCCGTGCTTGCCACATGGTGATACGACGAGGTGGCTTCAATTCCGTGGTGGCGTCTGTTGGTGGGCGACAAGATGGGTGGAGCGCTATGGATTGGCCGGCAATGTGGTTTGTTGGGGGTTAGGAGAAATCCTTGTCTTCTTGACACCGACGCGGTGACGCATGTGGGTGTCGCTTCTCCTTCTTGAAGGGCGTCGGATGTACCTCTTCCCCACTATCGGTAGCGTGCCGGGGAAACTAGGATCGTGGTGGGAATTCTCCGAAGAGGACGCAGCGGTTGCGAGTCATTTTCGTTTTCGTTGATCCATCGTTGTTGGCATTGTTTTTCTTTTCTTTTGGGCTTGGTTGTGCTGTTTGCCCCAGCAGGAAACTCGTTGTTGTTCGGTGTGGTTGCTATATTTATATAGTGGGGCGAAAGCATATTTCTTCACGTGTGCCAAGTTCCAGAAAAATTCCGTAGCCTTCCCCTGTGTGCTGCTTGCGTCTCCAGGGAAAGCAAAAATTAGGGCTCGTAGTCAACTTCCTTCTTGACTCCTTCAACTCCGGCGGCGGCCACGGCCACGGCGGCGGCGCGGAGGTCGCAGATCAGAAGTAGCGGCCATGGTACGTGTAGCCCACACCCCAAGCCCATCAGGCAATTGCCAAGAAACGAACCATCCCTGGGTTCGCTCTATTCCAAACTAAATTGTCGGCTGCTACTTGAAAAATAGAAGAGAACCTGGCATTATCCCCCCAATTCCCCCAAGAAAATTCGTTTCAATTGATCAGCACTGGAACCGCGCAGGTTTTACAGGGTTATCTTTGATTACGGGAAGATTTGTGAGGGGATGGCTAATCTTGCCAACATGTTTGCTGCCCTTGATCTGGATGCCGACGGCGATGAAGAGGAAGTGGAACAACCAACATCAACCAAGCCAGCAGCGGCAGCAGGCGCTGCTGCCAAGAAAATTGGTAAGGAGACCACGTTTTCTTTCGTTTCATCCCAGGATGGATTGGGAGGATGTACTCCAGTTAGTCAGTCGTATGAGATTTACTTTAATAATCGCATGTTTCATCAAGTATCCCATTTGTGTTAAAACCTGATCACTTCACCATCATTATGAATCATGATGCTCAAAATACGCCAAAAATCTGTAGTGTGTGCATATTTAATCGTTCAGTATCCAAATCAACCGACCAGGCAAGGCGACATGGACACCATGTACATATGACCAGAAACTACCATTGTTTCTCCTGGATCATTAATGGAATCATGGAAACCCATGTTCATCTTGCCCCTACACGATAAATAATTGAATAACGCTGCAAAATTTTAACTTAAGTTCTGACATGTTATAGTCAGAAGAGAATTACAAAGATAAAATTTCCATTTTTTATTAAATGTTAATTTCTATCCAGTCTTCGTAAAGATCACATTCTTTGCAGATGGTAGCATGGAGAAACGCAAAATGATTGTAAATTATGATGATGAAAATCTGACTTCATCGTCGAGTGAATACAAGATGCCATTGGTGTGGATAGACTTGGAAATGACTGGTGAGCCTATCTTCATTCATTTGTATACAGTATGCTTCATACCGTTTTCATGAAATATTTATTAGGCTTAATGGAGTTTAGTCCTCAACTGTTAAAGTACAATTTTTTTACACATTTTAATCTGCTGAACTACAAGTTGCAAAACTTGAACAAAGAACATTTGAACAAATTAGAAACCACAAAAGCGCTACCTGTTGTGTTAGCATCAATCTTGATTGAATGGCAGATATTAGTACTGAGTAAACTGGAAGCACATAGTCAATGACTTGCTGATTGTTTCTCCATTTCATTTATGTCGCTTGTTAGATATTTTCACCTTTTTTTAGTGTTCAATTCTAGATGCAATATAGTGTTTACATTGTTTCTGCAAACATAGTTGATTATATTGCATATACAATATGCTTCCCATAATAAAAGCACTTCTGCTGGTAACACACATGCGAAAGAATTGGTCTGAACATCATAAAGAACAGTTGGTCGGAAGTCATATTGATAGAGTGCATAATATCTACCCTGCCCTAAACTATATGCATCACATTACTGATTTCCTTGGTATCGTAAGTCAAGAAAGAACATGGTTTTCTGTTTTACAGTGCCTTGTGGGCCTTTCACTCCAATCCTTAGATATTGTTCTCCTATAGTTCTTATGTTGATATGTCAAACTAATTATGTTTCCTCTGTTGGAACTCGTACTGTCAATTTTACACCATGCCAAAATTATGACTAACGGGCCACATGCTGGTTTCTGATTGTTTAGGTTTGGATATCAGAAAAGATCGCATACTGGAGATTGCTTGTATTATAACAGATGGTAAACTTACCAAACGAATAGAGGTGGCTTTTAAACTAAATATTATTGGTTTTGATGTCATGTGCAATGCTGTGATATGCTAGTTTTCTCATTTCAGTAACACCTTTGTTGTAGTACATAGTTCTAGACCTTGAGTTTTGCAAGGGAGTAGCTTCTTACACTACTATGCCTCATTTTTATTTAAGGCTACTTCTCTACTTCTGTTGCTAGTTCATTGAGTATGTGGATAAGGCAAACCTAACCTGGGATCCTTAATCATCAACCAGAGTTGTTGTTCCATGCTTGCTTGATGACTGAAGTAGCTCAAAACAGTTAAATAAGATTTCTAATCGCATCAGGACTATGTAAGTGCTAAGTTGATTTATGTTTGGCGACTCAATGTGAAGGGATCACAATTAGATTATAGGTCAATTTTAACTACACTGTTTATTTAGTGAAGATTAGGATAGCAAATAATGACCTGATATGCCATCAGCTTCAGACTAAAGGCTGCATATACTTTGCATAATCTTCTTATTCTATCCCCTTGCCATCTAAAATGACCATGTTGTTTGGCAAGTTCACCCTGTAATTCTAGCTGTCATTTTGACCTCTGTAATTTGATCACCACTGACGTTGGCTATCTGACTCTACTTACATCATACTAAAAAAGAGTGTTGGGTTTCTGAGTTATGAAGGCAATTTGCTTTGTCATTTCTTTGTTGCCAACCATATTGGTGGTAACTTCTGTTGGTTGGCACCGCTAGACATATTGCTCAACATAGCTATTGTACTTTTATTGCAGGGTCCTGATTTGGTTATAAGACAAAGCAAGGAATGCTTAGATAACATGAATGAATGGTGTAAAGTCATCACGGTGCCAGTGGTAAATATGTTATATTTTTTTAGAAGTGACATGTGATTGTAATCTGTTGCTCATGTGACCAATTTAGGACTTGTGAATTTAATCTGCTGCTCTTGTAACCAATTTAGGACTGACAGAACAAGTACTACAGAGTGAAATTTCTGAGCATGATGCAGAGAAACGGGTATGTTAGTCCTTTTTCTGGTAGTCTGACCTCTCTGAAAGTGATAATATAATTAAAGCATATTCTACTAGGAACCTCAAAAAGAAAATTTCTACTAGTTACTGCTTCTATGAATCACACTTGAATTGTTTTGTTATATGACCCACCAGTGCACCACATATTGCTGATAAAGACACATAGTTGGAACTATATTTTATTTGGATAGACAATCTAGTGACAATGTGATATATCAATGTGGAGTAAGGATACATGCAGTCAGGACGATTTCTTGTTCATATTGTCTGATAATGGGTGATAAGGTCCTTTCCCCAGATTAAAGAGTCTTATTAACATGTTTATATTAAATTATCTTCAATATAAATATATTTGTAGAAATTATGTGGGTATTGTAAAGTCCTGATCTATATGTGTTTGCATACCCTTCCTACATCCTAGGTAAAGGAAATTTTGAACTATGACTGGTTATTTGTTTATTTCGAACCATCTACACCAAATTTATTGTACTGCTATGCTAGATTGTATGCTTAGTGTTATGCTGAACCATAGTTTGTTTTCCAAGAATTGTCCTAGGCAGCGCTAGGTGACACCCCACCACCTCACCCACCTATCCGATTTATCCTGCCAGTGATTAGGCGCTAGGTGCTGTTCTGCTGCCTGACTAGCGCCTAGTGCCTTGGTCAATACTGCCGTGCGATGCTGCTATTTCTGTGGTGGTACTATTATGTACAAGCATTTTGTTTTTTCCTTTCAATTATTGCCGATATTATGTTTTGAGAAATATCCATTTCTCCTTCCTTGATGTTCCTTTATCCACTGTAACTTTTCCTAAGAAAGTTCCCTGTGATAGCTATTTTCAGGTATTAGACTTTATTATGAGGCATATTGGTTCGGCAACTCCATTGATAGCTGGGAATTCTATCTATACAGATTTACTATTTTTGAAGGTTAGCAAGAGAAAAAATTTCCTTAGCTATCTGCTGAAAGTGAAATGGTTCATACTATTTTAGCATGTCAGTATCCTTGCATGAGGGAGTAGGACTCAGTTTACTTTGGGACTTTTTGCTCTGACACAGTTATGTGTTTTTTATATCTAGGAGTATATGCCACAGCTTGCAGGCATATTCCCTCATGTGATAGTTGATGTGAGCAGCATAATGGCTCTGTGCATCCGCTGGTTCCCCAAGGGTAAAAATTATTCACCAATCTTACCAATGTGGTGTTGCAGAATTCATATTTTCATTTTATGGTTGTGTTTTATCAGCTGTGATTGTGATGTGTCATCATGAATTACTGGACCCTGCATATTTCAGCCCCCCCCCCCCCCCCCCCCCCCCCCCCACCAAGAATAACCCATATATTTTTCAGATTGACCTCTGTAAAGAAATAAACCCATATATTCACCCCCCCCCCCCCCCCCCCCCAAGTCTGGCAGTTTCACATAACGAAAAAAAATGTACTTGAATTAGAAAGTTTCAGACATTGTATGATGTTTTTAGCTATAACTAGTCACAATGCTTTGAGGCCACTTGCTTATCACCTGCTATGCAATGGCGCATATGCCAAAAACATAAAAAATTGCAAAATTATGAAAAGAAAGCTTTATTATTAAGCTTTCTATTGTGGTTTTTTTGTGAAATCAGTTTTTTTTGGTATTTATTTTCATCAATGTGCCAAATGCCTATAATGTATGGTCTATGGGATAGATTGTATGCCAACCTTTTGAACATAAAAGTTGGTCTGAAACATATCTTGCTCATTTTGAAAAGTATTGCTGGGCGATTTAAATTTGAACAGTTGTTGGGTGCTCGTAATGTTTGATTTGATTTGATATGGCGAAGAGTTCCTGCTTGATTTGATCGGTTCAGAGATATGACAGGCACAGAGAACTAATGACTGTCTTCGTTTCTCTCTTTGTTATTTCGCTTTTGGGATTTACACGGAATACTTGTGAAATCTCCACTTGACAAGGCTTTGCTAATTTTTGTATTCTACTGTTCACAGAAAGGAAGCAAACTCCAAGAAAGCAGAAAAACCACAGGGCAATGGACGACATCAGAGAGAGCATCAAGGAGCTGCAGTTCTACAAGGATAACATCTTCAAATCACGGAAGTCTAAGCAGTAGCCTGGGACTCATTAGCTCTCTTTATTAATGGGGTGAAAACGTTTCTTAGTGTATGATCATTGTGTAGATTTGATGATGCTTAAATGCGCACGCCAAGATTGTAATCGCATAAATTATCAACTCCATTTGCGTAAGGTTAAATTCTGTTTTTCTGTGGGGAGTTTCAAGTTAAAATTTCAAATGATGTTCCTATGTTACAGTTCTATGATCAAAAGGGTAGGAATATGACTCTTTCCTTGGGAGGATCGATATATTCTATTTTTCCTCTAATTTTGCTTGTTCCAAAGAGGCCCGGAATGTTCTGAATTTATGTAGACTATATTTTCATCAATAGTCAGTTACTCCATCATAAGTAAAATCAACAGGCAGTTACTCTTGCACACTAAAAGTAGACAGTTACTATAATTCATCAATATACAGTTTTCTGTTGAAGATTATATCGGAGTTTTCTCCAGTCGATGGGGCATGGGAGAATACCTAGCCATTGTATAGGAGGCCGATGAGCAACCTTAGGAAATTGACTAAAAACCTTGTTTCTCTCGGACTTACCCATATCATTGAGCATAAACCTCTCCTTTACTCTTACCAGAGAATCGAAACACACGGGTAAGCCTTCTTTTTTATACTAGGACACTAGGTTTTAGAGGATAGTAAATGCACGCACCGACCTCTCCTCTAAACATTACCTGCGTCGGTGAATGCTTAAAACATAGCTCAATAAATATATCCAATATTTACGCAATTTTCTTCTTACCCATAGCTGATCCTACCCATCTTACCTAGCTCAATCTCTTAGTCTAAAACCCCTCAAACCAACACGGATGGAACAGAAGAGAGATTAAAATGGCAACGACACGCGGGTAGCATGTTGGGAATGTGAGGAACCGGAAACACATCTCTTGCTCTTGGGCGCTGGGGCGTTGCAACCAAGGGCCGGTTTTGCACACGGAAGAAGGGACCTAGATGCGAAGGTGAAACAACAAGGGATTGCGAGAGAGCCGAGTTGACTGCATGGTAGCCATAGTATCGGAATGCGATTCCAGACCTTAAAGCTGGCTATAAGCATGCGCCCTGAGAGGTCAGTTCCGTTCAGTTGCAGGGATGCCCGTGCGGCAGCAATGGGCTGCTTGGCGTGATGCTGCTCTAACAAGCCGATTTTCATTACAAATATCGAGCAACCGTGAGGAAAACTGATTTCCATTACTTAACGTTGTAGCATTCCGAATTTCCCATCTTAGATACTATGACTGCTTTGACATAAACTTTAGTTAATCATATTGTTACCGAATGTATATAATGGTTTATAGTACATAAAACTGCAAGAAAACAAAAAGAACTACAAACAAGATTACAGTCGTAACAGAAAGCATACAAGACATGAATTACTCCGGGTACATTTACCCCTACACCTTCCGTGATCCTATCACTGAAGTCCATAACCTCATGTAAAAAATATTCAAAATCACCATTTTGAAGTCTCATTGGCGAAACAGGCTAGACTTTAATTTTACAAATAAATTTTCATCTTGATTTGAAGCTAAGGAGAAGATAAGAAATTATATTCCGTTCATGGACTCAATTTTAAGTTTTCACATTAAGAAACCACGAGATGTGAATGATATCAATAGAAGTATCCTCAAGGGAAATCTTTTTATCGAAATATCTATCGCTACTACAATTATTTTATGGAAAGTAGATGCTAAACTATAATGAAAAAGAAAAAGAGACGAGCTCTTCAATCAATCAAGAATTATTGAACTCCTGCATGCATTGATTTTAGAAACCTTTCCCACCAAGGTTCGCATTGGATGCTCACCAAGAACTGCTGTGCAGTTCTGTCGTCTTAATGTGAGATTGAACGGTTCCCAAATCTTGAGCTTTCAAACATGGCAATAAGACAATTATCCGTGAGCTTTATTGGTGCAAAAACTTCATTGTTAACCAGTTTCTGCAAAATAGTCTGTGACATTCATGGCTGTGGACAAAACTTCACATGGTTCATGGCCTATCAAGATTTAAAAATCTACCATCTCTCCTTATGGGCAGACAGTGTGTCGATCTATGCCAACTTGAGTCCGAGTTGGTCTACAAGAGTTTCCTTCTTCGCTGTGATGCGGTTTGGGAGCTCGGTGTATCGCCTCCTCACCTCGTAGCGGGCAACGGTGCAAGGCGAGTCCTTGTCGTTTGGTCGTTTTCGGTTGCGTTGTAAGCCGGGTGGTGTGGTGTTTGTATCGTTGAAGCCTTGCTTGGCGTATCGGCCGTCTTGGACTTATCCTTCTATGAAACATGATAGACCTCCCATATCCTTGAAAAAACAAGTCATACTAGTATTTTGTCACTTATGTGGCACATCGATTAAAGAATAAGAGAGATGATAGTTGTATGATGCTATGATACATTACCATAGCACACAGAAGTAGAAACTTTAATGGGTAAATAGTTCTTTTACACAACTTAGCATTAAGATTGTGAGACTATGATACTATATCATACAGTAGTATCATATGCGTGACACTAGTTTATGATACTCCCTACAATGACCGGTCTTATGTTCGCCTGAGTATCTTACAACTAGGAATTTATTCTCATGAAATCCCTTGGCAGTAGAGGGTGGAGCAAAGCGGCAAGAAGCCAGAGTCAAGAGAATCAGAGATAGCAGAAAGTGGAGCGTGAGAGAAGGGCGCATGTGACATGGATGGAGTAGCGGGTCGGCGATGGGATGGAGCAGAGCAGGGGATCATTTGACTGAAGGAATCATTGAAAAGAAGTAAAAGAATTCAAAAAGGGAAAATAAACTACAGGGCAAATGATCAATTTCAATGCAGGGAAAGACTAATTGCTGAAGTGCAAAGTAAGTGAGGGTTATAGATCAATTCCCTCTGCAACAAATTGGCCGATTGGGTCTCTAATTCTTAAAAAGTTGATTACTTATCTATGAAATGTAGTCAAACATCCAAAAACTTTAACTGCATATATTTCTTTTAGACAATTTGGTAAAAAAAAAAAATCATATATGTAGACTCGACTTCGAAAGTACTTTATAATATTGCGTCTTGTTGGGTGATAAACCTATAATAAAATTCACATTGTGAATTCAGATTTCCAAGAACCTACATATCCTAATTTTAGTTCACGAATAGATAATATGACAGATGCTATAACCTTTCCCTCTCCTTCTAAATAATCAGGTTAATATTCACGCACAATGATACACAATGAAGTTGTGATCCGGAAAAAAAGCATATCAATATCTAATACGCAAACAACTACTAAATCAGTGTTTTTTTTTGCGATAAGGACCATGGCATTAAAAGAAACACTAAACAGTACAAAATATCTCAACAAAAACAAAAAAATCCAACGAGATCCTGAGATGCCCTTCGTCTTCAACCTCCAGACCATGTCGACGGCGCGCCGCCGCTGTCGCTCCTCCCTGAGCTGGCCTGACGTTGTTAGTTGTGGAAGGGAAGTCGCCGAACGGGTTAAGAAGACCACACCCGTCCCGAAGCCGAAGAAGAAGGATGAACTGCAGATGAAGCTCCTTGACGATCTGTAGATCGCCACCGCCAAAAGAGATTCTTGAGAAACACACCACTCCCACAAGTTTCTCGACGTCGCCGCCGAGATGGAACTGAAACCGGGGAGACCTTATTGAACGAGATGCCGCTGTCATCATCAGAGCGCCGCCCAACAAATATTGACAACAAAACCAGAAAACAGAGCCCTCCCACCGACGAGGGCGAGATCCACCGCGCCTACATGGCCCGAAGGCCACAGAGGCAGGACAGATCGGCGCTGCCACATACGGGAGGCAAGGAAACCTAAACACCTGGGAGGGAGCTCTCGGGAAGCGTACTGCTTCGCACCGTGAAGTTAAGATATTCTAACTCAGTGTTGGATGTGTGTAGTGCGTTGCAAATGCTAATTAAGCATTTTAGAAACTCCTTTGTTTGAGAATACATCAGAGTTGCTTCACTTGATGCGGTATGGGAGATAGATGAGGACAAAGTGCAAAACCTAGCTTTTGTAGAGGAGGCCGACAAGCTTTGTGTCAGGTAGTGAAATCAACCGTAACCCACATCATTAAGCACATACGTATCTCTCATTTGCTTTTACTACGGACCTAAAACACATGGACAATACTTTCCTTTACTAGAGTCGGGTTTCAAAAGACATTAATGCACCCATCAACCTCCTGTTCTCTCAGCCTTGCTCCTGCTTATAAAGGGGATGTGCATCGGCGAATGCTTCAAAGTTCAAACCTAGCTCAATTATTATATCAGTCCATTGCCTATCTTAGATCTAGCTATAGCAAGATCCTATGTATTTTGGCTAGCCCCTCCCTCCTAATATAATGGCATGTAACTTTCGGATTCGTAGATCTCTTTCTCAGTCTAGAACCCCTCGAACCAAAACAAATGAAACCAAAAGAGAAAAATGGCAGACTACTAGGAAGACTAGTTCAATACCCATGCATTGCAACGGGTTCAGAACTTTATTTTGTCATGGTGGCTCTTACTGTTTCCCTTCTAGTTATCTTTTTTCATGTATTTCCATTGTCTTTCCTTCCCTTGTATCCCCCTGTATTTTCTCATCTGTTTGTAAGAACATAACCCGCCAGGCTACTTTCGATGAATGAAAGAAGCGGTGGGGATTTATCCCCCCCCCCCCCCGGCGCCAATCTCGAAAAAAAAACTTTATTTTGTCATCAAACATATCTTGCACGTAACCATAAAATACACATAAATATCCACGTAGTAGGAAATATATAGTATTGAAAATTCAAATATATTTGCAGCAATTCTATACTTTAAGACCCACAAATGGTAGGTACGTCATGATCATCAAGGAATCTACCCAAATTTGGTCCAACGACTTTAGTTGCTAAGGAGTTCCTTACAGACTATGTTCCACCTGGTTGTTACTAAAGATTTGTTTCTTCTAGTTTTTGAAATTGTTGGTCTGGTTCTTTCCCTTGTCCTTGATGGCGAAGATTTTATTGTTGCTCTTGTTACAATCATAGTAGGCAATAGAATGAACAAGATCAAACCAAACACAAAGGACACACAGATTTTACGAGAAAACCACCCTCCAAAGAGGAAGTAGGAAACCACGGGTGTCACCGGCCAAACTTCACAATATTGAGAGAAGTTACAAAACGTCGGGATTTACAACGATGAACTTATCCTGTGCGGCGGTTTTCAAGTGATAGATACATTAGTGGTGACCTAGCTAGGCCGGCGCCTATGCCCCAAGCCTCCCGGCGACGGGCCTCCGTTCAACTCCGACAGTAGTTAGCCTTTATATGAATTTGGATCACAAGTCAAGAGCTCTTCACTGTGGTGAGGGCTCGGGTCCATGAAACTAATCTGGAACTGATTCCCCTTAAATCTAAATGAGAACATGTCATCGTCGAAGGGGCATAAAGCTATTTGAGGAAGAAACACCCTCTTCCCACCGTGTTGTCTCACCATGATCTCCGCATCGATGACGTTCCTGGAACCCATGGACCACAAGCCTCGTGTCGTTACACAACTCGTTAGCTGGTTCAATGCGACTCGAAAGTGATAACGGGGCAGGTTATCGCTAGTTTAAGAGTGCGTGGTCGTATCTCATTTAAGAGTTAGCGAGTTCAAAAAATCAGGAGGGTAGTAGCCATGTGGATCGTGCTTTGTAGTATTGAAGCTATGGTAGATCATCTCCTCACCCTGAAAACGCTCAATCATGCACATGTTTATTCCATTGACGGTTCTCGTTCTTTGTTGAGACGATCGCTCGAGAAGTCATGTAATCTGGATTGTCCATGTTGTGGTCTAAGGTAACAAACACATGGTCAATCATCTACTCACATCACTTGCTTTTGTAGTGATTGATGTGAGTACAATCGATTTTGATATGGGATAGTCGTTGCTTTGTGATACTTGACCATATCAAACAATTTATTTTTGGATAAGTTGTATACTTGTTTTCAATATTCATTATATAAACCCTCTTGTTGAGATTGTCCTCAATTACCAAAATGGGGGAGACTGAAAGTATATGGATTCCCATGTGTGTTTTGGTAATTAATGGCAATCCCTAAATGGTTAGATGGTTGTGATCGCGGTGACCTCTTCGTGGAAGATTATGAAGAGGCCCAGGTTTTCTCCTTCGTGAGGATTATGAATGGTTCTGAAGCTTGCCATCCCTGGAGTGCAGGAAAAGCCAACCATAAGGAAAAGACCCCTACTTTGTGTGAGGGCTTGGAGAAGAAGGTGAGCCTTCATGGCGAACGGGTCTGCTTCATGGTAAGCCGCAGCTCTCCAAAGGTAACTATATTTCTTTTTGGAAGGGAACATCGAGATATATCGTCGTCTCCACGTGACTCGGTTGTTTCTATATCCGAGTTTATTTCCTTGTGATAGCTTTCGAGCTTGAAGTTATATATATCTTGTTTATCACTTGGGAGATATATATTGTGCTCATCTTGGTTAGCTTAAGTTGCTGGCGCACTTAGTTGCGCCTAACATATTTAGGATTTGTGATTGAATAAACTAAATGATAGATTTAAAAAATGCCTATTCATCACCCCCTCTCTAGGCGACTTCTTGATCTTTCAGTTGTCCTATAGAATAAATTGCATGATGCTCGTTACTCAATGTTTAGTGGGATCTTAAACCTCGAGTGGGATATCCTACCTCCAGACATGATGAAATCAGCGACAACCGATGAGACTGTGAAAGTGCATGTTCCCTCATGTGTGGTTTTGGTAATTAATGACAATCTCTATGGACTAATGTTTGCATTGAGATATCTTTATAGATTTTGTCCATGGGAAAAGATTGGAGTTCATGTGTTGGACTCTAGAAGATTATATGACCAAGGTTCTATCCAATGGGTTTATATGAAGAATGGTCATCTAGAGTTGAGCTTATTGCAAGCATGGTTTGGAAAAGAAGATTGAGTGAACATTCATGTTTATCTCTAAACCATCATCTATATCAAGAGAAGAAGATAAAGTGCAAGTGGATGCATGAAGACGGAGCTTTGCAAGGCTCTCCCATCATGGAGTATGGGGAGTATTTGGAGAAGTCTTCATCAAGCATGTGGTAGCAAGCACAATCAATAAAGGTGTTCCAACTTGAGGGAGTCAAGATCGACATCATCTAGCTCAAGTGGAATGCGCAAGGCAAAGGTATGATCTTGCTAGGGTTTCTATCTTGCCGGTCTCATGGTGTTTGTGGGAGACCGGGTTATAGGATAGACGGCGTTCTATCAAGAGGGGCTCTCAAGTGAGTAGCATGATCGCATCTTTGTGAGAGCTCAAACCTTTGCATACTTGGCATCATCATCTTTCTTGGTTCTTATTTGGTTTTTCTCCTTGTTGGGTTTTTATGCTTGTCGTGATCTTCATGACAAGCCCAAGTTCTTCGAAAACGGTTTTTATTGGAAAACTTGTTGCGTTTTCGTGTTGGAAATATTATCGGTTTATCCGTGAGAAAAGTTCCACACCTCCCCATGTGTGTCAACTTAACTCTATTTGTGGTTCTTAATTGGTTTTTGTTGGGAAAGCTCTTGTCGTTACCTTTCCAACAAAATTGGTTTCACCTAATTTGGAGTTCGAACGAAAAAGTTATTGCTATTTTCGTTTTGCTGTTTCTGTCAGTTTTCAGAAAACCGGATATTCCGCTTTTGTTTTCAACCGGAATATCCGGACCCCAGGGTCACTCGAGAAAATCGACTAAGGACTTTTAGCAACCCTGTTTTGCAACTTTCTGTTGGTCATCGGATATTTGCTACCGGATATTTTGGACCTATCAGAATATCCGGTTCTGGAGAAAAAAATGAGGATTTCTGCTAAGGACCAGAGCTGAAACCTTCTATGGATCGTTGGATTTTTCAACCGGATATTTCCAGAAGGACCGGAATATCCGGTCATGACTTGACCCAGAATATCCTGTCCTCTGCTACTACAACGACTCTTTTTCGGGAGGGGCTATAAATACCCCTCCCCTTCTTCTTCCTGCAGTAAGCTCGTTTTTCTCTCTCTCCCCCACCATTGTTGACCTTGGAAAGCTTGCCCCTCTCCCAATTCCTCCCATGATTCTTGCATATCTTTGAGGGATTTGAGAGAGGAGATCTAGATCTACAATTCCACCAATCCATCCCTCCTCTAAGTGAGGGGAACCTAGTAGATCTTGATCTTGGAGTTCCATTTATTGAGTTCTTCTTTGTTCTTCCTCTCTTCTCCCCCCATAAGCATTAGTTGCTTTTGGTGGGATTTGAGAGTGAAGGATTTGAGCACTTGTGCTCTTGCCATTGCTTTTGTGCATCGGTTTGTGCTCTCCACGACGATTCGTGGAAGTGAAAGTTCATGATCTTGTTACTTTTGGGTGCCTTTTGTGACGGTTGAGGCCTTTTGTGGTCACTTGGGAGCTCCCAATCCTTTTGTGGGTTGTGCCTCAAGATTGTTGTAAGGGACTCGATTTCCGCCCAAAAGGAAATCAATAGTGGAAGGTGAACCGAGCTTTTGGGCAAGGTTCATCGGAGAATAGGGTGAGGCCATTTGTGGCGTTTGAGTTTGAAACTCACACCCCTCCAACAAGTCGTACTCCCCTAAAAAGGAGGAACACGAGAATATATCCTCGTCTCCGCGTGCCTCGGCAATTTCTATACCCGAGCTCTTTACTTATGCACTTTACATTGTGATAGCCTTCGTGCTTGAAGTTTTATATATTGCTATCACCTTGTTGCTTGTCTTGCTTAGTATAAGTTCTTGGTGCACATAGGTGAGCCTAATATATTTAGACTGTTGGCTTGTTAATTTAAACACCTAATTTTATTCCGCAATTATCAAGCCTAAACCGGAAAAGTTTTTAAATCGCCTATTCACCCCCCCCCCCCTCTAGGTGACATCCTTGTCCTTTCAGACTGTGACCACCGCGATCTTTTCCTCGCCTCGAACCTTAGCGACCAGTGCACTGTAAAGGTAGGTCTTGCTTCCCAGGTAATCGACTAAGAATAAGCCCCCATCGCGAGGCAAGCCTCTGCCCGGGGTTTAGTGAGGTCACCTGAGAAGCATCTTCCTCAACCTTGATATTGGTTTCCGTGATGACCTCTCTAGCCTCAGCTTATTTTGAGGGCTGCTCTTCTACATGTTTTTATCTACTCCCTTTGTTTGGTCATCAAACGATTAATGCACCCATCAACCTCATGTTCTCTCAGCCTTGCTCCTGCTTATAAAGGGGGATGTGCATCGGCGAATGCTTCAAAGTTCAAACCTAGCTCAATTATTATATCAGGCCATTGCCTATCTTAGATCTAGCTATAGCAAGATCCTATGTATTTTGGCTAGCCCCTCCCTCCTAATATAATGGCATGTAACTTTCGGATTCGTAGATCTCTTTCTCAGTCTAGAACCCCTCGAACCAAAACAAATGAAACCAAAAGAGAAAAATGGCAGACTACTAGGAAGATTAGATGCGCACGACCAACATGTTGGGAATGTGAGGAATCGGAAAACACAAGCTCTGCGCTTCACTGCAATAGGTTGCAACAGAGGGCTATCTTGCCGCATTAGGGTGTCATTGGACTACTACCCAATTCAACCATACCAAAAAATTGACAAGCCCGTGAAAACTGGTTTGCATTTGGGTGGTAGGACGGACACCAAATTTTGGCTCGCCAAACTTTCCCACGGCGTGTCAACGTAAACTTCTCCGTCTCAGAGGAAGATTTGGTTGAAGGTGGTGTGTCTATTTTACAATATGTGGATGATACGGTATTGTTCTTAGAACACGACCTGGACAAAGCCGTCAATATGAAACTTATTTTGAGTTTATTTGAGCAGTTTTCTGGACTTAAAATAAATTTTTATAAGAGCGGTTTTTGTTTTGTTTTGGTAAAGCTAATGATGTACACGAAGAGTATCGACAGATCTTCGGTTGCGAGTTGGGGGCGTTACCATTTAAGTACCTAGGAATTCCTATTCATTATAGGAAATTGTTAAATAAAGAGTGGAAACAGGTAGAGGATCGGTCTGAGCGAAAATTGAGTTCATGGATAGGAAAATTGCTCTCATATGGGGATCGATTAGTTCTCATAAACACGGTTCTCACTAGTTTACCAATGTTTCTGCTTTCGTTTTTTTGAAATCCCGAAGGGGGTATGAAAGAGATTGAATTTCTATCGTTCCTGCTTTTTTTTTTGGCAAAGTGACAATCATAAGCGGAAATATAGATTATCAAAACGGAATGTTATTTGCCGCCCAAATTTTCAAGGAGGGCTAGGGATTGAGGTCCTAGATTTGAAAAATAGATACTTACTTAGCAAGTGACTGTATAAGCTTCTTAATGAAGAGGGCATATGGCAAGAACTACTGCTGAATAAATATGTAGGTTATAAAACTTTAACCCATGTTGAAGTTAAACCTATTGATTCTCCCTTCTGAAAAGGAATTCTGAAGGTTTCCCAGGATTTCTTTAGTCGCGAATCTTCCGCGGCTCTGTAACATAGCTAATCATAAAAACGTTACGTTAGCGGAGGTACTAACTTCAACTCCATTAAACGTTCCTTTTAGAATAACACTTAATGGACCTAAGAGAGCGGATTGGTTACATCTAGTGGAAAAAATTATGAGAATATCACTTACGGATGATACAGACTCTTTCCGTTGGAATTTAACTAGCAATGGAAAAATTTCAGGTCAAATCTATGTATGCGGATTATATAAATGGTCACACCTGTTTCTTTCACAAATATCTTTGGAAGCTTAAAGTACCTCTAAAGATTAAAATATTCATGTGGTTTTTGTATCTGAAGGTTTTACTTACTAAAGACAATCTTGCTAGGAGAAATTTGACATGTTGTAAAAAGTGTGTCTTTTGCGATAAAGAGGAATCCATAGAACACTTATTCTTAGACTGCCATTTCTCAAGAATGATATGGGGAGTAATATAGTTTACTTTTAATATCGCACCACCAACCAATGTCACTAATATCTTTAGTAGATGGTTAGATGATATTGATAAAATAACTAAGGCAATAATTCTTATTGGGATGTGTGCTATTCTTTGGGCTATTTGGAATTGTCGAAATGCAATTGTCTTTAACAAGGAAAGAATACTGAACTTTTTGCAGGTGATACACATGGGAGTCCACTGGATCCGAACATGGGCGGTCCTTCTACCAGTGCCGCAGCAGAAGCTTATGGCGTCTAGATGTACCCGGTTGTTGGCCATTGTCAGGGTCATTTACTGCATGGCTGGATGGAGCCACGACAGACGTAGCCAAGATGCCTAGTTGCTTCATTTTGATGTTTTTATTTTGTTGATTCATCTTTGTTGCCACTTTGAGTGACCCGTTAGGTGCTCCTTGATTGTAATAAGCTACCTTAAACTTGTTTGACTTTCAATAAATGGCTATGTGCATCGTCTAGATGCAGAGACCGGGACACCCCATTTCGAAAAAAGAGAGGAAGATTTGACGGCATAGAAAAGCTTTCTGAAATAATTGGATGCGCCTTCGTCTGCTCTTCGTCCGTGTAATCAGTGCAGCAAAGCCCACGCGCCATACAAGCAATCCAATGACGGAGGAGTTATTTCCGGCTCTACTGTGTAGCATTTTTTACTCTGAAAAAGGATATTCTCCATCGGGTCTGCAAATCTCTTCAGTTCCCTGATATCTAGGGGCTATAATGGTGGGTACTCATTTTTGGCTGAATCAACCAACAAGTAATACTACACCGACTTCTAACTACAGAGTTGTGACTTCTAATTTAATCTTTATTTTTCCCAATTGTTTTTTTTTTCGAAAAGGGGAGAGTTCCAGCCTCTGCATCGATTGATGCATACGGCCTTTATTAATTTTATTGAGGTTCAGTCATTACATAGAATACATCATGGGTCACACAGGGTCGATACATGGATCAACCATCTAAACAAAAAGGACAACAAAGTGTGACTCTGCGTCAACATGCTATCCTGAGATCAGAACGCCAGTTGCACCGGGTATATAGCTCCCGCGCAACCAAAAGGAGCTGGCTGCACCCAGAATCTAGAATGGCTCACTTGTCCGTTGGTTGTAGGTAGGACCACGTACGGATCCAATGAATAGCCTTCGGTATAACCTGCATAAATGAAGAAATATTTGCACTATTAAAGATTACATCATTGCGTGTGTTCCAAATAGCCCAGAGCAGAGCACAAACTCCTACTCGAATTTGCACTTTCTCTTTCTTATCTACCCCCTTAGCCAATTCCCAAACAAATTGGCAACACTAGTTGGAGGATGAATATTAAGGGCCATAAAAACCACACGCCAAACCATTTTAGCGAATGGACAAGATATAAACAGATGCTAGATTGTTTCCTCTTGATCACAAAAACAACACTTTTTACATCATTCCAATTACGCTTAGCTAGATTGTCTTTAGTACGAATCTCTTTTCGATACAGAAACCACATAAAAATCTTTATTTTAAGTGGAACCTTCATCCTCCAAATATATTTACGAAGAAATCTAGTATTATCACTCAAATAATCTAGATATAGAGACTTTATAGTGAACATACCAGATGTGGTCAAGGTCCATTTGAACACATCGGCAGAGTCAGATAGATGCACATCCATTAATCTGCTAACGAGGTGCAGCCATCTATCCCAACGATTACCAGTCAAAGCCCTCCTAAAACCTAAGTTCAGCGGAGGGGCATGAGCTAACATATTAGCAACCGAAATATTTTTTCGTTGTGCTATATTGAACAGGGACGGATATTGAAGGGCCAGGGCTTTTCCCCCAGCCATGTATCTTCCCAAAAACGGGTACTCTCCCCATTACCCACAGTAAAAGAGCCACGGTCAAAGAAATCATCCTTAACCTTCATTATCCCTTTCCAAAACGGAGAATCGTGAGGTTGAACTTTAACTTGGGATAGAGATTTAGAGTGCAAATACTTATTCACTATTAACTCATGCCAAACTCCCTCCTCGGATAAAATTTTGAACAACCATTTGCATAAAAGACTCTTGTTCTTTACCTCTAAAACCTCTACCCCGAGTCCCCCCTGCTCCTTCGGCCGGCAAATGATGTTCCACTTAGAAAGTCTATACTTCTTCTTGTGGCCATCGCTTTGCCAAAAAAATCTAGATCGAAAATAGTCCATACGTTTTCGTACCCCTTTAGGCAACTCGAAGAAGGAAAGCATGAACATAGGTAGACTAGTTAGGACCGAGTTTATCAATATGAGTCTATCACCATATGACAAAAGCTTCCCGGCCCAACTTGCTAACTTTTTTTCGAACCGATCCTCCACCGGTTTCCACTCCCCATTTTTCAGCTTTCTGAAATGAATAGGGATGCCCAAGTATTTAAAAGGAAAAGAACCAGACTCCCAACCGAATAGGTTCTTATATTGTTCCTCGACCTCCTTTGCCTTGCCAAAACAAAAGAGCTCACTCTTATGATAATTAATTTTCAGTCCTGATAACTGTTCAAACATACATAAGATGAGCTTTATGTTTAAAGCCTTTGCTATATCATGAGACATAAAAAGGATAATATCATCAGCGTATTGGAGGATAGACACTCCACCCTCTACTAGGTGGGGTATAAGACCCTCCACTTGACCATCCTCTTTAGCCCTTGCAATTAAAATTGCCAACATATCTGCCACAATATTAAACAACAATGGTGATAATGGATCCCCCTGTCTTAACCCTTTGTGAGTCTGGAAACAATGGCCTAGGTCATCATTAACTTTAATACCCACCGTACCACGGCTCACAAAATTCTCTACCCATCGACACCACTTGGCATCAAAACCCTTCATCCGCAACACTTGTTGTAAAAAGGGCCATTGTACCTTGTCGTATGCTTTCTCGAAGTCTATTTTCAAAAGAACGCCGTCCATTTTCTTCCTATGAAGTTCGTGGACAGTTTCATGTAGAATAAGCACACCTTCAAGAATATGCCTCCCTGGCATGAATGCTGTTTGGGTTGGGCGTATCACCTTCTGTGCTACCGCCGTCACCCTGTTCGTTCCAACTTTTGTAAAAATCTTAAAACTAACATTCAGCAGGCAAATAGGCCGATATTGCTGTATCTGAGCAGCGTTTTCTTTTTTGGGCAGCAATATAATCGTACCATAATTAAGTTGAAACAGAGGTAACTCCCCTTTTTGGAAGCTTGCAAACAATCTCATGAGATCAAACTTAATTGTTTTCCAAAACTTTTGGTAGAATTCAGCAGGATACCTGTCTGGTCCCGGTGCTTTATTCTTTTCCATCTGCATAATTGCATCATGCACTTCCTTTTCTAGAAAATCCGCAGTAAGAATCGAGTTTTCTTCTACAGAAATCTGAGGAATATCACGTATCTTCGATTCTACCAAAGAAAAATTGTTTATGGCCGGCGCCCCAAACAACCGTTTGTAGAATTCAGTTATGTAATTTTTAATGTTTTCGTGCCCAGAGATAATACCCTCATCTTGCTCAAGCTGAAAGATCTTTTTCCTTCTATGCTTACCATTAGCAATAAGATGAAAGTATTTAGTGTTGCTCCCACCCTCTTGAATATGTTTATTTTTTGCTCGTTGTGCCCATTTAGATTCCTCATCTCTTCTTAAATTAGCTACTTTATCAGTAGCATCTCTCATGACTTCCCTTTCTGAATCATTGAGAGGAGTAGTTTCAGCCTTTAAATCTAGACTTTCGATAAGGTTTAATAGCCAGGCTTTCTCCTTTTTGTAAATGCTACTCTGATTTTTAGCCCAACCCCTCAAAAAAGAGCGGAGGTGGCGGATCTTATTCTGCCATACCTCCATCGGACTACCCCCATGGGACACTGATGTCCATTCTTTAACTACCATCTCAAAAAAACCTTCTTTCCGAAACTACGAAAGCTCGAAGGAGAAGTGTGCTTTATTGCCCAGGTATGCTTGCTCACCTGAGTCAACTAGAAGCGGTGTATGATCAGAACCTGCTCTCGTGAGCGCCCGCACACTCACTAACGGAAACTTTTGCTCCCAAGGTACACTTGCCAAAACCCTATCCAACTTCTCATAAGTGGGGTTAGGTCTACGACTCGCCCAAGTGTTTTGTCTTCCCGCAAGATCTAACTCTCGAAGATCTAAGCTTTCAATAATAGCATTAAAGATAAAAGGCCATCTAGCATAAAAATTATCATTATTCTTCTCACATTGTCTTCTTATAATATTAAAATCGCCCCCAACTAAAAGGGGCAATTGTTCATCCTCACAGATTCGAACCAATTCAGCTAGGAACTCCCCTTTTGGTCATCCTGAGCTGCACCATAAACTACCACGAGAGACCAATCAAAATTATCTTTTTTAGAGGTCAGATGAAACTTAACACACCTTGCCCCTGGTTCAATATTCTTTATATCTAACGTACTGGCTCTAAACCCCACAAGAATACCTCCCGACCTACCTTGCGGTGGAAGACAGAACCAAACGAAATCCTGCCCAGCCGCAAGATTAGTTAGAAAAGGAGTTGAGAAATTATCCCTGCCAGTTTCAATCACCGCAAAAAAATCTAACTTGTGCTCACTAATAGATTCGGATACAACTGAATGTTTTGCCGGGTCTCTAAACCCGCCACTGTTCCAAAAGCATCCTTTCATTGTGATTTTTTTGAATTGATCTTAATTCTAATACTTCTACGAAGAATGGAGTTATCAGACTTATTCCTATACCCCTTCTTTTTTCTAGAGAGAACCTCGGGCTGAGGGTCCTTATGACCCTCGGAATCCGACCGCTCCTCCTCTTCTAGATCAGTGCTCAAACGTAGTGCCTTATTTAAAACCAAACTATCTAAATTATCTTTCTCTACAGCTGCAACATCTTTCTTCTTTTTAAAAGTGATAAGAGTACGCTCAAGATCTAAATCTTTAATATGAGAAATTGAAGTGGACACTTGGCTAGGAGAAACGCCTAAAGAGATACCCAACTTTGCAGCCCTAGCAACTACTACCTCATTAGGAATAGATGCAATGGAAAACTTAGAAACAAAAGCAGTACCTGATGCCTGGCAATCATCTCGATCGTGAGCTCTCTTCTGAGTCTTCTCCAGCACCGAGATGTCCGAGTCCTTCCTGGCGCTAATCCGAGCACTTGATCGGATGTCGACCGCCTGAGACTCCGGTATGCCGCCAAATGCCACCACCTCCGCTTGCGAATAACGACCACCAAGGAACACTCCTATCCCTTGTGGTGAAGATGCAGAAGACTCGCTGCGAGCACCCCCTTGTGGAGTCCGTGGCGAACATGGCAGAGACGAAGCAAATGAAGCCAACGAAGCACTGGTAGACCTAGGAGATAAGTTCTTAAGCACGGTGCTCTCAGTCTGACTCGGGCTGGCTATAGGAAAGAAAGCACTGTCTGCTGCACCCGTGCTCTCCTTGCACCCAACAACGGCAGCGTTTACAACCTGTAGCACCTCTGGACCGGAAACACCAGATTGTTGCACCACATCATCAGCCGCAGCAATGAAACCAGCTGAGTCAGCCTCGACAAACCGTGCTGCAGCGAGTCTGTCGAGCACGGAACCCACATCACGGCCAGCCAGAGCTGGGGGTGCAGAAGCAGCTAGTGGTGACGGAAGACTTTCCTCATCATCTTCCACTCTATCACCCCATAACTTCCTAGGCACCGAAACACAATTCAGCAATTTGAAGTCAACCGACCCAAACTGGATCAAAGGAGAGGAAAAATCATGTTCTACCACCGAAGTAACACCTTTGTTTCCTGCACTAGTCTTAGCCGAGCCCAAAGGCTCTTCAGTTTTGTTTTGTGTCTTAGAATTGCCCTCAGCCTTGTCTTTTTTTCCATCACCCTCTAAGTCATCATCATTTTCCTTATCTTTCTTCCCACTATTCCCATCCATATCATCATCCGGATCAACGTCATCCATCTCGGCGTCCTCGCCTGCAGCTCCTTCCACCTCAAACCTAAGCAAATACCCCACACCATCATAAGTGTGATCAACTCTCCCCGGAATAGCAGATGGTTCAGCACAGGCTACCTTCATGCGAACCAAACCATTGTCTCGAGTAAATATCATGTCCACCTCTTTTGTTTTCCCAATCAACGAACCTACAGCAAAGAGTGCAAGATAGTCCCTGCGAAGCTCCTCTGTACAGCCTCTAACTCTGACCCACATATCAACAAGCTCATAAGCTTCGACATCTTCGTCAACCCAATCGTCGAAATGCATAGTCGTATTTTTCTCCTCTACTTGAATGCGACCAATTTTCCGAAGCCTAGTAAAATCAATTTTCGTTGGATAAACCACACGAAAGGAATCAGCTGAAGCTTGAGAAACATCCCACTGATTGTCCCCTTGCACCAACCATTCCAGCTCATGCACTACATCTTGAGCAGTCATCGTACCCCCTGAAACTCTGATCTTGCCAACATTGCCACTAACGTTGAGCACCCTCAATCCCTCAGATCTCGGTGTGTCAAAGAATAGAAGTTTGTCATTAGCCAAACCGTACATAACAGCAACCGGCTTCGGCGCGGCAAGCAGGTGACAGTCCTTGGATTCATGTGTCGCCCAGTCTGGATACACCTAAAACATAACACCTTATCTTTCTTTTTGGTTAGCTTAGCAGCAGCTTGTTTAGCAGCTTCGGCGTCAGACTTCTTCTCTTCTTGTAATGCTGGAACAGGCTCAGGCACCACTGCCACCTCTGCGGCGGCGTTGGTTCCCACTGAATTAGCCTCCTTTGGAAGAGCAGCTACCGCATCTCGAATACGTTGATGCACCACCTCGGGTATAACCTCATCATGACGAGCAGCACCTGCTGGGTACGCCCTGCCAGCCCGTCCACGCCCGAAGCGTCCACGAACATATCTGCCTCCGTTACCATGGCCACCAAAGTTATGACGACGAACTCTGTGTCCGCCTTGTCCATAGGCTCCTCCAGCAGCTTGACCTCCGCTGTGATCCCCATCATAATAACATTCATCAAAATTGCCAAAATTTCCATTGAACGGTGCCTCCACAACCTCCTGATTTGCATCCCAAGCATAGTTCTGATCATTCCAGTTGTGAGCATTGTTCCACTGCTGTCCATAGTTTGTGCCGCCCTGTGCGGCACCAAAACCACGTCCATTGCCCCTATGATGCATCTGATTACCAAAACCACCATGGCCAGCCATGCCACGGTCCATCGTCGGGTTGAAGAAATGATCTTGACCAACGTCCCCATGGCCATTGGCTGTCCCAGACGGACCACCTCTCTCGAAGCCGCCAGCCCTACCATTGGGGTGAAGACCACCACCAAAGCCACCGCGCCCTGTGAGAGCAGCAGGCGGACCGCCGCGCCCTCCTCGGCCATTGGCGCCGTTCGGAGCACCATGATTGTACCCATTGAAACCTCCACCTCTCGCAGGGTTGCCGCCGCCGCGAGAATCCATAGCCTCACACAACGAAGCCCTAACCGAAGGAAAAGATTGTAGCGAGTCCTTTGATCGCCGCCAGACCCTTCCTAAAACCCTACTCAGCGCTATGGGCACCGGATGCAACATGGAGCGCAACGTTGGTAGGCCCTTGTGACCCGTTAACGCTGGCCCATAGACAATGGGTTGAAACCCGGCCTTCTGCCCGGTACAGCCCAACTGTCTTAAATTTGAATTTTTTTGAAACCTGGAACTTGAATCACGATCCGGAAAAGAGGGCTTCGTCGCGGACCAACTCACCGGAGTCCGGGACGAACCCCGGGAGACTGCTCTCCCCCGATCAATCCTACCTCGTGTAGCCGTAGCATGCCGTCTCTGTACCAGCGTCCACTCTTTTGCGTTGAAATCTTCCTCGAAGAAGCATGATGGTGATAACACCGGAACACGCAGCGAACTCCTCAAACGCGGATGCAGGACCGTCGGACCTGCACAAGGAAGACCAACAGGAGCTAGTAGATCATTGTACCTTTGTCGTCGACGTTTCTCCAGATTTTTGGACCGGCGAGCTGAATCTCCCAGGTCGCAAGGAAGCGGCGACGGCGTACGGCACAAAAACCGTAAAGATGCGCACGTCCCAACGGACGGCGGCGAGCCAGGCTCCTCATCGGACTCGGCCAACACCCAGAACCGGCCTCCCGGCGGGCTGTCGGCGAGAGACACCGTAGCGTCACCAAGGGCGTCGCCCGCCCGTTCGCCAGACATCCTAGCTTGTCTTTCACCAGTACAGCTCCTATATACTGTTAAGCTAGCTCTTTTTCCCAATTGTAGATAAATTTGTTTAAATATGTCCAGTATGTGTTGAATATTTGTACTAGTGGCCGTAGGGTAGTCAAAATATACTACACACAAGCTGATAGCCTAGACTCACGCTGCAAGCGGGACGCGCTGCGGAGTTCCGCGTACACGCCGCATACGCCGTTACGGCTCGGCGGTATGCCGCGACTGGGCCGCACTTGTGCCTCGTCGCTTTGCGGCGCCGCGCGCGCCGTTTGCTCGATCGCTAGCGCCGTGTAGGCCGCTCGATCGCTCGCTAGTTCGTTGGCCGGCTGCGCAGCCCCGACCGATCACTAGCTTTGTATAGGATTTGTACTACAGAAAATGAAACAGCAATAATTCCAAAGTTTCAAATATTACAAAACATCAGTACAAAAAAAACAGTGGCATCCCAGAACAGTTCATCTTCTGTAGTAAAATGACAGACAACTAGAAGTGAAGCACATATATTCAAAAGTGAAGCACATATATTCAGAAGTATCCACTGAATAAACACAAGTGATAAAAACTAGCTCTCACAGTATTCAACCACAACTAAGATAAGCAACAAGTACAACATGCACCACCATCTCCAGCAAAGAAACAAACACCATGCACCACCATATCCAGCAAAGAAACAACCAGTTTGTTTCTTGTACAGTCTTTGAAGTACAAATCAAAGAAAAGTTCTCAACTTGCACATGATCAACTCCGGTTCCTTCTTGAAATGCTCATCTTCAGAAGCAAAGCCCATATTTTGAAAATCTTTGTGCTGCTGAATCCATGTCACACAACAACCTAACCACATGGTTTAGAACTGCTCCTATAATACACAAGAACATGTGAGTGATGCAAATGACATTGCTATTTGTTACCAGCAGATTCTATAACTCTTTACAGATAAGCATACCCTTTCATGAACAATTGATATCTGGCACATGCTAACAGTATATTAGAAGCATGCCCTTTTGTTTACATATCAGTATGATGCAAGAGTAAATGTATTCTACTAGGGAGATTAGATGGTTCAGTCATGCAAGAGTATGATGGCTATTGTGAATATTAGAAGATCAAACAGCAAGCTATGTAAGGATGGATTGCTATAGAATAGTAGTTGTCACCTTCTCTCCTATTTCTTCGGCATCAAGATGAAATCCCATCATTCCTCCTAGCGTCTGAACGTGGAAGAGAAATTTTGTCAGACACAAGAAAACATTATATGAGCCAAAAGGGAATAAAAACTTAAGGGAAAAAATGCATACATGCTGCCTTAAACCAATCCTGCAGGCATATCAAAGCCTCAATGGTAGTGGGCGCGAGGCTGCTCCTATAATCGCTGACTACGCGTCCTCCGGTGCTAAAAGCCGACTCGGAAGGCACAGTCGAAGCCGGGATTGCCAATACATCACGGGCAATTCTAGACAGCACAGGATATGTTTCAGATTTTGCTTTCCACCATTGTAGAATGTCAACCTCCTCCTTTCGAGGTGTCAAGTGCTCTTTCAAATATTGATCTAGCTCGGTGTCAAGTTGCATTGGAGATCGTAGCCCTGGACTGGCCGACTTCCTAGATGACTGTTAAACAAAGAGATATAATAAGTACAAAGCTAAATCTTGAGAAGATATAATAAGTACAAGCATATGAAGATATAATAGTTGCTAGTGGATTTGATTAATGAATGTTGTCTGCTGGGTTGTGAAAAATGTGTTCCAAATACTTTAGAAACAAATTCGTGGCAGGGATCAGTCCCCAAGCCACGAAGAACCAACAACAAGCAGTTCTGCAATGGGGGCTCCCAGGGGCCGATCATATCCATCTGTATGTGAGCCAACATATACTTCTGTTCTTACATTTATGTCCAATGCACACACTGTTTCTTGTTAGTAGTTTCTACTTGATAACTTTGCTATGTCATCTTTAGCAAATTGGAGTTTGCATTTGTTATATATATATAAAAGGAAAACCACAAACACACTAATTTTCTGCAACTTCTTTTATCTTTTTGCAGAGAGGAAGCAGTCAAGCCGCTGAAGCTAATACTGGAAAATAGGACTTAAGAATCTCAAATATTCTTAGACTGTCACTGTTACACTTAAATTGGCTAAGATATATGCTCCATGTTTTTCTGCTCTATGTCCTGATGCTCTGGCTCATTGTGAAACTGCAGTTCAATTGTTTGGACTCTACAGCAAGTCATACTGGAAGAAGTACTCGAAGCAAGTCATGTAGAGCAAAAAGTTCAATTACCTTGATGAGTGTGGAGCTGCCGTTCTTGCGCTTCCCGCCGCCGGCGTCTGTGTGCATCTTGGGGCCACCGCCGCCGTTCGTGCCGTGTTGTGGTTCCCCGCCATCGACCGCCATCGAATCGAGAACCGAGGGAGTGAGACTCGGAGGCGGAGGAGGAAGAGCGGCCGCCGGACCTGGAGACGGAGGAGGACAGGCAGCCGCCGGACTTGGAGGTGGAGGAGGAAGGGCGGCCATCGCAGCGGGCGCGAGAGGAGCCCCTCGACGGCGGTGGTGGGGGGCCTTCAGCGCCGGCCGCAGCCCTCTCCTGGGCGGCGCTCGACGGTGGCCGGAGGCGCGACGCGGAGCCCTCTCCTGGGCGGCGCTCAATGGCAAGATGCGGTGCTTCGTTGACCTGAATACACGGCGAAACCGCGGCAGCTGCGGGCCTGCCGTATAAGCCGTTTTCGTTTTTTGCAGTTATGTGGATGCTCGCTTAAATTGCTAGATGGGCCGAATTTGCGGCGCCGCGGACGGGCCGCTGCCGCTTGCACCCTGAGCCTAGACACAACATCACGAGGGGACGATTTAGCACCAGTGGCCGGGCCGACCGTGGCACGGTGATCGGATGCCTCTGATGTCGGTCCGACAGGTTTTGTCATCCTTATACTATGTCGATTTCTTTTTTTTCAAAAAGTCAACCGAAGCGAGTCGAAGTCGCGCCGTTGTCCTCACCCCTCCCTCTCCGGAGCCAGCTAAAGCTTGTCGTGGTAGAGCTTGTTGTAGTAGATAGACGGGAAGTCGTCGTGCTAAGCCCCCGAGGGACCAGCGCACCAGAGCAGTAACCATCGCCAATGATGACAACCATAAATCGGAAGAGCCAGACCCGAGAGCGAGGATAGGGTGGGAAGGATCTTATTCAGACTTCAAGATGTATTAGTCGCCTCACCATCTCGAAGACGCGCAACCAGAGTGAGGATAGGGCGGGAAGGATCTTATTCTGACTTCAATATGTAGCCGTCGCCTCACCATCTCGAAGAAGACACTGCAAAAACCTAAACAATGGACGGGAACCTTCCCGCCGGAAAGAGGCCATGATCCACCACGCCTCCAAGGCCCTAAGGCCACCAGAGGCGGAGCGGACCGGCGGCGTCGCCGGCGAGAGGGACGGAACCCTAGATGAGTTTGTAGGATCGCACTACCGCCTCTCTCTCCTCCCTGCCTGACGTACCGTTTCGTTGCGTATTGTAATTCTTGTTCACACTTATACTATGTCGATTTAGCTTACATCTCTCCTTATTTTTATCGACTCAACCCACATCATTTTTTAGATATAAGCCTTTGTAACCCAAATCTAAATTAATAAAGCCAAATCGGCCGAACGACAAGGTGTTGTGTACATCTGCAAAGGGACAGCCTTGCTCGACAAGAAGCAGTGTGCCGCTTCAAGAAACCAGCTCGACAGAAGACGGAGAAGTAGAGGAGTTTTGAGGGATGAAGCCTCCGAGCCACCGAGGAACCAAAGGCGTAAAATGCCCGCGACAAAACCATCCGCCGGACTGTGACGCGTTTCCCAAACATGCTTACTACCAGAGAGGGCACCATGCCCTCTCGCTCCGGCTCGTACGTGGAGCACCGCTCCTGCAGGCAGCTAGTCCCCCGAGCACACGCAACTATCGATGACAGCACGTGCCAGACAACTGCTGAAGACGATCCGCACCTGCAACAGAAACCCAAAACCTACCGCCCAACGAACCATACACACTCAAGCCAAGAGGAGCCAGAACTCCACGACGGTGCTCCAAGGAGGGAAGCGACGGCTGCGCCGGCACTGCCTGGTCCAGCATGCCGACCCAGAGTTTTCACCTGGAGTCTAGCTGTGGGAGAGACGAGCGATGCCTCCGAGAAGGAAGTGGCGCCCGTGGGCGTCACCAACGCCGGCATCGACGACAGACTGAGCTTTCACTCGGCGCCGTCTCCACCACGTTAGGTCCTCGGGCGGTCACCACAAGGGCCTCCAGATGTGTATCTGGGCCGAGAAGACGCCGAAGACGAGCATCACGCCAGGACATCCCGCCGCTGCACCCCTGCTGCCCAAACGTCCGGGGGATACAACCAACACCGCCGCCATGTATAGCCCGCCGACGAGCTGCCCGCGCGGCCACTATCCGGGGCTGCCGCCCTGGTGTCCGAACCCCTAGGCCAGAAGCGCTACCAGGCAAAGGCCTCGCCGCCGTCGTCATGGTCGAACGCGCGCCTTGCCGGCGACCTTCTCAGACGACGGCGAGGGGAAGGGAGGGGGTAGAGGAGTGGCGGCGGCTAGGGTTGGGTTGCCCTCGGGTGAGAGCGACGCGAGAGCCCGACGGTTTTTTTTGCTCGGACTTCGCCTTGATCGTTAGCCCTAGCTTAGTGACCTAGGTACTAGGTTTGTCACTCGCCTACATCATTGAGCATACATGTCTATTTACCTTTAACAGATAATTGATACACACGGATAAGGGCATGGCCAACGCTCCACCGTGGACTACTGCCCTGTCAGGTCCACATAGGCTCGGATGGTCCAGCACAGGTAAATTAGCTGCCTGCAGGCCCAAACAGGATCCTGCAGAGGAGGCGGCATCCTCCCTGCCAAAAAGTGAAAACAATAGAGACTATTGGTTCACGTTATGGGTAAAGTAGGAGAGATGTGACGGAAATCCATATCGTGTCATAGGTGCAGATGCACTCACTGTCCAAAAATCATTTATCAAAATGTCAAAAAATTCTAAATAAAAGTTTCGCGAAGAAAATCCATTTTTTGTGGGCTGTGCAAAAAAGACAAATCCAGGTGCATCAAAATAACTTTGTACGCGACATTTTTTTGTCTTTTTGCACATCTCATAAAAAATGTCTTTTCTTCACGAGAAGTACAAAAGCTGAGAGAAAATGGACCCCTATAGCTATGGCTGTGTTGGATACTAATTGAAATGAATGATGGCCTCAAAGATAATAGCACCGCCGGCTGCCGGCTCTAAAGCAGTTCCATGTCACCAAAAGCTGATCTTATAGCCAAGACATACAATAAGCTAGCTATAGATTGGCTGCTAGGTTGGATTCTTTTGAAATTTAATTACGAATCTTGCATGCATAGATACACGGGATTGGAGGAAACAACCAAGCGTTGTCCTGACGCTAGCATGCATGGCTGCATGCAGGTTGTAAGGCCCCGGGGCTTGCGCTGTAGCTTGGCGCTTCAGAGCAAGTACAATAAGATCCAGTCGGCAGACTGTAAGGATTTAAATAGTATATTTGTGATTACATGGAGGAGAGAGAATATGAGAGAGAGTAGCCCAACGAACCATACACACTCAGGCCAAGAGGAGCCAGAACTCCACGACGGTGCCCCAAGGAGGGAAGCGACGGCTGCGCCGGCACTGCCTGGTCCAGCATGCCGACCCAGAGTTTTCACCTGGAGTCTAGCCATGGGAGAGACGAGCGAAGCCTCCGAGAAGGAAGTGGCGCCCGTGGGCGTCACCAACGCCGGCACCGACGACAGACTGAGCTTTTGCTCGGCGCCGTCTCCACCACGCTAGGTCCTCGGGCGGTCACCACAAGGGCCTCCAGATGTGTATCTGGGCCGAGAAGACGCCGAAGACGAGCATCACGCCAGGACATCCCGCCGCTGCACCCCTGCTGCCCACACGTCCGGGGATACAACCAAGACCGCCGCCATGTAGCCCGCCGACGAGCTGCCCGCGCGGCCGCTATCCGGGGCTGCCGCCCTGGTGTCCGAACCCCTAGGCCAGAAGCGCTACCGGGCAAAGGCCTCGCCGCCGTCGTCATGGTCGAACGCGCGCCTTGCCGGTGACCTTCTCAGACGACGGCGAGGGGAAGGGAGGGGGTAGAGGAGTGGCGGCGGCTAGGGTTGGGTCGCCCTCGGGTGAGAGCGACGCGAGAGCCCGACGGTTTTTTTCCTCGGACTTCGCCTTGATCATTAGCCCTAGCTCAGTGACCTAGGTACAAGGTTTTGTCACTCGCCTACATCATTGAGCATACATGTCTATTTACCTTTAACAGATAATTGATACATACGGATAAGGGCATGGCCAACGCTCCACCGTGGACTACTGCCCTGTCAGGTCCACATAGGCTCGGATGGTCCATCGCAGGTAAAGTAGCTGCCTGCAGGCCCAAACGGGATCCTGCAGAGGAGGCGGCCTCCTCCCAGCCAAAAAGTGAAAACAATAGAGACTATTGGTTCACGTTATGGGTAAAGTAGGAGAGATGTGACGGAAATCCATATCATGTCATAGGTGCAGATGCACTCACTGTCCAAAAATCATTTATCAAAATGTTAAAAAATTCTAAATAAAAGTTTTACGAAGAAAAGATATTTTTTGTGGGCTGTGCAAAAAAAGACAAATCCGGGTGCATCAAAATGACTGTGTAAGCGACATTTTTTTGTCTTATTGCACAGCTCACAAAAAATGGCTTTTCTTCAAGAGAAGTACAAAAGCCGAGTGAAAATGGACCCCTATAGCTATAGCTGTGTTGGATACTAATTGAAATGAATGATGGCCTCAAAGATACGAACCTAGGTGGAGGGCATGAGACCACCGTTTGCTACGCTTCCGCTGCTCATGCCCTAAGAGCAAGGATAATAGCACCGCCGGCTGCCGGCTCTAAAGCAGTTCCATGTCACCAAAAGCTGATCTTATAGCCAAGACATACAATAAGCTAGCTATAGACTAGCTGCTAGGTTGGATTCTTTTGAAATTTAATTACGAATCTTGCATGCAGCAGATATACGGGATTGGAGGAAACAGCCAAGCGTTGTCCTGATGCTAGCATGCATGGCTGCATGCAGGCTGTAAGGCCCCGGGGTTTGCGTTGTAGCTTGGCACTTCAGAGCAAGTACAATAAGATCCAATCAGCAGGCTGTAAGGATTTAAATAATATATTTGTGATTATATGGAGGAGAGAGAATATGAGAGAGAGAGTAGAAGCGGCCTCTAATGTAAGAGCCTGCAGCACGTGTTCCTAAACACCTTGTGAGAGTGAAAGGTGTGCCAACTATTAATAAACCAGTCCATATTTATAACCAACTATTATACTTGTTAGTTATTAGATTGGCTATAAATGACATGACAACATCTTATAACCAACACCCGGCCATACTATTGTACTCGCTCTCAAGAAGCGCCCGCTCGCCTCTCTCTCCTACTTTCTCTCTTCCACGTTGGATTTTGGTGACTGGCAACTGCTATAGTGACTATGTCTTATTGTACATGATCTAAGACTATTGTTTTACTAGAAGCTACGCTATTTATAACCAAGTTTGAGAGTATCAATGCACCTACCGGCCTCCCCTTCTCTCGAAGCTTATAAATGAAGATGTGCATCGGTGAGTGCTTCACAAGTAGCTCAATGATATATCCAATTCTTAAGCAGTCTTCTTCTTAGCCATAGCTGGATCCTACCTATCTTACCTAGCTCACCCTCTTAGCCTCAACCTCAAACCAACACGGATGGAACCGAAGAGAGAAAATGGCAACGATAACTCGAAGGCGTTATATGCACGCGGGTAGCATGCTTGTTCGGAATGACAGGATTCCGGAAAACATATTCATACCATTACACAAATAAGACATCGTTCATAATAAATATCGTGTTAATTTTACTAATCTATACCTAATAATAAAGTCACTAAGGCTTCCGCAATTTGGTTTGGTTTGGTAGGTCATCTAATTTGCCCCTAAAGTTGCAATTAATTACCCACCTATGCCACCGGTAAGTCAAAAAAAAAAACGATTCAGCTATCGTTGTCGGTTTCAGTTTGAAACACGAGTCCACGCGAGAAGATAAAAACGAATCCGCCACCAAAAAGGGCCTAACGTGCCCAAAGGTCGCAAAGGAGATCGCCGGCGGCGGCAAGACGCGTAGGAAGGACCTGGACATCCGCCCCAGGCTGGCCGGCAGGAAGCGCGCCCGCAAGATGGCCGGCATGAGGTTAGCTAGGCATCCATCAATATTGCTCCTGACTCCTGAGTCCTATGACGCCGACGGGCCCAAGCTCTCCCGAAGCCAGCAGTCCGATGTCTACACCGACGAAGCGCTCTACGATTCCCGGCCAGGTTGCTCGCCCGCCTTGCTCCCTCATCCTCTTCTCCCCCGGCCAAGCGCCGCCGCCAGGGAGCGAGCCGCCCGCCACCACGTTTGTCCTCTCCCGCTGACATGGGTATGCCTATAGGGTACCCTACCATGAGGGTACCTGGTGCACGTATCGACTAGGCCCAACTATCAGAGCCTACATGAAGCCCATGAAGGGAGGCCCACGAAGATGGAGTATCCTCCAAGTTTGGCGAAGCAATAGTCGGTTTAGAGTTTCCTTACTTGTAAATCGAGTCGGTTACGAACACCCGAGACCCAGCCTATTATTTAAGGACTGGGAGGGCCATCGAACCAGACCACGTACTTTCAGAGCCACCAAAACCCTAGCGAGATCGACATCTCGCCGGGACTCTTGTAACCATCATATTCACAAAGCAATAACAGACAGGCAGGACGTAGGGGTGTTACCTCCACACGAGGGCCCTGAACCTGGGTAAAATCTTTGCCCTGCTTGTCAGCCGACGATACTTCCAGCTCTACCACGTTCTCTCCCCCATATTCATAACCTAGGGACCTTAACCATGGGTCTTGATGAGTCTACCCCTCGTCAAGTGGCGCCGTCTGTGGGAAAGAATAGCGCTGGACTCGAAGTTTCGCCGGTCCCAACAGCAAACGGCAAATCGCCGATCACACCAGCAAACGGCAACTCGCCGATCTCATCTGCAAACGGCAACTCGCCGGCCATGTCAGCAAACAGCAACTCGCCGATCCAGGCGACACACGGCGACTCGCCGATCCACTCGAAAAGCGGCAGCCTGCCCGCTTCACCGCAAAAAGCGCATCTGCTCTTCCAATGAATTTCAATCCGCACTCGCCAGAGCTTCAGGAGGCGTTTTCTGGCCTTGAATCAGGTTTGAGCTTAACTGTTGGAGCATTCAATTTTTTCGTAAACAATCTTGGCACGCAGGACTCGACAGATCCGCAACAACGGTGCTGGGCGCACTCGAGGCTCCGTCGACTGCGCTCGCCCCGTCGTCGATTCCTGAAGCCTGCTCGCCCGCAACAACCATGTCGACCGGCGAGATCGACAGGTTCATGATGACGGAACTCCAAGGCGAGGAGGCAGAATCAGCATACCGCACAAGCAACGTCGACTTCAACCTACCACTCGACGAGTTTCGACTGCGGGATCTCCCTCGATGACTTCTACGAGCCCGCGATTCATAACGACAGCAACGTCGACTCGGAGATCTTCACCAACACCAACCTCGACTCAGAATCCATAATGGCTCGCCAACACCGAGATGAGCATAGGCGATGACACGCGACAACGAGATTCGCCTCGAAGATCTACTCGATGAACATACTGGCTCTGACATGAGCCTCGACGGCGACGTCGAGTCCATGACTGGAATCGACAGCACATACACCTGTCCTCGGGTCACGCCCCATCAGGTCTACGTGGCCTTCACCGCAGAATCATCCGCAGACGCAGCCGCTCGCAGGCCTGCACAATTCCCATGCACGGTAACCATGCCGGATGGGGTCACAACCTTGACAATCACGGAGGAGATGGCAGCAAAAGCAGATAAAGTCATAAAGGAGTGCACAATGATGCCACCAAATTCCACCCCAGAGGAGATGTTGACCTTCCAGTACTTCAACTGGCAGGAGTCAATTCGACTGCAAAACTACCGAGCGACGCTCGAGGAGCGCAAAAGGCAAGCCAGCCTCTCGAGTGCCCGAAGAAGGGAGCAATCCCTCGGGTCCACAATGCAACCAACCCCACGACCTAGGTCGCGGTTGGCAAGCCTTCCAGAACATGAAAGGGTAGCAATCACCCGTAACCTGTCGTTCATGACAGAGGACGCTAACGGAATCCCAGTGCCCAAAACTGCTGCGGGTGCATTATTCTCCGTAGGTGCTTACCTCAAGGCAATGCAACCTCCGGCGAATGACCCTAACGCAGCCCTGCATCGCCAACAACTCAAATCGCTAGCTCTAGCGGCACAGGCTATACAGCCAGAAGACAAAACTCCAGCAAGGAATCGCGATCGCGACATAGTCGACTCACGACACGCAGCACATCATCGCAGTGGTCGCAGCCACCACTCGGATGAAGGAAGGAGAAGCACGCGCCGGCACAGGTCCAGCAGAAGCAGATCTCGAAGATCCTATAGCAGCGATTCATACTCTGATCGTGAACCAGAGCCATGCGGAGCATTGTGCTTCACTCGACGCATCCGTGAGACGCGGATGCCCAAACGGTTCAAGTTGACAGGCGAACAACCCAAGTACAACGGTCGCCAAGAACCTTCTGGGTGGTAGAAGATTACAGACTCGCCGTGGCATGCCAGCGTGGCACGAACACCACGGCGATGCAGTACATACGACTTATGCTCGAAGGAACTGCCCGCGACTGGCTCAAGTCGCTCCCTCCATCATCATACGACTCGTGGGACGATTTCCGCAGAGACTTCATCAAAAACTTCGAGCCTCTGTGTGAGCGCCCGAAGACATTCGAGAATTAAGGACATGCACTCAACGATCAGACGAGTCGTTGAGATCATACATACGGCGGTGGACCGAAATACGCAATTCGGTTGGCAAAGTGTCAGAAGACAGGGCCATGGATGCCTTCATACAAGGTCTCGCCAGGAAGGACTTCAAAGAGGCACTTGGTCGTGAAAAGCCAACCTCCCTGGCTGACCTCATCAAAGTTGCGACTGAGTGGGCAGATGGAGAGGATTCTGTACGCAGATCCCGTGCTTCCCCACACGCGACAACTACGAAAGCGGCAGTCGAGGCCGCAGAGATTCATACAGAGAAGATCGCAGGCGCAAACGTTCCAAACGTCCTTACGACGATAACAGACCCGAGTTCATGGCGGCTGGATACACACAACCCGGGAGACCAAGATAGAAGCAATCGACGCTCGGATGATCGACGGGACAGTCGAGATCGCGAGCAGCGGAGCGACAGCTACAAAAGGCAAGAATGGCGCAAACGCAGCGACGCAAAACCCGAGCGGTCATTCGAGGAAAAGATGGACGACTGGTGCAGATTCCACCTCTTCAAGGGGGACGACGGAAAACTACGCTCCAATCACACCCTAAGGAACTGCAGGGAATTCGACCAAATGGCGACTGACTACATGATACGACTCAAAAGGTACGGCCCAGCACCTGCTCAGCCCACGCCTGCACCCGCACCACAGCCGAACGCTGTGCCCGCTCTCATGGCGCCACAGCCGCCACCGCAACCACCACCACAGCCTGCTCCAGGCGCAAACCTCGCAGGTGCCATACAACCCGTACTACGGGCGGAAGATGATCAATATCCACAGCCCCACGGGCAGATGTACATGATACAAAAGGGTCGCCCCTCCAACAGGCAGCAAAAGCTAATCACTCGACAGTGAACATGGCTGTCATGGCACCTCCTGCCGTGCCGAATTTCTGAAGGGATCGGAAACCATCATAAGCTTCAGTCGAGAGGATCATCCCCCAGCTGTAGTTCGACCAGGGCACGCGGCTCTGGTACTCGACGCGCAAATAGGAGGCTACGCCATGACCAAGGTCTTCATGGATGGAGGCAGCGGCATAAACATCATCTTCGCGGACACGCTCCGCAAAATGAACAGGTCAGTCGAAAACCTCCCAAAATCTTCAAATACCTTCCACGGTATTGTTCCTGGCAAAGCAATTAGCCCAGAAGGCACCATACAACTCGACGTTACGTTCGGGGACAAAAGCCACTTCAGGACAGAGTCGATTGAGTTCGAGGTCGTCGACTGGAAATCACAATACCATGCTATTCTTGGTCGCCCGACGTTTGCTCGATTCATGGCGGTGCCACACTACGCGTACCTCACGCTGAAGATGCCAGGACCAAAGGGAGTCATACTGTCCGTGGAAACTTTCAAAGGTCCGATGCTTGCGACCGCGAGTTCAGCAAAATCTCCGAGATGTTCGGGGTGGAAGAATCACTCGCCGACTGGCGATTTCCAACGACCGCACACTCCTTCCGGAGCATAAGAAGTTGGCAGTCGACAGATCCTTCAATGCTACAAATGACACAAGGTCGCATCAGGTGCACCCGACCGATCCGTCCAAGACAGTCAACATATCTTCGAGCCTGCCTATCGCATAGGAAGGCGCGCTCGTCGAATTCCTCCGTGAGAACTGGGAAATATTTGCGTGGTGTCCAGCCGACATGCCAGGTATTCCCAGGGAATTCGCCGAGCACTCTCTCCAATTGTTTCCAGATGCAAAGCCAGTCAAGCAAACGATGCGTCGAATCTCCGGCCCAAAGCGAACCGCAGTCGAATCTGAAGTCGACCGGTTACTCGCAGCAGGATTCATTAGGGAAATCAAGAAATCACAATGGGTGGCCAACCCCGTACTCGTAGAGAAGAAGCATACAGACATCCTTCGGATGTGCGTGGACTTCACAGCGCTGAACAAGTGCTGTCCAAAGGATCACTTCCCGCTACCCCGAATCGACCAGATCGTCGACTCCACCGCCGGATGCGCACGACTCTCCTTTCTGGATGCTTACTCAGGTTATCACCAGATAAGGATGAAGCAAGAAGACGAAGAAAAAACGGCGTTCATAACCCCACTCGGGGTCTACTGCTACACAACTATGCCCTTTGGGCTCAAAAACGCGGGTGCAACATACCAGCGCATGATGCAGGACTGCCTCAAAAAGCAAATCGGACGCAACGTCCAGGTCTACGTGGATGACATTGTCATTACCACAAGGGAAGAACACACACTACTCGACGATTTGAGGGAGACGTTCGCAAACCTCAAACGCTTCCATATCAAGCTCAATCCTAAGAAGTGCACGTTCGGCGTTCCAGCCGGGCAGCTCCTAGGGTACCTAGTCTCTGCCCGTGGAATCGAAGCAGACCCGGAGAAAATACAGGCCATCCTCACAATGCAAAGGCCTTCAAAGCTTCATGATGTGCAGAAACTAGCAGGACGAGTAGCAGCGCTCAGTCGATTCATCAGCAAACTGGGTGAAAAGGCTTACCATTCTATCGACTGATGAAGAAGGCGGACAAGTTCGAGTGGACGCCAGAAGCTGAAGCAGCCTTCACAGATCTCAAGCGGATCCTCACAAGCCCTCCGATCCTCGTCGCACCTAAGGAACGGGAACCACTCTACCTGTATGTCTCGGCTACAAACAGGGTGGTGAGCACCGTACTGGTAGTCGAACGCATGGAGGAGGGGCACATCCAAAGCATACAACGTCCAGTCTACTACCTGAGCGAGGTTCTCTCCATATCAAAACAGCGGTACCCGCACTATCAAAAGCTGGCATACGCTGTATTCATGTCCTCAAGGAAGTTGACACACTACTTCACCGAGCACCCGATCACCGTGGTAAGTAACTCAGCAATCGGTGATATCCTCACAAACCCCAATGCAACGGGTCGAGTCGCAAAATGGCTCATCGAGCTGGCTCCAAGAGACATCAAGTACGAGCACCCGAAGGCTATCAAAGCACAAGTCCTACCCGACTTCACAACCGAGTGGATAGAGGCCCAATTACCTGGAGCACCAGACGTGTCCAATTCCTGGACCATGTACTTCGATGGGTCCAAGAAACACGAAGGCGCAGGCGCAGGCGTCATCCTCATATCACCAAAAGGGGACAAGCTACGTTATGTTTTGCAGATGGGATTCAAACTACCCTCCAATAACGAGGCTGAATACGAGGCCTGATCCATGGCATGCGGATGGCAAAAGCACTTGGGTGCACTCGATTGATGATCTACGGCGACTCCAATCTCGTGGTGCAGCAAACAATGAAGGCCTGCGACGCAATCGCGGACAACATGATCGCTTATCGCGACCTGTACAACACACTGGAGGGCAGCTTCGAGGGCTGAGTTGAGGCACATAGGAAGGGAAAGTAACGAAGAAGCAGACATGCTAGCCAATCTTGGCTCAACTGGCGCACAAATTCCACCTGGTGTCTTCCTCGAGCGCATCGAACACAGATCTATCAAGGAGAAACGAGAGCCTCCTCCGTCGACTACGCCACCCAAAAGCAAAGTGCCTAGCACAGAGGACCCCCCAGTCGAGGTATTTCTCATTGAGCCAACTGGACTCAACCTTTTCTGGCTTACATACTCCGTGGCGAGCTACCAGATGACATAACCGAGTCCCGACGCGTGACTCGAAGATCAAAAGCATACACCGTTATCAACGGCGAGTTATACAAGCGCAGCATATCAGGTATGTTCCAAAGATGCATCGCATTCGAAGATGGCCAAGCCATACTTCGAGACATTCATGCAGGTACCTGTGGGCATCACGCCAGCAGTCGATCACTCGTAGCCAAAGCCTTTCGCGCAGGGTTTTACTGGCCTACAGCACTCAAAGACGCGGAGGACATAGTCAAAAGGTGCGTCGGCTGCCAGAAATTCGCAACAAGGCCGCACGCACCCGCATCGGCGTTGAAGACTATACCGCTGGCCTGGCCTTTCGCCCAATGGGGGCTCGATATGGTTGGGCCACTCAAAAAATCATCGCATGGCGGGCATACTCACCTACTGGTGGCAGTCGACAAGTTCACAAAGTGGATCGAGGCGGTCCCCATCACAAATTCGACTGCTACTACGGCAGTCAACTTCATAAAGAGCATCATCTACCGCTTCGGTGTCCCAAACAGTATCATCACTGATAACGGCACAAACTTCACGGCTGAGGAGTTCAAAACCTTCTGCAAAGAGCAGGACATTACGCTCAACTACGCATCCGTGGCACATCCACAATCCAATGGCCAAGTCGAAAAGGCCAACGGACTTGTGACGAGTGGGATCAAGAAGCGCCTCCTGGTGCCACTCAAAAGAGCTGCGGGTGCTTGGGTCGAAGAACTACCATCTGTGCTATGGAGCCTACGCACAACTCCCAACACTTCTACGCAGTTCACCCCATTCTTCATGGTCTATGGTGCAGAGGCAATTCTGCCATCAGATGTAAGGTTCAATGCGCCACGAGTTGAAGCATACAATGAAGAAGACGCGGAAGAAGCACTCGAAGACGCAGTCGACTTGCTCGATGAGGCGCGAGACACGGCCTTGGCCCGCACAGCTGTTTACCAGCAGGATCTCCGCAACTACCATAGCCGTCGACTGCGAACCAGGTCCTTTGTTGTGGCGACCTGGTTCTTCGACTGAAGCAAAAGAAGGTGCACAAGCTCGCTTCCCCATGGGAAGGTCCCTTCATCATCACGGAGGTCCTTGGTGGAGGCGCATATCGACTGAAGCACGCGAAGACAGGCGAACTCTCTCATAATCCTTGGAACGTTGCGCATCTGCGCCGTTTCTACGCATAAAGTGCTCACAGTCATACAATGTAATAGGCTATATGTCGGATGGCTGCAGGTTTCAGACGCGCTCTTTTCCTTACCAGGGTACCTAAGGGGACTGGAAGGTTTTTAATGAGGCGGCCTGCAGCCTAACATTCAAAAGAGGAATAAAATCAATGTTCCTTCGACTTCTTGTGTTACTACCCGCATAATTCATACCTTAACCGCACCCGAAACCCTCGGGGGCTGTGTTATCGATCAAATGAGCTCTCGCTCTTGCAGAAACACAATGCCTTAGCCGCACCCGAATGCTCGGGGGCTGCGTAACAAGGATCCAAACAAAGAACACAAAAACTCTGCAGCCGCACTCGAATACTCGGGGGCTGCACAGTCATTGGTTCACAACCAACCATATTTCACAAACCCCGCTCGACTGACTCGGGGGCTCGACAAAAAATCAAAGTATACAAACTATACAATATACAAAGAGTCAAAAATTACACTCGGGGGCTGCCCCCTATACAAAAATTGCACTCGCAAACTATTCTAATCCTCAGGCTCGTCCTTTACGGGCAGCTCGGGACCGCAAAGCTGTTCGCGAGTGCACTCGATTAGTGTCTCCGCAGCTCGGATCGTGTCATCCAGGTCTTTTGTTCGAGAACCTCTCCGGCTGCAGGTGTCCGCAACACCAACCTTGGTTTTCGACTACGCATATACGCCATTGCAGCGTTGGCTCCAATCACAAGTCTCTGAGACAGCAACTCTCGAATGGGATTTGTTTGACGGAAGATGTTCAACAAAGCACGAATCCCTTGTGGTTGTGGCCCCGCAGGAAAAAGAGTCTCGTTCAGGCGAATAAACGCTGCCCGGCATAACTCCAGCAGTTCAGCACTTCGCCAGACGCGATCCTTCAGGGTGGCGAGTATGCGGGCATGGTACCTATCAAGCCAAAAGTGTTGACGCCCAGTCGTAGGGTCGTCAACCACGCTATCCAGACGCCCTTCCACGCGAATCTTTTCAGCCTGGAAGTTGTCGACAAAGCCTACAAAACGGGCGCACCAGTCAGATCAAAAGGACAATAGCTACGCAAAAAGCTTGTAAACAGAGCAAGATTCGAACTTACACTCGAGTTGCCTGTTCACAAGATCCATCTCCCCGAGCACATATTTCTCGCGTTGGGTGGCCAACGCGGGTCTCGCCCTCAATCGATTCAGCTCAGCCTGGGCGTTCTTCAAATCTTGCTCCATTCTCACAATTTGGCCTTCATAAACTCCATCACCTTGGCATCATTTACCACAGATCGCAAAACGATCGCAACCGTCAAAACAAAGGCATACGCTCTGCGCGAAATCTAGCCATACACGTGGCAGCCGCGGAGGGCAACCGTCGCCGGCCACTCCGCCCACTATGCACGGGAAACTAGGAAGCCATCATCACGCCCCGTGAAAACCGCGCCATAACGGTCAAATCAAGTCCACGCGGCGTCATCCCTGGTCAGCTCTGCAAAAACGGGCCCACAAAGCAGGGTCACGTCTTATCAAACATTACCAAGCACGCCACCGCTTGTCAGAGATGGTAGTCGCAAAACAAAATGCGTCATTGTTGACGTTGTTTCACCCTTCAGAACTGGCATAAAAATCACTCGATGATATCTTCGGGTGGTCTCTCGCATAAGTCTCGGTTGGTTCTTTAGCAAAGATCATAGATGCCAGTCGAAATTCTTTCGACTGCAGTATCATACTCCCATCGGGAGCGTATCAAAAAATTTCTTTGACTAAAATGTGCAGGGTAAAAGATTTTGAGATTATCCTCCATTGCAAGCAATAAAGCACAATCTCGGGGGCTACTCCCATCGGGAGCGCTGTCGCGCACCCGATAGAATAATGGCAAAAGTGTCAGTCGACGAAACATTCGACTAAGTTCATAAGCAAAATCACACTCAAAATATTCCCGAGTTGATCCGACGATCCTTGGATGCTGCATGCATAGTGCAAAGGTAAGACCCACCGATCAGTCGAGTTGGGCTAAGGACCGCTCCAGCAACGTTATCCTTAAATTTTCCGTGTCAGCAGACATGATGAATTATCCCCGACGGACGCGTTGGGTTGATTCAAAATTATACTGCAGTTCGATTCCGTAAGACCTCAACGGCTGTTTCGAGTCTGTCCAGTTTGTTCCAGATTCGAGTCCGGGGACTCGAATTTGATTGAAAACTAGTATGGTTTTGCCACAAATGGTAGTTAACTGGCCCCAATCCGTCGTGTGTGCCGGGCCTGCTAAGCTAATATCTCTTGACTATCATAAGCAAAAACTCATAGTCGATGAAACACTCGACATAGCCAACATGTGCTATTTCATAAGAATTCTAAATACATATGTAAAAAATATATAACGTGCATGATGTATGAGTCCATGCCCGACTCTTCGAATCAGACAAGTACTCGGGGGCTACTGACATGGGTATGCCTATAGGGTACCCTACCATGAGGGTACCTGGTGCACGTATCGACTAGTCCCAACTATCAGAGCCTACATGAAGCCCATGAAGGGAGGCCCACGAAGATGAAGTATCCTCCAAGTTTGCGAAGCAATAGTCGGTTTAGAGTTTCCTTACTTGTAAATCGAGTCGGTTACGAACACCCGAGACCCAACCTATTATTTAAGTACTGCGAGGGCCATCGAACCGGACCACGTACTTTCAGAGCCACCAAAACCCTAGCGAGATTGACATCTCGCCAGGACTCTTGTAACCATCATATTCACAAAGCAATAACAGACAGGCAGGACGTAGGGGTGTTACCTCCACACGAGGGCCCTGAACCTGGGTAAAATCTTTGCCCTGCTTGTCAGCCGACGATACTTCCAGCTCTACCACGTTCTCTCCCCCATATTCATAACCTAGGGACCTTAACCATGGGTCTTGATGAGTCTACCCCTCGTCACCCGCCTAGCTCCATCTCCACCTACGGCCGCCGCCCTACTCATGGCCGCGAGGCTGAGCCCACCCGTGCTCCGGCGAGCCGTCTGCCTGGACCTCGTCCTCATCCGCGCTCAGACCACGCCGTCCCCGGCCTCTTCTTCCTTGCCCATCGCTCCTCCCATCGACCACGGCTGCCGCCCCTAATGGCGTTGTAATCTTGTCCTCCGTCGTCGCCATTGTTTAAACGCTAAGTGTGTAAGCTTTCACTTGATGCAAGTTCGTAAGCACAAGGACCGGCCATAGTATTGTCATCTACAGTAGCTGCAACTTTGATAGGCAGTACATTTAGTAGAGGCAAGTTGACGGACAGCATCATGTGTAGCTGATCCATCGTGAGCATGGACATGCACTGTGAGCACGTCGTGCTGTACTGCTGTTTGTGTAGCAGGGAGTTGAACCAAGCTGTGTCGCTCTCCTATGTTTTACTCTGTCTTCCCGTCTCTGAATATTTTCCTGATTCAAATTGACGACAGCGAGCAGAGAGTATCTACGGGTTGAGTCCACCGTGTCAGCGCTGGTCAGCTCTGGTCAGCTCCGCCACCGTCCGGCGAGCGGCCGCGAGCTCACCCGGTCGCCTTCCCTTTGTCCCGCACTGTCGCGCCGCCGGAACGCGCTGTCCACCTCGTGCCAGAGCTCGCTGCCCCATGGTCGCGCGCACGTCAGTCCACCGCCCCGAACTTGGACCTCGAGCCGGAGGAGGAAGGTCGGCCGTGGCGGTTGGCGTCCCTCCGGTGGCGGAGCAGCGTACGTCGCTGGGTCACTGCCCCCGTGGCCCGCCAGTCCCCACCGCGCGGCATATGCTTTGGAGGCGGTGCTAATGCTCGATTTGGAGGTCGGGTAGGCGACGACCGGAGCTGCTGGGAGGAGTAGGGGGGATGTCGTCGTTTGCGCTCCGTCAGCGGGCTGAACATATTTATGAGTTTGAACGATGTGAATGTTTTCTCCCGTTGCAACGCACGGGCATGTTTCCTAGTTTAAGTGTAAATAACGCATTTATCAGTATATAATACCACGACTATATGATAACATACGCGCCAGATAATTCGTCAAATATAAACTATATCTAAAATACGGGACCTACTGGTACTCAGCACACCACGGTAATTCAGATCGTTATGATGTTGTGTCTCAGCTCAACAGAATATGGATCAGCTCGCATTGCCAGCCAACCACCATAGCAAGAGTTTTTGCGTCACCTGTACGTCTCTAGTGTGAGAAAAGATGGGAAACGATAGAACGATGGCATAAAGTAGCAGATTTCCGTAAATACGATCAACACCAGTGGCAAACCAATATATCGGTTCACTTTTCTATACTAGTATTAAACTAGTAAAAAATACTCAGGAAAACATGGAGACGCCCCTAGAATCTCACTGTTGCCTTCACAACTAACACACGCACACGATTGCTCTATGACCCGTATTCCTAGCTCCCTATGTTGCATTTTTCTCGTATTTCATGCGTCACGGATGTCATTATACATAAATGCGCTCAGTCATTAATTGCAACCCATTAACACACATGTATAACCATTAATTGCATCCTATTTAGTACCTAACTTCATTTTTTTAAACCCGGCTCTTAAATCCACATATGGGTGCAACAAATGTAGTTTTTTGCACTAATTAAATCATCACCACAGTTAACTAGTTTGCACACTTAAGCTACATTCGCCATCTTGCCCAACATGCAACAAAATAATTCTTTTTTTTAGCAAAAAACTATAAATTTTGGAATCCGTTTTGAGATCAAACACGACCAAGTTTTAACGACATTCGCAAACAAAACTGATGGTATGTGTTTCTGATAATAGAAGATCAATTAATTCAAATAAAATTTCAAAAATTCAGAATTTCTTTTGAAAAAAATACGACCAAATTGAAAAATTAAGGTCACAAATTACTAAAAAAACTCCCAAAAAACAAAGACGATCAAGTAATTCGGAAAAAGATGAGACCAAATCATTCTTTTTTCCTAGTAAAAACCTACAAAATTTGGAATCTTTTATAGAATCATACACGGCCAAGTAATTGACTAAATTCAGAATCAAATTCATGATTTGTCTTTCATATCATAGATGATAAAGTAATTATATTTCTAGAGATGTCACTTTCGATGAAAATGTGTTTCCCTTGTCCACTCCAAATCCTAATGCCGGCACTAGTCTGCGGTCTGAAATCCTACTTCTCGCTGATCAAGGAGGAGAGAATACTGTTGATCATGCTGCGGATGATGCTCCTAATTTTTCTGAACCTAACTGTGCAAAAAGTGTGCCAAAATCTGTTTGTTTGCAGCAGCCAGAAAGGACAGACACGAGACACGAAGCTGATTCTCCTGCCCGCCTCGTTCCCGAGAGATCACGGTGCGGAGTTCTAGGGCGATCTGCGCCGGGATTCGTCCAACGTGACACGCAGCAGACGGTCACAGGCGCGGACACGGAAGAAACCGCATCTCCGTGCGGTCCCCCAGCGGCGCGAGGCGAGCACACACCTCGGACGGGTCAGCAGGCGACACGCAGCGCCAGGAGACAGCCGGGTCAGGTGCTGACCCCGGCTCCGGAGCAGATCCCGAGTCACCTTTCCACATGGCGGGCTCTGACGGGCTGGGGGAGGAGTCCCCACCTCTTTCGGCTGACGGGGAGGATCCCGGTGTGGATTCTCCTGGATCTTCTGTGGCGCCCAGATCCGGTGCTACTGCTGTGACATGCAGAGCACACACACAATCACAAAGCGGTATTTTTCGCCCTTTTATACCTAGAGATGGTACCATTCGGTATGCTTTTTTAACTTCAACAAATGAACCTGAAAGTTTGCATGAAGCTTTATGGAATAGTAATTGGAAAAATGCGATGGATATCGAGTATGATGCACTAATGAAAAATAAGACATGTCATCTAGTGTCACCTAGTCAAGGGAAAAATATTATAGATTGTAAATGGGTTTATAAAATCAAAAGAAAACCCGATGGTACCATAGATAGGTATAAGGCTAGATTAGTAGCTAAAGGCTTCAAAACAACGCTATGGCATTGATTATGAGGACACTTTTAGTCCTGTTGTAAAAGCAGCTACTATCAGATTGGTTTTGTCTATTGCTGTCTCCAGGGGATGGAGCCTTCGTCAATTGGACGTGTAGAATGCGTTTCTTCATGATGTTCTTGAGAAAGAAGTATACATGCGGCAGCCTCCTGGATATGAGGACAAGACCGTGCCACACCATGTTTGTAGGTTGGATAAAGCATTGTATGGTTTGAAGCAGGTCCCTCGAGTATGGCACTCCAGGTTAAGTGCAAAGTTACAACAACTTGGATTTATGCCATCTAAAGGAGATACAACACTCTTTTTCTATAAGAAAGGAGGAGTCACAATTTTTATGCTTATATATGTCGATGATATAATTGTCGCTAGCTCATGTCAGGATTCAACCATTGCATTGCTTAGTGATCTAAGGAAATATTTTGCTTTGAAGGATTTGGGTGACCTCTGTTTTTTTTTTGGGTATTGAGGTTAAAAGAGTTGGTAATGGTATTTTACTAACTCAGGAGAAATATGCTACAGATGTTTTGACACGTGTAGGGATGAAGGGGTGTAAACCGGCAAGCACTCCTATCTCCACTACAGAGAAGTTGTCCCTGCATGAGGGGGAATTGTTGGGTCCAGAAGACTCAACTCGGTATAGGAGCATTGTTGGAGCTTTGCAGTATCTTACATTGACCCAGCCTGACATTTCTTTTTTCGGTTAACAAAGTTTGTCAGTTCTTGCATGCTCCTACCAAGTTGCATTGGACAGCTGTGAAAAGAATGTTGAGATATCTTAGAGGGACTATGACTACTGGTCTTAAAATCAGCAAGTCATCATCTTCACTTGTGAGTGCATTTTCAGATGCTGATTGGGCAGGATATCCTGATGATAGACGTTCTACTGGTGGCTTTGCTGTGTTCTTTGGCTCTAACCTTATATCCAGGACTACAAGGAAACAAGCCACCGTGTCACGGTCAAGCACATAAGCTGAATACAAGTCTTTTGCAAATGACACAGCTGAGGTAATATGGGTGGAGTCCCTACTTGATGAACTCGGTGTCAGTCACCCTGGAACTGCATGTTTATGGTGTGACAACTTTTGTTTATGGTGTGACAACTTAGGTGCAACTTACCTCTGCAAATCATGTGTTCCATGCAAGGACAAAACATATCGAGATTGATTTTCATTTTGTGAGAGAAAGGCTTGCACAAAAATTATTGGACATATGTTTTATTCCAACAGGTGATCAAGTAGCAGATGGGTTCACGAAACACTGCAAGTTAGACAGCTACAAGCCTTCAAGAACAATCTCAACTTAGAGACGTTTAGATTGAGCGAGCATGTTAATCGATAGTCTTGTAGACTTCTAGATGATTCTGTTGTAACTAATGGTTCGGTGTGATATAAACTGAACCTAGATTATTCAGGAGATGTTCTTGATCTCCAAGCTTGTAACTAATTGATGTAATCTGGTCGTTGTTGACCCCCTATATATTAACACGCAACCGGGCCGAGTCCAAGGCACCGTTCCAATCCAATCTAGTAGTTTGATACTCTATGTATAGATGATGAGATAATGAAACAAAGCATAAAACCTAGCTGTTGTAGAGGAGACCGACGAGCTGGATCTGGTAGTGAACTCAGATTTTTTTTTCTCTCTGCACTACACACACCGTTAAGCAGATATCTACTAGAAAGTCAAAACACACAAGTTATACATTTAACTCGGGCTGCGAAGGACAAAAGTTTACCAAACCATCATCCCCGTCTCTAAGCATGCATTACTCACCTTATAAAGGACGATGTGCATCGGTGAACCGATTAAAAACTAGCCCGATAAATATTACCTAACTATATTAAGTTTAACCGGATCCGCGGCCTCTCCGCGATTTACTGTTCCTAGTACTGTTCCCCGCTACAGTAAATCGCCATCTCCGTTCCGTCGGCTGCTCATCGGACGGCCCACGCGCCAGCTCCACGCCTCCCGCAACACATCTTGCAGAAACCAACTCGCGACGCGAGAAATTGCCGCGCAACCCACATTTCACCGCTGTGAAGGACCTATCTAAGATTTCGACAAACTCCAAGCCCTTTTGTGCAAAAATGTCATCAAATCCCCCCTCCCCCTCCTCCTTCCCGTGCGCTGGCGGACTGGCCGCCATCGCCGACGCGAGGCGCCGTCGCTGCAGGCCTCCCCAGCCGAAACAACTGCTACCGGACGCTCCGGCGACGCCGCCTTCACCTCCTCGCCGCAGATCGGCCGGCGAAATGCCGCTCCGTCGCCGGAATCGACACGGGCGTGTCCGCCGGTCGCCGCCGCGTTCGCAGGCCGCCGCGGCCGCTCCGACGAGCCAAAATGTCCGGCGCCGCCGCCTACGGGAGCCCCGCGATCAGGCACGCTCACCACGAGCACGCTCGCATCCCAGGACGCGCTGACGCGCCGGCGGCGAGATCCTCGCCGTCGCGGCCGAACCATCCTCTTCCGTCGCGGCCGAACCATCCTCTTCTGGCACTGTGACGTCATATGACGTCACAGTGGACCCACACGTCAGATTTTATTTCATTTTCCATATTTTCCCCCTGTTAATTGATGTAAAATCAATAAATTAGAACTTAAACATACCCACTACGAAAATACAATAAATAAACCAAAGTGGCCACAAAAAAAATGTTTCAATGTCCTTCAAATCTAAATATTTAAAGATTTCAAAACAGCAAAATTCAAATAAGAATAACTTCTCCAATTTAACAATTTTTACAACATTAAACACTAGAAATTTGAATAATTGGACAACTCACAAATGTATTTTCCCTTTGAAATTCAACAAATTTAACTCCAACCGATTTTCAAATGTCGACATTTCCAAGTTTACAAATATGACCAAAAAAACAACATGCCTACAAAAAAAACAATTAAAAAAAACATATCAGAGTCATCACATAAAATACTTACTACTTGCTAAAAATTTGGCACTACGTTAAAATATATCGAAATACGAAGGTTGTAAAAATCAAAATAGACATTTTCAATACTTTGAGACCTTCTGAATAATACATAATGGTTAGCTTGACAAAAAAATATGGATTTCATAATTTCCTTTTGAACTCAAATAAAATGCAGGAAAACAATATCAGTAATATCACTCAATACAATAGACCCAACAAATAATTTAAACTCTTTATAGAGATTGTTTTCAGGTATTTAAACTATTTCCCAAAACTACAAAATGATGTACAGTTCAAATTAACAAATACCTCCCAAATTTAAACACTTCGCAAACATAAAAATAATTAAAATAAAACTAACATCCCAATTCTACCAAAATTTCCAAATCTTAACAATTAATAACTGCTAATTATTTTTGAATTCCAAAAGTTTTCGAAACTTAACAATTTTTTATTTTTGAATTCCAAAAAATTTCGAAACTTAACAACATTTTTAAATGCGGAAATTTCTAAATATGAATTTTAATTTGATTTGCTACACAGGCGCGTCATTTTAGCCGTACACTTTCTCTCAATTCCATTAATTTCCAAACATTCAAAAAAAAATACCCACATTTTTAATTTGAAATTTACCTACACACGCGCGGCATCGCCGCGCAAATTTACCTAGTATCCAAATCATACACAATCGTCTTCCTAGCTATAGAGCGTAGAGGGATCATATCTTAGCTAGCTGCTCTTCTCAGTCTACAACCCCTCAAACAAACACGAAATGGAACCAAAGAGAGAAATATGGCAACGCCAACTAGAACTAGGAGTCATATGCGAGCGAGCATCATGCTGGGAATGCGAGGGATCAGGAAACACATATTCTGCTCATCGGAATATTTGTGTTGCAACGGAGGCCTAGATTGCCTTTAGCCACCAGATGCAAAAGATGAGATTCAGCTGTGAAGTTTAAGCATCACACGGAGTTGAACCTCGGTGTACATAGTACCGGAATTTCTCAAAGATCGTGTATGAAGGTAACAGAAAGCAAGCGCTCTGAGAGCATCCACAATCGAGAGCGCTTAGCCAGACGCTTAATCACAAAAAAAAATACCAAAAATCAAATTATGTGCTAAGCGCCCCGGTTTGCAACGCTGAGCGCTAAAGCAGTCCCTATATTCTCGTTGCATGCACTAGCTCATAGCGGCCCAGAAGGCTCCGATCTTCACGTGCGAGCAAATAAAAGAGAAGCGCCGGACGAAAGTTTATGCGCCTGACGCTCGGGATTCGCTAGTCCAACTGCCGCTAGGCCGGGATTTTGAGCCTGGCGTCGATAGATTAGCGCCCCGCTGTGGGTGCTCTGAGAGTCAGGGAGGTCGCTCTGTTCAGAAGCGACAATGCGCCGAGAAAGCAGTTTGTATGGGGCGCGTGGCAACTGTTTGTTTACTGTGAGGTTTTCCCTTATTAGACTATATATGATGGTGCTCTAAGAGCATCTCCAACCGGAATGGTCAAAATTGGCCCCCAAACTGTCCGCGGACATGTTTGAACGTGTCCGCGAACACTGACCGGACAGTCCTCAAAAGTGGCCTCCTCCAACCATGTATTCCAAAATCACCCCAAATTGTCCGGTCACTTGCATGTGATTGATGAGGATAGAGAGAAAGGAAAAAGAAAGAGAAAAGAAGTAGATAAAGTGGTCCAATGTGGTCCGTCTCCTACGTGACGGGCTATCCGGGCGTGTCCGGCCGCCCCCAAACCCTCCCCACATATAAGGATATGTCACCTTAATTTTAGACCATAGGGCGGCTCTAGGTAACACCTAGCACCTATTTGATCCTATCACTATATCGTGGATATTCAAAATGCACTATCTCAAAGCCTCATGGGAAAAATTCACTTTTTCTTCTTGATTTGAAGCAAATTTAAAGGAATAGAAATGAAACTAAATTCATTTTATCGACACACTTGAGTTTTCACATTAAAAAACTATGAGATATGAATGATATCAAAATAAGTATTCTCAGAAACAATATTTGCATAGAAGATTTTGTTTTTTTATACTTATCTCCATGGAAATACATGCGACGAGAACAAAATGAAAAAATAGATGAGCTATTTGATAAAGAATTAGACACTTTTGCACCCTGCAATGATTTGAAGAAAAAATTGCGCGGCGAGGTGCACAATAGATGCTTAATAAGAATTGTTGTGCACTAGTTATCGGTTGGTTGTCTTAAGGTGAGGTTGAACAGATTTGCAAATATTTTTCTCTTGAACCGTGATTAAATCTAATAATCCATCAGCTGTACCGCTGCAAAATAACTTAGGTGTACCCATTGCTGCAAAAAAAATGTTGCTAACAGGCTGGACTCAAGGCAACAAACAAATCCAATAAATGGTAATATATTAATATGTAGAAGATATCGAATACACCTGGCATCTGCAACAACTCAATATCACGAGCAATTCGAGACAGTGAGAATGCACACAATCGAATTATTAAAAAAGAAAACCTAAGATCTAAGGCGACACTAATTAGGAACGAGATCAACCATTGTTCTTTACAACACACGATATGTGAGAATGTTCTCTACAATCAACGCGTACAGGAAGGGTAACGACACATAGGTGTCAACGTCGTCAGATCAGATCATGGGTTTTCATCCTGAAAAGCGGGACCGAGCAAATTCCATGCAATGCCTCTAGGAAGAAAATGTTGCCGAAACACCTCCATTGCAAGACATTTCCGATGAAAGTCACACCAAGGGTTTTCACCTAGGAGATCTCCATTGAAGATTAAAGCTCTCATATGGTTTGTGAAAGAATTGCAACACATGGTTGAGATTATGTTTTTGTACTAGATGATACATGATGTTAACTTCGGTTTAAAAGGGTATTCAATGCACTCACCAATCTCCCATTCTCCAAGCATAACTCAGCACTTATAAAGGTCGGTGGATACTTCAAATCTAGATCAACAAATATATTTGTTCTCGCGCAGTCTTCATCCTAGCTATACCGGCCCAGCTGACTGGATCATGGGCTCCTACCTATTTTAGAGAGCTCTATTTCTCAGCCTAAAACCCCTCAGACAACACGAGTGGTACCAAAAAGGGAAATATGACAACAACAACTAGGAGGAGTTCGATGCGCGCGGAAAGCGTGTTGGGAATGTGAGGTATCCGAAAACACGTCCCCTGGCCTTCAAAGAGAAATCGTTGCAACAGATGTCATATGTGCGCCTCTGGCCATCGAGTATCTAAGATGAGACCTTAGCCCCGCTTGGTTCGCCGAATTGGAGCCCAAAACCAGCGTATTACTAGTGTCCGTGAAATATTTCAGCACAGTGCCAGGAAACACCTTGGTTCAGCGTTGTCGCTTTCCCACTCGCGCGATTTCCCTCCGCAATGAGCGGAAAAACACTCTGTGTTGCTGGACGAGAACCTGATGAAGCTGAATCACTGAGAGGCGAGCTGCTGCGGATCTCCTAGAGATGGGTGTGATGATGATGGGTGTGATCTAGGAGGCCATTAAAGGATAGATCAAGCTCGTCGTGTTACCCTCGCTGCCATCAAGAGCAGGCATGTGACGCCCTGGTGGAGAATGCGCGACTAGTTCTTATGTAGTGTAGTTTCTCATGCTGTGGTGTTTATAATCTTACATTAAAGCAAAGTAGATGATAATATATGAAATTAAATCCTGTTCATGAACTTAGTTTTGAGTTTTGACATTGATAAACTACAAAGCGTGTAATATCAATAGAAGTATCCTCAGAAACAATCATTTCGTTGAAGATCTCATTGCTGCTATTATTTTTCAATCAAAGAATTATGACACTCTACACCTTGCAATGATTTGTAGAAATCATTGCCTTCCAAGGTGTGCACTGGATGCTCAACAAGAAAAGTTATGCAGTATCCCTTGTCTTAAGGTAAGGTTGAAGATATTTCAAAATATTCTTCTTTAAAAAATGCAAGCATATAACGGCCATGAGTTTATTGCTGCAAAATAACTTGATAATCCATTTCTGCAAAATAACTTGTTACTTTGGTAGGATTTATGGAAGTGGACAAAATGCGACATGGTTCAAGGCCTTCAAACTATCATCAAGGTTTTGAAATACATTATTTCCACATCTATAACAACTTAACAAGTCACGGTACTTTAGAGTGGGGAAAAATGGAGCCCGAGCTCCAGGTAGCCCTTTTATTTTGAAAAAATCGAAAATCGTTTCAGAAATGTATGGGAAATAATCCTAAATGTAGACAATGTTGGATTCTACCAACGTGTAAAATCTGCTGGAATTTTGGCCTTAATTGGCCCAGCTCAATTAACTCATTTCCATAATTCCTGAAAATCCTAGAGGCCCATGTGGCCCATTCATACATGGCAAGAGGTGGAACAAATGTTTAGTCCCACATTGCTAGTTTAGAGAGAGTTGCACCACTTTATAAGGTGAGCTCTTCTAGCACTTGTACGAGCATGAGAGTAGGAGAGAATAGGAGAGAGCCCCACGCGCGCTCCTCCTCCTCCGCCGCCCGCCTCGCCTCGGCACGACGCGACGCGCGCGCCGCGGGTTGCGGGAATCTCGCCGAGCCGATGTGTTCAATGAATGGACGAATATGAATATGAACGGTTGCACGAAGGTGAAACGTTTTGCGCACTAATGGAAAATGAAACGTCTGCATTAAGTGGAGATGAATGCTAACGGGCGTTGCCTATTCATTTCGTTTCCTCTTCTGCGGTGCTTGTTCGTCTCCTGCGGCTGTGCCTACAAAGGAGAGGTCCCTCCTCTCCCTTAGATATACCGCAACACACCACATCTCATGCGACTGCCTCCTGGTTCTCGAGCACTGCGTCGCCGATCAAGTTTTCCTCATTCCGTTCCGCGGCGTGCACCGCGTGACGGAACAGTAGGCCTCCGGAACCCGTCTCTCGCGATCCTATACGGGAGAGAGGCGATAAGGTTTTTGGGGAGCGTCATCACGCGACTACTGGCTTCTTCTCCAACACGGACTCCGACGACTACTTCCCGGACGACGACTTCTTCTCTGACGTCGACGTCCTCTTCGGCAACATGTCTTCATCAGCCAACGCGAACGGGTCGTCCTCCACTGGCCCGTATGTGATCCTACTCCGTCTATTCCAGATCATGTTTCAGACTTTGTTTCTAGCAATATGCGTACAATTGCTTGATGCGTACTTTCTGATAGATTGCATGACTAGCTTAATTCTTATTTCTCTAGCCATGTTTTATCTACTGTTTTTATGGATTAAATCATGTGGAAAATTGCTCATATATTCAACAATCCAAAAACCTTATGTTAGGCAATTTTCTTCTGTTGGCTTTGCTGCTTCACTGAGGCCCGCTGCTTTCGATGGGGTGAACTATAAGAAGTGGCGTGCGAGAGCCACTCTCTGGTTTGAAACCATGAAGTGTTTTCACGCTGCTAAAGGCAAGCCTGAAGGAGAGCTCACTCCTGAAGAGGAGAAAGCTTTTCAGGAAGCCGATACCCTGTTGAAGATGGCTATTCTCAGCATCCTTGGTGACAAGATCGTCGACCCGTATTTGTCCATCACTACTGCCAAGGGCATGTGGGATGCGCTCGAGGCCAAGTTTGGGGCCTCGGACGCGGGCAGTGAATTGTATGTCATGGAGCAGTTCTTTGACTACAAGATGACTGGTGAGCGCTCCATTGTTGAGCAGGCTCATGAGATACAGTCCATTGCTAAGGAACTTGAGCAAGTTTCGTGTGTGTTACCCGATAAGTTCATTGCGGGAGGCATCATTGCCAAACTCCCTCCTTCGTGGAGGAATTTTGCTACCTCTCTGAAGCACAAGAGACAGGAGTTTTCCGTTATGGATCTCATTGGGTCTCTTGATGTGGAAGAAAAGGCGAGAGCGAAAGACACACGAGCTCGAGTCTTTGAGGGAGGTTCGAGTGCTAACTTCGTTCAGAAGAAGAACTCCTAGTCCTACAAGCCCAAGTACAAGAATAAATCTGAGGACAAAGGCAAGTACGATAAGAAGAACAAGCCTTCACAGTCTACCAACTTCAAGAGAAAGACCGATAGGAAGAAGGGATCCTGCCATGTTTGCGGTGATCCCAATCACTGGGCTCCAAGATGCCCTAACCGATTTGAGGAGCGCGAGAAGAGCGGCAAGACCGCTAATGTTGTCATTGGAGATACTGAGATGAAAGATGCTGGGTACGGTATATTTCCAACTATCTTTTCAGTATGTCATTCTCCTGAATGGTGGATTGACACGGGTGCCAATGTACATATTTGTGCTGATTTCTCAATGTTTTCTTCCTATCAGGTCACAGGGACTTCTTCCGTGCTGATGGGGAACGGGTCACATGCTTCTGTTCGTGGTGTTGGTACGGTCGATCTGAAGTTTACTTCGGGGAAGATCGTGCGCCTGAAGAACGTTCATCATGTGCCCTCCATAAATAAAAATCTTGTTAGCGGGTCTCTTTTGTGTCGAGATGGCTACAAGATAGTTTTTGAGTCCAATAAATTTGTTGTGTCCAAGTTTGGAACTTTCGTTGGTAAAGGCTATGAGTGCGGAGGCTTGTTCCGCCTATCACTGTCAGACGTTTGTAATAAGGTTGTGAACCATGTTTGCACTACTTCTGAATCAAATATATGGCATTCACGTCATGTCATATTAATTTTGGGTGCATGACGCGGCTAGCCAAATTGAATTTAATCCCCAGTTTCACTACTGTCAAAGGTTCTAAGTGTCAAGTTTGTGTTCAAGCAAAGCAACCACGCAAGTCTCATACGACTGCGGAGGTACGAGACTTGGCACCTCTAGAGCTCATACATTCTGATCTTTGTGAGATGAATGGTGTGTTGACAAAGGGTGGAAAGAGATACTTCATGACGTTAATTGATGACTCCACTAGATACTGTTATGTGTACCTTCTGAAATCAAAAGATGAGGCTCTAAATTTCTTCAAAATCTATAAAGCTGAAGCAGAAAACCAACTTGATCGAAAGATTAAGAGGCTTAGGTCCGATCGTGGTGGAGAGTATTTTTCCAATGAGTTTGATTCCTTTTGTGCTGAACACGGTATAATTCATGAGAGGACGCCTCCCTACTCACCCCAGTCAAATGGAGTGGCTGAGAGAAAGAACCGTACTCTAACTGATTTGGTTAACGCCATGTTAGACACATCGGGTCTCTCCAAGGCATGGTGGGGGGAGGCGATACTGACTGCGTGTCATGTCCTAAACCGAGTTCCCATAAAGGACAAAGAGATAACTCCATTTGAGGAGTTTGAGAAGAAAAGGTTGAAACTCTCTTACTTGCGGACATGGGGTTGTTTGGCGAAAGTCAATATACCAATTCCCAAGAAGCGCAAGCTTGGACCAAAAACCGTGGATTGTGTTCTTCTGGGCTATGCATTCCATAGCGTTGGTTATAGATTCGTGATAGTAAAATCTGAAGTATCCGACATGCATGTTGGTACAATTTTGGAGTCGAATGATGCGACTTTCTTTGAGGATATCTTTCCCATGAAAGATATGCCGAGCTCATCAAATCAGGAGATGTCAAGTTCATCTAGTCAGGAATTTGTTTCGATTTCTGAATCCACCATTCCGATAGAACACCATGAAAATATTGTGGAGGATGACAATGAAACTCCTAAAAGGAGCAAGAGACAGAGGACTGCAAAGTCTTTTGGTGATGATTTTATTGTGTACCTCGTAGATGACACTCCCAGTTCTATTTCAGAAGCTTATGCATCTTTGGATGCTGACTACTGGAAGGAAGCTGTCCGTAGTGAGATGGATTCCATCTTAGCTAACGGAACTTGGGAGATCACTGATCGTCCGTACGGGTGCAAACCTGTAGGATGTAAGTGGGTGTTCAAGAAGAAGCTTAGGCCTGATGGTACCATTGAAAAGTACAAGGCACGGCTTGTGGCCAAGGGCTATACTCAAAAGGAAGGAGAAGACTTCTTTGACACTTACTCACCTGTAGCCAGACTGACCACCATTCGCGTGCTACTATCATTGGCTGCCTCACACGATCTTCTCGTCCATCAAATGGACGTTAAGACGGCTTTCCTAAATGGAGAGTTGGAAGAGGAAATTTACATGGAGCAGCCAGATGGTTTTGTGGTACCTGGTCAAGAAGGAAAGGTGTGCAAGTTGTTGAAGTCATTGTACGGCCTTAAACAAGCCCCTAAGCAGTGGCATGAGAAGTTCGAAAAGACTTTGACTGCTGAAGGCTTTGTTGTAAACGAAGCTGACAAATGTGTGTACTATCGCCATGGTGGGGGCGAGGGAGTTATTCTCTGTTTGTACGTCGATGACATACTGATATTTGGAACCAACCTTAATGTGATTAAGGAAGTCAAGGATTTCTTATCTCGCTGTTTTGAGATGAAGGATCTAGGAGTAGCTGATGTTATCTTGAACATCAAGCTTTTGAGAGATGACAATGGTGGGATTACGCTGCTTCAATCCCACTACGTGGACAAGGTCTTGAGTCGTTTCGGGTATAGCGACTGCAAGCCCTCTCCAACACCGTATGATCCTAGTGTGTTGCTTCGAAAGAATCGACGGATTTCTAGAGATCAAATGAGATATTCTCAGATCATAGGCTCGCTTATGTATTTGGCGAGTGCCACGAGGCCTGACATTTCATTTGCTGTGAGCAAGTTGAGCCGATTTGTGTCAAATCCGGGAGATGATCACTGGCATGCGCTTGAGAGAGTCATGCGCTATCTAAAAGGCACTGCGAGCTATGGAATTCATTATACCGGAGACCCAAGGGTACTTGAGGGTTATAGTGATTCAAATTGGATATCTGATGCTGATGAGATTAAGGCCACAAGTGGTTATGTGTTTACACTTGGTGGTGGCGCTGTCTCCTGGAAGTCTTGCAAGCAGACCATCCTAACGAGGTCAACTATGGAAGCAGAACTCACAGCATTAGACACAGCCACTGTTGAAGCAGAGTGGCTCCGTGAGCTTTTGATGGACTTACCTGTGGTTGAAAAACCAATACCTGCTATCCTTATGAACTGTGATAATCAAACTGTGATCACGAAAGTGAATAGTTCTAAGGATAATATGAAGTCATCAAGGCATGTGAAGAGGAGATTAAAATCTGTCAGAAAATTGAAGAACTCCGGAGTTATTGCATTGGATTATATCCAAACATCTAAGAATCGGGCAGATCCCTTCACAAAGGGTTTATCACGTAATGTGATAGATAATGCATCGAGGGAGATGGGTTTGAGACCCACAATATAAGTTGTTCACAGTGGTAACCCACTCTATGTGATCGGAGATCCCGTGAAGTAGAATTGGGAGACAAGCTGTTGATCAACTGAGAGGAGAATACCCTTATCTTTGTATAACACCACTCCGCGTAGATGCAATATTCTCCTAAACTGCATGGCAGGTTGATGTTTATCTTAATGTGTACCAAGAGGCTTTATCTTAAGCAGAGATGTTGTCCTGCAGAACATCTTCTGAGGAACACACCTATATGAGTCTGACTGTCAAACGTCGCAGTCCATGAGAGTGGGGTGCTCTTTAATAAACTCATGAAAGGTCTTGGAGTATGACGTATAAGCTCCACCCGCGGGGAAGTCCCACGGCAGCCTAGTATCGGTCAAGGCTTTGTGTGAAGCTAGATTCGCAGAAAACATGCAGTTCAAGGCATAGTCCACTGTCCAAGTTGCAAACTAGTGTAACATGAAGTCTAGGTGGAAGTTCAACTTAACAGTCTCCACTGTAGCACCGGTATATAAACAGTGTTTGGAACCAAAAGCAAATTTATGTGCCTCTAGAATCTTGTGGGGGATTGCTGGAATTTTGGCCTTAATTGGCCCAGCTCAATTAACTCATTTCCATAATTCCTGAAAATCCTAGAGGCCCATGTGGCCCATTCATACATGGCAAGAGGTGGACAAATGTTTAGTCCCACATTGCTAGTTTAGAGAGAGTTGCACCACTTTATAAGGTGAGCTCTTCTAGCACTTGTACGAGCATGAGAGTAGGAGAGAATAGGAGAGAGCCCCACGCGCGCTCCTCCTCCTCCGCCGCCCGCCTCGCCTCGTCACGACGCGACGCGCGCGCGCGCCGCGGGTTGCGGGAATCTCGCCGAGCCGATGTGTTCAATGAATGGACGAATATGAATATGAACGGTTGCACGAAGGTGAAACGTTTTGCGCACTAATGGAAAATGAAACGTCTGCATTAAGTGGAGATGAATGCTAACGGGCGTTGCCTATTCATTTCGTCTCCTGCCTTTTCGTTTCCTCTTCTGCGGTGCTTGTTCGTCTCCTGCGGCTGTGCCTACAAAGGAGAGGTCGCTCCTCTCCCTTAGATATACCGCAACACACCACATCTCATGCGCCTGCCTCCTGGTTCTCGAGCACTGCGTCGCCGATCAAGTCTTCCTCATTCCGTTCCGCGGCGTGCACCGCGTGACGGAACAGTAGGCCTCCGGAACCCCGTCTCTCGCGATCCTGTACGGGAGAGAGGCGATAAGGTTTTTGGGGAGCGTCATCACGCGACTACTGGCTTCTTCTCCAACACGGACTCCGACGACTACTTCCCGGACGACGACTTCTTCCCTGACGTCGACGTCCTCTTCGGCAACATGTCTTCATCAGCCAACGCGAACGGGTCGTCCTCCACTGGCCCGTATGTGATCCTACTCTGTCTATTCCAGATCATGTTTCAGACTTTGTTTCTAGCAATATGCGTACAATTGCTTGATGCGTACTTTCTGATAGATTGCATGACTAGCTTAATTCTTATTTCTCTAGCCATGTTTTATCTACTGTTTTTATGGATTAAATCATGTGAAAAATTCCTCATATATTCAACAAAATCTAAAATAGAAATATGTTGTATGTGGACTGCACAAACTTGACAAAATCCGACATTTCAAAGTAGTGAATAGTGGAAAATTTTAACTCCAGCAAATCGGTTATATTTTGTTATTTTTGTATAGTCCAGAATATGAATTATTTTGAGTTGAGATTTTGCATCTTGGTAGAATCCAATTCAATAAACATTTCCTCACATCATTAAAAAATATTGATTGAGCTAATACAATTGGAATTTTAGTCAATAAAATATACAGAGCCAAACTAAAACCATAAAATGTATCTATCGCATTCCTAGAGTTGGTTTCGTCCACCGCGATAATCTAGCAAAATACTCTAAATCCCTCCTTCAAAATCATGGCTAGGATATTTTTAGAGTCAAGTTTTGTCTAGTCTTTGTTTTTGTTCAGAATCGGTTTTGCGCGGCGTTCGCTAAAATAAGCATAAACTCTCATATGGAGTCCATTTTTATAATTCGGCTTCCCTAACTTTCCCTAAGACGAGTGAGCAACTCAGCAGTGAGAAGCATCAGAGACACACATAAGCATGCCATTTTGACTCGATAACACATGTATTTCTTGGTTTCTGATTAGCAAGAGCAATGGCATTGATGTTGTGCATAGATCGCATGTCACGCCAGATGTCATTACTACTCATTAAAATGGAAGGAAATAACCTACACCTTATTACAAAATTTATAAATTGGGAAATGTGATAAGCATATTTTTCTGACTATGTCAATAAACAAAATTGAATTCAACCAGGATCTTAGCTTATGCAACTCCAATCTCGGCAGCTTCCTCGAGTAGAAATATAGAGTCATCGGGTATGTTTGGTTTTGGGATGAAGTGGAATGAAATGTCATGGTTCCATTCCATTCCACTGGAATGGAACCGTTCCATCTGTGGCGGAGCTTGGGCTAAATTGTAGGAGGGGCGATGGGCTGGAGTGGCGAATAGAAGAGGAGTTGGGCCAGTTTTGATTGTGTCGGCCCAGTGAAAACCGGGGTGTCATGGGCCGGCCTGCCACAGCCCTCGAACGCTCCGCAGGAATTTCCGCTAAGGACCAGGCTTTCAGCCTGGCGAGCCTCCCGAGGCATTTTCCCTCGCGAGGGCTTATTTGTTCGACCGAGCATTTCTGCTAAGGACCAAACGATCGGCCTGGAGGCCTCGAGGGGGACCTCTGCCTCGGGAAGGCCTCTCCTAGAAGATCGTCAGGCCCTGGCGCGTCACCGCGCCACCCTCGGGAGGTTTTCCCTCGCGAGAAGTCAACGGCCACAAAACCCGGCGAGGTTCCAGGCCTCGCGGGGTTCCTTCAAGTGGAAGCAAGCTCCTGCACCGCTGCAGAGCGCACATGGGCTCTGCGCCCGCCGCAGAGTGACGCGCGCGCCTGCGCGCGATGACGAAGACGCCGCAGTTGCCATTCTCGTGTATAAAGTGGTCAAAGGAGCTGCGGCAAACAAAGCGGACTCCAAGACTTGCCAAATTGGTGATAAAGCGGTCGGCCGTCGCTATACTCCAACTGCGACGTCACCGTGGGGCGCGCCCCAAAGCTCTGCAGCGCCGGCCCACCGTCCTGGTTGGACGGTGGCTTTTTCTGCCAAGACGACGTGCTCCCTGCCATGGACCGTGTCCATGGACGCCCCCGACGCTGTGCGCTGTGCTCCAACTCGGCGACATTGTGGTATCCCTCCCGCCGGAGATTTTCGGGGAAGAGGACCAAGCCCAGTATATAAGGAGCCAGTGTACGACCTTGGAAGGGGATCCCGCATTCACCAACACATTCCACAACCAAGGAGCTACGTCTGAGAAGAAGACGGAGCTCATTCCACCATAGCCATAGCAGTGCCCTCGGCAAGCACCCTTGTACTGTGAACCTCTCCAAGCAGTGCAATACATCTTAGCAGGACGTAGGGCTCTTACACCTCTCGGTGGGCCTGAACCTGGGTAGCGGCTCGTGTTACCTCTCTGCCGTGATGTTCCTCACCGAGCTCGACGAGCACCGTCGCTGAGGTTGTTGAGGATTTGTTTGACGTTGTGTTCAGCCCCTTACTTGTTTCCTGGCACTTGAGAGACACCCCTGGTTCCTATGACCAGTCTCCGACAGATTGATTATATAGCTATATACTAGGGGATAAACAAGGAAATTTAGCTGGGCTGGGGGGGGGGGGGGGCTGACCATTTCGCCTCCAGTAAGCTACGCCACTGCGTTCCATTCTCATGTTTGGTTGGTTCCAAAAAGTTGGAATGGAACAACAACCCATGATTTTAAAATTCAATTAATTTGAGCCTAAACATTCACTTAATTTGAGCCTAAACATGTTTTTAAAATTCAATTAATTTGAGACTAAACATGTTTTTAAAATTCAATTAATTTGAGCCAAAACATGATTAATTTGAGCCTAAACATGATTGCCTAAACATGATTAATTTTGTTTATCTTCCATCGTTAGCGAGCCGTTCCACTTGGTTCCACCGATACACGGCCGGACGGGTGTATTCTGCATATAATGGGAATATTCCCTTTTGAGGAATCAGTGAATTCAATTCCACTTCTCAATCTAACACAAGAATGGGCTCTAGGTGCGGAACGGTTCCATTCCATTTCACTTGGTTCCAAAACCAAACACACCGGTAACAACACTTGCAGTGTTCGTTACTAGTTTGGTCCCGGATTTGCCCGCTCGCCTTAGCAAGATTTCAGGGTTGGAGTTTTGAAGGAGCCTTTCGATTCATACATGAGCTCTCTGGTCAACTGCCATCACACTCTGACATCGGTTTTTCTTCCGGTATGTCCACTACCTTCCAACCATGACACGGAAATGCGCCTCTATGTTGATAATTAATGCTCATGGCTTGGTGGATCAGGAAGCAGCACACCCATCTTCAAAATTGTGTGGCCCGATATCACTAGCTTGCTTGACACAATCAAGGCGGAGGCAAGATTGTGGGCATCAACATGGGAGGTGGGTCTTGAGGTACTACTTACGCCAATGTCTAGATTCTAGGATCTCGCTGAGTTTTATTCTCAGGTGTAGGCATTCGGGCTTTTACTAAACCTCTCTTCAGTTAATGAATCGAAACACGAGATTTTGCATTTTCTCAGAAACAAAAACAGGCATCACATGATGAATATTTGCGTTCATATATGCACCCAAAATACATGGAAGATTAAGTACAGAGACAGGCCCCACGGGAATTGGGTTATGGCACCACCACTGTGCAGAGACGCTAGTATACCTCCTACAATTCTCGAAAAGCTTACCATTTGGACATGAATGTAGTCGAAAAAAATTAAAATCGAATTGCATATATCACTTTATGGCTGGGTAAGATGATTGAAAATCATTTGTGTAGAATAGCTAAGATTTTTTTTTTCATGATATCATATGCTTTTTTGAAGAAGTGATAATTTAGACTATAGAGATCATGTCAATTTGTAAAATTAGTTGGTGAATAGATAAATGTGACATACAGCCTTGCACTCGACCGTATAAGTAGACAAGTATGACGCGTGATCCAACACGAATGGAGTTGCGATCAAATGCGCAACTAGTACCCATTTGGATGGGACTCGTGTAGGTGTAGTGCATTGGAAACGGAAGGCACTCCTAAACATGTACTCTGTTAGAAAATATTGTTAAGCGTTTACTCCACTTTATATGGTATGGGAGATAGAGGAGAACGAAGCGCAAGACCTAGCTGTTGTAGAGGAGGCTGGCGAGCTGTCTCAGGATCGGAAGTGAACTCAACCTCCTTCCACAAACCCACATCATTGAGCACATATATCTCCTCCGCTTTTACGAGAGAACTCAAGCACATGGATCAGACTTCCTTTTACTAGATAGTACGCCATTTTTAACTTGGGTTAAGGAGTCAATGCACCACTGACCTCCCCTTCTCTAAGCATTGCTCTCATGCTTATATAAAGGACGATGTATCCAGTTCTTACAGTCTTCTTCCTAGCTATAGCAAGCTTCTACCAATCTTAGCCACTCCCTCCATCCTAATATAGGTGGTGTAAAATTTCGTACGAATGCATTTTAGCTAATAGCTCTCTTTCTCAGCTTTGAACTTTTCAAACCAAAACGAATAGAACCAAAGAGAGAAAATGGCAAGGGCAACTAGGACTAGTTACATAAGCGTGGGCGGCATGTTGGGAATGTGAGGAATCAGAAAACACACCCCTTGCTCTTTTGCAGTTGAGTACCAGCTTGCCGCATTTTGCCACCAAATGCAGGAAACAAGACCCAGATGTGAAGGCGAAACAGGAGGGGATTGAGTGAAACCTGAAATGAATGTGCGGCAGCCATAGTAACACAATGCTGGGAAAATCACGAATGATTCCATAGAGCAAAGCTGGCTAAAAGCAATCAACCGAAAGGTTGGTTCGTTCGGTTGCACCAATGCCAATGACTGTGCAGCAGTTGTTTGTTTACAGTGAGGTTTTCGCTACTCGGCTCTGCGAAGATATCATTTTTTATTTTTTATCAGAGATAGTATGTCTGGTTTCACACAAAACTTGGCCCAAACTTTTAATCTCGATCAGAGATAGTATGTCGCAGATATGAAAAATCACAATCTCGAAGTCTAATGGCCAAAACAGGTTAGTCTATAATTTTCCAAAATTCAATTCATCTTGATTTGAAGTAAACCGGAATATATATTAAATTAAAATCAGCTCATCAACTCAGTTTTGGGTCCTAACATTGAGAAACTATGAGACGGGAACAATTTCAATCTCTTCACTTAAGATTATGTTGCTGCTATAATTATTTTCATGGGAATACATGTTACAGGACACGATAAAATGAAAAAGGTAAACGATATGAGCTTTAAAAAAATCAAGAATTATGACACTCCTGCTCCCTGCAATGATTTGCAGAAAACCTTGCCTGCCAAGGTGCGCATTGGATGCTCACCAAGAACTGCTATGCAGTTATCTGTTGTCTTAAGGTGAGGTTGAACAGATTCCCAAATCTTCTTCTTTTGAACCTGGCAAAAATACAATAACCATGAGCTGTAGGTTGCTGCAATATAACTTCCTTAGTAACCCATTTCTGAATAATAATTTGTAACTAAGTAGGTTGGGTTCAGGGCAGTGGACAAAATGCAACATGGTTCAAGGCCTATCAAGATTTAAAATTTACATTATTTTCACATGTATAACCGGTCAAAGTATATTATCGCTTATGTTCTCCTGACTGTCTCGTGGCCTAACAATCAGGGATTAATCCTCAGGAATCCACAGCAGTTCCCAGAAAATATCATCAGATCTCAGTTTTCACTGCAAGTTGCCTCATCAATTTAGTGTGCATAAGATGCAGACGGGAAAAAGCATCAATATGCCGGTTAGCCTTTGTAACATGTCCCCAAAATGACTCAACACACAACAAATTGTGTGGAATCCAGCAAGAAATCACCCTTTAATGTGTTCTTTTTGCTAAACAGGTTTACATTTGCCTCCTATTTATTGAGAAGAAGTTACATAAAGTGTGGATAATTTCAGAAATTAGTTCTGTGGCCAGTATATCAAGATGGACATGGATCATAACACTCAGCAACATAATAACGCGCATACATGTTTTATACTACAAACATCATGTTCCTTGCTTGGGAATTAATGGCGTAGATCCACACAATGGCTGGACACTAGTTCGGAAGTCCATGCATATTGTGAAGATTCAAAAGGTATTGGTTCTTAATATTCCATCTCAGTTTGGATAAAGACCAGCTTATACAGTTATACTATATCAAGAACTTAGCAGGATACATACATTAGCTTTATATACCAGCAAACTCAGTTTAAAACACAAAGTCTACTTGTGTCACAAGTTACAGTAATTTATAAATGATAGCAAGTAAATATATAGTATCTGGCTACATCGAATTGTGGAATGGAGGAGGCATCATGAAAATATCTTAGTAAAACTATATTGTTTATGGCAACATGTACAATGGGGAAAAATCATTTCACAGTTGAGCATCATACACACAGGGTTGAAGGAAATTAACTGTAGTAATCTGCATTAGTTAGCATTACACAATTGTCAAGGCATAATGCAAAGACAAATGTCAAGAAAAAAAACTAGTCATACCTGGTTTCCCGTTGCAGGTTCTGATTGAAGACTCTTTTCATCTTCAGATCCAAACCATACCCTTTCACCGGGAACAGAACCTTCTGGAGGGGTGAGCAACTCAACAGTCTCATGAGAAGCGTCAGAAGCACACATAAGCATACCATTAGACTTGATGCCACGCATGTTTCTTGGTTTCAGGTTAGCAAGAACAATTACATAGCTATCCTGCATAGATCACATGTCATAGTAGATGTCATCAAGCAATCAGTAAACTGAAAGAAAATAACTTACACGTTAGTATTATAAACAAAGAATATACACACAGAAAAAGATTCAACAAGCATGGCTGAATGTAACTCTAGAGTCGAGAATCTGTATGTTGGCTCAAGCTAGTCCAATATTAGTAAATTCAGGCAGGCTGGCAACCGGTTTCCTGGCTCTCACTGTGTGAAGTAGTATTACTTTCTAGCTTAATCATTAGGTTATACATTCATCCAGTAGAGACGTTCCTTTTGATTTACAAAGATCCCCAATTTGTCCACATTGATACTAATAGGGTAGATACATCTCACCTGAAATGCTCAAATTAAGCAATACTGATGCATTATATTTATATATGTACTGTACTTGAATATGCCGTAAACGAGAAATCTTGGATGGACCAGTTCTCATGCGTCATTACCTGCAGTTGGTCGAGGGAGAGGTACTTGACCAGGCCGCTGCAGATGGTGCGGGGCTGCTCCTCGCCGACGTCGACCTCCTCCACGTAGAGGGTATCCGCCTCCGGATGCAGCCACGCCTTCACGACCCTCCCCACCCGGATGTCGAGCAAGCCCGCGAGTTCACCCACCGGTACCTCGCCCTTCTCCTCCGTCCCAGCCGCTGGCGCCGGAGCTGGCTTCTTCTCCTCCACGGCCGACTGGGTAGGCGCCGCCGCAACGGTGGCGTCGGAGGAAGACGAGGTGCAAGAGCAGAAGAGGGCGGCATGTTTGGTGGATCTCGCAGCCGATGACGGCGCCAAGAACGAGATTGACTTGGCTATCCCGCCGCAGCCGACTCGGGTCCGGGCGAGAATGGGGGTTGATGGCGAAGAGGGGAGTAGATGATGGACGCGACCGCACGAGGCGAAGGCCATTCTCACCGCGGCCATCATGGTAGTGGTGCTCTCAGACTCTGGCAGCCGCCGGTCGGTCCGCCTCCGCCGCAACGATTTTATCCGATGGGGAAGAAAGGGCCCAAGTGTTCCGTGCATCAGCGCACAGACCGCTGTCCATGTCTTCACATTAAAAAAACGGTTTTGCTAATTCTCAATCCATGGAGAATTATCTTAGTTCCCAATTCGCAGGACGTTATCAGTTACAGGTGGACTTGCAACCGATTCGGACCATTTGATTTGCTTTGTGATTCATGCATCAGTTGCAAGTCAACATGCAACTGGGATTTGATGACGTCGTGTGAATGAGAACTAAGTTAATTCTCATTCGCCTGCAACTGCTCCAGACCGTTTGATTTGCTTCGTGATTCGTGTTAATCATGAGTTGCAACTTGACTTGCAAGTGGAATTGATGACGTCATGTGATTGAGAACTAAGCTAATTCTCAATCGATTGAGTGCTAGAGAGACAAAAAAACAGATTATCGTTCTTGCTAAAAGAAAATCCTCCTCCTTCCTTTATTTTTCCTGTCATTTTATTAAAAAAACGGAGACAAAAACTTGGCGTCGTATCCTGTGAATCCGTCGCTTTCCTGCATCCGTGTATCCACAGTATTTTTGACCGATCGATTAAATCGTGCGATGGGAGATACTTCCGTGATAATCTTGCAAAATCATGCCCGCTGTCCCGCAAGTTAACTCTGCAAATTTGCACTCCCACCACTGCCGTTGCAGTTACAAGACAGCCGAACCCTACGATCATCCCCGTGAAAGATTGCAGTTGCCGGCTCCCGATCGCCATGGTGGCGGCGACCAAGACAGAGAGCTCACAAAATCCATCCAAGTCTTCCCCTGCGCCTTACACTTCAATGGAGACTAGATTCCCTGGCGCGGCTTGCCGCGCGCCACCCGCATTTGACAATGGTAATCGATTGGTAAAACACTATGGTAAACATCATTAAATATAATGTTTGTCCAGAGCCAACAACCCTGGTGTGGAGCAAAAAAATATCTTATTCAATTTACCGGATACAGAGAAGAAGTGTTTATCGACGGACAACGGTGAAGAAAGGGGAGAAGGGATATAATAAGTTAAGGTTATCATTTGTTCTAATCTGAATCTAATTTGACGGCACCCATTGAAAATCGGGTGAACTGGGCATGGCCGCATAGGACGTTGGCTGTCGACTGGCTGTGTCACTAAATTTTCATTGTAAGCCTTTTCTTATCTCTTCATTCAAAGGGCTATTGAAAAGTCAGTTGACACGATACCACAGAATATGAGCAGCTATTGGCAAGTCACTCTGAAACATAATACACATCCGTAAATAAGGTTTTCCATACATATGTTTTGTGGGGAGGGGGAGGTAGGGCAGGTTGGCGTAGGCGCATAAGGCTATAGACAATGGGTTAGAAGTTACTGGCTTCTACCAGGCACATATGCAAAGCAAATATAAGGGAAGGTAACCAACGGGGCATAGAGCATCTTCACTGAAGTCAGAGTCTGAGTGGTATGGATAAAATGTGTAGAGACCAAGTGCGCTCTTCCCATCATGACGTGACCTGGGACTATAGCAGGATCATCTTAACTGAAGTCAGAGTCTGAGTGGTATAGATAAAATCGCTGAAGGTTACAGGCAGCCCTATCAACTTCAATAAGGACTTAAATAAGTGAATCTGATTCAATTTTATATCTTTAGTACATACAAAATGCAATATTGCATTAGGTAATTAATTTACAAAGAAATGCAATACTGCATTAGGTAATTAATATACACTCATAATTTCCTCCAATCAGTTACAGAGTAAACACAAAAATAAACTTTCCTTGAAAATTACATGATAATTTGCCTGGATCATGGATAACCGAATAGACTTTCAAACTTTGTGTTTCAAACCTAAGTACAATAAGCTACTGAGCATGAGAGAAAGCTGGCAACCAATTTATCATAACTACCAAGGATGGACCAGAATCTTAAACCCAGCAGAAAGTGTGAAAATATCACCCACGGTAGCCCTGGTCAGCAATCTCCAGCAAGATGCCCAAAGGAAAAAAAAAACAAAAAATAGGAAGAACAGATCAACATATCAAGCAAAAGCACGTGATTAAATGTTAGAAGTATAAGAGAACAATGATTCTATTTTGTTATTCTATTTTGTAAATGAATATATCATGCTTCTTTGAACATGAGGTGATATGTGAGAGGACAGTGATTCAATCATACTGCCTCACATCCTCTTTAAACTTTCACTGGAAACTGCAGGATTTTGTGACAGCAAAATTGCTACAATATCTATACTGTGGGCTGCCGAGTGTTCTTGGTCATGATTTTCTGACAGCATAATTCACTCATTGTCTTCACTGTAGGGCTGATACTATCATGTCTTGATCGCCACCGCATTTGTGAGGAAACAGATGGTGCATGTTACAATAGTTCCTGACTTTTTGTTCACCAAAGTTGAGAGGAAAACCTTCAAAAGAAAAGGTTCAGGCACGAGTTGGTATCATGCTAAAGTAGTACTCGGAATTTCAGTCTTTGGCTGTAGCTAATTTTTGAGTTTTTGCTTGACTGCAGATACTACAACACGTATCAATCTTATTTTTTGATGTTTACCTTGTAGCAGTCTTTTTTGTGTGAACATAAAAGAATGTATCTTTGGCCAGATTCAGTAATATAAGTCAGATAAGAACACCTCAAATTGCAAGTATGAACATGGCAACAAGAAATTGATTCTTCCTGACTTTTCATTCACAACAATTTACACAATTCTCTCCAGTGACCAACGATTTGCAATCACATTGTACACTCTCTAGCTACAGGCAGGCCAATTGATAAGCTGCATCTAAGGAATAGATACTTCAGATACAAACAAGGAAATTCAGAGATGGCCATCGTTCTCCTACAAGGAATCCCCTGTTTTTGCACTCAGCCAACGCGAGTCTGTGGCCGGCCGGACGATGGCAGGATGTTGCGGACGCCGGAGGCCTTGGAATGATGGACCAGCGAGAAGGAAGTATGTGCCGCTGAGGTGGCCACGAGTCGACCGGCCGGAGGTTGCGGACGCCGGCGGACTTGCCATGCGGAGCCAGCGAGAAGGAGGACGTGCGCTCAGGTGACCACGGAGGTAGTCGCGCCTGGGACCTCGAATGGCATCTTAGTTCTGGCGACAGCGAGCGCGAATTGGGGACGCGCCCCGCAGACTTGGTGCAGACCTAGTCGCCATGGCCGTCGCCTTTGGAGAAGACGAGGGTTTGGGATATTATTCAGGTTGTGATGTTTTAATATGTTCACGGGCTAATTTGCTAAGTAAAAATCCTTGATGCGGGCGCTTCATTGCATAAATAGTTAGGTGTGAGCAGACACGCAGGATTTAGATCGGACGATTGAAACGATGCGGATGCACGGATGCAGGAAAGCGACGGATTCACAGGATACGACGCCAAAAACTTTGCCCATCTCATTATTTTCTGGTTAATTAGGAAAAAAGCGAGCGAGAACTGTTACAAACATTCACATTTCCATCATGAAACATGATTTAATGGGCATTTCCCTACATAAGTGTTTTGGTGTTACTCGCAACATGATTTTAGACTAATCATTTGTTTGAACATGATATGATACATTAAAAGAGATTGAACAAGTTGATTGGTGAACCCCGAATAAAAAAATAGAGAAGAGAAAAATATCGGTGATTTCCATTTACATTTTGTAGCTAGTATATCGTATTATTGAGAGCGGTACATAGAGGACAAATATGCTGGAATCATATCTTATACCAAACCTTACACCCACCATAAAGTCGACGAGACATTTCGCGCCTAAATCCCTTTCCGGAATTTTTTTTGGTATGCCCGGCGAGAGTATTCTAGCACAATTTAGATTCTCGGGTGATTTGGTATTCTAGCACAATTCATTTCCAAACCTCCCAATATCAACATGCAAATGAAGGCTAATAAATCAGCTTCTACCTGGGAGTGCTCCTTGGTGCGGTGTTCCGGAGGTCAAAACTGAGGACGGCGTTGAACTCATCCATCGTGGACTCATCAATAAAGTCCTGGTCTGTCTCTTCCTCTCGATCTGGTATGTTGCGGTGGTGCTGCTCCTCCCGGTCGGCCTTGGTGGCGAGGTGGAGGAGAAGTTTGCTGCTGCTTCCGGCGGGTTTGGAGGTTGGAGGAGATGTTCTTCCGGTCCGGCGCGAGACAAAGCAATCTCTTCTATTCCCAAGGTGGGAGGCAACAAGGAGCGCTTTGGAAGCGGGCTCCCTCAATAAGCGCTTTGATCTCCGCTTTTGGAGTCTCTCTGCGTTGTTGCTCCTTCTGGCCGGCCATGGTGGCAAGGGGAAGGAGCAGGAAGTCGTTGCGACCTGCAGACTTGGAGAACGGGTGGGAATCAAGCTGCAAGAAGCTCTTCTGCGGAGTACATCCACGAATGACAAGGACGCCAACGTGACCTACGGCCAATTGGGGTCACTCCGTGTTGTGGTGGGTGGAAGGCACCACAACATCTTCTTCCTTCTGGCCGTCGTTCCGTTGTGGAGGATCTTCGATCTCAGCACGACGCCTCACACTGACGGCGACCCAAGTGGCGTAATCCCGGTGTCGTCGACGATGGTCGTGCTTCGATGTCAGCTCGGAGCAGCATCGGCGGAGAAGAAGGACCTGATCTCTTTTTTGTTTTATTTTTTCTAGGGTATTTCTTGTTAAAGTTGAGGGCCATGTTGTACTTCTTTTATTTGCTAGGGTCCACCATGTAAAGTTACCCGCCGTTTATTACAGCTTCCGGGGCCTTCGGGCCTCTTCCCCGTTCAAAAAAAAAGGACCCCTTTCATGAAAGGCATTAGGAACCAAATGAGATACGCACTAACAAAAATAGTACTGGAGTAAGTGGAACGCCGTTCATGGGAAGCTCCGACATTTGAAAGTGCTTTTGTTGACTTCAACACTAGCTTTCCTTTGTATACATGCATGTAAGCAGTAACAATGATGATCACTGAGCCGAAAACAACGACGCAAGCACACGGAGACGTGTTGACGCGGTCACGCAGTCCTCCACCCACCCACCACATGCCAATGCATCGAATCCATGTGCAGAAGGTTACTCGACTATCTCAAACAAAACCGCCCACTGCAGTAGTGAATGAATATTGATACAGGAAGACGAAGGTTACTTGCCTACTCCGGACTAGTCAAGGCTCCGGGCAGTAATCGCCGGCGAGCCCCCGTCTCTCCCGAACCACCAGCGAGGCAGCGACCGACCACAGATCTGCTCCATTAATCGGCTCCATAATATCATCAGGTGTGCAAGTCATCTCATCTGTGCAGTTTCCTGTTGGCTTCTCAGTTGATTCCGCCATGTAACTTGTTCCTTGAGTCAGATGTCTGCCATTATATAAAACCAAACTCACGTGTTCACCTTTTTTTATCGCTCCTGATCATCATTCCCTACATTTCATGAAAGGCTCGACGAAAATAGAAAGAGAATTGTCATGGCATATGCTTAGTTATGAAACTTCCTGTTTATTTCCAGCAAGAATGCATGTACTCTGAGAACACTTTCTTTGACAACAGCACCCTCTTTTTTTTTAATATGCTCAAAACAATGAGACGAGCATCTAACCTGACAATGACATGGCATGCAGGAGCAGCCAATAAGTGAGGAGACCAATTCGTCTGCAAAGCGCCCAAGAAACCGCGTGGTATGGCTGTAAACTTTTAGGATGCTGAGAATCGGAAAACGGAGACCGGTTGACTCCTCTGGAGTCCAGGCTCCAGCCTCCAGGGTCCAAAAGCCCACACCGGCGAGGCAATCTTTCCGGGGCAATCGTATCTGTTCCACTGAGTCTGCATAATCAGGTGTGATTTGTTTTCTCCTTTGAAAGCTCATCACACAGCAGTTTCTTGCTCTTCTTTCTCATAAGCGAACAACTGATTCTTCTTGCAGCCACCATGGGTCCTGCCAGTCTCTTCACTCTCTTGCTCATCGTGCTCGCAACCGCGGCACCACTGCTCTCCGCGGCGCAGCGTTTCGACTACCCCACAGCCAACCTCTCGACGCTGTGGACCAACAACAACGCTTCCCTCCCACACAGCGTCAGCTACCCCGACGGCTCAGCCGTGCGTGCAATCGTCCTCCGTTCACCACAAGCCTTGTTTGGCCCCTCCTTCGCCGCGGGATTCTTCTGCGCCTCCCCCTGCGACGCATTCCTCTTTGCTGTCTTCATTGTCTACACCAACAGTGGTGCCAAGATCACCAATCCGACTAAAGGGATTCCGCAGGTGGTCTGGTCTGCCAACCGTGCCCGCCCTGTCAGGGAGAACGCCACCCTTGAGCTTTCCTCGGATGGGAACTTGGTCCTGCGTGATGCTGATGGCAGCCTTGTCTGGTCAAGCAGAAGCTCAGGGCGGTCCGTAACTGGCATGGCGATCACCGAGATGGGCAATTTGGTGTTGTCTGATCCGAAGAACGTGACAGTGTGGCAGTCGTTTGAACATCCTACTGATGTACTGGTCGCTGGGCAGTCACTCCTGGAAGGTATGGGGCTTGTACCGAATACCTCCACAACAAATTGGACTGAGAATCAGTTGTACATCATGACAGTTCTCCCTGAGGGATTGTTTGCTTACGTCGAATCCACACCGCCACAACCCTATTTTTCGATATTGGTGAGCGAAAACATGACAGCAAATGATCCAACAAAGGCTACCTTCACGAATGATAGCCTCAGCGCCTATCCGCAGTCCAAGGAACCAAATTCAGGCGAGTTTCTCCCATTACCAGCAGCTAAGTCCACCCGGTTCATGAGATTGGAGTCAGATGGGCACCTGAGGATGTACGAATGGTCTGATACAGAAGTAAAATGGACTGTATCTGATGTAATCGAATTGTTCCCTGATGATTGTGCATTCCCAACAGTTTGCGGAGAGTACGGCCTATGCACAGGGGGGCAATGTGTTTGTCCCCTACAGAATAACTCTAGCTCAAGCTACTTCAAGCCGGTCGATGAGCGGAAGCCAAATCTTGGTTGCACACCACTGACCCCAATCTCTTGTCAGGAAATGCAATACCATCAGTTGTTGACACTTACGGACGTTTCTTACTTTGACACCAGCCACACCGTTGTGAATGCAACAAACCGGGAGGACTGCAAGCAGGCTTGCTTGAAGAACTGCTCCTGTACTGCCGTTATGTTCAGGTATGGCCAGAACGATTCCGATGGTGGCACATGTATGTGGGTGACAAAGGTCTTCTCCTTGCAAGCAATTCAACCTGAAGTTGTTCATTTCAACTCCTCTGCTTACCTCAAGGTGCAGCTTAGCCCCTCCACTTCTGACACTAATGCAAACAGAAAGAAGGCAACGTTAGGTGCTGCACTTGGAGCTATTACTGGTCTTGTATTGCTTGTTATTGCAGTCACCCTTTTTCTTTATGTACGAAGGAAGAGGAAGTATCAAGAGTTGGATGAAGAACTAGATTTTGATACACTGCCTGGAATGACAATGAGGTATTCGTTTGAAAATTTGAGGGAATGCACCGGAGACTTCAGTAAAAAGCTCGGAGAAGGTGGATTTGGGACAGTTTTTGAAGGGAAAATAGGTGAAGAGAGAGTTGCAGTAAAACGTCTCGAAGGTGCTAGACAAGGAAAGAAGGAATTCTTTGCAGAGGTCGAGACTATTGGAAGCATTGAACACATCAATCTTGTCAGGCTGATCGGTTTTTGTGCTGAGAAATCTGAAAGGCTTCTTGTATACGAATATATGCCCAGAGGGTCACTTGATAGGTGGATCTACTACCGCCATAACAATGCCCCTCTTGATTGGTGCACTCGGTATCGGATCATTCTAGATATTGCCAAGGGTCTATGCTATCTTCATGAGGAGTGCAGGCGGATAATTGCTCATTTGGACATTAAACCACAAAATATCCTCTTAGATGATAACTTCAATGCCAAAGTGGCTGATTTCGGGTTATCTAAGCTAATAGACAGGGATCAGAGCAAGGTAATGACAATGATGAGAGGCACACCTGGGTATTTGGCACCTGAATGGTTAACATCCCAAATCACTGAAAAAGTTGATGTCTACAGCTTTGGAGTTGTTGTCCTGGAAGTAATATGTGGAAGAAAAAATATTGATATATCTCTGCCCGAGGAGAGTGTTCAGCTCATCAAGTTGTTACGAGAAAAGGCTCAAAATGATCAAATGATTGGCTTGATTGACAAGCATGATGACATGATCTTACACCAGGAGGAAGCAGTTCAAATGATGAAGCTCGCAATCTGGTGCTTGCAACATGATAGTAGTAGAAGGCCTTCAATGTCATCGGTGGTCAAGGTACTGGAAGGTTCAACGAAAATAGATACTAGCATTGATTGCAGCTTTCTGGAGGAAAATCTAGCAATGCCTGTCAACATAAGGAATTCACGTATTCCGTTCCACCTCAAGCATCGATCTTATCTGGCCCGAGGTGAAACAGGTGGCTAATGAGCAGAACAGATCCAACTTATAAACTTTGGGTTTTGTAACTACTTTTGTATCCTATCTTATTCCTAGTCTGGGTGTGTCTAAGTGGCACCTAGATAACAATTTCTAGGCAATATATATGTTTCATTTTCAGTGAAGCTGTACCTCCTCACACCTTAAAAGCTAGACAATATGTAGTGTCATGTGATGTAAGCTAGTTGAAACAACATAGAAAAGAGTCCTAGGAGGCAGTTCGAAGGAACTTATGTTCAAAGGGCACGTGTAACGCAGAGTGCTCATATATGAATGCTTAAGGAGAGAGATTATTACCTTGTCACTAAGCTCTTGTATGAAAAACTACAATGTGAAATGCTTGTTTAGGTGCTTCAATTGTTTATTGTGCAGGATAGTACCGGCCTTATATCTTGTGCTAAGCAAGAAAATCAATGTGATTCATGTGGCTCAAGCTCAGTTGGCAGTGACTGAAGGCGCAATGGAGAGGAGGAGATCAGTGGCACCAAAAGGCTAGAAGCTCCCGCATGAGGAATCAATAGGGCATGCATACGCACAAGGCGAGAAGGTTTCCTCTGCCAGGAAATGGAGATAGTCGCAGTGAAGACTTTGCACAATGGAAATAATGAATTTTTTAGATCACAGGTGACTGGCGTCTGGGGACGCACGGCCGAGCCAGAGATGGCGAAGACGCGCCGCACGGGAGCCAGGACGGAGACGGAGACGGCAACGGCGCAGGCGAGGAGGCAACAAGCATCGACGAATTTAACCGCCGCCGGAGGCTTAGTGGGATGACCGGGGACGGCGGCCGGACCGACAGTGGTGGCGGTCAGGTCAGGGCGCCGCCGTCCGCGGGCGGGGTCGGTGGGCGGTTCACACGGTGACGGCTGGGAAACACCGGAGATGGGGGAACGGGCGGCGGCGGATGCACCGTGGCCCGTGGGAGTCGGAGAATGAGGAGTTTTTTCTTCTTCTTTTTTTGCGGGAAGGAGAATGAGGAGATTGATGGAGGAAGATGGTGTCTGCTCTGTCGGATGTTCAAGACAAGAATAAAGTTACCGGGATTTTGGAAAATTTCAGATATAGCAAGACCCAAGAAATAAGGGACTTTTCAACGGAACATGGCATCAGCATACACAGAGAAGTAAAGTAGTCTGACATGAGATGTTCGTTCATGGCCTGCTTCACCATATCCCAACGAACCTCCTGCTACCTTGGCAACAGTGGACCAGTGACCGCTACAGAAAATATGATGTTTGATTTAGCCTCCATTGTGGCAAACCAACTAAATCTTTAGTGTGATGTTTCAAGATTTTTGTAGAGTATTTGTCTAGAAGGCTAGTAGGCTACATACATACGAGACCTAGTGATATTCTCAACCAACCAATGTACATGTAGTTTTGTTTAGAGAAGCTTGAGAAACCATTTTTTTAGGAAGTTGTGTTTTCAAATATAGCACTTTTGTTTCCTCATGAGTTGGTCGCATCCATCCTGGTAGGTGTCATAGTTTAACCTTCCATGTGCTAATTAAGCTACTTCACGCGGTCACGGTACAGTACTTCAGTGATGTCGATATCAAGTCGTTTTTTGAAATTAATAGTACCATTATTTATAATACGGTGAGCAATATATATAGATACACCAGCATCCTAGCACCTGACCAGAGAATGACTTATAACCTACGAATTGGAGGTGTCCAAAATTATAAAAGTTTCAATCTAGTATGCATCATATTCCTATGCTAGTGTTTACCTTTTCGTCTATTTCAGATACACGCGTAGATTTAGTGAGTTTCTGCTTTTTCACGCTCCGGAAGCTGACACTGCACATTGAGTCATCGAGGGAAGGACATGTTCCACCTTAGGTTTACTTTGATTAGTAAGATTTTCAAAAGATTTGTATATGATTCAAATCCTATCAAAAAAATAATTTGAAACCGTTTCTTACGATCATATCCCATAGAATATTGGCTTGAAACACGGGAATTAAATTCATTGCTCTCTATATCGCTCTATTAAGTAGCTAATAGCAGCGTACAAATCATTTCTGACATATAAAAATGTACCTTTTGGTTAGATCCATCAATGACCAAGAAAGAAAAGGCCGCAGGGAGATGGAGCTGTGAAGGGGCTGAGCAGCTTTTTTTTCGATAAAGAGATTTTCTATACTACTATTAAACAAGCAAACATCTTCTTTCCTAAAGCCACCCCACTTAGTGTACACAGCTCATACTGTACCGTCAGATTAACCCAACTAATCATATCTAACGGACTGAATTGATCTAATTTACAGCTCCGGGTGCACGTAGCAGTTAGGATCGGTGGAACACGGTCGAGCAGACGAAATCCACATCAGCGGAGACAAATCAATCGCCGCAAATCACTCCTCCTTCCGCGACTCCATCTTCCACGATGCGAATCGAACGGCGCCACCACGGCAGCCCGGCAACAACCACTCCCACGCGGCCTCTCCACCCTTCCCATTCCCCAAGCTCCAGCGCCCCGCGACGCCAATCGAACGCGAGTCGCGCAGCACAGCACAGCAGCTATGAGGGCGGCGAGCAGATGGCGGCGGCGGCGGCGGCGGCGGAGGGGGTGGAAGGGGAGGTGAGGAACCCAGGCTCTTGGTCCGCTCCCGGGAGATCGGCATCTGCAACGCTGGTGAGCCTCCCCACACTTGGTGCTAGCTTAGAGATTCGAAGTGCTGCTATGGACTTGCTTTATAAACGAATTTATATTCTTTCTGTTTCACTGTCAAGATTCCAGCGGAAAGTGGTGGATGAATGTGGAGGATTGTGACTCAGTTGTTAGGAATTTGTCGCAAGTGCCTACTGAACATCTTGACGCTTCAAAGCTTTGGTCCATGCTTCTTCCTTCTCCATAATTGATTCCTTGACTGCTCTCAGGGCCTGCTCTTCAATGCGGACGCTGTGGGCACATGAAGTTTGGAGTTATATTCTTAGAAACAAGTGACCGAGGATGGTTAACTGAAATCAAGTTGGTCCGCATTTTCCCTTCAATCATTGAGAGGTTATATATGGATCGATCTCATCATATTTTTTTTGTCACTAAGTAATATAATTTGCTCAAGGTATAGATATCCGTCAAATATGCTTCTATAAATCTTTTAATCAATTAACTCTATAATATATGGTTTACCTGACTCATCTAATTGAACAAGAATGCAAGATTGAGTACTATATACAACCTTAAGTTTGCTTACATTGCTCATGATCACCACTGAAGGGAGCTGCATACAGAAGTGGAATTGCAAGCCATATTCGCTCCACAGAAAAACTATCATTCTGGTCAAATAATCAAATTGCATCTAAGTTTAACTGTTCAATTTTTTGTTCCCCCTTTCATTATTCCATTTTCATGGTGTTTATTGTGTCCTAAATGGTTGATTATATGGATACCAAAGATTTCCCAAAACAAATGTGGATACCAAGGGTCAAGAAGGATTTTGTTATTGAAACATGGATCAGTGACGTGCAGCATCAATGCCGCGGTGCCAGAGGCAAGGAGTTGGAGGCAGTCTACTCAAGATGGCAGTTGGGGAAGGAACCTGCGGATTAGACTAAGCGGCGGGCAGCTACCTTTCTACTTGGATGACGGTTTCGACAATGCCCCTGTATCTCTATGAGGTAAGGTTTGGTCGCTCGCTTGATACTTTTTTATTAGTACTATCATTGGGCTTGTATTGCCCTATAGTAGGTCAGTTGAGAGTCTTTCAGTAAGTCTCCATGTTCTGCTGGTCAAAATTACTGTTCATATATTGCAGAAAGGATTACTTTCAAGATTTTAGCTGTCCTATCAGTAAATCCTATTAATTATCCCAAATACATGGTTGTGATCTTCGATATTACTTGTGGTATCTCTTTCGTCACACTAAGAGTAGTGCAAGCTTGTATCCTAACTGTATTTGCGTACATGGTGTTCTGCTGGGCAGGAAGAGATGCTATTTTGGCCTTTTGGCTTTGTATTGTGCTTTGTTGCCATGGATGCACACGGTTGTTTAAGGTACTATAATGAAGGTAGTCTTACTGACCTTTACTGCCTCTGAACTTGAGGTTGGACAGAGACTCATCGTTTGCTGTTTAGACTTCCAAATAGTTTTGAAGAAGTCCACCTTAAATTTATATGTGACATATTAAGGTGTTTGTTGAATAGATTCCTGCTAATTAGCCTGATATCTCTTGGTGATTGCCACGCCACTCCTAATTAGGACTAGAAAATTGTGGAATCATGCTGCTTGGTTCTTAGCATTTAAAATTTGGGCAAAGTCTATTATTTGTGGACAGTACAGTGAAGCCGGTTCTTTCTGTACAAATTCATTTCAGACTGTGCATTGCCATGTTCCTCTTTGTTCCTCTTTGTTGCATTTCTGTAAAAATAAGGCACAAGAATACACATTGCCATGTTCCTCTTTGTTGCTTTTCTCTTTTTCCCTCCCACGAGAGAAGAATATGTTGGGAGCATCATTAGCTGGAATAAACAGTGCTACAGCATATTAGCCAGTAAAGGAAATATTCGTTTTCAGAGTTTTGTACAGATGATCTATCTTATCTATATACTGATTCACATCGACATAACAAGAGATACAGCTGAGCTATCATGGTTGTGAACTTGAGGCTTGATCACATATCCTTACAAGCTATATTGCTAGAGATTGTTTTGTGTACCTGTAAAAAAAACAAGGCAACATCAAAATAGTTTTCCATTTACCACAAATATACCACGTTACTGTTATCCGGTTTGTTGCATGATTTCTTTAGTTTACAAACAGTTTGAATTTTGAAACTTGTTATATTGTGGTTATTTCAGTATTGCTTCTTTTTACTTTTATAGCTTCACTACACAATAGGCTCAGTACATGATATCAGATCTGGAAAGCTTCAACTATGTATCTTCCATTATTTGCCAATTAAGTATATTCACGTCATTCCGTTTCAGAAAATAGCTGTCATTTCCATTATGCGTCCTAACATGGAACCATCTTTTGACAATTTCATGTATTCACAAAAAATGATGATGTTTCCTTTTGTCAGGAAGGATGTAGATGCAAATCTGTTTGATCTCTATCCTCTTATGCCAGAAGACATTAATAATCAGAAGGAGATGTGATGTCAGCAAGCCATAATGCTTTTGAGTTTGGTTTATAACTAAGATGGAAGTATCTACCTTTTGTTTTTCTCAAAATTTATTAAGCTGGAGAGGGCAGTTTTCAAAACATGTATCTTTTATGTACAATTTTTTTTGCCTCCATGATTGTGGAATATAAATTTATCATACATTTGAATGAATCTGATGCATTAGATGCACACCATTTGGTACACCAAGAGGACTGACCGGTTCACTCTTGTTTCAAGATGTTTGGTACCTATTATGTTCATGGACTTTCGCACTTTCATTTTCTTGTGATCATGCCTGTCTTTCTTTCGAGCGCACTATGTTACACATGGACGCACCCCTCAAGGCACATGGGACTACATTGATGGAGTTTTTTCCCTTTTTTATTTGTTTCCAAATAATAACATCGATATGTGTGATGCAATACTGGTGTTTTTCTTCCAAAGAAATGAGTACATGTACAGTCGTGCGTTGCACGTGCACCTTTACTACTATAACAAATCTATAACAAAAAGGAAAGGATATGTGTGATCAAGCCGGTTCTTTCTGTACAAATTCATTTCAGACTGTGCATTGCCATGTTCCTCTTTGTTCCTCTTTGTTGCATTTCTGTAAAAATAAGGCACAAGAATACACATTGCCATGTTCCTCTTTGTTGCTTTTCTCTTTTTCCCTCCCACGAGAGAAGAATATGTTGGGAGCATCATTAGCTGGAATAAACAGTGCTACATCATATTAGCCAGTAAAGGAAATATTCGTTTTCAGAGTTTTGTACAGATGATCTATCTTATCTATATACTGATTCACATCGACATAACAAGAGATACAGCTGAGCTATCATGGTTGTGAACTTGAGGCTTGATCACATATCCTTACAAGCTATATTGCTAGAGATTGTTTTGTGTACCTGTAAAAAAAACAAGGCAACATCAAAATAGTTTTCCATTTACCACAAATATACCACGTTACTGTTATCCGGTTTGTTGCATGATTTCTTTAGTTTACAAACAGTTTGAATTTTGAAACTTGTTATATTGTGGTTATTTCAGTATTGCTTCTTTTTACTTTTATAGCTTCACTACACAATAGGTTCAGTACATGATATCAGATCTGGAAAGCTTCAACTATGTATCTTCCATTATTTGCCAATTAAGTATATTCACGTCATTCCGTTTCAGAAAATAGCTGTCATTTCCATTATGCGTCCTAACATGGAACCATCTTTTGACAATTTCATGTATTCACAAAAAATGATGATGTTTCCTTTTGTCAGGAAGGATGTAGATGCAAATCTGTTTGATCTCTATCCTCTTATGCCAGAAGAGATTAATAATCAGAAGGAGATGTGATGTCAGCAAGTCATAATGCTTTTGAGTTTGGTTTATAACTAAGATGGAAGTATCTACCTTTTGTTTTTCTCAAAATTTATTAAGCTGGAGAGGGCAGTTTTCAAAACATGTATCTTTTATGTACAATTTTTTTTGCCTCCATGATTGTGGAATATAAATTTATCATACATTTGAATGAATCTGATGCATTAGATGCACACCATTTGGTACACCAAGAGGACTGACCGGTTCACTCTTGTTTCAAGATGTTTGGTACCTATTATGTTCATGGACTTTCGCACTTTCATTTTCTTGTGATCATGCCTGTCTTTCTTTCGAGCGCACTATGTTACACATGGACGCACCCCTCAAGGCACATGGGACTACATTGATGGAGTTTTTTCCCTTTTTTATTTGTTTCCAAATAATAACATCGATATGTGTGATGCAATACTGGTGTTTTTCTTCCAAAGAAATGAGTACATGTACAGTCGTGTGTTGCACGTGCACCTTTACTACTATAACAAATCTATAACAAAAAGGAAAGGGTGGGGAGAAGCAGGTCACCGAGGTAGGATGCATGGGTGTGGTGTGCTTGTTAAATTTAATAACACTTGATACAGTATGTATGCCATGATTTCAATACTTGGATACTTTGGTGTCAACATTATTTGCACATTCAATCTTGGGGTGCTCTTGTTTCCAATTTGATTCAATCTGGACCAAGTATATAGGACCAGTCCTTGAATACGACTTCGTTTTATTTATTTTAAATAGTTCTATTCGTTTAGTGCCAAGTCTTCTGACAACTCACATATGATGTGTCTGGATTGGCCTGATTAAGGGTTTGGTGCTTCGGATGATGCCCTGGGATCCAAAGGTAATGTAATTTACTCACAGATGGGCACATTTTATTTCCTTGATATGGCTACTTCTTTAGTTTCTAGGCACTTGATTTTACCGGAACCCATAAAAATCATTTTTGTGGATTTCAGTGGAAGCCTTATATTGTATAAGATGCTAACAGGTAGAGAATCTTCTCAGAAGTTCTCCACATTTGATGTCCGAATGCAAAAATTTCGTGGAATATTGTGATAGATGTACTAGATATGTATGTTATCAGCATGCTATTCCTTACCTGCTAGGCACATACTTTGTACTTCAGATTGCAAGCAGCAAGCCTTGTGCAGTTTTTACAGCCAGTGCTACTACCTAGAAGTTCACTTTCTTTTGCTGAGAAGGAAAATAAAGACGTGATGCTATAGGGCTATGTGAAAATAATCATATATATATGGTTCAATGAAGATACGTGAAATTTCGTTGGTTTTAAGTTTTAAAAATTATACTTAACAATTGTAGAATGGCTTTGCTTATATATGTTTTTGAAAATTGTTTGCAAACCTTCGGCATAGGAACTGAGCAAGAAATAGAAACGGAGCACCAGGAACGATGACAAGACACTACCGATTCAGTTCTCCGATGCTTCATCCTAACAGTAATTTGCTACTCATCTTTTCAGCTTGTGTTCTTTATTTTCTGATAGAAACAAGGTTTATCTAAAGGACCAATTGGGGCATGTCAATCATATTATGATTTCTCTCTCAATTGAAAATTCAGCAGTTCTTCAAAATGGAATGTTTTGTTTTCCTTTTTTGTCTTGTTTAGATATAAAAGTGACAAGATCGATGAAGTTCCTTTAGTTAATTAAAGAAATGTATGCCAAAACTTCATTTCAGACAATTAACACGCCCACATTACTGGCTAAAAATCCATGAAGAATATGTTTTATTGTAAGAGCGGAGATCTTTTTGTAATCCAGAGGTAAGAACTCACATCATCGGAAAATGTTACCGGTTATGTTTTCTAAGTGATCAAGTCGGTATTTGTACTTATTCATATTTCGGTTTTGTGTGTAGGCTGCAACCAGCAGTAAGAAAAAAAGTATGTATACCTCACGACAATTTTTTTGATCGGAGATAGTATTAAACATGTATGAGTGATCTTGCCGATGTTGCTTGCTGACTAACTTTTGTAAATTCACCGATAATTCATCATACTACATTAGTACTACTTCGGAATATAAAAAGAGAGATGTGTTCACAAACTTTAGTTGAGACGTGCGTGCACGTGCAAGGCTACTAGCATTACTTAAAAGTTTTAAGCATTACACCTGGCGTCTGCATGCACACATGCACAAGTTCACCAGTACCCAAGTCGGAAATAAATAAAAGGCGAATTACATATCATAATGAGAAATTGTAAAGCTGCCTAAGATGGTGGTAGGTCGATCCGGAGACTATGTGGCCATCCATGCTGGGAAAATAACTCCCTCGCTGCAGCCTCCAAACGCAACGCCACCTCCAAAAACAAGTCTCGTTGCTCCACACGCCGCAGGGCCGACCATGCTCGTAGTGTTGCTGTGCACCGATAGATAAGCTGCATAACAGAATCATTTTTATCGTCACGGGACGAAAGTTGGGTCTGGTGATGACGTGAAGCATGGCAAATATCATGATGTGGATCCATGGCCACTGACCCCATGGCCGTGGGAATGAGCTAATAGCATATAACTACTATTTGAGGGTTGAATTTACCAATTGGTACCACCTTGCAATTGCGAAACAAAAATCCACCACTTCAAGCCAAGTTTTGTGCAACAACCGCAAAAACCGAATAGAGGGCGAATTGACAGCAAAATTGACAGTGGACTCAGCTGTAAGGATCAATGATTTGCATTTTGTTTTGTTTTTGGAAATTTACCGGTCCTAAAGAAATGGGTGAAATTCAGTCACTGCGGAAATTTCGGTCAAATCTTGGTCGAAAAGCAAAAACCAAATTTGAATCTTAAAACCAAAACTAACCAAACTTTGGATCTTTCAGGCATTTTTCTACCAAACTTCAAATTTTCCAATTTATTTTACCAAAATCCCTTAAATACAGAAGTTTTCGTCTCGGGTTTATTCTTACCGGTCCTGAACGAAATTGGCAAAATTTGGCCGAATTTCGAATTTTCCGAGCGAAATCGAAATTTGGCCGAGTTTTTTCCCTTTTTTATTTGTTTCCAAATAATAACATCGATATGTGTGATGCAATACTGGTGTTTTTCTTCCAAAGAAATGAGTACATGTACAGTCGTGCGTTGCACGTGCACCTTTACTACTATAACAAATCTATAACAAAAAGGAAAGGATATGTGTGATCAAGCCGGTTCTTTCTGTACAAATTCATTTCAGACTGTGCATTGCCATGTTCCTCTTTGTTCCTCTTTGTTGCATTTCTGTAAAAATAAGGCACAAGAATACACATTGCCATGTTCCTCTTTGTTGCTTTTCTCTTTTTCCCTCCCACGAGAGAAGAATATGTTGGGAGCATCATTAGCTGGAATAAACAGTGCTACATCATATTAGCCAGTAAAGGAAATATTCGTTTTCAGAGTTTTGTACAGATGATCTATCTTATCTATATACTGATTCACATCGACATAACAAGAGATACAGCTGAGCTATCATGGTTGTGAACTTGAGGCTTGATCACATATCCTTACAAGCTATATTGCTAGAGATTGTTTTGTGTACCTGTAAAAAAAACAAGGCAACATCAAAATAGTTTTCCATTTACCACAAATATACCACGTTACTGTTATCCGGTTTGTTGCATGATTTCTTTAGTTTACAAACAGTTTGAATTTTGAAACTTGTTATATTGTGGTTATTTCAGTATTGCTTCTTTTTACTTTTATAGCTTCACTACACAATAGGTTCAGTACATGATATCAGATCTGGAAAGCTTCAACTATGTATCTTCCATTATTTGCCAATTAAGTATATTCACGTCATTCCGTTTCAGAAAATAGCTGTCATTTCCATTATGCGTCCTAACATGGAACCATCTTTTGACAATTTCATGTATTCACAAAAAATGATGATGTTTCCTTTTGTCAGGAAGGATGTAGATGCAAATCTGTTTGATCTCTATCCTCTTATGCCAGAAGACATTAATAATCAGAAGGAGATGTGATGTCAGCAAGTCATAATGCTTTTGAGTTTGGTTTATAACTAAGATGGAAGTATCTACCTTTTGTTTTTCTCAAAATTTATTAAGCTGGAGAGGGCAGTTTTCAAAACATGTATCTTTTATGTACAATTTTTTTTGCCTCCATGATTGTGGAATATAAATTTATCATACATTTGAATGAATCTGATGCATTAGATGCACACCATTTGGTACACCAAGAGGACTGACCGGTTCACTCTTGTTTCAAGATGTTTGGTACCTATTATGTTCATGGACTTTCGCACTTTCATTTTCTTGTGATCATGCCTGTCTTTCTTTCGAGCGCACTATGTTACACATGGACGCACCCCTCAAGGCACATGGGACTACATTGATGGAGTTTTTTCCCTTTTTTATTTGTTTCCAAATAATAACATCGATATGTGTGATGCAATACTGGTGTTTTTCTTCCAAAGAAATGAGTACATGTACAGTCGTGTGTTGCACGTGCACCTTTACTACTATAACAAATCTATAACAAAAAGGAAAGGGTGGGGAGAAGCAGGTCACCGAGGTAGGATGCATGGGTGTGGTGTGCTTGTTAAATTTAATAACACTTGATACAGTATGTATGCCATGATTTCAATACTTGGATACTTTGGTGTCAACATTATTTGCACATTCAATCTTGGGGTGCTCTTGTTTCCAATTTGATTCAATCTGGACCAAGTATATAGGACCAGTCCTTGAATACGACTTCGTTTTATTTATTTTAAATAGTTCTATTCGTTTAGTGCCAAGTCTTCTGACAACTCACATATGATGTGTCTGGATTGGCCTGATTAAGGGTTTGGTGCTTCGGATGATGCCCTGGGATCCAAAGGTAATGTAATTTACTCACAGATGGGCACATTTTATTTCCTTGATATGGCTACTTCTTTAGTTTCTAGGCACTTGATTTTACCGGAACCCATAAAAATCATTTTTGTGGATTTCAGTGGAAGCCTTATATTGTATAAGATGCTAACAGGTAGAGAATCTTCTCAGAAGTTCTCCACATTTGATGTCCGAATGCAAAAATTTCGTGGAATATTGTGATAGATGTACTAGATATGTATGTTATCAGCATGCTATTCCTTACCTGCTAGGCACATACTTTGTACTTCAGATTGCAAGCAGCAAGCCTTGTGCAGTTTTTACAGCCAGTGCTACTACCTAGAAGTTCACTTTCTTTTGCTGAGAAGGAAAATAAAGACGTGATGCTATAGGGCTATGTGAAAATAATCATATATATATGGTTCAATGAAGATACGTGAAATTTCGTTGGTTTTAAGTTTTAAAAATTATACTTAACAATTGTAGAATGGCTTTGCTTATATATGTTTTTGAAAATTGTTTGCAAACCTTCGGCATAGGAACTGAGCAAGAAATAGAAACGGAGCACCAGGAACGATGACAAGACACTACCGATTCAGTTCTCCGATGCTTCATCCTAACAGTAATTTGCTACTCATCTTTTCAGCTTGTGTTCTTTATTTTCTGATAGAAACAAGGTTTATCTAAAGGACCAATTGGGGCATGTCAATCATATTATGATTTCTCTCTCAATTGAAAATTCAGCAGTTCTTCAAAATGGAATGTTTTGTTTTCCTTTTTTGTCTTGTTTAGATATAAAAGTGACAAGATCGATGAAGTTCCTTTAGTTAATTAAAGAAATGTATGCCAAAACTTCATTTCAGACAATTAACACGCCCACATTACTGGCTAAAAATCCATGAAGAATATGTTTTATTGTAAGAGCGGAGATCTTTTTGTAATTCAGAGGTAAGAACTCACATCATCGGAAAATGTTACCGGTTATGTTTTCTAAGTGATCAAGTCGGTATTTGTACTTATTCATATTTCGGTTTTGTGTGTAGGCTGCAACCAGCAGTAAGAAAAAAAGTATGTATACCTCACGACAATTTTTTTGATCGGAGATAGTATTAAACATGTATGAGTGATCTTGCCGATGTTGCTTGCTGACTAACTTTTGTAAATTCACCGATAATTCATCATACTACATTAGTACTACTTCGGAATATAAAAAGAGAGATGTGTTCACAAACTTTAGTTGAGACGTGCGTGCACGTGCAAGGCTACTAGTATTACTTAAAAGTTTTAAGCATTACACCTGGCGTCTGCATGCACACATGCACAAGTTCACCAGTACCCAAGTCGGAAATAAATAAAAGGCGAATTACATATCATAATGAGAAATTGTAAAGCTGCCTAAGATGGTGGTAGGTCGATCCGGAGACTATGTGGCCATCCATGCTGGGAAAATAACTCCCTCGCTGCAGCCTCCAAACGCAACGCCACCTCCAAAAACAAGTCTCGTTGCTCCACACGCCGCAGGGCCGACTATGCTCGTAGTGTTGCTGTGCACCGATAGATAAGCTGCATAACAGAATCATTTTTATCGTCACGGGACGAAAGTTGGGTCTGGTGATGACGTGAAGCATGGCAAATATCATGATGTGGATCCATGGCCACTGACCCCATGGCCGTGGGAATGAGCTAATAGCATATAACTACTATTTGAGGGTTGAATTTACCAATTGGTACCACCTTGCAATTGCGAAACAAAAATCCACCACTTCAAGCCAAGTTTTGTGCAACAACCGCAAAAACCGAATAGAGGGCGAATTGACAGCAAAATTGACAGTGGACTCAGCTGTAAGGATCAATGATTTGCATTTTGTTTTTGGAAATTTACCGGTCCTAAAGAAATGGGCGAAATTCAGTCACTGCGGAAATTTCGGTCAAATCTTGGTCGAAAAGCAAAAACCAAATTTGAATCTTAAAACCAAAACTAACCAAACTTTGGATCTTTCAGGCATTTTTCTACCAAACTTCAAATTTTCCAATTTATTTTACCAAAATCCCTTAAATACAGAAGTTTTCGTCTCGGGTTTATTCTTACCGGTCCTGAACGAAATTGGCAAAATTTGGCCGAATTTCGAATTTTCCGAGCGAAATCGAAATCCTTGTTAAGGATGACGTGCGAGACGGCCGTTACCTGACAATTTTTTTGCTTTTTTTTTCAGTTTTAAACTTTTTTTACACTGACCGAACTGGAACATGTCAGCCCCGGCCCCCAACCCCGCTCACCCCAACCTCCAGCCTACCTTCCACCGCGTCGTCGGCGGTCAACCGCGCCGCTGCGCTGACATAGTGCCCCACCTTACAGCGCGTCACGGACGAGGAATCGTGACGCGTACCCTGACCTCCTGCCGGATTCTCCCCAATCTCCGCGCCGGTTGAGCACCACCGCCCCTTGTTCGCGCAGGGCAGCGCTGCCCCTACTCGCTTGACGAGCACCCTACGCGCCTTGGATGCCGACGTGTGGCGTCGAGGTGGGTCGCACGTCGCAGCGACGCCCACGAGCGAACCTTCCAAGGAGCGTGTGAGACCAGAAGCTCGGGGGAGAGTGGATACGCGGCGGCTCGCCTCTGTGCTGGAGGGGGAGAAGACGTCGACTGGGGCACTGATTCCATGCCCGAGAGCGACAGGGCGCGGCGCCGACTCGCGCGAGATGACCAACACCGCCGCCCCTGCTCATGGACGAAGAGCGCCGCCCCCTGCTCGCGGCGAGACTCGTCGGCGACGAGCAGTAGACGGACTGAAGGCGTCGGCGTTGGGGCCGTGTCGTCAACGAAGGGTGACGGACCGGCAGTGGAGAGCTGCGGGAGATTCCTGCGGGCGCGGGCGGTGGAATCCGTTGGCGGCGGGGATCTGGACCCGGTGGGATCTGCGTCGGCGAGAGAATGGAAACTGCGGAGGCCCGGCGAAGTGTGTGCTAGAGTCTGACTGCCTGACGAAGTGACGATGATACAGCGTATCCTCTCAGCGATCCAAGACAGATCCCACATTGGGACGGTTGTGAGCGATATCAAGACCCTGGCTGCGGGTTTCGCTTCACTTTCTTTCAAGCATATTAGTCGTAAAATAAATGGCCTTGCTCATAGTTTAGCTCGTGCATCTGTGCGCTCTACATGTAATCTTTCTTTCCCTGTTTCCCGTGATGTGTCTCGGGCTGAACTTTGTACTGATGTGTTTTAATCAATAAAGTGCCATATTCTCTATAAAAAAAAACAAGTACGCTCCCAATTTTTTTTGAATTTCTCTCAATCTTTATCTTTACTATTAAATGAGAGTTGGTGATGGTTGGTCACCTCTAAAACACTCCGGCCTAATTTGGGAGCTCCATTTTTGCTAAACTGCAGTATCCTGATGCTGAAGTATTAGCGTGTCCGGCGGAGGAATACTTCAATTTCACCATACGGCATTATTTCTCAGTTTTGCCAAAAAATGTGAAGCGTTTGGGAAATGTCCTTTAACCATCGGTTTGACCGAGTGCATGACCATCGATCCTGCATGGCTCTTGCATGCATGGTTGTGCATGAGTTGCGCAGGTTGAATGCTTCAGCTTCAGCTAATTGGCTCCCCTATAAATGATCCTTCTAATCAATAACGAGATATTACGTCAAATCCTAGTTCTTGTACTCACGGCAAATCCATCCTTCGTTGTCATAGCATCCGGCAACCGGCGATCGCGTTCAGGTCCGGCACGCGGCCAGAGCGCGTACATACTTCAGAGCTAATTAAACTGACCGGCCGACATATAGCAATGGAGCAAATAGCCAAATACATCAGTACATGGGCATCTTGTCCTGGGCAGCGGTGGTGCGACGTCAGTTGGCCGTCGTGGAAGGAGCGCACAGGCGCTCACATGCGTTTTCCTCTTTCTCCGTTTTAGAAAAAACAGGTCCCGAGCTGTTTTTAGAATACTTCAAAAATACCACAGTATGAAGGATACTGTAGTATTAAAACCACAGTTTCTAGTCATCACCAAATACATCAAAGTATTGTAAACTGTGGTATTTATGGAAACTGTAGTATTTCTAAAATACTTCGAAAATACTTCGGTACCAAACGCAGCCTCAATGCTCATCATTAAACGAATCTGGACCGTCCAATCTCCTCTCAACATTCCCCACTCAACGCCGGAACGATCTACACCGTACAATGGTCATACGCCACTTGGGCTATCTATCCCCGTCGCTGTTCTAAGCGTTAATCTAGCATCCCAGCGCGGCGAGCATGGCGATGAAGCCCGGGACGGGAACCGCCGTTAGCGCACGAATTGTGTGGCCAGGGCCACCCTGTGGCGAACGCGCCTTGGCGAGCACAAACGTCCTGTCGTCGGCGGACGAGCCCCAACCCCCAGCACCGCCGCCGCCGCGCCGCTTGCGTCCGACAAGCGGGATGGCTCGCCGACCGCGACGGCCCTCTCCTCACAGCTCGTCGCGGAGACCGACTCTACGAAACTGGTGCGGGTGGGTGCTATACTCCATCTTCTGCTATTACAGAAACGGATCGACCCTCTGATTCACAAATTTCGCCTCTCAGTTCATGTTCAACGCTGCCTACTTATGCGCCGATTCGTAGCTGCTGCAGTGGCAAGGAGGTGATACCACCGTCGGTAGCTCCGCGGCCACGCCAGGGGCATTGTAGTTCTCCCTGGAATTTTAGGGATAGGGATTCTAGCTCTTTATTTTGTTTGAATATGTTCGGGTAAATAATATTTGTTCTGGTTTACGCATGTTGAAGATGCCACTGAAAAGATTTGTGAAGCAGCGTCGCAGCTAGCTTTGAGGAAAAGTTGGATCCTTCACAAGATTATCTTCTACAGTTCAGGTCTGCAGCACAATCCTTTTCAGATCACTGAACATAGTACATTCACAAACACATTTTATACAGCTTTCTAATTCGTTTGATGATCAGTACTAAAGATGGAGAATGTTGTTGGCTTTTTAGTTCAAGGTGATCAACTTGATCAGATTATCAACCACCCGTTGTGATTTGGTGGAGAAGTTACACGTGCTTATTCAAATTGCACCTGCTTGAGTAGACATTCTTTTAGGTTGTGTTTTGACATATGACATAGTACTTCAATTTCCTCAAGGTTAAGGGTACTAGATGGTAGGCGACAGTTTACCTTGCATGTGCTAATTAACTACGCCACTTCATAGGGTCACAGTGCATTACTTTGTCAGTGTCCATATCAAGTTTTATTTTGAAATAATTACAAAGTAGCGAGCAATATATATAGATACACCAGCAACCCAACATCAACAGTATAGATATGCCACACTCGCATGCCTATCTTTCTGCTCGGACAGTTTATGGCTTATAACCTAGAAATGGGAGATTTCTGGAATTATAAAAGTTACAGTTTAGTATGCAGCCTATGCCTCCGTTGTACAGTTAGACACATAACTTGAATCTTGGGTGGCTTAATTATCTCTCGTTTAGCTTGGCTCGTTGTGGCATCAAACTCAGTCAAACTATGATTTTTTATCTAACGAACTAAGTGAGCAAGCTCGAGACCAGGGCGAGCAGTTCGTTCAAACAGACCGACTGAATCAACCAAAACACGCCAAAGGCAACTATTGTCAATTATTCATTGATTTCTGATGCATGTTTGCATCTGTTAAATCTTTTGGCACACGTTATGCTTAGCTGGTGTGTCTGAATGCATGTCACTACTCACTAGTCAGCACGCACGTACCATATACATGTATGAACGATGTACTAGCTTGCTTTGGCTAGCTGAATACTGATATGCTAGCTAGTTTGCTTAGTTGATGTCTATTTCTATCGTCTTGTACTGAATAGCTGATCAAGTATATATGTATGTGTAATCGGAGAGATCACAGATGCATGTGTGTATTGTCTATTCTGCCATGTACTACCGCCATTCCGAATTTGATGACACATGTTTGTTCAAATATGGATGCATCTACACGCTAAAATAGGTCCGTATTTAGATACACTTGAGTCATCTTATTCGGAACGGAGGGAATACTAGGTACACAACATTTTCTTAACGAGCAGCTCTTGGTTGCTCGCTAGAACATAACGAACCGAGCCCATCTCTATTTTTAGCTCGTTATGCTTAACAAGTTTAATGGTCCTAAGATTAATGATCGGGAGTTTAGGGAGCTGAGTCTTAACAAGCCGAGCAACTCAGTTGTTTTTATGGGCTATTTTAGATGCGCTGACACCACGGGCTGAATTATCGCTCCAAGTAAAAACACCTAGTATATAAAAGAATGAAAAGTTGATTTCGTTCTTGTGGAATAAGAAGCCCTCGTACCTTAGTGAAAGGAAAATCGTGATTTTTTTGTTAGGTATTTGACCAAATAGAATCGTTCAGTTCCTATAGAAGCTATCACTAAAATACCCGATAGGGCTAAGCGGAACGAAAAGGGTTTTTCATGAGTAAGTGATTGTCTGATAATGAGCAAGGAATATAGGTCTTTCTGCTAAAAGGGGTCTATTATCAAAACTCATAATTCATTAGAGCATTGTTATCAATGCCAACTAAATATCATTGACCACCAAAATTTAAGGGTGTCTTATAATTTGAGACGGAGGGAGTACGAATCATAAACTAAGAAAAAACTCAAAGGTATAGATGATAAGGTGTTACGACTTCTGTATATAGGCTTGGAACACGGAAAACGAAATGTGTTCCTCTTTATATCGCTCAATTGAGTAGCTGATATCGTACAACTCATTTTTGACGTTTAATAATGTAAGTGATAAGGCATCTCAAGTTTCGACATGTGATTGAGAGCTTTTTTCCAAACATGCAAAAAACGAAGGGTCGAGAAAAGCCAAGCAAGGCTATAGCAATATTGGATACTTTCCTGATGTGCGCAGTGCGTAACATCTCAACATTTTTGAAGGGCTTCAAGTATTGCAGGTCAATTATGGCAAATCAACTACAACTTTGATCCGTGGAGGAGCCGAGGAGGAGTCCTTACCGCGGGAGCATCTGCGATGTAAGCTGGTTAACTTTCCTATCAAATATTTGGGTCTCCCATGACCAAGGCAGAGTGGTGATCTACGGAGTCATTGCTTTCATGTCTACTTGGCAAAGAGGGTTGATAGTCACGGCAGGAAGATTGATCTTTTTTTTTTTTTTTGAAATTAAACCACACTTTATAAATAATAAGCAAGCAAGCCGCCTCATTAAAAACCTTCCAGTCCCCTGAGGTACCAAAAGAGTGCGTAAAAAACTTGCTGCCTCACATGTCCACAGTGGTTACATCATTTGATATTACATGGACTATGCTAAGAGGAGGATCACCTTGCCAAGTCTGGTTGGCATCATTAAACCTAGCTAATTCATGTGCTGCCATGTTGGCCTCCCTAGGACAGTGAGAAAATTTGACACTTGCAAAATTTCGACAGAGGAAGATTGATCTTTATCAAATCAGTAATTGCAGCCAAGCCTATACATTATCTGAAGCGCCTGTATGGGCCATTGAGAAAATTGAGAAGTGGCCGAGGACGTTTTCTTGGGCCGACAAGGACAAAGTATATGGAGGGCAGTGCTTGATTGCGGGTGCGTTGGGAGTGGCTTGTTTGAAGAGAGAATTTCTTATTTGGCCCTTATTTAAAATTGTCTTCCCTATTCGGTCCTAAAAAAAGTTTTCTTCCCAATTTGACATCTTAATTTTATTTCTTTCCTAATATGGCCCTTTAGTGCATTTTGAGTACTAAAAAGACTCATTTGCCCCTGATGATAAATTATGTGAAAAAAAATCTGGCCGGTCCTCTCCTTTCCTCTCTCTATGACAGCTTTCCAGAAGGAGCCACCCAAAGCAAGCAAGGAGAATGGCCGGCGACGTCGCGCGTGGAGGGCCTCCGGGCGCGTGTGCGGGCGGCTCCAGCTCCGCGCGCTCGAGGCCGGCGTCGACGCCACGCAGCGCCGGGACGGCACCGTCAACCGCTTCCTCTTCTCGCTGCTCGTCGACCGCCAGGCACCCGGCAACCCCGCGCGCCCGGACGCGTTCCAGAGCACTGCTTCCCCGTCGCACTACGTTGGACATCGGCGGACACGCCGAGGTCCATCCGCCTCGCCGGCCTCTTGCTCCTGGCCGCCTACTTCGGTGGCGAGGACAGGACATCGAACATGAACAAGACGAGGACGATTCCATGGATTCGGGGCGTACTGGAACGATTCCTTCGACATGGGTGGTAAAATCAGCAAGGCGGGCCTACTAGACAAGTTCTCGGAGCACGGCATGGACGTTAGCCGTAAAACGATGGAGCACGCCGGCGGCGTCATGAACTGGACGCACATTGCGTTCTGTAGTGTCGGCCGTATCGTCGTGCCGGTGCCGCTGAGGCCGCCCATCTCGCTCACTTGCGCACCATTCATCGTCCAGGTCGTGCACGTCCAAGCTCGTCGCTCCGGTGTCTGCATCTACTCCATGGCTGCTGCCCCCACGGGTGTCTGGCTGCGCGGCCGGGGTCGACGCGGAAGGTGAGGCGGAGCAACACGTCCTCGAGGTCTACGACGGCACCAGCTGCGGCCAGCACGGGGAGAAGGCGCCGGTGCACGAGGTCCACCAACAACCCAGGAGACAGCCGCCGCCACTGCTCCGGCCAGATTAGTCAACACGAACTCTGGAATAGGAAAAAAAGAGACTCTCCACGCGATTGGTCCACGAAGATGTGGTGGGAAAAAAAGAGAAAAAGTAGGAATAGGAAAAAAAGAAAAACAGAATGGGGCAATAGAGTCTTTTTAATTCTCAAAATGCACTCGAAGGCCATATTAGGAAAGAAATGAAATTAAGATGTCAAATTGGGAAGATTTTTTTTCTAGGGCCAAATAGGGAAGACGAATTTAAGAAAGGGCCAAATAAGGAATTCTCTCTTGTTTGAACTGATAATTGTTGCCCATGGCAAGAGCTTGCCCCCGATTGAGGACTATGAAGCCAGGTCGGTCTTAGACAGTCTTGTCACAATTGCAGTTGGGAAGGGAGTCAAACCCTTTTATCGAGAGATAGATGAATTGCCAGGGTGTCAAAAAAATTGATTGGCTTACGATCAAGTACATAATATGGACTTCGGATAGGAGGGTGAGGCATGGACTGCATGATCATACGTCGCCGTGCTTTGTGTGTTTGCAGGAGGACACCGCTCATCACATATTCGATCATGTTGTCTATTTAAGCTAGGTACGTTTGGTACACGTGCTTCACTGGGTTAGTCATTCGGATTGGCGTCCCAGTGATGCAGGCAAGGCTTGAAGATTCTTGGTCAGCGAGTAAAGAAAATTTTGAGCGACGAAGTAGGAAAAGTTTGACACCCTGGTCATCCTTGTCTGTTGGAGTCTGTGGAAGCAAAGGAATGCAAGGGTCTTGGGCAACCGGCAACAAAACCTAAACAAAGACAATCTTGTGTCTAGGATCTTGGAGGACATGTTTCTAAACTTTGGTCTTTGGCAGGAACTAGTGTAATAAACCTTGTAGGGAGAGAGTAGCTTAGCGTTTTGTCGGAGATCGGAGGTGCACTCTAAAGACACTGTTCGCAGTGTGACTTTATAATCTTGGGAAGTTGATCACTAGTTAATGATGGTTAAAAAAGATTTTTTGAACGAGGATCTTTTAAAGTTGGTAATGGGCTTCACACTCGTTTCTCGGAGGATACTTGGTCTAGGAACCGGCCTTTGGCTGCTCAATATCCTACGTTATATAATATTGCGCTCCATAAAAATGTAAAAGTTGCGCAAGTAATGTCAAATAATACACTAAATATTGAATTTAGGAGGTTGTTGACGAGGGATAAGTGGACTTCTTGGTTAAGACTCGTAGGACGACTTATGAATGTTACTCTTACGGATGATTCTGACTCTTTTCTTTGGAATTTGACTCCAAACAAGAAGTTCACTGTTAGCTCAATGTATTTAGATTACATGAATGGCCATACACCTTTTTTACGAAAGTATCTTTAGAAGGTCAAGGTTCCCTTAAAATTAAAAATATTTATGTGGTTCCTTCATCGTAAAGTTTTATTGACTAAGGATAATCTGATTAAAAGGAATTGTACGAAGTGATGTGTTTTTTGTCAAGCTGATGAGTCAGTTGAACATTTGTTTATTACCTGTCAGTTTGCCAGGGATATTTGGAGGTTAATCATTTTTACTTTTAACATCTCTCCACCAACTAGTGTAGCTAATTTGTTTGACATTGGCTTGACGAAGTAGATAAGAAAACTAAACCCCGTTTTTGCATTGGTACTTGTGCTTTTGTTTGGGCTATTTAGAATTGTAGAAATGATGTGGTTTTAAACAAAATTAGAGGTGCTCATTTTTTGCAGGTTGTCCATCGGGTCTTATATTGGATCAATTTGTGGTCCTTCCTATTGCCACAGGACCAGCGAGCACTCATGGATGCTGGATGTACCCGTTTGATGACGGTTGCGAGCTATTTCAACCAATGTGGGTGGCAGCACGCTAAAAGACTTTAACATGTGTAGTCTTTACACTAGTGCTAGTGCTTTGTTTCATTGGCTGGTTCATGCTGCTACTTTAGCGGATGTTTGAATGTAATAAGTAGATCTAAATACTTTGCTACATTTATTTTTAATATAAAATGGCTGTGTGCATCATCGTGATGCAGATGCTGGAGTTATGTTCCTATTTCGGAAAAAAAATCTCAGTGATATGAGGGAGTTCGGTATGTGAACTCCCCATCCCCTACACAAATACGCTCCTAATATACATATAGTTTCCTCCTTGAGTGGACATTTAGGTTGTGTTTTGACGACATGTGACATTGTACTTCAATTTCCTCAAGATTTAAGGGTTCTATCCATCTTGGTAGTTGGTAGGTGCCATAGTTTACCTTGCATGCGCTAATTAAACTAAGCCACTTCATAGGGTCGTAGTACAATGCTTTGCCGGAGTCCATATCAAGTTTTATTTTGACATAAATACCAATGTTTGTGCAGCAGCAAGCAGCATATATAGATAAGCCAGCAGCCCAACATCCACACCATAGAAATGTCACACTCGCATTCTATCTTTGTGCTCGAACAATTCATGGCTTAGAATCTAGAAATGGGAGGTGTCTGGAATTATAAAATTTTCAGTACAGTACTCAGCCTATACCTAAGTTGTAGAGTTGGACATAAACCTCAAAACTCGGGGAGCTTAAAGATCACTTGCTTCGCCAACTCGCTTAGCTCGGCTCGTTGTACTCCGAAAATGAGTGAAACAAAGATTTTTTATTGTTATCGCTAGATGCGCGAGCTCGTAATCCCCTCGAGTAGCTCGTTTAAAATCGCTAGTGCGGAGCCCATCGTACTGACTAACTGAATGATTTGGTTGAGCCCTAGGGTCGGGTTTGGTTGAGACCCAGCTTGAATAGTTTCTCCAATTTCATCATGATATGCGTGACTAAGCAACTCACTTTCAACTTCAAAATTATTGGGTTGAGCATATGTGAACTCACATAGGAAACCAATAGTTGTATCTTGTCATTTTGCTACAAATTTAAATTTATTTGGTTGTAATAAACTATGTGATGTTATCATTTGGTTGTAAACTATGCGATTTTATTTGTTTAATCGAGCCCAATATTTAATTTTCCCGTTTGTATATAATAGGCAAAATGTCAAAATGATAATAAAAAAAGCCTCAGTGCCTGTGACATGACGCGACACGCGGTTCGCCGGCCGGCCCGCTCGCCGTGCAACCCCAGACGCGGCCCCACCACAAGTAAATGCCAACCGGTAGCTTCCCACCACCGCACCACGTCCTCCTCCTTCTAGACATGTCCTCCCTCGACGGTCGACGCCGTGCGGCCTAACTTTCAAACTCTCTTCTTCCCCTTCCCCTGTCTCTCTCCCTCTCCCAGTCGAAGCATCCAATTCCAGGCCACGCGCTAGTCCACGACTGACCTCGTCCCCGCCGTCACGCGCACGCCTCAGCTCCCCTCCCACACGCCGCATGCCGCCGGCCTCGGGGCTCGGCAAGAGATGAAACTCGGCACGACGAGGCCACGCCGCCTGACCCCGCTCCTGGCAGCCGCCGCGCTGGCGGCGGCGGCGCTGCTCCTGCTCTTCCGCGCCTCCCCGCACGGGCTCGCCTACTCCCGCGCGCGCGCCCCGCCTGCCGTGCCGCCGCACGTCGCTCGCGGGCCCGGGAGCCCGCCCTCCTTCGCGTACTGGATATCTGGCACGGCCGGGGAGGGGCGCAGGGTCCTCAGGCTGCTCGCGGCGGTGTACCACCCCAGGAACCGGTACCTGCTGCACCTGGACGCGGGGGCGTCGGCGGAGGAGCGCACGGCGCTGGCCGCCGCGGTGCGCGCCGAGGCGGCGTGGAGGGAGTTCGCCAACGTCGACGTGGTGGGGGAGAGCTACGCGGTCGACAGGACGGGCTCGTCCGTGCTCGCCGCCGCGCTGCACGGCGCCGCGGTGCTGCTCAGGATCGGGGACGACTGGGACTGGTTCGTCACGATCAGCTCTTGGGACTACCCTGTCGTCACGCAGGACGGTAAAGATACTTTTTTTCTGCTCACTGTTGTGCTCTTTTCATGCTCTTCCTAGTTGGATTTATTATGTTCTTGGATATATGTGGAATTGTATATATAAAAGCTAGAGCTGATCATCCCGGATGATATGTGGAGGGAAGCTGATGTTCTGCTCGCTGTGATTGCGACATGAACCATTGCTTAGCTCTCAAGAGATGTCTCTCTTGCGAGATACGAATTGATAGTACAAGTTGCCATTACCTGATGTTGTGATATCTGGAGCTGGGACGTCTGAAACATACAGTAGATTTCTTTGGTTGTTATTGACTGGCATTCCAACCTGTGCAATCGGTGTGAAATCCCAAATTTCGGATGTCAGCTACTAGTTGCAACTCTTTCCAGAGCTTGGTTGTGCCAATTTCAGTACCCGGGCGTCGCTGAAACTGTATTTGCGGTGAATTGTTCCAACGGTCTAATACAGGTAGTTGTTTGTACTAGGTACTACTTGCTCCATCAATTTTGTAACAACCATTCATAATCAATAAGGCTGGGCAGCTCACGTGTGCTTCTGAAATCTGATTATCAACAAGAGATATCATTATGATCTTGCTCAAACGTCACACAAAGCACTTTCAGTTGATATGACAGGTTAGCAGTGGTACCCTATTTATGAGATTGAGTTTCGCCAGAACGGTGACATTTTGTTTTTGAGGCTGAAATAAGTATATGGCTCAGCCTCATATCATCATCACAGTTGCACACTTGCACTCATGATGCGATCAACTTCTTTTATATGTATACCATCAAGTTATGGTGAAAAATAAATTGTTCTTTACAGCTTTCCTTATAACAAAGTGTAAAGGGAATACCACAGACATTTTCTCTGTAGACAAGAGATTTGGTAACGATGGACAATCAAAGAGTTGCTTAGCATATACTGTTCATTTGGTTGTTTTCTGAAGATACTGTATTATCTAGTGTACTTCTTGATCATCCATTGTACTCGTTTTTATTCATTTGAAGCATCTGGCGATTTTAATGCAGATCTCCTCTATGCATTTTCTTCTGTACCGTGGGACCTCAACTTCATTGATCACTCAAGTGACCTCGGATGGAAAGAGTGAGTATCTGTCTTTCTAGAATGTTCCTTATTCTATACTATTTTATTCCCTAATTTTTCCCCTTCGCCCTTGTAGGCATGACCGGTTTAAGAAACTTATTGTTGACTCGAGTCTATATATGAACAAAAATACTGGGCCCTTTCCTGTGACAGAAACAAGAAAAATGCCCGAGGCATTCAAGATTTTCACAGGTGTGTGCAAACGTTGTTTCTAGCCCAGGTTTTTTTTTGGTAATTAAGGCATTTCTAAGGAAAAAAAATAGGAGTTTAGTGGTTAAAAATGTCTTTTTTCGGGAGAAGGTTCAAAATATCTTTATGTGAACCTGGATAGCATTAAATCTACTTAGATGGCTCTATGTCATACATAGATTTTGCGTAATTGTTGGTAGCCTCACGGTAGGTTAGCATGTTCTTATGAAAATGAAGTTCTTGCAAGCGTGTTCGAGAAAAATGTTTTTATTTTTATTTGCTATCAAGTTATTTAAAATCATTAGGAATTGGCCCTTTTGGTAAATCAGGCATTGCGAATTAGAATTATAAAACTATTTATCATATTTACAAAATTGCAAAATGGTATGAAATCATCTTTTTTTTCGCAAGGGGAAAACCCCAGCCTCTGCATCGAGTGATGCACACAACTTTTTATTAAAAAAATATTGTAGTATCATCTGTTTACATCTCAAAGATCACATAAGGTTGAGACATGAATCAACCTGCAAAAAAACAACATAACTCAACAACTCAAGTCGACTAATATGTTGCCATGTATGCCGGGAGAAAAAATCATGTGCCACCAACAGGAGCCGCGTGCATCCACTAGCCATAAGTCCCCGCTGGTTCGAAGGAAAGAGGGGAGCCCATAGCTGAATCCAGTATACCGCCATATTGATAACCTATAAGACATGAAAGTTTGTTTTTATGTTAAAAAGAAGATTATTCCGACAATTCCAAATAGACCAACATATAGCTGAAACGCTAATACGAATTCTAGCTTTGGTCTTTTTATCAATCTCATTCAACCAATTCCCAAACATATTAGAAACATTGGATGGTGGAGGAATATTATAAGAGCGGAAAACAACACGCCATATCAATCTAGCAAAAGGACATGTGATGAAAAAATGATCTACCGACTCCTCATAGCCACAAGAAGAGCATTTAGTGCATCCCCGCCACTTCCTCTTAACTAGATTATCTTTTGTGAGCAAGACTTTTCTATTAAAAACCACATGAAGATTTTTATCTTGAGTGATATTTTTAACTTCCATAAGTACTTACGCAAAAATTTAGTATGTCCATTCATTAAATCCTCATACATAGATTTAACCGTAAAAATACCATTAGTTGTGAGTTTCCAAGCAAACTTATCTGGACTATCCGACAGGTTAATATCCATTAAATGGAGGCATAAGTGAGACCATGCGTCCCATTTATCGCCAATTAGAGCTCTCCTAAAAGTCATATTTAAAGGAGGAGTTTTAACATCGTGCACAGTGACATTCTTTCGCTGAGCAATGTTATATAGCGATGGATATTGTTGCTGTAACGGTAAGTCCCTAACCAAGTGTGTTCCCAAAACCTAGTGGTTTCTCCGTTACTAACCTTGAAAAAGCCTTTATTAAAGAACTCATCTTTAACTCGCATTAGACCTTTCCAAATGGAGAATCGGTTGGGCCAGCCTCAACTTGTGCCAGCATTTTATTATATAGGTATTTGTTTCGTAGGAGTTCTTGCCATACTCCTTCCTCATTTAATAGTTTAAACAGCCATTTGCTGAGTAAACACTTATTTTTCAGCTCTAGTACCTCAATACCGAGACCTCCTTGGTCCTTCGGTCTACATATTATATTCCATTTTGTTAACCGATATTTCCGTTTATTCTCATTGCTTTGCCAAAAGAAAGTGGGATCTATGGAAATCTAGTCTTTTCCGTACCCCTTTATAGGTATCTCTAAGAAAGACAACATAAACATCGGTAAGCTCGTCAAAACTGAATTTACTAGAACAAGTCGATCTCCATATGAGAGCATGTTGCCCTTCCAACAGCCTAGTTTGCCTTCAAACCGATATTCTATTGGATACCATTTAGAATTACGTAATTTTCTATAATGCCTTTTCGAAATCAATTTTAAACAAAACCCCATCCATTTTCTTCCTTTGAAGTTTGGTTTCATGGAGGATCACAACCCCCTCTAGTATATGTCGACCAGGCATAAAGTCCGACTGAGTTGGTCGAATAACCTTATGGGTTATTTCGGTAATGCGATTAGTACCTACTTTTGTGAAAATTTTAAAACTCACATTAAAAAGGCATATTGGTAACCGTATTTTCTTTCTTGCGTAGTAAAGTGATGACACCAAAATTCAGTTTATACAGAGGAAAATTCCCTTGTTGAAACTGAACGAACATTGCTATTAAATCATCCTTTATTACATTCCAGAATGTCTGGTAGAACTCGGTCGGAAAGCCATCAGGTCCAGGCGCCTTGTTCGTCTCCATTTGAGAGATTGCCTCATACACCTCCTTCACAGTGAAGTTGGCCGTGAGGATCTCATTTTCCTCGATGGAAAGATGCGGAATATCATGACTAAAGGCTTCATCCAAAAGAATATTATTTGTTGCCGGTATGAAATCATCTACATACTTTAATAGGAAGAAACAATTAAACTCTAGTCTCCCGACGTTTGAAACGAAAACATGACGAACTAAATTGATTTCAACTCATGATCTTGTCGAGATCAAGTATTGTGACACCTATATAGTTAAACCTTCGTGAATTGTGCTTGGCGACCATTTTCGCTAGTGAAACCATATGTTGGCACAAACCTATAGCAAAATTATCAGTACTTTGGTGATTGAAAGTGCGATTCATAAAGTAGTAATCATGGGAGTTGCCTAGAAAATCCTATGAAGAAACCTATATGGAGAAGAATCTTAGTAGGAAAAATCATCATCTAGTGGGAAGACGATCAACTAACTCGTACATATGCCACTTCTGAATGTTTTTTTCCTGCCCAGCAGGTTCTCCGTGGGTAATTCTGAGTAGGAACTTCACTGAACATTGCGTGCATGGCTGGGACAACCTCCCACGCAGACTACTGATGTACTTCGCCAACGCAGCTTACTCCATGGAATCCTACTTCCAGACTGTCATATGCAGTTCTCCTGACTTTAGAAACACCACCGTCAACAGAGATCTACGCTACTTTGTTTGGGACAATCCTCCTGGGCTGGAGCCGCTTATTCTCGATGAATCGCATTTCGATAACATGGCAAACAGCAGTGCTGCCTTTGCAAGGCGGTTTGTGGAGGATGCACCAGTGCTGAAGAAGCTTGATGATGAGCTACTGAACCGTTCTGTGTGGCGCCTGAACTCAGGCGAGAAGCAAGGAGGCGGGTATATGGAGGACGTTAATGTTGTCAGGCCTGGACGTGCAGGAGAGAATCTCAGACGCTTCATATCTGAGATCAGTCAGACAAGAGGATGCACGGTTGCAGCTAGCTGAAAGCAGAACCCATCAGAGGTCTGGAATTCTTTGTCAGAAGTATAGTTTACCAGGAATATGACGAACACATTCTTGGCTAGATCTTAGACCAGGTTTTGCTGTAGTCTGACAGTTCTGTGAGGCTGCACAATACCACTACCTATGCATATATACTGTAAAGTAGTAGATGCTTTTCCCTGTTTTGACCATATGGATGGAACATAGAGTAGCTTACACTTGTCAGATAAATGTACAGAGTGGTTAGATAATGGTGGCCTGAGTGGTCAGGGTAGATAAATATGGCTTGCTGATTTTGCAAAATATGTTGAAAGGATGATCGTTTGATACTTCAGATAATTCTTGAGAAGCTAAGGCTGGTGATGGCATTTGTGGCATTCCATTTGAAAAATGCAGGTTACCCTCCGGCCTGAGTGGTCAGGTTAGATAAATATGGCTTGCCGATTTTGCAAAATATGTTGAAAGGATAATCATTTGATACTTCAGATGATTCTTGAGAAGCTATGGCTGATGATGGCATTTGTGGCATCACATTTGAAAAATGCAGGTTACCCTCCACATGTGGTCTGCTGTTGATGTTTTGGACATGATTCTGCACCAAGTGAATGGGAACGCCGTTATCTGACAGCGGTGATAGTAGATGGCTGGTGCAGTCCTTGGACAAATTTTTGAACCCAGCATGTTTCAAATCATCAGCCACTGAATTTGCCACCACAACAGATTTCGATCTTGATGATTGTTATGATCATGTCCTTCTAGCAGTGTTTTTGCATAAGGAAGTACAAGTTTAGTGCAAATTGTGATCGGGTGCATATTGATGCGGGAAGTCACAACTTTTAGTTATATAACTACAATCTTTCAACACGGTTTGTCATATCCAATTACCAACCATTTTGCGGCCAACGCTCTATTATACTACAAAATTCGACATACTGCAAATTTATATATCCTCTTGGTAAGATGATCGTTCAAAATGTTTGCTCGTTACAGTTTGCCCGCCATTTGGGGGGCAAGCGCGCGGCAAGCCGCGTTTCCCACTTAGTACAATCACATTTCGGTCTAAAATGCTTAGCACAGTAATTCTATCATTTTTAACATATAACTTTTCCGAGAATGCTTTTTTACGGGGAAATTTTTAGACAATGCCTATCACACCAGAAAAGGCAATGGAGCCAAAAGCACTCGACGGTGACGACAGCAAAGATGACGAGAGCAACCATGACGCACGCCATCACACATTATCATCATCAATTAATTCTTCCAAGCAGATAAAAATACAGAGGAAATACGAAAATATATCTCTATCTAAACGCTGGGCAAGCAGGCCAAGGTCAAACATGGCTTCATCACCACCACACGAACGCGTGTACCATACCCCATGTATATCTATCCAGTATCCATAGGCTACAGCGTCGTTTACTCAGAGGAGAAAAGCGTGTTTGATGTCCGGGCTCTCTGTCCCCTACGTCCACACACGTTGCCGTTCGCGATCGATATCCAACACCAGGAACGGAAATATCTCGTTGCTATCAGTTGACGCACGTGCATTGATGAGAACGATCCTATGCACCTAGAGTATTGGTGTATCCGGTGCACCCGACTCCGGTTTTTTTTTTAGAAAAAGGAATTTTATTACTCCCAGCCTCTGCGTCGAATGATGCACACAGCCGATTATTACAAGGTCTCAAGTAGCAATTATTAAAAGTTTAACAAAACAGCGATCACGCAGGATCAAAGCACAGCTCAGAAAACGAACACCGATGACAAAGATAAAAGACTACAAAAGTCTACTAGTATGCTGCCACGTATGCCGGGAGAAAAACTCCTGTGCCACCAACAGGAGCCGCGCACATCCAGCCACCATAAGGTCTCGCTGGGACGAAGGCAGCAAGAAAGCCCAAAGCTGGATCCAGTGCGCCGCCATATGGATAACCTGTAAGACATGAAAATTTTCTTTCCTGTTAAAAACAAGATTGCTCCTACAATTCCAAATAGACCAACAAATAGCTGAGACGCCGATGCGAATCCTATCCTTGGTCTTTATATCCATCACATTCAACCAATTCCCAAACATATTAGTAACATTGGTAGGAGGAGGAATATTGTAAGTACAAAAAATAACACGCCAAACAAGTTGAGCAAAAGGGCATGAAATAAATAGATGTTCCACCAATTCATCGTTCCCACAAAAGGAACAACGAGAGTCACCTTTCCAATTTCTTTTTGCCAAGTTATCCTTAGTGAGTATCACTTTTTTCTGAAGGAACCACATAAAAACCTTAATCTTAAGTGGGATTTTCAGTTTCCAGCAGCTAAAAAGTTTTTTAAAAATCCAAAAAAAGTTAGGACATTGACACAACACAAATACACATAGTCACAAAAAATTAAGTCTAAGTTTGACACAACATCGATAGAGAAAATGACAATTTGTTATCAATAATGATAATGAGCCAAAATCCAAATCCCAACATGTATTTTGACACTATTCATGTCAGATTTGTCTCTTATTTATCTTGATCTGTGCTATCAATTTCGATTTAAAATTTTGTGATATGTTAGATATGAGTATTATCTACGACCAAACATTTTTTCATAATTTTTGAAAACATGCTAGGTGGCCAACCGAACGATGGGTGCACTGGGTGCACCAATTCCCTCGGTGCATATGATAGAGAAGTTCTATTTCCATAAATAACTACCTCTGCCCATAAATATAAATGCATTTTGGTGGGCTGTTTAGCTCGCCAAAACATTTTGTATTTGTGAATAGAGGTAGTATTAATTGATTGTCGATTCATGAGATGAACAAATAATCCCAGGTAGAGCCGGTAGACCTCCTTTAGTGCACCTAATAGTGAACCATATCGTCCAGTTTGTCAACCTTTCTGGTTTCTTGTGTGTGTAGAGTTGTGTTATATGCTGGGTTCAACACTGTGTATTCGTTTCGCTGTGTGGCGTTATTAATTTAACGCTGCGCCTTTGGCCTTTTATCTAAAAAAAGGTTTGCCAACCTTTGGACCAAGCTCCAGAGCATTGTGCTAAACCCTGACATGTCGGACTCTGTTACTTGGCGTCATTCCTCGACAGCCTATTGCTCGTCCTCTACCTATCAGCTACAGTCTGCTGGTGCCGCCTCCTTGCCCACGAACACCTTGGTCTGAAATGCTTGGGCTCCTCCCAAATGTAAGCTCTTTGCGTGGATGATTATTCAAAATAGAGTTTGGACGGCGGACCGTCTGCAGCAGCGTGGAAGGCTTAGTTGACACGTTCAAGAATCCGAGACCCATCTTCGTTTTCACTGTCGCTTCTTGGCACACATTTGGGACATGATCGCAAGATGACCGGGATCGAAGTGCGCATTTGTTGCACATCCGGTGGGCTGACCTTCACTTGGTCAAGGACTGTTGGCCTGCCTCAGTTCTTCGTCCCGGAGCGCCTAATAAGGTCATTACTTTCATGATCACGCTAGTCTCTTGGAAGTTCTGGAATGAGCAACTCCAGAATTTTTCTGCACATCTCCAACCTTCCTAGCATAATTATCTCAGATTTCAAAGAAGAGGCAAAAACTTTTGTTATAGCGGGAGTGAAATGCTTGGTGAACTTCGGGAGATTAGGTTTTTTTGTTCACTCTGTTTGTTCTTCCCTTAACACGCTTGTTCCTGTTTTAGGGGTGGAGTTGGCTTCGGCCATGTAATATCGCACTCTTTCTTCTTGATCAATGAAAAAATCAAGCCTATTGTCTCGTTTGAAAAAAAATAGTATGATGTCACATTTAGGAAAATCTGAGAAGAAAGCCCTTGCCCAAGTATTTGGTGGCATTTCGTCAAGCCTAGCATGCGCGTCAAGGAACTCTGTCTTGAATGCCTTAATACATTTGTCCCATCTAGCAACATTGCCAGCCCTTGTGTGAGAGGTGATTCTTCATAGTTTCTCCCTTATGAAGTTTATTCATATTTCTATATCGATGTCCGACATAGAATCTGTGTTCAGAGTCTATAAATAACTCCATAGCTTCCTTGATCAAGCCCTGTTTCAACATCAAGAGAGCAAAGATAAATTTTACCTCGGGTTTGTCACTCATGATGGTAAGGGGGATGTGTCATATTCAAATCATTTTCAACCAGCTGATGTAGCACTCCATTTCAGCAACGACCCAAGCAATGGGATAGATGCATTCATTAGCATTTATTCCTATGGTAGTTAGCAATTGTCCTCCAAACTTTGTCTTGACATGTGTTCCATCAAGACAAATAAAAGACCTACACCCTTCTAACTATCCCTTTTTATAAGCATCTATACACATGTACATAGCACTAAAAACAGGGCCAACTTTCTTCAAGATGAACCCGTTGCCTGAATTTTGTGTCCTCGACCCTTGTGCATATTCCCACAATTGGTCATACTGAGAAATATCATCCCTTCTAATCCTTTTTAGTGCTGAGAATTTGGCCCTACCTAATTCGAACCTATTTGGAAGCATGCTATATTTCTTTTCACCTTCCTACCAAATGGTTTAAATTACATATTCTCCTCGATCATCTCTTATTTCTTCCATATATTCCCTGGTAATCAATGGGGCTAGCAGTTCCATCACCTCCCATACCCTCTCACAACTGAGATCATTAACGTACTTGTTCAACAAAAAAAAACTTGAATCCTTAATGGCAATAAATAATCAGGGGCAATATGGTTTGCAAACTGCCTCACAAGTGATGCTATTGTTCGTCTCTTCCTTATTTGCACTCAGTTCTACATACATTGATATGGCCTCCCTCACCTCCAGAACAATGGAGAAAACCTTGCCAAGTTTGAATTTGGGATTTGCCATATCTATGAACTTCTTAAATTGCTTCCACTTATAATTTTGCCTGATTTCTTTTCTTTGGGCAGCTCTAGCACATCTATGTCAGGATGCCTTTCAACATACACAATTACTTTCCAGATCATCTTGGACATTTTCATGAACATTTTTCTTAAATTGTTCATCATCATATGCTAAATCATGGTCAAAGTCTGCAGATCACTGTCTAGGTCAGAGGAATCTACACCCATTGGAAATTTCTTCTTCAGATTCTTCACCCTCCTCTGCTACTTAATCATCTGCATTGAGCTCTAAAGTATTTGCTGCCTTCTCACCCACATCTGCTTCAACTATGTGAATGTAAGTTGATTTTGATGGACTAATGACAACTTGCAAATGAACTGGATGTTGAATTACATCATCCCACCTCTGCTTCTCAGGAAAATTAACATGATTAATATAAATAGTTCAGTGTCTCTCCTCTTTTGCACACTTATTCATCTGATCGGATTGAGTTTAGTGTTTATTGCCATAATCCCATCTCCTACTCCATGTCCATGTTTGCACCACTAGACACTAATCCTTGGTTCAGCAATATTGTCACCCAATTCAATCAAAATTGGATCAAGTGAATAACAACAGGAACTTCCCTTTGATAATTCATAAAATCAACTTTTGCATCCAAATATGCTAGGTTCTCCCAAGTCTACAGAAAAACCCTCTATGGTGCACAACAATGCAAAAATGCTCATCATATCGTCATACATTACATGAAGAAAAAAGAATTCGTAAGCCACCAAACCCTATCTCATATTACTGACCAAAATCAACTTAATGCTACGAAATTACGGCCGCTTGTGACATACAATCGCAGAAAACACTAACCATGCTTACCAAACAAGATTGGAGTCGTAGATTACACCTTAGACTACCCACCCAAATCGGGTCACATGTGGGATAGACTAGCCGTAATTGGGCGCTTCAGTCCACGGATCTTGACGGCGAGGTAGTAGCTCGCCTGTTCCCTGCATGTCGCGTTGAAAGGGTGACGAAACAGGTGGACGTGTTGCGGAGGAATGCGTTCAGGTGTTTTTTCTCAAGTATTTATTGGCAAGCCCTCGTTGGTCAACGTACTAACACGGTACAAGCATGTCATGTCACTGTGTCAGCACTCCGTAATCTCGCGTACAGTGAAAGAGACCAACCTACTCATAAAATGGTCCAAAGTGACCTCCCGGCTCATAATCAGAATTTGACTGATCAAATACTCATTCATTTAAAATTGAGTGACTAACCATGTGATTCCCTCGGTTTTAATTATACTTTGGAGTTAGAGTTACCCTTTTTTTGGCAAAGCGTGATTTTTACTTGGAGTTATCTTTTTTTTTTGAAACACAGACGCTCACATATACGCATATACACTAACCCATATGAACGCATACACACCCTACCCTTCTGAGCACCTCCGATAACTGAGCCGACGGATCAGTTCTTGTGATTGACGAAGTCATCACGGGCGCTTATTCTTAGTGAGTACGTTTTAGATACATGTGATGTGATGGCATTGAGAATTTGAGACTAGTCTAACAGCCCCAAGATTTTTTAGTTCTCCGAATAACAAATCTTTATCAAAAAATCGAATAACAAATACTCTGGAATTAGAACTGGTAAATAGAATTATAGAATGATAAATCATTGTTCCATGTGCAGATTAGTAAACTTGTTAAGAAATGGCGCACGTTGAGCTCGCGGGAGAGTGTCCGGCGCGTGCGTGATAGTGGCGTGAGTGCGTGTTTTTCCCAGAAAAAATAATAATTTCCGCACGTTTTCCGCCTGGTCGTTACGCGGACACGGCGACCACTAGCAAGCGCGTCCAGTGCGCGGGGCCCGCCTGCCAGCCACACCGGTAAGCCCACGCCTATATAAATGGGCTCGAGAGTGATAAGTCGGCAGCACCTGGAGCCAGCCGAAGACCAACAGAATACAGCACACTAGCTACAGCAGGGCCACAGCAAAGGAGAAGAAAGAGAGACATGGACGCCGACATGGGCGACAGCTTCGCCTACTACTGGGAGACGCAGCGCTACCTCGAGTCGGAGGAGCTCGTCGACAGGTACGCACCGCTGCCGCCGGCCATCGGTCGCCATTGTTATCGGGTTGACCGGGGAAAAGGAAGAGAGGCTGATTAAATGACGATCCTTGGTTGCAGCATCATCGCCGGGGCGACCGAGGACGCCATGTCGTACTACGACTCGAGCTCGCCCGACGGATCCCACTCGTCGTCCACGCCGACCGGGGCTGCCGCCATGCCCGGGGCTGCGATGGGTGTGGGAATGGGCGGGACGGGGGCAAACAAGAACATCCTGATGGAGCGCGACCGCCGCCGCAAGCTCAACGAGAAGCTCTACGCGCTCCGCAGCGTCGTGCCCAACATCACCAAGGTGAGCTTCGCGGGGCATTTGATCAGCCTGCATTGCCGGAACCCTGTAGCATCTCAATCGACCTCTGGGGAGCGACGATTATAATGGCCAATGCATCGATCGTCTCGTCGTTGCAGATGGACAAGGCCTCGATCATCAAGGATGCGATTGAGTACATCCAGTGCTGCAGACGGAGGAGCGTCAGATTGCGGCAGAGGTTTCCGCGCTCGAGTCCGCCGCCGGCGGGGAGGAGGACTACGACTTCGCGGAGCAGGTCTCCTCGCAGCAGAGGAACAAGAAGGTGAAGCGGGCTCTGTCGGTCTCGTCAATGAACAACGCGCTGCTCGCCACCGCGGCGCAGGAGGCGGCCCCCTCGCCGCCCGTGGAGGTGCTGGAGGTGCGCGTGTCGGAGGTGAGCGAGAAGGTGCTGGTGGTGAGCGTGACGTGCACCAAGCAGCGCGACGCCATGGCCAAGGTGTGCCGCGTGCTCGAGGAGCTCCGCCTCAGGGTCATCACCGCCAACATCACCTCCGTCTCCGGCTTCCTCATGCACACCCTCTTCGTCGAGGTACGCCGCCGTCACCATCTACAATTCATTCGCTTGATTCTATCCGATTGCTCTGCTTCTGCTCATTCCCGTTGGTTCACTTGATAAGATGACGTGGGGGCGAGCTGACGTCACGGCCTTAGCTTCTCAGTTGCTTGACTCTTGAATTTGACTTTCACCATTAGAGTACACTTTTAGTTTCCTCTTTAAGATCTTTTTAAGGTAGAAAGTTTGCACCTAAAAGTTCTTCCCCTGTTTTCATTTGCGGCGCTCAACGTCACGTCACTCCCAAGAAATCTTAAAACAGCTCCAGAAAAGAAAAGAAAAAATATCTCTTTCCCAAATTGGCACTTTCTCCTTGCATTTTTTGTCGTGTTTGATTTGTCACGTTTTAATATGGATCGGACATAATCAATCACATGGCAATCGATAAACACGGATGCCACAGTTTGAGCACGATGGGGACATGATCGCCACGCGCTTTAGATGCCAAAATTGATTGATTTCCAGAGAAACAGAAGCATCGACATCACGTGCCTGGGGGAGACGTGGGATCAGCTTGCACGTGCTCAGGCACTAGAAGATGCTCCTGTCTGCTTCTATACCCTCAGATTTTTTTATTTTTAACGTGAAACAGGGAAAAAAGCTTTTCTATTTCCACACGTTTATGATTAATTTTGTTGTATCTATCGAGCACGAGTGCCATGTGCTATTATCTAAACAACCCGTGCTTTAATATCGGATGGTCACTAGCTTGACTCGGATGAGATTTTGGATAATGTTTTCCTGTGGAGTTTACTTATCCCTGAAACCCCTGACCGAGTCAAATCGTTTCTTTTTTCAGGTAGATGACATGGATCGCTTCCAGATGAAGGAGGTCGTGGAGGCTGCTCTCTCACAGCTTGATGCTCAAGGAAGCCCGCCACTGAGCTCGATGAGCTACTAGGGATAAAGATGACGATGATGATATGCTCGCTAGGCATCGGTCACCTATTTCACCTCGACACCTAGTCTCACTTTTCCAAGGCCTATATCTATATGCCTTATGTAATGTACACGCCATAATTTTGCCCCCTTTTTTGCGACACCCCTTTATATACCTGGATGGAGGTGATTTGTTTTAGTAAGAGGGTAGATAATAGGCTAGGTATGCTTTGGACCTCATCTACAGGTCTTCATGAGTACCGCATTATATGTTTTTATCCACTACGACATATATATGGTGATAAATAACATGGTGACCTCTTCATTATTAAAACGTTTATATGCAACATAGTGTCGACATTTCTTTGCATATCGGTGTGGTTTTGTGATACATTCGACAAAGGGTATCTGTATTTATGTAACTGTAAGAAAAATTCCTATTAATTGGCGAGCCCAAAAACATTTTGTAATTGAGATTTTTGACAATTAATACCTCGATACATTATAAAAAAACTAGCAAATTTATCAAGATATTCAAACTCTTTCTTCTTCAAAGACACAATCTTGTATTCTTCTAAAAATAATTGTGGGAAAAGGACATAAAAACCAAACAATAAATATGTGAATACCAACGGGTGTTCTCCAATAATTTTGTTTTAGAGCACTAATACAAAGGCTACGTGCTCGACTCAACTTAAATAATTAGGCAACATCCGCGAGAGTACCAACACTAGCATGACATGGAAGAGAAACTAAACTCCTTGTCCAAGTCGCTGGGGAGTTGAGGGTACGAACCACCATTGTAGAAGATGTAGCATCCGAGACAAATATTGAGAGAGTCATCCTTCCCATGAAAACCATGAGAGAAATTTCAAAATCGATCTGGCAAAAAAGATCTGAAAAATGGTACCTACAAACATTTAATCTTGCAGCACCACCCCTAACATCGGGAAGGAGATCCTGTCATCGAGGAATGGCCTAAGGGCATCATTGTAGATGATGTCGTCATAGGGAAGTATTGTATGAAAACTGCTACAGCTGGGAGAAAAATTTAGAAGCTACGACCTAAGGAATGTGAATATTATCGTAAAAATGCTAATAAACGTTAGAAAAGTATTTTTTTTTGGAAGTAGTATCGTGAGATTCCTCAAAAAACAATTTATTTACTGTGTCCTTAAAAAAGACATAAATGGTTTAACCGGAATTACTTAATTTTCCTGTACCTTGAGTGTCTTATATAGACTCTAAATCATTACTATGTTTATTAAACAGGCAAGGTAGGACAAAAAAAAATTGCTATAGGAACCGTTCAGGTTCCTCAGGTACAGAATAACGATCGAGAGCATAGAATGTGCCAAAGACTGTTTCGGCTCGAGCATCTCCACCGAGGGCCTTCAAATGACCCCCCTCAAAGGCACATTGGGGGTCCGGACGCCTAAAAACGCCACCAGCGGCACCCTCAAAGGGTCACCCCGAGCAAAAACATGTCCGGCACCCCCGAAGAGGCCTCCAAATTTAGAGACCTCTTCGGGGGTGCCGGACATGGGGCGGACATGCGCTGACAGGGCTGGCCCGCCCGTCATACGCACAGCGCCTTCAAGCGTCATTTAACGCGTCGTGCAGGAGGCCGGTCTGGCCGCGTTAATGGCGCAGTCGTCGGCGGTTTCTAACGCGACGTGACTGGACGCCGGGTGCCTGCACACACGCATGCCAGGTGACGTGACTGGACGGCCAGACGACGCGATGGCTCCCCAGGCCACGCGGCCGGCGTTGCGGATTCCCCACGCGTCGCATTTACGTCGGCCGCACCGCCCCTCGCCATGTTAAAAGCCGGCGCCCATGGCCGTGTTTATCCACCCCGCCCTTCTCGCCCTCCTCTCCACCTTCTCGCCCTCCTCTCCACCTCCGGCGAGCCCGCCATGGCGTCCAGCGGTCGCACCATCGTGAGCGAGGATGCCTGGGAGCTGCACCGGTACGGGCTCCTCGCACCGCACGACTGTCGGCTGCCCAAGCACTGGTCCATCTCGGCCGGTGGCCTCCCCGTGCCACCGCTGCCCGAGACGGGTGAGCAGATGAGGCGGTTCATCGCTCGCCGGCGCAGCTGGATGACGCCGGCGGAGCGCCGCCTCCCCGAGAACGACGACGGCGAGGCCAACTGGGGCCACTGGATGGAGCGCTTCGAGCGCGAGCGGGCGGCTGTCATCGCCACCAACGACGGCCCCAGATCGCGCGCCACGCGCTACAACACCGCCGGCCACAAAGAATGGTGGGAAGCAACTGGCCACACGGTTGCCTCCGCCATCGAAGCTGCGCGCCGCCACGCTGTCACGGGCAGCGCAATCCCCTTCCGCCTCCTCCCGCCGGTGCCGCGCTTTCCTCCGCGCCCCGTGCCGCGCCATACTGTGAAGGTGGAGCGGCGCTCACCGCCGCGCGGTGGTGGCAGCATCACCATCCGCGAACGCCGCCAGCATTCGCCCCCACGCCAGCGCGGGCGCCTCTTCCTCCGTCGCCGCAGGGCGGAGGCAATGCCGATGGAGGTCATCCCCTACGGCTACGACGTGCCGCCCGAGGTGCGGAACGAGCACGACGGCGACAGCCCGGGCTTCCTGGCGGCGCTCTCCGAGTCGGCGGTGGACATAGAGCAGGACTCGCCGGGCCTCTTGGCGACCCTGGCGATTACATCGTCCTCCTCCTCCGGTGGCCCCTCCACCAGCTGTGCGCCGGGCCACGACGGAGCCTCCTCCAGCCACGCGCCGCGCCACGACGGAGCCTTCTCCAACCGTGCTGCCTCCTCCGCGGCGGTGGTGAAGATCGAGGACGACAGCGACGACGACAGCTGGTGGGACGAAGTGTAGGCTAGGCGGCTAGGGTTAGGGCTGCTGTTTTCAAATTTCATTCGAAATCTTTGTAATATATTAACAAATATGAATGAAATTTGAATCGTTTCAGTTTTTTTGGAGTCAATTTGAACGCACCGAAGGTGTTCGAGCCTTTGCTCGCCTTTGGGGTGCGCCGCTGGGCGGGGTCAAAAACATGGGCGGACACATGTCCGGCACCCCCAAATTGGGCCTCGATTGGGGGGGGGGGTGCCGGACACGAATTTGGAGACCCCCGGTGGAGATGCTCTAGTCTCTCCTATCCTCCTATCTCTCCTATCTAAAAGAAGAGTTTTGTTCCTTAGTCTGCCAACAAAAAAACCTATTGTCCAACTTTCCCGTACGCCTCCCTCGCATTATTTTTCCCGCACACACCGCATGCTGGAATTTAATCAGAGACTTAATTACTGGATCCAATTTGTTGGGAAAAGAATCCAATCTATGCAGCCACGAAATCAATCTATCGGCCTAGCCCAGGAACGGCATCGCACAGCGAGACTATTCCACTTCTCTGCCGCGGAAGGGCAAATCCTATTTGCCACCTTTAGCGGCAAAAGGATGTCGCGCCGCCTACACGCCTGCCGCTACGCCTCACCATGGGCCGGCCCACCATTGCGCGGAGCAGTAGGAGGAAGACGACCATCGCGCGCCGCCGGAGGAAGACGACCACCACAGACGACCACCACGCCCCCACGCCAGCACTCACCGACGACGGGGACGATGCGGCTGGCCACAGCGCCCCGTCGAAGGTGAGGCCAGGACCTCGCCGGAGATGGGGACGACACAGCAAGGCCGCGGCGTCGCCGGCGGAGGCGAGGAAAAATCTTAACTAGGTGGGTGCGGGTGCGGTTTGGGGTCGGGTGCTCGTCGGAGGGGGGCTTTAGAGGGAGGCTTGGGGCGGTGGCGGACCGGTGGTGGGTGGTGGATTCCGCAGGGCGGTGCGGCGAGGCGTCGCGGTAGCGGCACCGGCCGCGGGTGGCGGTAACAGGCGGTTAGGCCGGCGACGGTGGCGGGGGAGCCATGGCGATGGCGGGCAGGTCGACGAGCACGCGAGCGAGTCGGCGGTGGAAGATGGAGGAAGAAGGAAGAAGAAGGAAGAAGGACGAGGTGCCCGGCGTGAGCGTCTTTTGCCGCTAAAGGCGACAAATAGCACCTCCCCCGCGGAAGCCTTCCACCAAACCTCGGCTCCACGCCGCCACTCACTCGGCCAACCTCTTTGCATCTCCGATCCAGGTCACCGGCAGCGGCAAGACACAACGCCACCGCCGCACCACTACGGGGAGGAAGAGGAGGCGGCGAATGCGCACGCGGCCAGATCCGGCGGCCGCGGCGCGTAAGGGTCATCGGGGAGCGGCAGCGACGGGCAGCAGCGTGGGCGGAACGACGCAGCCTCTGTGTGGAAGCTGCTCAAGGAGACGGTGCACTCGTCAATGCCCGCGACTACGACTCCCGTACCCCGCTCCACGTCGCTGTGCTACACGTCTGGCATGACCTCGCCGAGTGCCTCGTCGCAAACGGCGCCGACGTCAACGCACTCGACTGATTGGAAAACACGGTAAGCCCTCGTGCCGCCGCGCCCAGTCGTTCCTTCGGCCTCCTCTGCTGGGGCCATGATCTGGGCGTCGGTTCGGTTCGTGTTGAAATCGTCGAGGTCATTTTGGCTCGTAATGGTATTGCCTCCATCATGAATTAATGATTCTGGAGGGGGATCGATCGAACACGGGCCTCTGGTTTTCCCTCTGCGGCTTTTGATTCGTTCGATGGTGCTCCTGCCATCATCCACCTCGATGTAGCTGTGTTCACGGTTCTTGCTGTGGATTGACGTAGGCTTGTGCTATGTCTGGTTGTCGATGTAGCTGGTTTTGTGTCCAGTCTCTAGAATTGTGGTATTTGGGACGATTGTTTACTGTGCTTAATTTTGCAGGAGCACCAGCCAAGAGGCATTGGAGAGGGTGCAAAGAGGCATGCTATGATCGACCTGCTCAAGAAGCATGAGAGATTGACATATGTAAGTAGCCTTTAACTTGGATCCAGGTTAATAAATTTTGCGGGAGTACCGATGTTCAGTTTCAGCAATAGCTCAACATTACTAAACTTGTAACCTGGCACCAGGTATTCCGATTTCACCAATAACTGTATGCACACAATACACATTCTGTCAACTGTTTTCTGTTGTATATTTACTATTGAGGATATGGTGACCAAGGCTTGTATTGTTGCACGTCTTCTCTCTGCCTGATCTTGTGAAAGTTAATACAGTAAAGATTTGTAGATGCCTGTTGACATAAGTGATCAATTAATTCAGTCATACATGAGGGCAGACAAAAAGGTATATGCATTATGTGCAGATTCTGCATGCTTATCAATATTTCGTGATTGTAAACAGACTATTTTTTCTACTTCTTATGAGGAGTCTGCAGGCTGATAGAAATTTACGAGTGCTCTAATTGTGAGGAGCATATAATTGTGTTAAATCAGCTTATTTATCATGCTACTTTGGCGTGTCCTTGATCTTACCATTATTTGGTTCCTTCCGCAGGCATTTAATTGGTGGGTTTATTACCCTATGATTTTTATTCGGTTCATGGTCTTTCGCGATAATCAATCGTCTTGATGTTAGGTTTGCTGGACTTATGGTGAGTCTTTGGATGTTTTTTTTAATTCTAGACTAGATGCTTCTGAATTCGTATGATGCAAAGGTGCAAACCCGGGATTCCTACTTCCTGGAGATACTGAACCAATGCATATTCATATGATGCAAAGTTTCTCACGTCAGGTTTATTACTTAACCAGAATCAATTTATGGTACATACAAATACAACTAACTAAACTTCAGCCTTCGCATGATTGTTTTATTTATTGACCTTGGCAACACCGTATGAAGTTTGCTGGCAGTTTAATTGTTTTTTGAGATATCTTCCTTCGCCCTCTTATATGCAGAAAAGAGTGACATCAAACTCAAGAGGAGATACATAAGATAAATCTCAGGGATGAACTTGAGGAACGTGAACACAAACACTTCTCATGCAGTGATAAGTCCTATGTTGGCATTACCTCCGAGGCTATATGCGCTCTCTCCCTTGTATTTACATATCGTGCTTGCCGTAAATTCTCTTATGTGATGTTTATCTTTTGTAACCCCCTCTTTGAATTGTAAGTGATGAATTCTACCGTCTTTTCCAGTACAATATGCGGTTACATACTGTGATACATGAGGTGGTGGAGTAGCTACGCCTCAACTATGGTACTCCTTTTGCCGATTTTGGTACTCCCATAAAAGGGATGGATGGCCCGAGGAAAGAGATCGGTATTTGTCAGGATTCGTAACAAGGCATTATGTGTGTCATGATCAACAATTTGTTTTGTCAAATATAGCTTCACTCAAACTTACATGTACTTCTGACTGAAACTTGGAGCAGATCTAATGACATCATGTTCTCTTTCCTTATTTTGACTCTTTCAACTTTTAAGTAGAAGTTCATTTTGTGAAATGTGGTTGCAAGTTGCACTTTTATCATTTTCTCATTATTTGATCGTTAGTTTCCAAAGAGTAATTCGGTTGTGGGTCAAATAAAACAATTGGCATGGAAATCCCGAGTCATGCCCAATTGAAATAATTTGCTTCGCTTCCTTCTCAATATTATTATGATTTAATGATTTCAGAGAATAAGAGAAACTAAGTTTGAAGTGAAACTTGTTCAAATGATATAAAGTCAAACTAGAATTAAAAGCTATATTTTTTACTAATATAGGTTTAATTATTTCTTATATTGTTACACATATCTCTTTATTTTAGACCCGTTGCAACGCACGGGCACCTTATACTATCTAAAAAAGAATTTTATATATATTCCTTAGTCTGCCACTTCGTCAACCAGTTTCGTCCAACTCTGTCCCGCACGGTTTGTTTTTCGCTAATTTTTTCCGCCCGTTTATCCCTAATTTTCGCTCAATCAGCGATTTGGTCTTCAGTTCGTCAGCCCTCGCACGAGCCCCGCCGCGGAGGCCGTTGCGCCGTCTCCACCTTCCAGAAGGACCATCCTTGAGGCGTGGTGGAGGGCGGCCGGAGAGTGCAAGAGACGGTGGGAGGCGTTCGTGACGGAGTAAGGGGCGGGGGATGAGCTGGGATGTGCGCACCGGAGATCTATGGCGCATGGGCCTCCCACCGTCCGGGGTCCTGCCCACCCAGCCCTGCGTCTTCGCCGAGTTGGACGAAACTCTTCCGCCTCGCAACAGAGTTCAGGGCCGCCGACGACGACTCCGTCCGGACCCGCATCGTCCGCGCCCTCCTAGCGACGAAGGGCGGCAGCGGAGCCCGGGCATCCTCTGGAAGGTCGTGGCAGTTGCGGCGCGGCGGTGGGGAGCAGGCGGGCGGGGATGTTCATCTGCCTCGCGGACCTCGCCATGGATAGCCTCTATAGAAACCTAGGTTTAGCTATGCAATTTACAATGCATTGATCGGGTGCACTAGGCACGTATATATGGAGTACAAGGTGGGCCTCTACCTCAACTATACAAGGAAACTAGGAGGTGGGCCTACAACACAATATACACATATACCGTATATTCAACACCCCCCGCAGTCGAAGCGTCGCCAGAGACGCAGAGACTGGACCGAAACTCCTCGAAGGTGGCAGTAGGCAGTCCCTTAGTCATCACATCGGCGAACTGTTGTGCGGTCGGAACATGGAGAACTCTAGTGCGGCCGAGAGCTACCTGTTCACGCACAAAGTGAATATCAAGCTCGATGTGCTTCGTACGGCGATGATGAACGGGGTTGGCGGAAAGGTACACAGCAGAGACGTTGTCACAGTAGACAACCGTGGCCTGGGAAACGTCGTGATGTAACTCCTGAAGTAGCTGTCGTAGCCAGGTGCACTCAGCGGCCGCATTCGCCACAGCTCGGTACTCGGCCTCCGCGCTGGAGCGCGACACAGTGGGTTGTCGTTTCGACGACCATGAGATAAGCGAAGGGCCGAGGTAGACGCAGTAGCCAGAGGTGGAGCGCCGTGTATCAGGACAGCCAGCCCAATCCGCATCAGAGTAGGCCACCATATCCATAGAAGGAGATGCCGTGAGTGTGAGTCCGAGAGACATCGTACCACGTATATAGCGGAGAATCCGTTTCACGAGCGTCCAATGGGAATCACGAGGGGCATGCATATGAAGGCACACCTGCTGAACAGCATACTGCAAGTCGGGTCTTGTCAGCGTCAGGTACTGAAGAGCGCCAACAATGGACCGGTAGAAGGGGGCATCCGGCACTGGGGAACCGTCCTGAGCAGAGACCTTGGCCTTCGTGTCAACTGGAGTAGCGACAGGATGACAGTTGAGCATACCAGCGCGCTCGAGCAACTCATGCGCATACTTCTGCTGGGTAAGGAAGAAGCCGTCGGGGCGCCGAACAACCTCAATGCCAAGGAAGTAATGAAGAGCACCCAAGTCCTTGATGGCAAACTCGTCACGCAGCCGAAGAGTAATCTGCTGAAGAAGGGCTGCGGAGGAGGCCGTCAAGATAATGTCGTCGACGTAGAGGAGCAAGTAAGCAGTCGTGTCGCCATGGTGATAAACGAAGAGCGAGGCGTCCGAGCGAGTAATCCGGAAGCCCACTGTCTGCAGAAAGCCGGCGATACGCTGATACCAGGCGCGAGGTGCTTGCTTGAGGCCGTAGAGAGACCTAGACAGCAAGCACACGTGGCCAGGATGAGTGGCGTCGACGAAACCAGTGGGTTGCTCACAGTAGACCTGCTCGGCAAGATGACCATGAAGAAAGGCGTTGGAGACGTCCATCTGATGAACCGGCCAGCCGCGAGAGACCGCTAACTGAAGGACAGTGCGGATCGTGCCCGGTTTGACAACCGGTGCAAATGTCTCGGTGAAGTCGACTCCAGCGCGCTGACGAAACCCACGGACCACCCATCGAGCTTTGTAGCGCTCAAGAGTGCCATCCGAGCGGGTCTTATGACGAAAGACCCACTTGCCGCTGATGATGTTGGCACGAGGTGGACGGGGAACCAGTGTCCAAGTGCGGTTCCGCTGGAGAGCGTCGAACTCTTCCTGCATCGCGGCAAGCCAATGAGGATCCCGAAGGGCTGCCCGGGCGGATGCGGGAACCGGTGAAGGCTCGGCGGTGGATGCAGCTAGCAGATACTCGTCCCGAGAGTACCGCTGGTTCGGACGAAGACGCCTGTCCGAGACCGTGTCGTAGGACCGGGCGGGGCCGCAGTCAATGGTGGCGCGGCAGGAGCCCCAGACGCCAGAAGCCGAAGGAGCATGCAATGCCGTGGTCGGAGAGGACGGCGCCGTCGATGCTGTGGACGCCGAGGGGACGGGCGACGATGCGCCGGCAGCCGATGGCGGGGGGCGCGGCCAGAAGCAGTGACCGCAGCTCGTCCCATATCGCGAGGGGCGCCGAAGCCTGGTGGTGGGCCGCGAGCCGGGCGAGGCCGGCCAGCAGGCGTGTCGCAGAAGGGCCGCCGGTGGCCGGCGGCGAGTCGATGGCGACGGGGACCTGCTGAAAAGGAAACACGTGCTCATCGAAGTAAACATGTCGCGAAGTGAACACACGGTGTGAGACGGGATCGTAGCAGCGATATCCTTTGGTGTTGGGTGGGTAACCGAGGAAGACGCAGGCAACCGAGCGAGGTGCAAGCTTATGCGGCGCGGTGGCAGCGAGGCTAGGGTAGCAGAGGCAGCCGAAAATGCGAAGCTCGTCATAAGATGGTGGTGCACCGAAGAGAAGGTGGTGGGGAACAAAGTTGCCGCGTGTACGGCAGGGGCGAAGGTTAAGAAGAAGTGATGCAGTAGCAAGGGCGTCAGGCCAGAAGCGCGGAGGCACATTGGCGTGGAAGAGAAGCGTGCGAACGCAGTCGTTCAGGGTGCGAAGGACACGTTCGGCGCGACCGTTTTGTTGCGAAGTGTAGGGGCAAGTGAGACGAAAGGTCGTGCCATGTGTGTTGAGGAGAGTACGAACAGCTAGGTTGTCGAACTCCTTCCCGTTGTCAGTTTGGAGCGCGAGAATGGGACGCCCAAACTGCGTGGAGACATAGGAATAAAACGCGGCAAGGGTGGCGATAGTATCGGACTTGCGCCGCAACGGAAAGGTCCACACATAATGCGAAAAATCATCAAGAATGACAAGATAGTATAGATAGCCCGTATTACTTGCAACTGGAGAGGTCCATACATCACTGTGAATTAATTCAAAAGGATAGGAAGCGACATGAGAGGAAGCGCTAAAAGGAATCCTAGTATGCTTGCCAAGGCGACAAGCGTGACAAGAGTGATCATCGATCTTATTACACGTGAAGGAAAAACTCCTAAGTATGTGACGAAGGGTGACGGGGTTGGGATGTCCCAAGCGAGCGTGCCAAAGGTCCACACCGGTGGCGAGGGCGACGGGGCAGCGGAGGTGGTGGAGACCGGGGAGTGGACCGGGTAGAGATCGCCGGGGCTGTCACATCGGTGGAGCACCATCCTGGTACGTGAATCCTTGACAGAAAAACCAAACATGTCAAATTCGACAGTAACGGGATTTTCACGTGTAAAACGTTTAACGGAAACAAGATTTTTTATAAGACCCGGTGAAACTAAGATGTTAGATAACGAAAGTGGTGTAGAGGTGGAAGGGAAAGATGCATGGCCTATGTGTGTAATGGGAAGAGAGGAACCGTCGCCGACGGTGATGCGAGTGGAGGTATTAACAGGAGATGAAGAGTGAAGAATACCGGGATGAGCAGCCATATGCGCCGTAGCGCCGGTGTCCATGTGCCAATCTCCGCCGCCAGTGTAGTGGACGGTGTGGGGGCGGAGTGCAGGGCAGCTAGTAGAGCCGGGTCCCAAGGTGCTGGAGGGAGCGTCGGAGTCGGCGACTGGGGCGGGACCGGCGTAGGCAGCAGCGGCAGCCCTCCTGGCTGCGGCGGCTGACCGAAGTAGAGGGCCCGTAGGGCACCATGGGCGGCTGCGGCGCGGCGTAAAACGCCTGGTGCGATGGAGGTCGCGAGGCGAGGAGGCCGGGAGCAGGTGCGCGGGGAACCGGCATGGAGTAGGCATGCACGACGCCGGTCCAAGGGTTCTGGCCAGCGTACCAAGGGGCCGGCTGGAAGGGCTGCTGCTGCGGCGGACGAGCGCCGCCTCCCGGAGCGCCGTTGGGCTGCAGCTGCTGCTGCTGTCGACGGCCACCGCGTCGACCCCCGCGACGGCGATCAGTGGTGGGCTGAGCCGGCTGCTGCGGGAAGGGGGCCGGGTGTGGGAAGGCGGGCGCAGGACGCGGCTGAGGGGCGAGCGCGCCGGGCCACCGCGGGTGCCGGCGGCGAGGGCAGTGTGCATGGCCCGAGACCGCGTCATCTTCAGCCGACGCTCCTCGAGCTTGAGGAAAGCCACCACCTTAGGGAAGGTGGGATCCGGGATGAGGGTGAGGCAGGAGGCGGCATTCGTGTAGTCCTCATGGAGGCCGGCGGTGAGGGTGGTGATGAGGAGCTCGTCGCCGATCGTCTCGCCTAGATCACGGAGTTCGTCGCGATCTTTTTAAGGCGCATGCAGAAATCATCTATGGATGAATCAAGCTGCTGGCACCCGTAGAACTCGCCGTGAAGAAGGACCTTGCGCTGGAGTGTGTTGTCGGTGAAGAGACCGTTGAGCTTGCGCCAAACAGCAGCGGCGTCGTCATCGTCGGCCACCACCGTGTGAAAGATGTCCCGTGAGATGGTGAGGTAGAACCAACGAATGATCGTGGCATCGAGAATCATCCAATCCTCGTCGTTCACCATGAGCCGCGAGTCGACGGTGCCGTCAACATGACTGTGAAGGAGATACTCGCGAAACACCAAGGAGAAGTACCTCTTCCAGGCGGAGTAGGAGGCCGTGGTCTGATCGAGGGTCACCGGAACGCGGTCGAGGATGTTGAGCTCACGGATGAGGGCGACGTCCGGGCCGGCGAACGGGTTGCTGCCGGAGGAGAGGGAGGAAACAGGGGAGGCCATGGTTGCGGTGGGTGGAGGAGAGGGGGGTGCGGAAGCAGGAGAGGGCAGACGGCGGCGGCGGCTCGGGGGAGCGGCGGCGGCGGCGGTGGGAGATGCGGCGGCGGCGGCGGCGCAGAAGAGGCGCGGCGGCGGCGGCTAGGTTAGGAACGTGAGGGAGTCTGATACCATGTAGAAACCTAGGTTTAGCTATGCAATTCACAATGCATTGATCGGGTGCACTAGGCACGTATATATGGAGTACAAGGTGGGCCTCTACCTCAACTATACAAGGAAACTAGGAGGTGGGCCTACAACACAATATGCACATATACCGTATATTCAACAGCCTCCACGTCCGCTCCCTCATCCTCTCCGGGCTCCGCTCCTCTGATGCTGCAGAGGTCAGTTCCAGGAATAATCTAAATGACTGGTTTATGCTTTGTAGAATTAGGAATCCCGTGTAGTGATTTGCATAAAAGATCTTGCAACACACAGACACACATAAATTCATGACTGGTTTATGGTTTATGCTTTGTAGAATTAAGAATTCAGCATGATGATTATGCTTTGTAGAATTTGGAATTCATGACTGGTGCTTTGTAGGATCAATCAGCATGTTGATTATTGGCTTATTGCGATACGCGCTACATTTTGATTGTTAGTAATTTTTTCAGGATCACGCTCTTATCCTTTGGCAGGTCAATGCGGCGTTGTTTGCCGCTGGTTGCTTCTGTAAGCTGTCAGATGACTTCTCTTGCATCGCCCTTCAATCACTGGCTGGATTAGTTACCTCGCCAACATCTGAAGCTCAGTTTATTACAGCAGAAATTAATACTTTACCGGAGCTTTGATTGCATGTCGGTTGTTATCCGTAGAGTTCGTGAGGTTGGAAAGGAGATGGTTCTAGGCAGCCTAGAAGAAGTATTCAAAGGAGAGATGCTCTTCGTGCTCTCAAGACTAGCTAGCATCCATGTTAATTGTACCATCCATGTCAATTGTTTTCTTTCATGACCAGGTAAGTTAGTTATGAATTTGGCTCAACTAATTCGAAGGTAACCACTGCAAGTATGTTTCCTGAATCCCGATATGTCATCCCTATCATTTCCAAGCTTGGTCAATTTGCTATTGCAGGTGGAATTTCTGTTTGTTTCTGGGACATGAATCTTCTCTTCCTATGAAGACTATGGCTATTAAATGTTTATCTTTCAAGTTTCGCAGAAATACTGTATATCATCCTATTGCCAGTACTGTTTTTGGTAGACTGTTACGACTAATTGATGATGAAGTACTAATGGATTCCGCACATTCTGATTTAGACTTGTGCTATTTCTTATCTGATTGGAAAAAGGCAATTTTCAGATGCTTTGTGTTTATGCTCTGTTTTTGGTAGACTGTTACGAGTAATCACCATCCCTAAGAAGAAAAATAATGTATTAGGATTACAGGCACACGCTTAATCAGGTCCAGCAAGATAATGAAAGATGGTCTTTATCTGTATTTCGCCAACTGTTTTGGCCACTTTGGCATTACGACATTTTTCGGTTTGTCCCCAAGCTGCAAGAGAACTTTGCCTTACTCATCTTTGAGGACAGCTCCCCAGCGGTGTTAACATCTATATAGAACCCCTGAAGAAAAATTCAGCTTGTGCCTACCTGAATCCAATTTGTTCCATGATCCTGTAGGTTATTTCTTTTTCCCTGTAATGTTCTCTTTGGGAAGAACAGAGCCTTCCATGATTGATTCTATTGATCAACAGGAGCAGGTAGAACGAGGGACAAGATAATGATACACCAAACATGATAATACCGGCAAAGGAAGGGGAAGAAGAGGAGCATGCAGAGGAATGAGTACCATGTTTGGAGATGATCAAGATGAAGTACAGACCACCCGGATGCACCAATGGACTTTACGCAGGAAAAAAACTAACAACTTTATGTAAATTATTAAGATCTGTCTAACATAAACGGTTGTTATGTTGTCATATTTTTCATGTGATTTTTGGCTGTATGTTCAAATAAAATGCCCGTGCTTAATCAAAATTTGAAATCGAGTATAGTTGAGATAAATATCATATATTCCTCCGAATGAACATCATCTATTTCTGGGAGTAAATAGTACCACTATGTGAGCTAGCATGTGTAAATTATGATGTCGTAGCAACAGCCATCCTAAATTACTTGCTACTTTGTAGGAGGATATGAAAGAAAATTAGTTGTCATATTGTTTGATTCTGATATAAGATGTTTTTTAATATAAGATGTTTTAGGTGTTGCACACGTTGTCTAGATACATACTAAAGTGAGTGAACATGCACACTAGCACATGTCTACATACATTTGTGTACATGTGAATGTAGACAAATGTTAAAACATCTTATATTAAAAAACGGAGGGAGTAGTAGTGAATAGCAGAAAAGGAGTGAAGGGGATATGGGCCTTGGATGGGCCGCTGTTCGGCTAGTTCGGCCTGGGTCAGTCTAGCTGGGTCGCCCCCTTTTTGTTTGTTCTTTTTTTCCTGATTTTTGATTTAGGTGTTATATTAGCTCAAAACACTTCGAATAAAATCAGTAAATTTTGTAAATAGGTATATTTGGACATAGGGAACAAATTTTAGTTCAAAACCAAGCATACAAAAATATTTTTATGTACTTTGGCCTTGTACGCAATTTCCAAATTTTGATTAGATTTTTAGGAAAAAGACAACTTGAATTCTTTTGAAATTTTCAAAACATGCATGAATTATGAGATACATATGAATGACAGATGTACATCCTAATTTATGAAAATTGGGATGTTACCAAAGGGTTTGAGTGACTCCCTTTGCGATCAACATGAGGTAGATTTTCCAGCAATGAGGCGGGGAGGGGGGTGGGTATCAAGAGACTGGAATTGCTCTCAAGGAATTTTGTGTTCCGGTTCGGTTGGTGGAGTTTTTTTTATTAAAATTCCTAGTTTTAATTTTTCCATGTGCACCATGTGGTGGATCAGCGGACAGCCGGGTAATGAGGTTTCGATTTGTGTAGTTTTTTAGATTCTCAGGGATCGCTCCACAGTGCTGCACATCTACTAGCTACTAGCGCGTCAAACCCGAAGAAGCTAAAGTACCTACATTATCTTCTCTTCCATCTTGAGCTTTCTCTCAGCCAGTGTTGGTAACTAGTGGGGAGAAGTTTGTTGTGTTCTTGATCACATCACGACATGGATGCTCGAATCCTCCTTCGGATAAGCATGGAGATACGTCAGCTTAGCACGCCCACAGTTTGCTGAACCAGCACTCACCACCCAAGATGAGATCCAGTCGAAACTGGTGCACCTTATCTTCACCCCACCTCCAAACTGAGCGTTTTTTAGTCTTGCGGCCATCAGTTCCATGAACTGAGCGGCTTTCCCCTTCTAGCTCTTTGATGGAACCTTCCAGTTTCTTAGCCATCTCCAGCCGTCTCCCCAGAGCCCCCCAGGAGGCCTTTTTTGCGCCGCGCCGGCCGAAAAGCGCCGTTTTTCTACCACTCGGCCCCCCAGAAGCCCAGTTAGCGCCGTTTCGGCGGAAAAAAGCGCCGGCGCACCCAGGCGAAACCCAGCCCACTGGGTTCGGCCTGGGAGGCCGGAGGAATGAGAAGCACGCGTGGGGCAGCGCTGTCGGCGAGACAAAGCCTTTTTCCCACCCCGACTCGCCTTTCCCTCTGTCCACCTCGCCGTCGCCTCGCCGTCGCCGCCACTACCCCTCCTTCGAGCCCCGCCCCGTCGAGCAGCTAGGAAGCCCCCCCCCCCCCTCGAGCCCCCGCGCAGTCACCGGCGCCGCCCACTCTCCTCCGCCGCGATCTAGCCGGCTGGGCCGTTCTCGGAGCGAAGCGCGGCCACCCCGCCCGCAAGGTGTTCGGCGATTCGCCCGACCCAAGGCATGGACTCCGACGACGAGGACATGCTCGCCGAGCTCTTCGACGAGGAAGATCAGGCCGACATCGACGACGAGGAACACCTCATGGTCTTGGCCTGTCTCGCCGGCTTGCTCGTCAACAGCGGGTCGCGTCGTGTTGGATCGACGCGCGGGCGCCGCAAGAGCAAGCAAAGGCAGCGGTACGAGGGCTACTGCATCCTCTACTCCGACTACTTCGCCAACAATCCTACGCAGGACGCGAAGGTGTTCCGGCGCCGGTTCAGGATGAACCGCGAGCTCTTCCTCCGGATCATGCGCGCCATCCGGGAGTTCGACCCCTACTTCAAATTGAAGAAGGACTGCACCGGCACGGTAGGCTTTACCTCAATTCAGAAGTGCACGATGGCCATGAGGTTGCTTGCATATGGTGCTCCCGCAGATTCACAGGATGACTATCTGCGCATGAGCGAGTCCACGGCCCTGGAGTGCTTGAACTATTTCTGCCGGGCAGTGGTTGCAGTCTTTGGCCCAACGTACTTGCGATCACCCAATGCGCAAGACACTGCTCGCCTCCTCGCAGAGAATGAAGCAAGAGGCTTTCCTGGGATGCTTGGTAGCATCGACTGCATGCATTGGGCATGGAAGAACTGTCCATTCAAGTGGCAGGGGATGTACAAGGGAAAAGAAGGAGAGTGCTCCGTGATTCTCGAGGCCGTAGCTTCATATGATATGTGGATTTGGCATTCATTCTTTGGTATGCCAGGAACTCACAACGACATCAATGTCTTGCAGTGCTCGGATGTCTTTTCCGACCTTGTCGAAGGCAATGCTCCCCCTGTGAACTACGAGATCAACGGGCACCAGTACACAAAGGGCTACTACCTTGCAGATGGCATCTACCCCAGGTGGGCAACATTTGTGAAGAGCATCTCCAACCCTGTGCCAGGAAGCGCGAAGGCTTGGTTTTCCAAGTGCCAAGAGGCTTGCAGAAAGGATGTTGAGCGGGCATTTGGCGCGCTGCAGTCTCGATTCGCTGTTGTCCGGTACCCAGCTATGACTTGGTCGAAGTCCAACATGTGGGAGGTGATGCAGTGTTGTGTGATCTTGCACAACATGATTATTGAGAGTGAGCGGGATCACCCGGTGCCTGACAGTGAGGCAAGTGCACCATACTACCGTCAGGGTCCTCATGCAGAGGTTGATCACCAGGTGCCGGCATCATGGACAACCTTCCTCACCACGCGCCGGGAGATTCGAGACGCTGGAACACATCTAGCTCTACAGGATGATCTGGTGCAGCACTTGTGGGCGCGCAAGGGCAATGGCAATGCCGATAATGACGATGCCAATGCCTAGTACGATTTGTTTTATTTGCTTGTATTGTTGAACTATTTATTTGTGTATGGATTTGTACGTTAAACTATTTATTTATGTGTGAATTTGTATGTTAAATTATTTCTATGTGTGAATTTGTATGCCAAAAAAGGGCCGGCCTTTCTTTTAGGCCGCATCGCCGGCTGGGCATCGCCGGCTGGGCGGTTCACGGCTGGTAAACACGCCCCCCCAGGGTTCGGTTTCGCGCCGTTTCGCGCCGCGGCGGCCCAGAAAAGGCGGCGTTTTGGCCCCTGGGGGGGCACAACGGCTGGAGATGGCCTTAGGTACGACAGCACCAGTCCGCATACCTGTTTCATATTAATCCAAGTTTTTCTATTAAAAATGAGATTATTTCTATTGTTCCAGATACTCCAAAGAACAACAGAAGTAACTACATTCAAGTGCAATTTTTTTTGATGCAAAGCCGTTTGGAAGCTAAAGATGTATAATATATGATCCTAATCATGAACAATATAAAATTTCTAGCCGTTGAACCATCATGTCATCATGTAAAGGTTCTCCTAAAGTCACAGCAAATTTGTTCCATCCCAGAGCTCAGCTACAGTCTTAGCCTCTTCATTCGACACAATATGTCCCAATATTGGGTTGCTAGTGACGAATTTCCAAACCAGATGTATTCCTAAAATTTTACCAACCCACCATTTACTACTTTCCATCTATATCCAAACTTGACTGGCTTAGCTGCCCACATCACACCCTTCCAAAAGGTTGATGGGTGTGTATCCTGACAACATAGGATGCTCGGATTCCTAGTATTATACTTTGCATCTATAACTTTCCTCCATAGGGTATTTTCCCTCTGAGAATATCTCTTAATCCATGAGCCCAGCATACACAAGTTTAAATCTTGCAGATTGGGGATCCCCAGACCCCCAAACTCTTTCCTCATGCACACAGATGGCTAATTAACTAGGTGTATCATGTGTTTCCCTTCCTCATCATCCCACATGCAAAATTGCGTATCTATTAGTTTTAGAGCCAATTTAGGGTACTTGAAAAAGATAACAAATAAATGGGTATGCTTGCAAGCACTGACTGCACTAATTCTCTTTTAGCAGTCAAGGACATTAATTTACCTCTCCAGCCGGATAGTCTCTTAAGGAAATTATCCACCAGAGGTTGTAGGTCCTCTCTCTTAAGCTTATCATGATGTAGTGGTATCCCCAAATATTTAACTGGAAATCCCCCTAGCACACACTACAAGATATCTAAAAGAGAATCACACTCCCCTTTTTCTAAATTAATGGGTATTAACTCAGTTTTTTTGATAGTTTATTCTCATTCCTAAGATTTGTTTAAAGCATGTTAACACCCATTTCATATTCCTATTTACCTCTTTGTCTGCTTCTAGAAATAAGAGTGTGTCGTCTGCAAATTGCAGACAGACTGCCCCACCTAAGAGGAATCTTGGGCACAAACCTCTAAGGCTATAACTAAACCAGCCCTGCTGCTCTTAACTAGCATTTTAGAAAAAACAGCAACAACTAAGTTAAAAAGAATAAGTGACAAGGGATCCCCTGTCTCTTACCTTTGCATGTCAAGAAGAAGTTCCCTCCACCTCATTAATTTTACCACCTACAGATCCACATTGTGTTACTTGTTTAGTTAGTCTAATCCAAAAAGTACTAAAACCTCTCTTCTCTAATATCTCAATAGAATGTCTAAGTTTACTCTACCATAGGCTTTTCATAGTCAATTTTGAAAACTAGTCCCTGCTCTTTCTTCCTAAACACTTCATGAATAATTTTATGAGCTGTAACTACACTTTCTAATATGAATCTGCCTATGATAAAACCAGATTGACATGGGGAAATAAGTCTACCAATAACTTTTGCAATTCTATTGTAAGAACTTTGGTAAAAAATCTTAAAGCTGCAGTTAAGGAAACTAATGGGCCTAAATTTCTTCATAGATCTAGCTTCATCCTCTTTAGGAATAAGAGTAATCATAGCAGAGTTTATCCTAAAAATGTCCAGTTTATTATCAAACGAGTCTAAAAACGTATAGTTAATTTGTTTTCAGAATGCTTGCCTTTTAAATCTTTCGGGTTCATAAATTTAGTTGCATTGTTGTAAAGGCTTTGAAAATTCGAAGACCTCTACCACAAACGCTTGTCAGGTGGAGAAATGGATTCATATTTCAGACACGGCAAACGATTGTAGAATAAGATGCCGATGGAGGAAGACGCCAAGAGAATTGCATTCTGAAGGAAGGAAGTTTATGTCCCGGTTTAAAGGGATTGCTTTGTTACTAGGCATCATAGTTGATGATGATGTAATAAATTTTTTTCCCATATGCACCATTTGGTTTAGCATTTCATTTGCTAAAAAGAAAATTGCATATGTTAATCTGGTTCTGGTTCTTTGAAAGGCAGTGGTTGCCTTCTTGTCTTTCTGGCAGATAAATTTACTGTTGTTTTTCTAAGCGGCAAAGGCTTTAGTGGACTGGAGACAGATATTAGAGTGCCTGAGCCGAGAGGTGGTGGAAATGATCCCATGACTAATGGACGAGAGTTAATCACGTTTAGAAGCACCTTCTCTTAATGTGCATGGCTCACATGTTCATTTTTTGGGTTTGCATTAGTTTGCGGTTCTTAAGTGAATGATGATGAGAAATTTCTGGCCGGTGAGAATGTTGAACAGGAGCACTCCAATGAAGTTGGAGCTGACAAGAAGAGTAGGTGCCTGCGAAGTGTGCAGCCGTAGGAGTGACATGCCTCCTTAGATTTCAGGATCCATCATACCTGACTGACAAAAATGCACACCTAATAACTGACAAAATGCACCGGTGGAACAGAGCAGGAGCAGCAAAAGACAGTATTTGGGGCCATATGGGAGCTACTGTCTGTACACTCATTGTATCCACGAATGAAATTTAAAAAGGAACTGACAGATCCTAACTGAAAGACTTCATCCAATAGCTCTCGATCTAGTATTTTGTTCACAAGGAAAAAATGTTTAAAAATTCAGCCTGAGCCATAACACAGAGCCCATTGCTGCTAGACTGCTAGAGGAATCGGAACCCCAGGAAAGCAGGCTCCTCGGCGGTCCGGCAGCTCTGGTGGCACCGAGCCGGCGGCGCCGCGAGAGAAGCGAATCCAAGGGTGAGGTCGAGCCCAAGTTCCTCTTTTTCCACCTCCCCGGCGTTCATCTCTGCGGCTGGCTCCTCCGTGCTCTGCTGCTCCGCCTGGCTGACGTGCGAGCCCGCCTCGGCCTCCGACACCTCCTGCTGGCTGTGCGGCGGCTCCGCGTGGTCCCCGTGATGGCTGTCGGAGGACTCGTGGCTCGGGGCTCGCTGGAACTCGCCCTCCGTCTCCTCCACCTCCTCCCCGTGGTGCTCGTGATGCTCCTCTGCCCGCGGCTGCGGCTGCGGCTGCGGCTTATGGGTGGAATCGTTGGAGGAGGGCTTGTGCTGGGACGAGGCAGAGGACGCGCGCTTGAAGCGGGTGCGGCCGGCCTTGGCGACCTTGTGGAGGGCGGCGCCGGCGGCCGGCGCGGTGGTGGAGACGTGGCGGATGTCGTAGGCCTTGAGCGGCGGGGTGCGGTCGGCGGCGGCGTCCTCGGAGGAGACCTGGACGATGGGCTTGCCGGCGAGGACGGCCTCGACGGCGGCCTGGCACATCTGCCAGTTGTTGGACCAGAGCAGGCCGACGGAGCCGTAGACCGGGTTGACGATCCGGCCGCAGGCCTCGTAGAGGAGGGAGCGGAAGATGCCGGGGCGGAGCGTCTCGGCCCCGGCGTTGATGAGGTTCATGAGCCCCGCGCGGCCGTAGAACTTGGCGAGGAAGACCGTGGCGTTGGCCTGCGCCTCGGGGCTCTTGATCCACTGCAGGCAGGGGCGGATGCTGCAGTCCTCGCTGCACCCCTTCCGCAGCACGCGGCAGCCGTTGCAGCTCAGCCGCATCGTCGTCGTCAGTTCTTGACTTGCTGGACTGTCGTCGATCTCTCTTCGTGCTCGGTTTGCAAAAGCTTGGAGAAGGTGGTGATGTGGTGATGTGATGTGAGCTGCTCCTGGATTGATTGAGAAGATATAAAGGGAGAGAGAGGAGGAGGGCGCCAGTGGTTTTGCAGAAACTGGGAACGGGGAGGTGCTCTCTGGTATTCGTCAGTTGGCTGGTAGCCGCGTCGCGAGTCGGAGGCTTTCTCCTCCTCCGGGATTTGATGATGACGGACTGGGTACGTGTACTTGCTCGGCTTTGTTTACTTCCACTGGTTACGGAGGTGCATCCCCCCTTGCAAAACATCTCTCCCATTACCGTGGGTGCTCTTCGCCGGATTTGCCTGGCTCCTGGTTTTCAGAGTGGACTTTCTTGGCATAATCCAACCGACCGACTGTTTAGGCCTACTGGTCGCTAAAAATATTTGAGTTGAGCGCCCTTTGCCCCTTGGTTTGTCTACGGCCTACGGGTCACTGCACCTCGTATACTGTAGCCATACCCTTTCTTTTCCTGGACAGTGTAACCATAAACTAATACCAACTGTAGTGCCTCTTGGATTTCCAGCATTTCTGAAAATAGTAATGGTACCGGTGGAAAGTCATTTTTGGCTCCCGAGCTCATGTGATCCTGCTATTTCATAAAATTCAAAAATTATGCTTAAAAGTTTCAAAAAAAATCTGAAAACAATTCCCCAAGTTTTGAATGATGTATAATATATGCGTGCAAAATCGCAATGTGAATTGTTATGTATTATGGGCTACACAAAAATGATAAAAGTTGGAGTTTTGAACTTATACATTGTTCACTATACTCAAATATGTACATTTGTCATTTTTATGTAGCTCAAAACGATAAGTATTTTGCATTCAGATTTTACATGTTTGTAGGATATATCATTGAGAACATGCATGATTGTTTTTATAAAATGAAACTTTTGAATTTACTTTTTATTTTTTTTAAATGGTGAGATCACTGGAGTTCGGGAGATTGTAATATCCTTGGTAAATAAAGATCTATCTTCTTTGAAAAAAGAAAAGAAAAGAAAAGAAAAGGGACAGGGCAGAAATGTCATGTATTCACTAAATCTTTTGAGATTAGAAATATCATCGAAAGTGTTGAACACACCCCCAAAAAAATTGTAGCAAGAGGTTTGAAGACTCCTTTGTTTCAAACGAATTTCGTATTATTTTTTGGAGGACTCGAATCATAATTATTATTTACTATGTAGATAATTCTCCATCCAGTTAGATCTCTTGCTGCATTTTTTCTATGTGGTGCGTCAAACACCTTTGACGATAATTCATGTAGTTTTCCAAGCTTATAGGATTCAGACGCGCAAGGAATTCTAATAACATGTTTTTTCTATGTGGCGAGATATTCTATAGAATAGGTCATATATATGTATTTCCTTTGGTGCAACCAGACAATATATACATATTCATGAGTTTTCGGTTCTTACATGATTGAACATGGTAGGACATCTCAATTCGATGTTTCTCGTATTTTGCACTTTTAGTGAATGGAAGTGTGTCTTCGAAATAGAGTGCAATTGATTCCTAAGGTGAAAAATCTATAGATGCCAATCATGTGAATCGAACGACCTACGTAGAGTTTTTTTCTAAGGAATCAAATGCTCTAAAAAATAAGGATTAAAAATCCTCCAAATGCCATGTCAAAATCTTCCTGAATAAATGAACCAGCTAAATATTTCACAACATGTATTCTCGATTAAAAACTAAAATGCAAAAATGATCTCGTTCCTATTATTCATAAGGATATATACATTTGTCTTTGGCTCTTCGAAATTTATTTATATGGATAATATGTGATATCCTATTGTTTCGAAGAATATTTGTTTGATTTCGCAAGAAATTAGTTGTGTGACACAAATATCGTGACGATTTGACTTAAATATAGGAACTGTACTGGTCAAACTACTTTTTAAAATTAAAAAATTATAGGGATCGAGAATATACAAATGGTGGGTGGAAGGACAAAAGTATCTTAGTTGAGGGGTGTATAGGTTGTGCTAATTGTAGAGGAAGGAAAAGAACAGTCTTTCTTGCAGTGAGAAAGGAGGCAAGGGTAATTTTGAGGGGAGAGGCGTTTTGGCTCCCGGGTGCATATGCTTCTGATATTTTTTTGAAAATTAAAAAAATAAGAAAACACTACGAAAAAATCTGGAAAAAAATGGGCAAATACATATACAAGTTTTCAACATTCGAGCAAATTTCGGAAGGAAATAACACTTTCTGTGGTCTGTCCAAAAAAGACAAAATTTGTGCTCTGAAAAATGTATTTTTAAATCTCATTTCGGCCACGGATTTTGTCTTTTTACGCAAACCAAAAAGTGTCATTTTTCTTCCGAATTTTTGTGCGAATGTAAAAAACTTGCATATGTTTGTGGCCAAATATTTTCATATTTTTTGAAGTGTTTTCGTATTTTTAAAATTTGTGGAAACAATAACAGGAGCATATGCACCTGGGTGCCAAAGTGAATTTCCCAATTTTGAGTTCCTTCGAAACCGTATGCATGGTTGTGTCAAATATCTTCAATTCATGGCTATGCATGAACTCTCGGAGATGCAAAGTGGAATATGATCTTATTTAGTGTAGACTAATATTGAAGATATCATAAGATTATTAGTAAAAACACTACAACAACTTTTGTTAGATTACCTGACTTAATGCCAAACCTAGTTCCAATTTATCGGGTGAGTCTGTTTACAGTCCTCTGTTGGACATGCTAATTAAGCTTCTCCTTTGCACAAAAAAGAAAAGAAAAAAGACACAGTCTATGCACGAAGTCATGGTGGCCTATGACGCACGGGTTCCGGCTTGTTCCCCAATCCCGTGGGAAGATGCCAGAGACTAGGCAACTGTTTACTTACTCTAAACAGTGGGCCATGCCCCGCAGGTTTTAGCACGATATGCCGTTGGTTGCCGTTAGATTCGGCGATGCGATCCAAGGTTTTAGCACGATAATCACATATGACCTATTCTAAACCTATTCTATAGAATAGGTCATATGTAAATCCTCCTGAATAAAAGAACCAGTTAAAAATTTCACGACATGTGTTCTCGATTAAAAACTAGAATGCAAAATTGACCTCTCTCCTATTATATTAATGATCTCGCTCCTCCTGAATTTGTCTTTGGTTCTTCGAAAATTATTTATACGGATAATATCTGATATCCTATTATTTCAAAGAATATGTGTTTGATTTCGCAAGAAATTAGTTGTGTGACACAAATATCGTGACGATTTGACTTAAACATAGGAACTGTACTAGTCAAACTACTTTTTTTAAAAAACATATAGGGATCGCGGAAATTCATAATGGCACTCGAGCTCATATGCTCCCGTTATTTTCGGGCAAATACAAAAATAGAAACACTTTTTAGAAAATTCCGAAACAAATCATAGGCATACCTGAGTATGGTTCGCACGCCCGTGTGAAATTTCGCAACAAAATGACATCGTGGCTGACCTGTGCAAAAAAGACAAATTTCTAACATAAAATGAGATCCAAAAATTTGAATTTTCAGATCTGTGACTTGTCTTTTTTGCACAGGTAAGCCACAATGTTAGTTCATTATGAAAATTCACACGCTCGTGCGTACCATACTCAGGTACGCCTGTGATTTTTTTGAATTTTTTTGAAAAGGTTTTCTATTTTTGTTTTCAAAAATACCGGGAGCATATGCTCCCGGGTGCCAAAACGCCGCTCTCGATCAGGATCGAACATATACAAATTGTGAGTCAAAGGACAAAAGTATCTTAGTTGAGGGGTGTATAGGTTGTGCTAATTGTAGAGGAAGGAAAAGAACAGTCCTTCTTGTAGTGAGAAAGGAGGCAAAACCTCATTAGTCATTAACGTGAATTCTCGGGAGATGCAAAGTGGAACATGATCTTACTTAGTGTAGACTAATATTGAAGATATCATAATATTATTAGTAAAAAAATGACAACAACTTTTGTTAGATTACCTGACTTAAAGCCAAACCTAGTTCCATTCCAGTTTATCGGGTGACCCCAATGGATTATTTTTGTAGGTCTAGCCCAGTCTGTTTTCAATCCTCTGTTGGACATGGTAATTAAACTTCTCTCTTGCACAAAAAAGAAAAGAAAAAAGACACAGTCTATACACGAAGTCATGGTGGCCTATGACGCACGGGTTCCGGCTTGTTCCCCACTCCAGTGGGAAGATGCCAGAGACTGGGCAGCTGTTTATCCGAGCTGTGGGCCATGCCCCGCAGGTTTTTTCGCACGCTAAACGCGGTGCAGTTGGTTGCCGTTAGATTCGGCGATGCGATCCAAGGGGCGCGTGCCGCACCCGCGCCGCGGCGCCAAGGGAAGGAGTCAGCTGCGGCGAAAGGTCGCTGGAAAAAGAGCGGGTTTCGTTCGTTGGCTCCGCTCCCGGTTTTGTGGAAATCCTCCAGTTTCCAGGGATCCAGTCCTCCTGCCCCGGTTTTGCTTTTGCCAAAACCATGGGCTGTCTTGTGTTTGGCTTTCTTTACTCCGTGTCCCCTCCCCCACTCTGGGTACCACGTTTCGTCCTCTCCACCCACCGTCTCAATCGCCATGCTTATCTGCTCTCGCCAAGGTCGCTCAGTCAGTTGGTCCTTGTTTAATCGTCCTACGTGTCATCGTGTTAGCGACCATTCCGGTGGCTGTAAACTAGGTACTGCTTCTTCTTGTCCTACTTTGCGCACCATTTTATAGCCTCTTATGAACAGGGCCGGGCCAGCAAAATGTGGGGCCCTGTGCTAAACTTTGTGAAATGGGCCCTATATTTTCTTTCTCAAAATTCGCGAGCAACTCTACCGAAGTACCGATTGGAGTGGTCGATTGGCGACCAACCGCAAAAGTGGAGGAAGTCATGAAGGAACAAAATGGACTATCGTGTGGCGACGTGTCGCTCGACGCTTCTCGTCTCGGAGATTTTTCGCTTCGCTGGACTGATCAATTCAGCGGGGGAGGGTGCTCGCTCCGCTGACCTTATGTCCAGACACCCAGCTGAGGGCCTTGGAATTTTCCGGTACGTACGACTCCATGACCTAGGCATCCGGCTGAACGCCTATGAATTTTTGGGTATGTACGATTATATGACTTGGCACCCGACTGATTTATAACCACTAATTGTGTTCCCTCCAAGAAATATCATCACCATCACCGTTCAAAAAATATCTAAATTTAAAATTTTAATACAGGCTCCAATGAATAACATATATGCCAGCCTTTGTAGAGTTGTTGCGTGGCCTATCCCAACTTTCCAATACAATCTCTCTAAAAAAAGACTTCCCAAGGCATCTGTAGTTTCAAGGATAGATTTCCCCAAGTCAAAAAAAAAAAAAAGGATAGACTTCCCCAAGTTAAAAAAAAAAGGATAGACTTCTCGGTAACGTAGTGTTAAATGCAATTAAAACAGGGGTAAAAAGAGAAGGACGTGGGTGATAGGATTCGATCCAGTACCCTGACGGCAGAAACAACAGGTTATAACCACTACGCCATATATGTTTTTGCTAGCAGGGTTCGATACAATTTATTTTCTTTTGAACTTAGAAACTTCAAATTCCAGTTTATGGGCCCCTGTGTGGGCGGCACGTTCAGCACCACAGTGGGCTCGGGCCTGCTGAAGAAGAAGGTAATAGGCCCTGTAAAAGTATCTCCACCGGCATCGTCAAAAGAATCAATTGGGGGCGCCAGACACGAAAAACGTCCACGGCAACACCTCGAGTATCTGGCTCGACCCGACTTCTGTTCGGCACCCCAAGCTTCAAATTTGGGCGGCCTCGAGGCTACCGGATAACGCCCGGACAATGTCTCTGACACGCATTTCCCACATGTCATATACACAAAACGGTATACGCCAGAAGTCATTTGCACCCCCACCCACTGCTCCAGTTTCCCTTACCTGGCGATCCGTGCTATCGCCGCCGCCCCTTGTCGTCGCCATCCGAGTCCCCGCCGCCATCTGTTGTCGTTATGTGCCGCCAAAGATCATTCTGCCGGCTCCACCAATTTCTCCCTCTCGCCCGCCCGCAAGGTGTTCGTTTATTTGCTAACAAATCGTTTCTTTGTCGCTGATTTATTGCATAATTTCATTGTTCATTGATTGTTGTTCAATAGGCTATGGATAGCGGCGATTAAATTATATTTCACCAAATGATGGAAGAGAATGCCAACCTTGACGATAGTGATGAAGATAATCAGCTGGTTCTCGTCGTTCTTTTGGCTGTGCAGGCGGAGCTAGATGCCACTCCCAAACGCGGAGGGTCGAGGATTGGACGGATGGCCAACAAGAACCGGTTTTCGAATAAGGGGTCATGTGTTGCTTTTGAATGACTTTCGCAGACATCCGCAAACAATGATCAAGATTTTCGCCAGCGCTTTAGGATGCAGAGAAAAAGTGTTTATGGACATTATGCACGGTGTTCGAGACTAGATGAAAAAAGATTGCACCGGACTTTTAGAATTCTCATCAATTCAGAAATGCACAACTGCCATACGACGTCTTGCGTATGAATCTCTCGCGGATTTTTTGGACGACTAACCCGGTATGTCTGAATCCACAACCATTGAACCCACCTATAAGTTTTGCAGGGCGGTAAATGCAGTGTTTGGACCTCACTGTCTGAGGAAACCAAATGTAAAAGACATCTCGGCTCATGACAAAAGGTGAAGTGAGAGAATTTCATGAAATTCTTGGTAGCATAGCTTGCATGCATTTGAGATGGAAGAATAGTCCATTCGCCTGGCAGGGATGTACAAAAAGCAGGATAAGTTGGAGTGTGCAGTGTTGTACTTGAAGCTGTGACAGATTATGACATGTGGATTTGATAAATAAAAAAATCGGCATGGCCTGTTCTCGCCATGACATCAGCCTGCTGCAACACTATCCGGTGTTTGCGATACTTGATGAAGGCCATACTCCGTAGTGCAAGCGTGTGATTAATGGTCATGAGTACAACAAGAGGTACTATCTAGCTGATGTCATTTATCCGATGTCATTTATCCTCGTTGGTCGACATTTGTCAAGACCATCCGCAACCTTATTGGTGAGACAAACTCTAACTTTGCATTCAAAGAAAAGAGTGTACACAAAATTGTGGAGCGAGCATTTGGTGTGCTCTAAACTCAAATTTCTATTGTCAAGTATCATTCTTTATCTTGGTTGCTACAACAGATACGGAAGATCATGAATGCTTATATTATAATGCACCACATAATTGTCAAGAGTGAACATGGTGCTAACCTGGTGTTCAATGAGACGTATGAGTATCAGCCCCCGTTGTGGAGCCACACTCGCGCGTGTCTCTGATTTCCTCGCCATCTCAACAAATTCGTGATGAAACAACTCATGATAAATTGTGCATAATGATCTATTCGGGCAGGTGTGCGCGTGCCGAGCACAGTAGTATGTTATTTTCTGAAACTTGTCCAATTTCATTTATAATTATTGTAATAACTATATTATTTTCTATTTTTAAATTATTATTGGACGATGCAATTATTTTTCTATGTTTACATAGAAATATGAGTATATTGAGAAAAATTGATAAGATCGACCGTTTGGGGTACCGCTGTGAGTACCACCCTGAAATATGCAAGACATATGTACGACACCCCTCAGCACAATTTGAAGGGTGTCGGACAAAATTCCGGGATTCTGGTGAAAATTCTCTAAGAGCTTCTCCACTGGCGCTCTTGGGCGGGCCGACACGAAATTGCCCCCCACCGGGCCACCAAGTGGCGGCAAAGTTGCCGGACGGACCCAATAGAGCGTCCGGCAACCCGCTTCATGCCTCGTCTGTAGGGAGGCAACTGGGGGCACCGGCATCCTCTGCAACGCGCGCCACATCGGATTCTAACGCGCCAAACCGGCAAGTCAGCGACTCAGCATCCCGGTAGAGTTATTGTGAATTTGTGATCGTTATGCCTGTTTTAATGATGCACTGGTTCCCCTGCCGGGCACAGACGAAGCGAATTGTCGAGCGCACTGGCTTTCCAGGCGGTGGCTTACACACGTCGTCGGCGTTACTATGTGGCAGATGAGCTGGCGCTCGCGTTAATGCAGCGCCAACTACCTCTGCACCTCTGACGGCCTTTAAACGGTGCGACGCGCCTATCCTCTCCCCACACACTCAACTCTCCTCTCCCACCATGCCGGGCCGCCGCAAGATCACGGGAATACCGATGGGCGACGAGGAGATGGGTCGCCGCGCTGTACTGGCCGCGGACCATGTGGCTCGCCGCGAAAGCTGCCTGACCTAGGAGCAACGCCACGTGCGTCTAGAGCAGCACCGCCTCCTACACGAGGAGCGGCAGATGGGCGATGGATTGCACCGCGAGGTGCTGCGCGAGGAGCAGGCCTTCCTCGGGCGCCGTCCGAGCAGACCGACTCGTCTGAGCACCGCCACCTCCGGGATACCCATGACCGTCGTATGCGTCCGGTGAGGGCAGCTCCTCCCACGCGCCTCCAACTGTGATGACGGTCGAGGAGGCGCACAACCTCCGCCACAAAATCCCGGTGTTGGCCGGCCGTCGGCTACCGGACGGGTGGCTGATTAACATCGTCAACGTGCCGGTGGCTTCGCGACTCAACGGGCAGACGCGCCTCAACTACATCATGCGGGAGTGGAGGGACATGTCGTGGGCGCAGCGGGTCGAACCTTACTACTCCATCTCGGTACCGTACTGGCACGCCGTAGTGTACCAGGAGTACGAGGTGCGCCACGACAGCTTCTTCCTCCCTGTCGGCATGTCGTCCTTACCTAGGAAGTGGTTCGCATCCGACGACCAGCTGGCCGGCTTTGACAGCGACGACGAACTTCCCTTACCACCAGTACTGGCACCGGTGCCGACACACGAACAGGAACCTGCCCCAGCACCAGCACCGACACTGGAGGAGACGGCGCAGGATGAGGACAGCGACGCCGACTGGCCAGAGCCGGATTGTGAGGGAATGAAGGCGGCCATCGAGACTTTTCTCCGCTGCCGCTAGATCAAACCCTACCACACTCCGGCAAGGGTGGAGATGCATGCAAGTTCCTTGAGAGCTATGTAGGTTTCTCAAAACCGCTACCGCCAATAGCAGATGACACTTCCGACGATGGGGACTAGGGTTTAGTTTGAATTTCATTTAATTTTGTTAAATATCGTTTGTGAAATTCCGTTTAAATTTGTTAAATTACTTCGAATTTCAATCAAATATCGCCGATTCATCATATCCAAGATTTATTTATTTTTCAAAAAAAATCTATTGTATTGGGAGTGGCCGGTGAGAGCCGCTCTCAGTAGGGCGGCAACCTATACCGACCCTCTCGATATCACTTGTCTGTCACACTTATCGGACAATCTTGAAAGGGCCCGCTGGAGATGCTCTACATCGACAGCATCTCTTTTTCATCTTCGTTTGCAAGTACAGATATTCAAACCCAGCGGGAGTAGAGTAGTACTCCGTACATGTGTGCTGCAAGGCTGCTAATTCACATGCACGCACTGTACCTAGTATAGCTACAGAAATGTGCCAGGAAGGTGTGATTTGTACTCCATTCTATTGATAAACCACAGTCCTGTACGACCAAATTACTAAACTAGTGCAATTTGCATGTACCCGGCCGGTGGGATTCTTGATTAGCTATCCCGTTGCTGGGATCCGTCGAATATTTTGGCGTGGAGGATTTTGTCAGAGCTGGCTGGCCAGGTCTGGGTCCACGACGAGATTCCTGGTTTAGTATGCACGTTCATGCTGATCGATGATGATGAAATCCACGGTTTTGGGAACCCGGTTTTCCGGTTTTCTTGGAGTGCTGCTCTACCTGCCTCTCCAACTTTCCGATCCAAATCCACAAAATAACCCTTTTGGCAAACTTCGATGAAAAATAACCCTTTTTCAAAAATATTTCAAAATCTAACCCTTTTTAGTAGCGCCCAACGGCGGGGGGTACATTCTACGCCATAGCGCCGTGGTCCAAGGCGCTACACCAGTGCCAGCGTGGCCTCGGTGGGGCCTAGCTGCCTGAAGGATAGCACCCTGTGGCATGGAGCTACACACCAGAGCATAGCGCCCTGTGTCATGGAGCTATTCTTTTAGGATTGTGGCACCTGAGAGACAGAGAGCATGCAGGCAACGAATACTCGAAATTTCACCAAGTCAATGTATAGCGTCTCAATGTGGGGCGCTATGCTTCGGACGGTAGCTTCTCGTGGTGTGGCGCTATACCCCTTAGAACTGATAAGAGACCCGTGGCCCTGGGCACAGTTAAACTAGTGGTGTGTACAATAAGTTGTTCTACTCATAGAGGAGATCTAGTGGTCAAAGCGCTCTAATGATGACGAGGGTTCCCTCTCACATCATCTAAATTCTGAAGCTGCTGATTACCTGTGCACGTTGCAATAATATTAGGGAGCAACGATGCAGTTTTCTCGCTAGTTTACTTGTCTGAATCTTGCACTGAACTAGTGTTCATAAATTAACTGTGCACTTATCAGTTCTGAGGGGTATAGCGCCACACCACGAGGAGCTAGCGTCCAAAGCACAGCGCCCCACACTGAGGCGCTATACATTTAACTTTGGCGAAATTGCGAGTATTCGTTGCCCGCATGATCCTACAAGAATAGCTCCATGCCACAGGGAGCTATGCTCTGGTGTGTAGCTCCACGATACAGGGCGCTATCCTTCAGGCAGCTGGGCCCAAGGAGCCACGCTGACACTGTTGTAGCGTCTCGGCCCATGGTGCTATGGCGTAGATTGTAGCGCCCCATCGTTGGGCGCTACTAAAAAGGGTTAGATTTTGAAATACTTTTGAAAAAGGATTATTTTTCGTTGAAGTTTGCCAAAAGGGGTATTTTGTGGATTTCGCCTCTCTCTCTCCCCCCTCTACAGATTTTTGTACTGCTACATGGACCGATGAATCTTCTCTTCTCAGGCTAATCTACTTCATACCACAATGTCATATTCCTCTTCCTACTATATATAAAAGTACGTGCGTTCCACTCCCTGTTTCGACGTCCACGCCGCTTTGAAAACGACAGCCGTTCGATCTAGCAAACCAACGCTTCAGATAACTTTAAAAACCGTGCGCACTGTAGCACTGTAATTTTAGCCAATCAGAGGCCGCGCACGATTTTTGGCACAGTCAAAATCGCACGAACACACTCGCAGCGCGAGAAATTAACCCGCGGTCCAACTTTTTACACTGCGCGGGGATCTAATTGCAATTCCGAAAAAACACGCGGACTTTCCTGTAAAATCATCGGCACAATCCCCTCTTCCCCTCTTCTCTCTCGCGCGCGGCCGAGGCCGCCGCCGCCGTCGCGTTCCGCCGGCTCTCCTCTCCTCCCCCGTCAAATCGAAGACCACACGGAGCTGCGCCGTCGCTTCCTCGCCAACCTCGCCGGCTCTCGCATCCTGAGACAGCCGAGCCTCGCCGGAATCGTTGCCCACGTCAGTTGCTCCCTCCGCCACGAATCGACGACGACAGCGACGCTCCGGCAGCGCAGATGTGGCGGTGCCGCCGCTTTCGGGCGCTCCGCGTCGCCCCGCGTCGACGCGCTTCTGGCACGGTCAGTCGCGCGGTCCAGCTTGCACGGATGCGCCGCTGCGCCGCCGGCGAGCGACCTCGCCGTGCCGCCCGGCTCTGTGCAATCACACGTCACGCTGACGTAACGTCGGGACCCACCTGTCAGTTTCCTAAAAAAACCCACAAAATAAAACCATTTATATAAATGCCCACTGGGAAAATATAGAAAAACACAGCAGAATGTTAAGAAAAAAAACTACCCATTTACGTCAAAAAAACAAACAATACTCGAATTCTTTTAATCGATTAATTTGTAGAAATGCTCAAATTAAATAAATATAAATGAAAAATATTAATCACATACAACATTCAATATTAAAAAACATCAGAATGGTAAAAAAAAACTACCTATTTACGTCAACAAACAAATCATACTCGAATTTTTTGAATCGATCAATTTGTAGAGATGCTCTAATTCAATAAATATAAATGGAAAATATTAATCACATTACAACATTCCAACCCAAATTGTGAACCTAAATATGTCAAATAATTGGATAGCATCCAAAACACATCATTTCAAAACACTGAAATAATCCAAATTTCAATAGATTACAATTTGCATAATTTTTAAAATCTATTTGATCGTTTCAACTCAAATTTCACGTTTACATATTACAAAATTTTAAATACCTTCTGAATCTGATCATTTTGTTAGCACTAAAAGAATACAAATTCAAATTCATCGCAATACGGACAATTTTCAAAACCACAAAATTCTTTTAATCACAGACTTTTTCAATCTCAAGTAATATTTATATTTCAACAATTCTTTAAAAAAACATTCCAAATCTATCAAACGGCCTACGCATTTTACAAACCTTCTACATCTTAAATTTTTTACAAATTTGAAGCAAGACAAATTTGAATAAATTCCAATACAGGCACTTTCCAAAGACTGAACATCCTTTTAAGCGCAAAATTTTCCAAAATAAAAAAGCATTCATGTTTCCACAAATTTTTAGAAAAAATATTTGATATTTATCAAACGACCGCAACAATAAATACCCATCGACAAAATATAAGAAATATTATCAAAATACTAGCGAAAAAATATTAACTACTTTTGGAAAAAACACAAATAACTCCAAACAATTCAAATTAACCTATATTTGGATATTTCCATGAAAAACCAACAATATTTTAGCATCCTGACTCAAATTATACATTTGAACATTTCGAAAACTCACACCACTTTCGAATCTGATCATTTATTGAACACTAAAAGAATTAACATCTGAACAAATTCCAAATTTCCCAATTTTCAAAACCTATTTGATCATTTCAGCTCAAATTTCACATTTACATATTTCAGACTTTTAAATGCCTTTCCAAATCTTTCACGCTACTAAATTTAAATTACATTCACTCCACACCCGCGGCATTGCCGCGCCCATTTCCCTAGTATATATGTATGGTGGACTTCTATTGCAGATATTATTTAAACAACGTAGTAAGTCGTCTTTGATTTCATCCAAACAATATTTATAGGGTTCTGCTAGAAACCCATATTTGATTACATCCAAACAATATTGATAGAATTCTACCGGAAACCCATCTAGTTTTGACAATTTATTATGTTCCGTTTGAAATATTGCTTTCTTTACTTCATCCTCCGTAAATGGAGCTATAATGTTCACATTGTCCTCACTTGAAACTTGACGATATCACCACTCTGGGATTCATAAATGACGATCCATGGATGTGGTATTAACACCTAACAAAAATTTCTCTGGATCTCCCTTTGGATGCAATCCAATGCCAACAGTAATCTAGGCCTCCCACAAGGTTATCCCGAATATGTGTTGGGAAGTTTGCTTTACCCGTTTCAACAATTCCAACAAAATCTAGTTTATGTTCACTCACGCAATCATCGATGTTTTAATGTTGACCATACTATGTAGCGACCGTGCCCCACGAATCCTCTCCCGTACGGCGCCCGATAGCCCACCAACCCCTGTCGCTATCGAATCGCTGGCGCCAGCGAAGCAAACCGGCCAGCGAATGCCAGCGAAGCAGAACCAGCCCGCTAACGGGCTAGAGACCAGACGGCCCAAACCCAATCCAGCAACCCGCAAAAACTGGCCCAGCAAAAACACCTGATCCACCTAACACCTCGATCTAACTGCTCCCAAACCGACCATAAAAACATCTGATCCAACTGCTACGAAACCGACCACAACCACCCCCCCCCCCCATCTGGTTTCTTCTTCTTCCTCCTCACGACATGGAGGCTGACGACGAACAGGGGCGAGATCTGGACGCCCTGCAACAAAATCAACAGCAAAAACATCCCCAGGTACTGGTAAAAACACCAGATCCCCCACTGTGCAGAAACTTGCTACACATCCCCTCTTCCTCCCCACCGTTGTGAAAACTCTGTACCTTCAAAAACCTAGTACAACAATGTACCAATCCCCTCCCCCCATGCATGAAAACATATAGGCAGAAAGCAAAAAACACTGAGATGTAGTTCTTAACCAGACTAGCATACTATCCTCCATTGATAGAGAAGAGAAAAGGTAGTACACAGAAGGTAGATAAGTGGCAACTAAGAAATTGCTTCCTGGTGACTACGAGTGTGGCAACTATGAACTGAGAACCTGGCAAACTGCATATCTGGTAACTAGTGACTACAAGTGTGGCAACCATGAACTGAGAACCTGGCAAACTGCATATCTGTGAATCTGCTAACCAAGTGCTTGGAACCTGGCAACTTGAATATGTCAAAATGGCAAAAAAAATTTGCATTGTAGGGATTCTTCTTCTGCACAACCTCCATCATACATACACATATTCTCTCCCAGAACACCAGGAAAAAGACCAACAGATGCATAGTGACAAAAACAAACTCCAGAACACCAGGACAAAGACCAACAGATGCATAGTGACAGAAGCAAAATACAAGAAAATTATGGATAGTAGTAGAGAAAAAAAGTAGTAGTAGAAGAAGGTAGCTAGATAAATTTGCTGCCTGTGTAACTACTAACTACAAATCTGGCAACTATGAAATAGTGACCTGGCAATTTGTGCGCTTGGAAAATGACATGACCAACAACTTGACACAAATCTGGCAACTAGAATCTAGGTCAAGATGTAAAAGTGGCAACTAAGGAATTGATGCATGGTGACTAGTAACTACTCATCTGGCAACTACGACATGGGAGTCTGCCAACCTCCATACTTATGTAAAAAAATGATGACCAACTGCTTGAAGAAAATCTGGCAACTAGCATCTGTGAACCAGGCAACTAACATCTGTGAACCTGGCAAACTGGCATTATGGGAATTGTCTTCTGCACAACCTCCATCCGTACATACACGTGTGTCTCTTTATGTGCTTGATCTCCACCTTGTGAAACCTCCACCAAACATTGGCGCAAAAACAACGGCACTGAAACACACAAAAAAGAGATGTTAAGTGGCTAACTTTCTGAAATACATTGCAGGTTGAAGATAATATCTATATGGCAGCTGCAAATGTGTTTGAATGTGGTGCAAAAAAGAATGGAAACAAAAGAGCGTCGATCATTATCTCAGATGACAACACGCGCACAACAATGGGGTGGATGCATTTGCACAAACAATATACAAGGTGAGTTGTTGGACACAAAAAAATACTAAAAAGAAAAATTAATGTACATGTAAGTTTAATGCCCGCATCTTACGCCTCCTTTTTGTCTTTTGAAACACAACAGAAACCCAGGACACCTACGGCTACTTCAGGAGTAAAGGTTGGAGTGAGCAAAAAACCAACAACACAACTTGCACTGCTCCAAAGTACAGGTTTGTATTCCCTTTTGTATTGTTTTGCCGGGGACTTGTATTAGTTTGCCAGATTATACTGAACTAAGTTACCAAATTACTAAAAAAATCATTGGAAATTTCAGGTAATGGCATTGCTGCCCCCACTGCTGTTGCTGCCCCCACTGCTATAGCTGGCTCCTCTGCCCTTGGTGCTACTACATTGGTCAGAAACACTAATTCAGAGGGCGCAAACTCAGTGTCGCAAACAGTGTCTGCGGGGGCCTCAAGCCAGAATGCCGAGACGTTTTTTACCCTAGGTGAATCAAGTTGTCAGACCCCTAACGGTGCAGATGATGCTGCCATCGAAGCAAACGCAGAGGTGATTTCGCCTGCTCTGCAACCATTCCGATGATGAGGTTTGATACACTAGAAGAAGCTGAAATGCATTACAGAATGTATGCAAAGCAGAAGGGGTTTGGCATACGGTATGACTACAGGAGAAAGTCTGATGTAGACGGTGAGGTGGCACGAGTGTCCATTGTGTGCCACAAGCAAGGCAAGAAACTCGTGCAGAAAGAAAATCCAGAAAAACCAGTTCTTAAGGAACGAAGAAGGAACATTGTCGAAAGATGTGAGTGTCCAGCAAGGATGTTTGTTAAGCGTAGACCGACTGGTTGGATAGTTACCGAGTTCAATGACAACCATAACCACCCTGTGATACCCAAATGGTCGCTGACTCGATACCTAAGATCACACAGGAACATCCCAGAGGATGAGGTTGAGTTCTTGAGGTTGCTGCACTCATGCAACCTGGAAACAAGCCGTCAGATGCAGATAATGAGCAGATTGGCTGGGAGCATTGAAAATATGCCGTATGGACCAAAGGAAATAGCCAACCTACGTGCTTCTTTCCGCCATGAGGATCAATACAAAGACATGGAGGGCACGCTTGAGTACTTCCTGCTGATGAAAGACCAGGACAAGGACTTCTACTGTAAATTCCTAAAGGATGATGAGGGCATGGTAGAATGCATGTACTGGATAGATGGTCCTGCAAGAAGGGAATACAAGCACTACAATGACTTCTTGGCATTCGACACGACATACTGTACTAACACTTACAAGATGCCATGTGCTCCTTTTATAGGCATAAACAGTCATGGTCAGTCAATTCAGTTTGGTTGTGCGTTTCTGAGGAATGAGCTAACAGATAGCTTCATTTGGCTATTCCAAACTTTCCTAGAAGCTATGGATGGGCTGGCACCACTCAACATTATCACTGACCAGGACTTTGCTATGAGGGCTGGCATTGATGAAGTTTTCCCACAAGCAAGACACAGGAACTGCAGACTTCACATCATCAGGAAAGCGCAGGAACTGATTGGGCCTCTCATGGCAAGGAACCTCGAACTGAACAATGAGTTCAAAGATTGCCTGAATAACAGCTTAACTCCGCAAGAATTTGAGACTAAGTGGCTAGCAATGCTACAAACGCATGACGTTGCAGGCAACAAAGACCTAGCAGCTCTGTATGAGAAGAGAGATTGTTGGGTGCCAGCATACTTCATGCACAACTTCTATCCATTCCTCCAAACAACAGGAAGGAGTGAGGGTTTCAATGCAGTGCTGAAAAAGTATGTGAACCCCAACAATTCGATCTCCGACTTTGTTCGTCAGTATGCAGACATACAAGAGAAATATCATAATGCTGAAAACAGGGAGGAGGCAGTCACACTTATTACAAAAGCATCAAAATGGTGTCACCACCCAATAGAGTTCCAAATGTCGCAAACTTATACCCGTGAAATATTCTATAGGTTCCAACATGAAATGGAGAAGCTTATGTCCTACAACTGCAAACATATCATGGGCGACATCTACGAGACGATTTGTATTACAGATTTTGTGCCTGACTATGGTGACAGGACATATACTGTGCATGCAAATGTCGGTGCAGAACACTATGAGTGTCAATGTAGTAAAATGGACAGGGATGGCATGGTCTGCTGCCATATACTAAAGGTACGAGAAAAATGCTTATGTAATTGCCATCCTACTAAGACTAAATTGCCATATTACTTACACCAACTTGCCAACCTACACAATGTAAGTTGCCAGATTTTTTAAAGGCAGGTTGCCCACTAGCTAGATGCAAGTTAACAGCTTATTTAGACCCCCATCTTTCCAAAATGTATTTTACAGAGGTGTTGCCACGTTTTAACTAGCAAAAAATATTTACCACAGGTTATGATCCATTTGGGAGTTACCAAGATGCCGGATGCCTACATCCTTAGAAGGTGGACTCCTAATGCAGAGCTCAACCCATCAACCGTGACTGCAGCTGCCCGACAAGGTGAGATGCCGGATGAATCACGAAGAAAGATGAAGTATGCGGTATACTGCAATGACCTAACAAGCCTAGCAAAGGTTGCATGCCAATCGGATGATGGTCAGCGCATATTGTCGATGCATATAAAACAACTTAAGACTGAGCTAAATGCACTGAAGAAAAGACAACAGCGTGCAGCTGCGGCTGCACGATCTACAGGCCCGTCTAGGACCAGAGGGCCATCGGTGTCAGTGCGCAAGTCTGCTGTACCATCTGCAGGAACAGCGCCAAGGCAGGAGGGATCTAATGCATCCCAGCCCAATGCCAGAGCTACCGCGTCACGTCCAGTTGAGACAGTTTGCCCGACTGGCACTACTATTGTGCTTGTTAACAATTCTATGGTCGAGGATACTAATGCAGATACAGCAGTGTCAGAAAGCTCAGACACAGTAGTGCTACATGATCCGCCTATGTCAAACACAAAGGGTAGAAAGAAGGCAACGACATTCCAAAATCCTCTGGACATACAAGTTAAAACCAAGAGGAAATGCAAAGTGTGCGGTTCTGTTCGCCACGACGCGCGCAACTGCCCGGAAAGATTGAAGGAGGCTTGATCTTAATGTTTATTTCTCTGAATAAATGAACAGAAACTTGTAATTTAACTGAGCGTGGATGCCTTTTGCTTTCTAGCTTATTTATAAGCACACATCAAAAGCTATCTCTTATGCAATTATCAAGCATGGTGTATGAGCTTGTACCTTCATAGCTTGTTGTTGTCCAAGTGGAACCTCCACTTCCTTGTTTCGTTCAACTGCGAAGATAACAGCCTGAGTGGCCATTTTTTTTTGCATATTCAACATGGTGTGGCTGCATGTCTGGTATTTCCTGACCGAACCACCTTTCAAGATTGTTGAGCATGTGGAATCCACAATCATTCCTAAACAGGATGGGACAAAACACTTTAGGGACTCAAAAAAAAAAAAATATGAACAGACGGCGTAAAAATGAACTGTTGTGTGTCGCATTACTCACGGCGTTCCTTGGAGAGGAACCTCGATTATCCTGGTCTCGAAAGCTTCAATCTTGTTCTTTGCGTTTTCGTAGAAAACATCCCATGCTTCCTTCAGCTTGTTTATAACCCTACCGGAATGCTGAATAAGGCTTGGACTGTTGGGTCCACGCAGTGAGTCCAAAACCTCAAATCTTTTGGCCACCATGTTAATACCCACAACATACCAATGATGGGGATCATCTGGTTTTGTTCCGAAGTTCTCCATCACAGCAAACAACGCCTACAAAAAAAACGCAAAAACATTAGAGAAATTTGCCGGGATACTAGAACAGAGTTACCAGATAATTATTTCTTATTTACCACGGGGGGTTAGTAGCAGTTGCCAAGAAAATTCAGAAAGAACATGTGATGCCTCATGGGGAAGGGACAAAAAAAGGACAAACAAGATAGTTGCCACATTATGAAAACTCAATTACCAGATGGAGTAAAAGCAGTTTTGCATGCATAAAAAATTCTTTTAAAAAGGCATAAACCATCACATGAGAAAATGGAAAAAAGGAAATGCGGTTACCAAATTCATAACAGTTAATTGCCAGGTGAGACACAAACAGTTGCCAACTATTTTTTAAAAAAACACAGTTGCCAGATTAGTGAGTCACAATTACCAGTTTGGGTTATAGCAATTGCCACAATGATATATTCCTAGTTACCAAGTGAGTTTGCCACTGGCATGACAAAAAGTGTTAGGGGATTATACCTGATTTTGAACAGTCAGTGAGTAATCTTTCTGCTTCCTGAAAGCCTTTGTTACAATTCTCTTTGCGAACTCATTGGCAAGCAAATGGTCGACCACCAGATAAGGAAAGACAACCCTCTTTTCAACTCTGCAGTTATTCCTTATGTACTCTACAGCAACGTCGCACACTCGTGTTGACAGCTGAGCCCTTGGCTTCATAGAGTCAGCCAACTCAACAGTGTGTATCCAGCTCTGTGGATATTTAACAATGTCCAGCTACAAAAAATATGTAGATAAAGGATTTTATGGTTACAAAACTGAAGCTGTTTTGTGCATAGAAACTTTAAGAAAAAAAAACAAATTATTTGGCAACTAGAGCAAACCAGGAAAACATCCAAAAAAATGAAACCTAAAAAAGAGAAAACGATAGTCAACTCGTGCGTACTTACTTCTTGATATTGGATGCCCTTGAGTTTGTGGTACTCATCATCAGCTTCTTGTATACATCATCTTCATCTTAGATACACTGAAAAACTCATCATAAGGCGATGACTTGAACCGAGATGCTTTCGTTACTCTTGTTCTCCTTGCAAAAGGTTTTGGTGTTACACTCAACACACCCACTTCTTCAGCATCTCCTCCATTGGCAGCGGCAGTTTCGCGCATCCTCTTTATGTCTTCTCTTGCATCATTCTCCATCTTGTCAAGCATCTCACCTACTTCATCGTCGACTGTTTCGATGGTTCCATCCAAGTAGGCCCCAAGTTTCTCCTCTTTCCTAAGCTTGTCCACGGGATCTGTCGGAGGGAAAGAAACAAGGTAAAGAACACAGTAACCCAAAACAACCAACTACAGCGTCGAGGGGGAACCCAAAAGTTGGGAAAGGGAAAAATTACCTTCAAATTGTGCCCAGGCAAGCGGGGGTGCGTTGACTGGGGCTGATATACCACATACAAAGCCATCTCTGTCAGGGCTGCTGTCGACATTCATATCATCATACTCGCTGGAAGATGGTGAGGACTGTGACAACAAATGGAATGATGGGGTGTAAACATGCCCGGACGCGAATCCCTTGGTTTACGCTTCTTCTTTTTCTTCGACCCACTTGCAGCAGAATCAGAAACAACTACCTTTCCTTTTTCCTTGGCCTTGACCGCTGCCGAAAGTTCAGAAACAATTCTTCGTAGCTCGCTGGAGACTACAAACGGTGAGCCATCTGCATTCCGTGCTAAATTTGATCTTGGTAAGGGACCATGCGGACTAGGTGTGCGATATAATGATGCCAACACATTCTCCCTTAATGCACTGCTCACCAAAATTGATTCTGCCCGAACAGTGGGAGAGATAATGATCGCTGTACTAGCACTCTTGCCAGCCTCGCATGCTCTTCCCTCACCTCCCTTGCCTGTAATATCTGCTGTTGGTGACAACAGAATTGCACTGCTGTAGCTTAACCCGGCAATGTCGTTTGCTTTGCCCCCACCAATTGGTGCATCAGCTGAAGCTGGGTTACCTTGTCCTTCTGTCAGTGCCTCCTCAACATTTTCAACCTATTTGCCTGGTCTTGGCCACCATCTATTACGGCATCAGATTTAGCTTGCTTATGCAGAGGGCCTTCAGCATTTACTTGAGGGGATCCCCTCGGGTAAACTCTCTTCACTCTTGTTCCTTTAGGTGTCCTGCTGCTATCCCTGTTTTCATTCACACACAAAAAAAGAAAAAAAGAAAAAGGTGTAAGCAACCAGATGAAAGAATGCCTTCTGAAAATTACCAAGTATCAAGCATCTGATTGCCAGGTATGAAAAAAATCAATTACCAGAACATACATACTTAATTCCGTGAAAAACAAAATAGGAAAAAAATGTAGAACTGCCAAAACTAAAAAATTCTTACCCTGCTGTTCTTGTTAGTCCTGAGGGCGGCGTGCTTGGAGTATCCTTCAGCAATCCCAGTTTGCATGCTACCATGCTTCACCTCTGAATGTATCTGCTCGTCGTGGATGTGTCCTTTGGCTTTCTCTGCAGTTGCTTGACGCCCCTTCAAACCACTTAACCTCATGGCCATGGATGCAGCCTCGCTCCTTATCATGTTGTCGACGTGTTGACTGCTCGTCTGTGACTCAGTAATGACAGTATCGTCGCCGCCAGTAGCAGTTTCAGACAAAGAAGCATCACTATCCATAAGAGGGATCGTCTGCGACCCGGTGTTGTCAGTCGGCATTGTTGCAAATTCCGTATTCTGATGTATCTGCTCAGTCGGAACTGTCCATAAGAGGGATGGTATGATGTTCTCAGCTGATTGAATGCCGCCATCATTGCTTCCTCTGTCCATATCGATCTGATGAACCCCCTCTCCCAAGTTCATATTGCTGGTATCAAAGCTGACTGCATTTTCAGTATGCTTGGTACTGTTGCATTGGGATGGTGATGCCCCTGCAGACTTCTCCCGTGAGTAACGAGCGGAACGGGGTGTAAGCCTAGTTGATGCCCCAATAGACATTTCTCCTGATGCCGGATTGAGACGGGGGCTACGCCTAGGTGAAGCCGGATTGAGACGGGGGCTACGCCTAGGTGATGCCCCAGAAGGCTGTCTTCCTGAGGAACGAGTGATATGGGGGGTACGGCTTGTGTTCTGGATAGAACTGGTTCGTACCGTTTCAGTTCTATCAGTCCTCTCATTCGAAGACTCGGAATCAGAAGACGATTCTTCAGCAAGCGAATCATCTTTCCCCTGCTGTTGACAAGCTCTGGGTGGTGGCCTTGCTCTCGGTACAGACAAAAGGTTGAATGAATCTTCCATACAAGCGCTTGCAGCTGGACCTAGAGCTGTCCACCCTTGCGCAAGCTTGCTCAAGAGACCATTTAGCCCGACCGCGTGATCAAAAAGCAGTGAGCCAATTCTTTTCTTTTCCTGCGAACACAGAAGATGATAACAAAAAAGTAAGAACCAGTTGCCCTAATCGGGGGGGGGGGGGGGGTACCGTCACACACACACCTAGTTGCCACTTAATATCTCCTTAATTACCACCACATGAAAACTTGGTTGCCAGCTTAAAAATACTTAATTACCAACACACCCATACTTGCTTGCCAGCTTATGGATGCACACAGAAAGAGACAAAACAAAAATGAAAAATTGCCTACTCGGGGGGGGGGGTACCGTCACACACACACCTAGTTGCCGCTTAATATCTCCTTAATTACCACCACATGAAAACTTGGTTGCCAGCTTAAAAAACTTAAATGCCTACTCGGGGGTACCGTCACACACACACCTAGTTGCCAGTTAAAAATCTCATTAATTACCACCACATGAAAACTTGGTTGCCAGTTTATAAATATTCACAGAAACAAAAAGGTTTTACCAGTTTTACACACAGGTGGGGGTAACATCATGCAGAACTAGTTGCCAGTTTAAAAAAATGCTTAATTGCCATCACATGCATAGATGGTTGCCAGATTATGTGCACCTACCTCCGCGCTGCAACTATGGTGTGTATTGTGGGTCATCCACTTCTCAAACCCAGCTGGTCCACCAAAAAGCTCTAGCTTCGCAGCGAACTCTTCCTTTAGCTACAGAAAAGAAATTTCGCAGTGTGAACAGATGAAACTCAAAAAAAGTATCACAAAAAAGTTGTGCTCCGCCTCATCCTTACCTGAAGTTTGCCAAATGAATTAGGATCATCGTCCTGTGTGTCCAAAGCAGCTATTGCCTCAACTGCCTGCCTCGTCCATAGATTAATCCCAAACTCTGATTCCCCAAGTCAACTACGTAATCATCGCAATTGAGGGAGGAGATGTATTTTAACTGAAAACATCATCAGAAATCATGATTAGTAAAAAAAGTTGCCCATGCAAAAAATCTTCACAGACATAACTGAGTGTGAATTGCATTACCAAAATGCAAAGCAAGCATGCATTGTTGAACTTCCCACTTGATAAACTCTCATGCATGTAATCGGCAACAAATTTGCATAGATTATACTCTCCAAAACCAGCAACGTTTACCTGAAAAAAAATTGAACACACTTGTCAAATAACTTTGGGGTAAAAATAATGCAGATTAAGAAGAAAACATGTTCACTGGCAAAGAAAAAATGCTCACCAGCATGGGGTAAACTTTGTTGCTAATTCTGGTTCCAGTGGTCGGTGCCAGAAAACCGCAGGTAACATATACCATCCACAACCTCTTGAATTTGTCATCTGCCTCCTTGTACCCAGCTAAAAGCTCGGTAACCCTAGTTAACTTTGGCCTGTTGCCGTCATTTGGGAATAGCTCCTTGACTAACCCATCCCTATGTTATAGTCAACATAGTATGGGACAGTGAGTCTGCCCCTAGGTAAGCCTGTGGTCTCATAGACAACCTGCTCGTTAAGAGGGATGCTTCCACGCCCAGGGATAATAAGAGCCCTATCCTTAGGACAATACAACTTGGTCACCCATGCTAGTAAAGCATTGCTCAGCTGATCACATTTTATATCCAGTAGGGTACCCTGCTTCAGATCATCTCTAATCATGATCTTCTGTTTATCCTCCAAATGAGGATAGAGCTTCACAAGTCCAAATGAAGAAGCCCTATTCCTATTCACGCCAGCTTTCGCCTATGTACACATGGGTGAAAAAACAGACCAAAAAGGAAGGTAAGTAAAAACCTAAAGCAAAAAGCATACAACTGCCAGAAATTAAAGAAGGATATGCTACAAATAACATGGCTACCTACTCAGAAAAAATGGCCACAAAAAAATATGAATACTATTGTTGCCGTATAATACACAAAAATTAGCATTTATAATAGGAAGTTGCCACCCCATGGTTGCTTAGTTACCAGAAAATAACAATTAGGTAAGCATGATGAACTTATCGTCACAAAAACTTATGTAAAAAATTACTAACATAAATTTCCCCCGGTAAAAATGTATGTACTGTTGCCACATAATGTACACTGAATTACCATGTAACAAGGAATGAAAAAAGTGACAGGAAAAACCAAAGGTGTAGGCCAGAAACTAGCGTAAATTAAAACAGTTGCCATCACTTGCGCCTTTCGTTGCCAGACACATTGTGCTTAGTTACCAGAAAAAACCAATTAGGTGGCATGCTGAATTTACATGGTCACATAACTAATGTCAAAAAAATCTTACTGTCAGAAAGTTCACATGGTAAAATTATGGACAACCAAGGTAGACAGGTAACTTATGTATGCATCTTTGCATGATTATGCAGGTTTTGTGCACAAACCTTCTTCACCATTGGACCCATGACTCTTCCATCGCATTCGTCGTTGCTCGGAGCTTTCCTGCGTCTACCCATTATGACACAGCCTTAACTGTTGCTCTGCAGAAAAATCATACCAACCATGAGCACAAACAAAAACACATCCAGGAACTCAGCATCCAGGAACCTATCGCTAGTGCCGAAAAAAACAGAGAAATTCCTCTCTACTTGCCGCATGTACAAGCAAAATTTGCCACGCTGCTTGAACACTGGAGAACCACCGCTAGCTTCACCCCACGACAGCAAACTCACCTCGCTACCGGTAAACCAAAAATCGCCGCCACCCAAAATCCCATAAGCATCACGGCAAGCACATCACCGCTCACAGGAGAAAACCCACACCCCGAGACAAAAATCAAAACCAGAATCTCCAACATAGCGAGCCAGATCCACTCGCGGCGGAGCTCTGCCCGTCCATGGCGAGCGCATGAACCATCTTTCACCACCCCCAAAATCCCTCTACTGACGGAGGCGTGCGTGCGAGAGGAGGAGCCGGAGAAGGAGTACTCACCGCCGAACCCCCCGTTCGACGGACCGCTGGCCAAATCCGGCTACCTCGCAATCCCTCTACTCGCGACGGAGCTCTAGCAGTTAGGAAGCGAAAAAATCGGACGCGCGCATGCGAGAGGAGGAGCCGGAGAAGAAGTACTCACCGCGCCGACCCTCCGTTCGCCGGACCGCCGGCCAAATCCGGCGAGCTCGCAAACCCTAGCCAGAAATCGCCGCTGCCTCCGCCGCGAGAGCAGAGAACGGTAACGCCAGGAGAGAGTGGGGAAAATGGGGGGCGGCGAAGCGATAATGCAGGTGATTTGCACGCATCCCGATATTCAAAAAAACAGAGGCTGACGGGTGGGACCCACTACGCGGTCGAAAGAAAATAAACGGGTCCACCACCCGCGCGCCCGTTAAAACTGGAGACCGGTCGCGCGGTGACGCGCGCGACGTTCGATCGCGCTGCCCACAAATCTTGACGCGCGCCGGACGGGAGCAGTTCCTGGGGCACGTCCCCTAGTTAGATAATCCGTTTAATGTTTGGCCAATTCTCCAAGACCTATGATATTCCTTATTTGTCATTCATTGTGAAACTATTTTGAGTGAGTTGGCTTTTGACCTTTTTTCAGGTCTAGAACTTTTCTTCGAGTAACCAGATTTGGATTTGCGAGCAGTGGCTTTGAGATCGTATAACATGCATCCAAGCTCTGCCTCTCCCATATCCACTTTAGCGACCTCCTTCACAAAATAAGAGATAAGATGGCCGTCATGACCCGCATCGTCTTCCTCATTATCTAGCTAGTTCGGTCGGCTTTTCATGTATAAGATTTTTTGGGAGAAACAGTCCACCGATGAATTTCCATGTGCTTAAATTTACTTATAGAATTATTAGATAATGTCGAGTTACTTTCTAAAACCAAACCAATATTAATAAAATCGCTTTTGCTAGTTCTCGGCTGACGAGAAATAGCTTAGTGTTCGGTCCCTTTTTTGCCGTACAATCCCTTCTACGATGATTAGCGTTGAATTAGTTGTGTATTATGTGTATTCTCCATTGGCTCTGTTTTTCCAGGTTAACACCACCATGTTTTTTTGTAAAATCTCAAAAAAACATGGTGGATCGGTCGTTTTTTTATGGTGGGCTTTCGCAGTTAGGCCTTTTTATCTTTTTTGGGTTTTGTATGGGTCCTTTTTAGGCTAGTACCATTTGTTGTGTTCCTTTCTTTTTACCGTCCTTGGGCTTGCTCAAATCCAGAAAAAAGTACCCGCTTAATCGTGAAGGCCGACAAGTAGACCTTAGTAGCGTGCAATTGCATTCTCTTACCTCAAATCTCCATGTGTTACGCAGAGTCGTCGACGGATTAATAGCGTGTAATTAAAGGTTTTCACACCCCCCTGTTGGGGGCTTGTACGTTGGTTTTTTGTGTGTGTGCAAATTGCACCCGAATTATGCATGCCCAATTGCACAATTCCATGTAATTGCATTTTTTTCACCCCTTGTATTTGCGGTTTCCATGCATAGCTTTTTCTTGTGTGCATTTGCAATTACACATGAAACTTAGTGCAATTACACTTTCATTTTTGTGTGCTTTGTAATTGTCGTGGCCATGCACATGGAACTATCACGCAATTGCACATGCATTTTCATAGCGTGTGATTACAATTTTTTCTTGCATGCATTTGTAATTGCACATGAAATCAGTGTGCAACTGCACATTTACTTTTTTGGCATGTAATTACATTTTTTATCTCGTTCTGTAATTGCATTTGCAATTGTACATGGAACCATTAGGCAATTGCACATGTATTTTTTATAGAGTATAATTACCTTTTTTTTCTTTGAGTGCATTTTTAATTGCACACGAAATCTGCGTGCAATTACATATTCACTTTTTAGCATGTAATTAAGTTTTTCATCTCTTTTTAAAATTATTTTATCCTTACTTTTAAAAAGTCCATGAAACAGCAAGAGTGAAAGTGCATTCGGCCAACAAAAAAAAAACATGATGCTGTCGATCGATCGACCGAGCATTACATTATTAATTCACGGTTAGCCGAGCACGCGATTGCAGGGGTGATGGGCACTAGCCGCTTTCTAATTGGAAGCAATTTGAGAGTGAAAAAGAAATAAACGATTTAGAGGCCATATGCCTTCGTTGAAGTCCAAATTTCTACCGTAGCAGCCTTCCTCCACATTGCTTTATTCATGGAGTCCTCACCGGTGGTGGACGAACCATCAATGGACACTCCATGACGAACGCCGGCGAGTCGCCATTCTGCTCCACGCCGCACTGGAAGTAGCAGCAGCAAAAACACCATTCGGCCACGCACAGTCGGCCTGCGACTCACCTGGAGGCAGGCCCAGATTCCATCCACGTTCAGCTTGCTGCCAGCCCGCAGCTCCTCCTGCCGCGCCTTCAAGGCCGAGCCAAAGCCAGGCGGGCTTGGTGTAGTGCCTAGCGAGACAGGCCAGCCCAGTAGAGCCGAGACAGGGCTGCCGATTTGCCCAGTGAAGGAGCCCATACTGTCCTCTAGCAGCCCAACAGTAGAAAGCCGCTGGCTCCTCTCAAAGCAAGAATTAGTCTGGAAATTTGAAGCCCCAAGAAAAGGTACATTCACCCCGTCATCGATAGACTGTGTGTAGAATAACCGGGAGAAAACCATACAACTTGACCACCCAAGACAGGCAAACAATGTGAATCGTCTAGACTCCTTGCTGACATCTTGTCCGTGTTTCGGACTCGGGCGGCCACTGACGGAGCAGGACAGCGTCGCCTGAGTTTTTGCATCGCCTCATCAGCGGGGGATTTCCTGCTGCACCTCATTGACGGCTCTTGTCGCCAACCACTGTGTCCTCCTCAACGTTGGGTGTAGCTTTGGCCCAGAGCCTGAGTTGGGACGAAGAAGAAACTGTCATCGACGCGTCGAGCCATTGCGCCGCCAAAGAATAGATGAGCTTGCCATGCCCCCGGAGATTAGTGAATTACTCACTCCGTACCAAAATATAAGATGTTTTAGATATTTTGATACTGACTACATACAGATTGAAATGAATAAATCTACACACTAATAAGCGTCTGGATACATCCATATCAAAAAATGCTAAATATCTACTCCCTCCGTTCGGAAAAAGATGTCACAAAAATGAACTATAGATAGACCATTTTTGAGACATACTTTTCCGAACGGAGGGAGTAAAACATATTATATTTTGATATGGAGGGAGTAGAAAATAAACCGACGACGAATTGTATGTATCGTAGCGTAGGTATATGTTGGTCAAAACGATAGCCGGAGAGACACGCACCTATAGAATTCAGAGTATAACAGATAACTTGGCCGTGTGCTTTGAGATTCATAACGTCACATGTCGTTCGATGGAGATGGTCCACGCCGACCAGCTTGTAACCAGGCCCGATCTACTATTTTGGCTGAAATTTGGAAAGACATACTGGCGCATATGGACCGTACATGATTCGCCCATCCTGATAGATCGTCACTTTTACAGTACAACAAGGCATATCCCATAATAAAATAATTAATTGGCAAAAAGTCGCAATCTATCTATATCTCGTATAAATCAAAACCCCACTAATATGCATTAACGGTTTACCTATCTCAATATGCAAGTTATACAAATCATCCATTCTCTTAACCAAATCAATTTTGTTAGGCAACTGAATTTATCATGCCTCTTATACCGTTTTGTTTACACAATATAGTTGTTAAAGGAATTTTCAGTGCAACGCGCGGGATATCTTATAGTTACTAGAAAACGGCCAACCTTCTACACCCGCGCACTGTTATCTCCCAAGTGAGGTTTCTTCTTCCGCAAATAGTCTGTATGTTCCGAAAGTTCATAGGAGAAAAAAAGCGGGGATGGAATGCGAGAGAGCGTCACGGGAGGAGGGTGGAAGTGTCCCCTTTTCGCTTTTCTTATTTCGAAACCGATTTTCAAAATAAAATATCTTTTGAATCGTTTGTCGGAATTACGAACGTTTTTTCACTGTTGCGGTACTCGCGTCGAATTTTTTAAAGCTAAATCTCATCTTGATAGATTTTGGGAAACTTTTTTAACTTCCAAAAATAATATACTTGTATTTCAGATTTCAGTTTACTCATACTTCGAGATTTCAATATACTTTTCTGCTTCACGCGTGAATTTTGAAAGTTTTTCTGTTAGAATACTTTTATACTTTTGATTTTATTGTAGTTGTAGTTTTGTATCTCGGATTTCAATGCATTTATTATCTAGATTTTTCAGTGTATCATGTACTTCAAAAATTGAAGAGCATTTTGGGTTTGTGTACTTTTATATTTCAGGTTTTAATATGCTTATACTTGCCGAAGTGTGACCGCGTTGCACTTTCGGAAGTACCTCCGCGATGCACTTTTGCAAGTACATCCTCGCGCGGATGCTACACGTGTGAAACGTGTCAACACGCGAGCGCCCCACGCTACATCAACTGGCTTCCAAAAGTTCAGACTTTTTCTAGTTATAGGTTTTTTTGGGGACTCTAGTTATAGGTAAGAAAGGGACTTTTTTTTTGAAATGGGTGAGGCCTTAGCCTCTGCATCGATTGATGCACATAACTTTTTATTGCATAGTTTAAAAGTATCTCAGAGTTTACAAATCATTGGTCACATAAGGTTGAGACATGAATCAACCAGCGAAAAAATGACAACATAAGACCACTACACATCACGAACGAAGTCGTCTTGTATGCTGCCAAATAGCCCGGGAGAAGAACTCATGTGCGACCGTCAGGAGCCGGGTAGAACCAGTAACCATAAGATCTATCTGGTCCTGGGGAAGAAGGTACGCCCATAGCTGAATCCAGTGTGCTGTCATATGGATAACCTGCATAATGTGGAAATTCGAATTTCTATTAAAAACAAGATTATTTCAACAATCCAAATAGACCAACAGATTGATGAAACGCCAATACGAATTCTAGGCTTGATCTTTTTGTCAGTACCATTCAACTAACTCCCAAACATATGTGTGATATTAGTTGGTGGTGGTATATTATATGTGCTAAAAACAACACGCCATACGAGTTGTGCAAATGGGCATGAAATGAAAAGATGTTCTATTGTCTCCTCAGACCCACAAAAAGAACATTTTGTACATCCCTGTCATTTTCTTTTAGCTAGGTTATCCTTCGTAAGCAAGGCTTTTTTGTTTAGGAGCCACATAAACAGTATGTCCATTCATCAAGTACTCATACATCGACTTTACGGGAAACCGACCATTAGTAGTTACAGGGCGAGAACTTACTTGTGGCAAGATGGTTAGGTGGGTGGTTATACCCCAAGCCCACCAGATTTCAAATCTCAGGTTTGACGCTAATATTTCTCATTTAAGGTGGAATATTCTTCAGTGGGAGGCGACGTTCCCGTCGACAGCGAGGCGCCCGAGGTGACTTCGTCAATCTCAAGACTCGACCCACCGACTCAGTCTCTCGGAGGTTCTCATAGGGGTAGGGTGTGTCTGCGTGCGTTCATAGGGGTGAGTGTGCGCGTGTATATGAGCGCTTGCGTTATACTGTGTTTCGCAAAAAAAAGTTACAGGGCTCCGTCCGATTCACGACCAAGACAAATTATGCGTCGAACAAACAAAAGTGCCCTTACCTCTCTTGAAGAGAGAGCATCCATCACTCTTTTTTTTTTAACAACCGAATCTGGATTAATATTCAACAAAGTCCGGATACATCCAGAGACAGTCCAGCTGTCCCCCTTTTACAGAAAACACCCCAAGGAAAAAAGAAATTACGCACGCCTCCCTGGGATCCTCTGCATCGCCATTTCCGCCGCCGACCTTGACCTCACCGTCGCCGCATCTCCAGAAGACGAAGAGGAACAAGGGAGCTGCTGTAACACTTGCACAAGCCTTTAGGGAACTGAATCCCGTTGGATTCGCCGCATCAGACACTTGCCGAACATAGCAAGATTTTGGCAACGAGGATGGATCATCGGCGGGGGGCTCGCCCCGACTTGCACAAGATGTCGAGCCGGCTTCACCGTCACAGATGAACCACACAGCTCGCAAGAACATCAAGAAAGAGGGACAGGAAAAAAACTACTTCACCGATGCAGAGAAGAAGCAGCAGCTTCTCTTCCTCACTTCACCACCACGGCCAGCCAGGGGAAGATTCCACCACCACCTCCCTCGATCCGCGAAGCAGGCAATACGGCCTGCGATTTTATTGAATCGGCTTCGTCCTTCTCCATCCCCGCAAGAAATCCACCGCAGATCTGACCTGCAGAAAGGAGAAGAACAAGCTCCCGCGTCGCTGCGGGTCACGGGAAACCAGCCGAGAAGAGAGAGAGACGCCATACCGGCGAACACAAGCATAGAGCTTAAGCAAAACCTAGATCTACTATTTACAATTTATTTCTTTTGAACTTAGAAACTTCAAATTCCAGTTTATGGGCCCCTGTGCGGGCGGCACGTTCAGCACCACAGTGGGCTCGGGCCTGCTGAAGAAGAAGGTAATAGGCCCTATAAAAGTATCTCCACCGGCATCATCAAAAGAATCAATTGGGGGCGCCGGACATGAAAAACGTCCACGGCGACACCTCGAGTATCTGGCTCGACCCGACTTCTGTTCGGCACCCCAAGCTTCAAATTTGGGCGGCCTCGAGGCTACCGGATAACGCCCGGACAATGTCTCTGACAGGCATTGCCCGTGCTATCGCCGCCGCCCCTTGTCGTCGCCATCCGAGTCCCGCCGCTCCCCGCCGCCATATGTTGTCGTTCTGTGCCGCCAAAGATCATTCTGCCGGCTCCACCAATTTCTCCCTCTCGCCCGCCCGCAAGGTGTTCGGTTATTTGCTAACAAATCGTTTCTTTGTCGCTGATTTATTGCATAATTTCATTGTTCATTGATTGTTGTTCAATAGGCTATGGATAGCGATGATTAAATTATATTTCACCAAATGATGGAAGAGAATGCCAACCTTGACGATAGTGATGAAGATAATCAGCTGGTTCTCGTCGTTCTTTTGGCTGTGCAGGCGGAGCTAGATGCCACTCCCAAACGCGGAGGGTCGAGGATTTGGTGTCCTCCAAACCCAAATTTCTATTGTCAAGTATCATTCTTTATCTTGGTTGCTACAACAGATATGGAAGATCATGAATGCTTATATTATAATGCACCACATAATTGTCAAGCGTGAACATGGTGCTAACCTGGTGTTCAATGAGACGTATGAGTATCAGCCCCCGTTGTGGAGCCACACTCGCGCGTGTCTCTGATTTCCTCGCCATCTCAACAAATTCGTGATGAAACAACTCATGATAAATTGTGCATAATGATCTATTCGGGCAGGTGTGCGCGTGCCGAGCACAGTAGTATGTTATTTTCTGAAACTTGTCCAATTTCAATTATAATTATTGTAATAACTATATTATTTTCTATTTTTAAATTATTATTGGACGATGCAATTATTTTTCTATGTTTACATAGAAATATGAGTATATTGAGAAAAATTGATAAGATCGACCGTTTGGGGTACCGCTGTGAGTACCACCCTGAAATATGCAAGACATATGTACGACACCCCTCAGCACAATTTGAAGGGTGTCGGACAAAATTCCGGGATTCTAGTGAAAATTCTCTAAGAGCTTCTCCACTGGCGCTCTTGGGCGGGCCGACACGAAATTGCCCCCCACCAGGCCACCAAGTGGCGGCAAAGTTGCCGGACGGACCCAATAGAGCGTCCGGCAACCCGCTTCATGCCTCGTCTGTAGGGAGGCAACCGGGGGCACCAGCATCCTCTGCAACGCGCGCCACATCGGATTCTGACGCGCCAAACTGGCAAGTCTGCGACTCAGCATCCCGGTAGAGTTATTGTGAATTTGTGATCGTTATGCCTGTTTTAATGATGCACTGGTTCCCCTGCCGGGCACAGACGAAGCGAAGTGTCGAGCGCACTGGCTTTCCAGGCGGTGGCTTACACACGTCGTCGGCGTTACTATGTGGCAGATGAGCTGGCGCTCGCGTTAATGCAGCGCCAACTACCTCCGCACCTCTGACGGCCTTTAAACGGTGTGCGACGCGCCTATCCTCTCCCCACACACTCAAATCTCCTCTCCCACCATGCCGGGCCGCCGCAAGATCACGGGAATACCGATGGGCGACGAGGAGATGGGTCGCCGCGCTGTACTGGCCGCGGACCATGTGGCTCGCCGCGAAAGCTGCCTGACCTAGGAGCAACGCCACGTGCGTCTAGAGCAGCGCCGCCTCCTACACGAGGAGCGGCAGATGGGCGATGCATTGCACCTCGAGGTGCTGCGCGAGGAGCAGGCTATCCTCGGGCGCCGTCCCGAGTAGACCGACTCGTCTGAGCGCCGCCACCTCCGGGATACCCATGACCGTCGTATGCGTCCGGTGAGGGCAGCTCCTCCCACGCGCCTCCAACTGTGATGACGGCCGAGGAGGCGCACAACCTCCGCCACAAATTCCCGGTGTTGGCCGGCCATCGGCTACCGGACGGGTGGCTGATTAACATCGTCAACGTGTCGGTGGCTTCGCGACTCAACGGGCAGACGCGCCTCAACTACATCATGCGGGAGTGGAGGGACATGTCGTGGGCGCAGCGGGTCGAACCTTACTACTCCATCTCGGTACCGTACTGGCACGCCGCAGTGTACCAGGAGTACGAGGTGCGCCACGACAGCTTCTTCCTCCCTGCCGGCATGTCGTCCTTACCTAGGAAGTGGTTCGCATCCGACGACCAGCTGGCCGGCTTTGACAGCGACGACGAACTTCCCTTACCACCAGTACTGGCACCGGTGCCGACACACGAACAGGAACCTGCCCTAGCACCAGCACCGACACTGGAGGAGACGGCGCAGGATGAGGACAGCGACGCCGACTGGCCAGAGCCGGATTGTGAGGGAATGAAGGCGGCCATCGAGACTTTTCTCCGCTGCCGGTAGATCAAACCCTACCACACTCCGGCAAGGGTGGAGATGCATGCAAGTTCCTTGAGAGCTATGTAGGTTTCTCAAAACCGCTACCGCCAATAGCAGATGACACTTCCGACGATGGGGACTAGGGTTTAGTTTGAATTTCATTTAATTTTGTTAAATATCGTTTGTGAAATTCCGTTTAAATTTGTTAAATATACTTCGAATTTCAATCAAATATCGCCGATTCATCTATATCCAAGATTTATTTATTTTTCAGAAAAAATCTATTGGAGCGGCCGGTGGGAGCCGCTCTCAGTAGGGCGGCAACCTATACCGACCCTCTCGGTATCACTTGTCTGTCACACTTTATCGGACAATCTTGTAAGGGCCCGGTGGAGATGACTTTGGAGTTTCCGCGGTGGAGATGCTCTACATCGACAGCATCTCTTTTTCATCTTCGTTTGCAAGTACAGATATTCAAACCCAGCGGGAGTAGAGTAGTACTCCGTACATGTGTGCTGCAAGGCTGCTAATTCACATGCATGCACTGTACCTAGTCTAGCTACAGAAATGTGCCAGGAAGGTGTGATTTGTACTCCATTCTATAGATAAACCACAGTCCTGTACGACCAAATTACTAAACTAGTGCAATTTGCATGTACCCGGCCGGTGGGATCCTGATTACCTATCCCGTTGCTGGGATCCGTCGAATATTTTGGCGTGGAGGATTTTGTCAGAGCTGGCTGGCCAGGTCTGGATCCACGACGAGATTCCTGGTTTATTATGCACGCTCATACTGATGGACAGCGGCGAGTCCAGGAAAGAAATAGAGAGTGGGCTCAAAATTTACAATGAGTAAATCAAACGCAGGTTTTGAAGAAAAATAATCATTGTCTCAGGTCATCAATCAGGTCCAAAGCGTACAGTGTGTGCACTGACACACCAACACATCCAGTACTGAAGAAATAGCAAAAATAGCAAAAAAAAAAAAGACAAAATAAATGGTATCTGCCAATGCATCTTCCTACTGATGGCTAGTGTAGAAAGCCTCCAAGGTTCACATTCGCAGCCATCTGTTCATATTAGTACAATTAAACAATTAGTAATAGAGAGATAGCAAAATAATACAGTATGAGGATTAGAAAAATAACACTATACCAATGCTACCGATTGCCGAACGCTGACGATTCCGATGCAGCGATGCGCCCAGGCGGTGAGGCGGGCACTCCTCTATCCAGCAACGTGCACAGCGAATTTCGGCCGGCCGGCCACCGGCGCGCTCCTCAGCCCCCGCCCAAACTTCTCGCCGTACGCCAGCGCTGCCGCTAGGGTTTGGCGGCTGGGCGCGTCCGCCGTCCGCGCGTCGCCTTCTGCTGGTGCGGCACTCCGCCGGATACCCAACCCCTCCTTCGCGGAATCACGGCGTCGGTGACTCCTTGGTCGCCGCCTCGCCGGTCGTGGCCGCCTCTGTCCGGCTCACTGGTGGCTGCTGCTCTGCGTGCGTGAGTGGGGATTGTTTCGGGTGGAAGAGGTGTGATGCGCTGCCTGTGCGATGCCAGGCTGCTGTACGACGCGAGTTGGGCTGGAACCTGGAAATAACTCAGCAAATGGGCCTCCTCGTATAAGATTACTAGTAGTAAAAAATAAATTTGCTTTTTTGGAGGGCAGGCTGAAGCCTGTTTAAGCCTCCCTATTGGCCTCACCTTTGCTGATGGATGATGAAATCCACGGTTTTGGGAACCCGGTTTTCCGGTTTCCTTGGAGTGCTGCTCTACATGCCTCTCCAACTTTCCAGTCCAAGTCCACAAAAATAACCCTTTTGGCAAACTTCAACGAAAAATAACTCTTTTTCAAAAGTATCTCAAAATCTAACCCCTTTTAGTAGCGCCCAACAGCGGGGAGCTACATTCTACGCCATAGCGTCGTGGTCCGAGGCGCTACACCAGTGCCAGCGTGGCTCGGTGGGGCCTAGCTGCCTGAAGGATAGCGCCCTGTGGCATGGAGCTACACACCAGAGCATAGCGCCCTGTGTCATGGAGCTATTCTTTTAGGATTGTGGCACCTGAGAGACAGAGAGCATGCAGGCAACGAATACTCAAAATTTCACCAAGTCAATGTATAGCGCCTCAATGTGGGGCGCTATGCTTCAGACGGTAGCTCCTCGTGGTGTGGCGCTATACCCATCAGAACTGATAAGTGACCCGTGGCCCTGGGCACAGTTAAACTAGTGGTGTGTACAATAAGTTGTTCTACTCATAGAGGAGATCTAGTGGTCAAAGCACTCTAATGATGATGAGGGTTCCCTCTCACATCATCTAAATTCCGAAGCTGCTGATTACCTGTGCACGTTGCACTAATATTAGGGAGCAACGATGCAGTTTTCTCGCTAGTTTACTTGCCTGAATCTTGCACTGAACTAGTGTTCATTACTTAACTGTGCACTTATCAGTTCTAAGGGGTATAGCGCCACACCACGAGGAGCTAGCGTCCAACGCATAGCGCCCCACACTGAGGCGCTATACATTTAACTTTGGCGAAATTTCGAGTATTCGTTGCCCGCATGATCCTACAAGAATAGCTCCATGCCACAGGGAGCTATGCTCTGGTGTGTAGCTCCACGCCACATGGCGCTATCCTTCAGGCAACTGGGCCCACGGAGCCATGCTGGCACTGTTGTAGCGCCTCAGCCCATGGTGCTATGGCGTAGATTGTAGCGCCCCGCCGTTGGGCGCTACTAAAAAGGGTTAGATTTTGAAATACTTTTGAAAAAGGGTTATTTTTCGTTGAAGTTTGCCAAAAGGGTTATTTTTGTGGATTTTTCCTCTCTCTCTACCCCCCCCCCCCCTCTACAGATTTTTGTACTGCTACATGGACTGATGAATCTTCTCTTCTCTAGGGATGGCAATGGGTACCCATTAACCGCATACCTTGCGAGTAAAAACCCTATTAGGGTAAGGGTTTGGGGAAAACATATACCCATGGGTATGTAAATGGGGAAATCTCGTACCCATCGGGCAGAGAGGGTACGAGTATGGGTTCGTATAACCCATACCCGCGTACCCATGTACCCTTCAAACTATGTGATAAGTGGGTCTCCCAACAATAACCTGATTTACCTACTAATTTGTTGTTGCTGTTTATAAGTATATGTGTTGCTGTTTACAATGTTTTGTTGAGAATGTAATACTATTCATAAGTATGTGTTGCGGTTTTAAATGTGCTGCTGGTTAAAGTTATACGATTATATGATGTTGGTCACGACTATTTTCTACTCAATCTGTTGTGTTGTAAACGTGGGTATTTTTACCCGCGGGTACCCATTTACCCTGTCGGGTGAAGGGTATGGGAAAAAGTTGTACCCGCGTAAGGGTATGGGTATGGGTTACGGACAAGGTTGAGGGCGACGGGTAAGGGTATGGGGTGGCTCCACCCTTACCCATACCCTGCGGGTGTCATCCCTACTCTTCTCAGGCTAATCTACTTCACACCACAATGTCATATATATATGTATGGTGGACTTCTATTGCAGATATTATTTAAACAACGTAGTAAGTCGTCTTTGATTACATCCAAACAATATTTATAGAGTTCTGCTAGAAACCCATATTTGATTACATCCAAACAATATTGATAGAATTCTACCGGAAACCCATCTAGTTTTGACGATTTATTATGTTCCGTTTGAAATATTGCTTTCTTTACTTCATCCTCCGTAAATGGAGCTATAATGTTCACATTGTCCTCACTTGAAACTTGACGATATCACCACTCTGGGATTCATAAATGATGATCCATGGATGTGTTATTAACACCTAACCAAAATTTCTCCGGATCTCCATTTGGATGCAATCCAATGCCAACAGTAATCTAGGCCTCCCACAAGGCTATCCAGAATATGTGTCGGGAAGTTTGCTTTACCCGTTTCAACAATTCCAACAAAATCTAGTTTATGTTCACTCACACAATCATCGATGTTTTAATGTTTGGCCAATTCTCCAAGACCTATGATATTCCTTATTTGTCATTCATTGTGAAACTATTTTGAGTGAGTTGGCTTTTAACCTTTTTTCAGGTCTAGAACTTTTCTTTGAGTAACCAGATTTGGATTTGCGAGCAGTGGCTTTGAGATCGTATAACATGCATCCAAGCTCTGCCTCTCCCATATCCACTTTAGTGACCTCCTTCACAAAATAAGAGATAAGATGGCCGTCATGACCCGCATCGTCTTCCTCATTATCTAGCTAGTTCGGTCGGCTTTTCATGTACTCCGGAGGGAGTATAAGATTTTTTGGGAGAAACAGTCCACCGATGAATTTCCATGTGCTTAAATTTACTTATAGAATTATTAGATAATGTCGAGTTACTTTCTAAAACCAAACCAATATTAATAAAATCGCTTTTGCTAGTTCTCGGCTGACCGAGAAATAGCTTAGTGCTCGGTCCCTTTTTTTTGCCGTACAATCCCTTCTACGATGATTAGCGTTGAATTAGTTGTGTATTATGTGTATTGTCCATTGGCTCTGTTTTTTTTTACGGCCATTGGCTCTGTTTTTCCAGGTTAACATGGTGGATCGGTCGTTTTTTTATGGTGGGCTTTTGCAGTTAGGCCTTTTTTTTAATCTTTTTTTGGGTTTTGTTTGGGTCCTTTTTAGGCTAGTACCATTTGTTGTGTTTCTTTCTTTTTACTGTCCTTGGGCTTGCTCAAATCCGGAGAAAGTACCCGCTTGATCGTGAAGGCCGACGAGCAGACCTTAGTAGCGTGCAATTGCATTCTCTTACCTCTCCATGTGTTACGCAGAGCCGTCGATGGATTAATAGCGTGTAATTAAAGGTTTTCACACCCCCCCCCCCCTATTGGGGGCTTGTACGTTTTTTTTTGTGTGGGTGCAAATTGCACCCGAATTATGCATGCCCAATTGTACAATTCCATGTAATTGCATTTTTTTCACCCCTTGTATTTGCGGTTTCAATGCATAGCTTTTTCTTGTGTGCATTTGCAATTACACATGAAACTTAGTGCAATTACACTTTCATTTTTGCGTGCTTTGTAATTGTCTTGGCCATGCACATGGAACTATCGCGCAATTGCACTTTCATAGCGTGTGATTGCGATTTTTTCTAGCAATTGCACATGAAATCAGTGTGCAACTGCACATTTACTTTTTTTAGCATGTAATTACATTTTTATCTCGTTCTGTAATTGCATTTGCAATTGTACATGGAACCATTAGGCAATTGCACATGTATTTTTTATAGCGTATAATTACCTTTTTTTTCTTTGCGTGCATTTGTAATTGCACACGAAATCTGTGTGCAATTGCATATTCACTTTTTAGCGTGTAATTAAGTTTTTCATCTCTTTTTATAATTATTTTATCCTTACTTTTAAAAAGTCCCATGAAACAGCAAGAGTGAAAGTGCATTCGGCCAACAACAAAAAAAGAAACATGATGCTGTCGATCGACCGACGGACCGAGCATTACATTATTAATTCACGGTTAGCCGAGCACGCCATTGCAGGAGTGATGGGCACTAGCCGCTTCCTAATTGGAAGCAATTTGAGAGTGAAAAAGAAATAAACGATTTAGAGGCCATATTGCCTTCGTTGAAGTCCAAATTTCTACCGTAGCAGCCTTCCTCCACACTGCTTTATTCATGGAGTCCTCACCGGTGGTGGACGAACCATCAATGGACACTCCATGACGAACGCCGGCGGGTCGCCATTCTGCTCCACGCCGCACTGGAAGTAGCAGCAGCAAAAAACACCATTCGGCCACGCACAGTCGGCCTGCGACTCACGTGGAGGCAAGCCCAGATTCCATCCACGTTCAGCTTGCTGCCAGCCCGCAGCTCCTCCTGCCGCGCCTTCGAGGCCGAGCCAAAGCCAGGCGGGCTTGCTGGAGTGCCCAGCGAGACAGGCCAGCCCAGTAGAGCCGAGACAGGGCTGCCGATTTGCCCAGTGAAGGAGCCCATACTGTCCTCTAGCAGCCCAACAGTAGAAAGCCGCTGGCTCCTCTCAAAGCAAGAATTAGTCTGGAAATTTGAAGCCCCAAGAAAAGGCACCCCGTCATCGATAGACTGTGTGTAGAATAACCGGGAGAAAACCATACAACTTGACCACCCAAGACAGGCAAACAATGTGAATCGTCTAGACTCCTTGCTGACATCTTGTCCGTGTTTCGGACTCGGGCGGCCACTGACGGAGCAGGACAGCGTCGCCTGAGTTTTTGCATCGCCTCATCAGCGGGGGATTTCCTGCTGCACCTCATTGACGGCTCTTGTCGCCAACCACTGTGTCCTCCTCAACGTTGGGTGTAGCTTTGGCCCAGAGCCTGAGTTGGGACGAACAAGAAACTGCCATGGACGCGTCGAGCCATTGCGCCGCCAAAGAATAGATGAGCTTGCCATGCCCCGGAGATTAGTGAATTACTCACTCCGTACCAAAATATAAGATGTTTTAGATATTTTGATACTGACTACATACAGATTGAAATGAATAAATCTACACACTAATAAGCGTCTGGATACATCCATATCAAAAAATGCTAAATATCTACTCCCTCCGTTCGGAAAAAGATGTCACAAAAATAAACTATAGATAGACCATTTTTGTGACATACTTTTCCGAACGGAGGGAGTAAAACATATTATATTTTGATATGGAGGGAGTAGAAAATAAACCGACGACGAATTGTATGTATCGTAGCGTAGGTATATGTTGGTCAAAACGATAGCCGGAGAGACACGCACCTATAGAATTCAGACTATAACAGATAACTTGGCCGTGTGCTTTGAGATTCATAACGTCACATGTCGTTCGATGGAGATGGTCCACGCCGACCAGCTTGTAACCAGGCCCGATCTACTATTTTGGCTGAAATTTGGAAAGACATACTGGCGCATATGGACCGTACATGATTCGCCCATCCTGATAGATCGTCACTTTTACAGTACAACAAGGCATATCCCATAATAAAATAATTAATTGGCAAAAAGTCGCAATCTATCTATATCTCGTATAAATCAAAACCCCACTAATATGCATTAACGGTTTACCTATCTCAATATGCAAGTTATACAAATCATCCATTCTCTTAACCAAATCAATTTTGTTAGGCAACTGAATTTATCATGCCTCTTATACCGTTTTGTTTACACAATATAGTTGTTAAAGGAATTTTCAGTGCAACGCGCGGGATATCTTATAGTTACTAGAAAACGGCCAACCTTCTACACCCGCGCACTGTTATCTCCCCAAGTGAGGTTTCTTCTTCCGCAAATAGTCTGTATGTTCCGAAAGTTCATAGGAGAAAAAAAGCGGGGATGGAATGCGAGAGAGCGTCACGGGAGGAGGGTGGAAGTGTCCCCTTTTCGCTTTTCTTATTTTGAAACCGATTTTCAAAATAAAATATCTTTTGAATCGTTTGTGGGAATTACGAACGTTTTTCACTGTTGCGGTACTCGCGTCGAATTTTTTAAAGCTAAATCTCATCTTGATAGATTTTGGTAAACTTTTTTAACTTCCAAAAATAATATACTTGTATTTCGGATTTCAGTTTACTCATACTTCGAGATTTCAGTATACTTTTCTGCTTCACGCGTGAATTTTGAAAGTTTTTCTGTTAGAATACTTTTATACTTTTGATTTTATTGTAGTTGTAGTTTTGTATCTCGGATTTCAATGCATTTATTATCTAGATTTTTCAGTGTATCATGTACTTCAAAAATTGAAGAGCATTTTGGGTTTGTGTACTTTTATATTTCAGGTTTTAATATGCTTATACTTGCCGAAGTGTGACCGCGTTGCACTTTCGGAAGTACCTCCGCGATGCACTTTTGCAAGTACATCCTCGCGCGGATGCTACACGGGTGAAACGTGTCAACACGCGAGCGCCCCACGCTACATCAACTGGCTTCCAAAAGTTCAGACTTTTTCTAGTTATAGGTTTTTTTGGGGACTCTAGTTATAGGTAAGAAAGGGACTTTTTTTTTGAAATGGGGTGAGGCCTTAGCCTCTGCATCGATTGATGCACACAACTTTTTATTGCATAGTTTAAAAGTATCTCAGAGTTTACAAATCATTGGTCACATAAGGTTGAGACATGAATCAACCAGCGAAAAAACGACAACATAAGACCACTACACATCACGAACGAAGTCGTCTTGTATGCTGCCAAATAGCCCGGGAGAAGAACTCATGTGCGACCGTCAGGAGCCGGGTAGAACCAGTAACCATAAGATCTATCTGGTCCTGGGGAAGAAGGTACGCCCATAGCTGAATCCAGTGTGCTGTCATATGGATAACCTGCATAATGTGGAAATTCGAATTTCTATTAAAAACAAGATTATTTTAACAATCCAAATAGACCAACAGATTGATGAAACGCCAATACGAATTCTAGGCTTGATCTTTTTGTCAGTACCATTCAACTAACTCCCAAACATATGTGTGATATTAGTTGGTGATGGTATATTATATGTGCTAAAAACAACACGCCATACGAGTTGTGCAAATGGGCATGAAATGAAAAGATGTTCTATTGTCTCCTCAGACCCACAAAAAGAACATTTTGTACATCCCTGTCATTTTCTTTTAGCTAGGTTATCCTTCGTAAGCAAGGCTTTTTTGTTTAGGAGCCACATAAAAATCTTTATTTTCAGCGGAATTTTCAGTTTCCACAAATATTTGTGTAAATAAACAGTATGTCCATTCATCAAGTACTCATACATCGACTTTACGGGAAACCGACCATTAGTAGTTACAGGGCGAGAACTTACTTGTGGCAAGATGGTTAGGTGGGTGGTTATACCCCAAGCCCACCAGAGTTCAAATCTCAGGTTTGACAATAATATTTCTCATTTAAGGTGGAATATTCTTCAGTGGGAGCCGACGTTCCCGTCGACAGCGAGGCGCCCGAGGTGACTTCGTCAATCTCAAGACTCGACCCACCGACTCAGTCTCTCGGAGGTGCTCATAGGGGTAGGGTGTGTCTGCGTGCGTTCATATGGGTGAGTGTGCGCGTGTATATGAGCGCTTGCGCTTATACTGTGTTTCGCAAAAAAAGTTACAGGGCTCCGTCCCGATTCACGACCAAGACAAATTATGCGTCGAACAAACAAAAGTGCCCTTACCTCTCTTGAAGAGAGAGCATCCATCACTCTTTTTTTTTTAACAACCGAATCTGGATTAATATTCAACAAAGTCCGGATACATCCAGAGACAGTCCAGCTGTCCCCCTTTTACAGAAAACACCCCAAGGAAAAAAGAAATTACGCACGCCTCCCTGGGATCCTCTGCATCGCCATTTCCGCCGCCGACCTTGACCTCACCGTCGCCGCATCTCCAGAAGACGAAGAGGAACAAGGGAGCTGCTGTAACACTTGCACAAGCCTTTAGGGAACTGAATCCCGTTGGATTCGCCGCATCAGACACTTGCCGAACATAGCAAGATTTTGGCAACGAGGATGGATCATCGGCGGGGGGCTCGCCCCGACTTGCACAAGATGTCGAGCCGGCTTCACCGTCACAGATGAACCACACAGCTCGCAAGAACATCAAGAAAGAGGAACAGGAAAAAAACTACTTCACCGATGCAGAGAAGAAGCAGCAGCTTCTCTTCCTCACTTCACCACCACGGCCAGCCAGGGGAAGATTCCACCACCACCTCCCTCGATCCGCGAAGCAGGCAATACGGCCTGCGATTTTATTGAATTGGCTTCGTCCTTCTCCATCCCTGCAAGAAATCCACCGCAGATCCGACCTGCAGAAAGGAGAAGAACAAGCTCCCGCGTCGCTGCGGGTCACGGGAAACCAGCCGAGAAGGGAGAGAGACGCCATACCGGCGAACACAAGCATAGAGCTTAAGCAAAACCTAGATCTACTATTTACAACCCGCGCGTCGCATCCTCGTCCACGCCGGCCGGCAGCGCCGCCGGAGGGGAGAGGGGAACGAGCCAGGGAAGGAAACTGGATACGGGAGTCGACTCTCAAGAGAGCGGGGGAGGGGAAGAAAGAAAGAGAGTTCCTCTAGGGTCGTTAGAAAGATTTGGTTTTGGTGTAGCATCCATCACTCTCACACAGGATTACCATTCCCACAAGAAGATGCCGCTGTCTACATGAATGGCCTGCGGGACGGATCACGAACGGGGCGCCAAAGTTCCCGGACCCAAACAGTGACATGAACGGGACAGCAGCGCACCGATTCCATCTCCAGGGGTAAAGACGAACCGAAAATAGAGTACCAGCCAATGAGCGCCCAGCACGCGAGATGCCTCGGCCGCTAGGCGGAGAGCGCGCCAGGTGCCATCGGGATCGGGTAGCTAGGGTGGTCTCGCCTTCTCGCTCGCACGTCGGACCCAAGGCCCCCACTGCCCATGAGACGCGGATCTCCATCCATCGCCATATGCACAGGGTTCCTTTGCGTTCTTGCGCCAACGAATTTACGCTATATATCGATCCACACACACGCTGCATCACACATTCGATGCTTTGCGTCTATAAAAGCCTTTGGGTGACTGTGTGCAGAATAACGAGTAGCAAGTGAAGTGAAGACGTGAGTAGAACAAAAACCCTCGGTAGAGACAGGCGCGAGTACAGCAAAGGGGGCAGAGAGAGCGGTGCCCAATTACCATCTGGGCGTTCGTTCTAATGGGCGACATGGACCTCAGCAGCTTCGATTTCTCCTGGGAGACGCCTAGCTTCTTCGAGGCCGCCGAGGTGCTCGAGCTCGGCGTCGTCGACAGGTGAGCCCGCAGGCAGCATGAACATATATAGTTCACATCCAACTGAGCCGCCCTCTGCTTCTTGATCTTGGTCGCCGGCCTTCTCTGTGATTGTTCCTTCTTTCCTGCCTACTCATCGTTGGACTAAGCCTGGTCGGTTCCTGCAGCATGTACCTGCCGCCGGCCGAGGACTCGCCGTCCGGTCTGTACTCCCCCTGCTACGACGACTCCAGCTCGCCGGACGGCGCCAACTCCTGGGCGACGGCCACCAAGTGGGCGACCCGGGCGAGCAAGAACATAATCATGGAGAGGGACCGCCGCAGGAGGCTCAACGAGAAGCTCTACTCCCTACGCGGCGTCGTCCCCAACATCACAAGGGTGAGTGACCCTGCCTGCGCCTGCGATTGATCCATCGACATTTCACCTGTACTATCAATTTACAGATCACTAGATTAGTACGAGAAGTGAAATTGTGTGTTCAGTACATTTCAACTGGGTTCGTGCGTTATATAGATGGACAAGGCGTCCATCATCCAGGACGCCATCGCCTACATCGAGGAGCTGCAGGAGCAGGAGCGGCAGATCCTCGCCGAGGTATCCGACCTCGAATCCGCCACCTGCACCGCCGTGGTCAAGGCGGAGAACGTCGTCTCGCCCGGCAGCCAGGCCGAGGAAGACGCCGCCGGTTTCCCGCCACGGAAGAAGATGAGGAGGACATCCTCAGCCTCCTCCATCAACGACGCCTTCTCTTCCCCTGCCACTCGTCCTGTCCAAATCCTCGAGGTAATTATTGACGACCTACTGGCACTGTATACTGTTCTTGTTACTGAGTGCTGACTCAGCCAATGTAGCTGCATAACACTTTGACTTGTCGGGACAATGGCTGTCTTGCATAATTTTTGTTGCCAATTACAAAACGGAAATCACAGGTCGGGTAAAGTTATGCAAACAAATGTCGGGTAAAGTTAGTACTCTACCTCTGTTCTACAATGTAGCGTTTAGCTTGCTAAAAAATTAAAATGCTGACATTTTTTTAACAGAGGGGTAGAATATAAGTGCACATGCATAATTCTGTGTACATACATAGGATAAAGTTGATATATTTCCTCCATTCCAATATATGTGGCGCCCTTATTTTTCATGTTTTACCTTTTATCATTATAAACCTTTGTTTGAATACGAATTCAATGGTATAAATTACGTGATATAATTTTTGTTGCCAATTACAAAACGGAAATCACAAGTCGGGTAAAGTTAGTATTATCTCCTTTTCACAATGTAACTCTTTTTAGAAAACTAAATGATACAAGTTGATATATTCCCTCCATTGCAATATATTGGTGTCCTTATCTTTCATGTTCTACCTTCTATCAATAATTTAACCAATAATATATGTATCACATGTTATAAATTATAACATTAAAAACTTTGTTTGAATACAAAGTCAATGGTATAAACTACGTGATATATAGTCTCGTTGGTCAAATTAATGGTCAAAGTTAGACCTCGTAAAAATGTGTGGGTCACCTAAATGGGAATGGATGGAGTATGCCAATGCTAACTTTTTTCTATGTAAAAAACAGCACTAAAAAAGTCGATTACAAATATACAACAACTAAACATAATTAGTTAGATACATGACGCTACCCTAATCAATATTAATATATATATACAACCTACCTTACTCAAAACAATATCTTTTTTTTAGAAGTTAAAGTCCGTAGAGTTTTATCAAGCTGATAGAAAAAAAAACATTAACACCTACTCGCTAGATACATCTTGAAAATATGTTTTCGTATTATAACAGAGTTTTTGTTAATTTTTTTCAAAAAACCTGATCAACCTTTACATTGTATGACTTAAAAATATATATGCCTTCTTTTGAGAGGCAAATTAGTATATTGTAGTATCCATATTAGAAGCGGTATTAAGAAAACACTTTGTTATTTTTTATAAGGTAGCAATATCATATGCTGAATTAACACATAACTATATGTTGCGGGAAAAACCTCACTAAGGCCCAGTTCTTTTGGCAGCTTAAAAACAAAGCCACTCTTTCCTAACTTATCTTATAAACCACCCATGTTATTATTTCAGGATTCTAAATTAGTCATGGGATAACTAATTTAGAAGTCCCAAGTAATAAGTTGCATGGTTATGAGGGAAGTTGGGGAGTGCGCGGCTTACTTTTTAAGAAACGGAAAGAACTGGCCCTAACAATAGGAAGGTGTGGACCAAACACATGGTAGTTAGGAGTCGAGGACATAGGTATTTTTCCACTTGTTCAAAAAAAAGAAGGTATTTGTCCAAGTTGCTATAGCAGCCCGATTATCATCGAGCAACAATTTTTGGCCTTTGGTTTTAGAAGCAGGCTTGTTGGGAGAAGTGTCAAAATGAATAGTACTCCACATTACTTTGACATTTTTGTTTTAAAAACATTATATAATACCGACTTTAGATCTACAAGAATATCAAAACAACAAAAATCTGCAGCACAACTAGAGTGTGCCAAAAGAGGATAGACATTCGATTAACTGTTTCTAACTTCTAAGTAGTCCCTACCATCCAAAATAGGTTGTGTTCGAAGTCAAACTTTGTGAACTTTGACCAAGTATGTAGAGAAATGATGAACATTTACAATACCATATGCATATAATATGTTTGGTCAAACTTTCTAAAGTTTGACCCTATAAAAAACAACCTAATTTGGTCAGGAGGGAGTATTCTATTTCGTGTCAAACATTTATGAGACAACAGTCTTTTGTGTGTGTGGTAGACAACAGGTTAATGGTCAAACGTTACTCCTACATGACAACTTTAAGAAGAGAAACCATAAATAACCAAGCAACTGAATAATGGATCGCAGCTTCAGTGACTTTGCGTGGGTGACTTTGTTTCACTGACATGTGGCCCCTCACACGCTGGGCCCCACTGGTCAGTGAAACAAAGTCACCCACGCAAAGTCACTGAAGCTGCGTCGGTAGGGGCCACATGTCAGTGAAACAAAGTCACCCACGCAAAGTCACTGAAGCTGCGTCCCTGAATAACGGGCCCGATATATTAGATGGAGATTTATTATATATGGTTTGTGCAGCTGGAAGTGACGGAGGTGATCGGTGAGAAGCTGGCTGTGGTGAGCGTGAGGCACGGCAAGATGAGAGGCGCCATGGTGACGGTGTGCAGGGCACTGGAGTCGCTCAGCCTGAAGATCATCACGGCAAGCGTCACCACCGTGGCCAGCAGCATCGTCCACACCATATTCATCGAGGTAACCATCAACGATTTGTTGCCTTTCCCCGTCCATTAATTCATCCAATTCTTCTGATTTTATGAAACAAAAAGGATTTGCTTGTGCCTCTCTTGATCGGTTGCTGCTGAATTCTGCGGGTGACGTCAGATTTGATGACGCCACGTAATGACGTCACACGAGAGATGGCACGGTTTAGATAGAGAAAGGACTACTTTGGCTTTCTCCACGAGCTTGGTAGATACAGAAGTTGTCTCTTACTACTACTGATACGGAAAGCTTGGAGGTCGCCGTCTTTCTTTTGTTCTTTTGCAACCCATTCTATATCTGTCCATTCTGCCGTTTAGCTTTGTTGGATGAATGGCGACGAACATACACCTAATAGAAATACATCGAGTTCCTAGGCACGAGTATACGAGTGTACTTCTGAATAAACATAATTTTATGGGAACTAAACGTATGTATTGGTATACCTATAATTTTACAAGTTTTTTGTGACCAATATTAGTATCATCCACTTATGTTCATTAATAAATCTAGTTCCATTTTCCAGACGGATGGAATAGATGATGCTCGGATGATCAAAGAGATGGTACATGCTTCAATCGGGCAACTCGACGTGAGAAGAAGTCCGCTGAAGTCGACGAGCTACTGATGAAGATTAAATATGTGTTGCAAAGGATACACTGATGGGCATCCCATCAACATATGTCTATCATGTTCATTGCACGAGAAGTCTGGGCTGGTCCACTTTAGTACTACAGTCTTTTCAATAACCCTGGCGATTAACCACATTGCCCAATAAATAGACGGGTCCCTAAACTTCATCGCTGGTCCTGATGCAAGCATGTATATACGAATTTTGGTAATCATATGAAAAAGAGGGTTATGGTGAATATATGAGCAATTTATCATATGATTTGATCCATTAAAATAATAAACAATTCATGATTATAATCATGAATATTAAACTAATCATATGAACTAACTGACATGGCGAAAACAACAGATCTAAAGTAATACTCGCCCAATTCCTATTCATAAGGCGACCACACTTAACGATATTTAAGTTTGACCAAGAATTAGTATAAATAAGTAAGGATTGTTTGATAAATATTTTATATCATTAGAAAGTAATTTTCAGTACTAATGTAATGATATAATTTTTCCATAAATTAATCAGTATATATTATTGCTCAATTTTGTACAAATTAATCGATATAGTATTGCTCACGATTGTTTGAGATATCTATACTTCTTATAAAGCAAAACCCCACAAACATGCATTAATTATTTTCTATCTCAACATGTAAACTATCCACATCATCCATTCTTTTGGCCAATCAATTATCCATGTCATACCCCACAAATATTTATTAATTATACCTTATTGTACATAAATCTATCCACGTCAACTATTTTTTTAGCCATACATCCACGCCACCATTATTTGTCGTCAAATACACAACAATTTCACGTCAATTAAATATAACCTCTAGACTATAGTGTGATTTTTGCATATTTCGGGAAATAAATTCATATTCCATGTGTCTTATACATTTTCATTTAACCATAAAATTTCCGCAGCAACACACGGGGTATTTTTCTAGTAATACAATACATTCAAGGTCAGTGCAAAAATACATTTAAAGAGAGCACCAATCTTTACTATTAAATGAGAGTTGGTGATGGTGGCAAGTCGTTGTTCCAACATACTCAAGACTCATCATCTGGAGCATCTTGACCGTCCAATCATCGTCGCCGGCCGAAACACCTCCTTTGTGGCGCTTGTTAGAAATAGTCTTGTATTCCGGGTAGACTGGTAGAGTTGACAGGTTGTCGACTCAGGAGTGTCCACGACAACAAGTGATGCTCAAGGTAGACAACAAGTAGCCAATCGCGCTCGCCAAGAACCCCGTCTTCCACGAGCGTTCGAAACACATCGAGTTGAATTACCACTTCATTCGAGACTACGTGGGGGCGAAAATGATTGAGATGGAGTCCGTGCCCACCAAACACCAACTCACGACACTGACCAAGCAACTTGGACAAGTCCGCTTCACAGAGCTGCTAAAGCATCGGAACGGTGGAGGTGTCGCGGAACTCAAGCCTAGAGTGATTGTTAGAAATAGGCTTGTATTTCAGGTCGACACGGGAGAGTTGACAGGTTGCTGACTCGGGTAGTGTCCCGAGTTGAGTCGGCAGTAGATGGACCTGAGTGTCGTCAAGTCGGCACTCCGGGGCGGTGTGTCAGCACCAGTACAGTTCGTACAGAGTAGGTAGTTAGCACATGTTAGACGTCACCTACAGTGGTTCCGAGCTTGTGACATCATCCACAGTGTACTTGAGTTATTACATTCCCAACAGTGGCGGGTTGTCAGTGATGTATAGGACCCGTCACATCAAATCGAAATTGATGCTTAGTTGAGTTTGTAACCAGCTCCAGCCCCTATTTAAAGAGAGGAATAGAGAAGAGAAAAATCGAGACAAATCATTTGGCACACCCTCCCTTCCTGCTCCTCCCTAGCAGTCTCTCTAAACCTTTCAGGACAACAGCTCTATCGTGCCTCGTGGTTCTTCTGGCTCGTGTCTACCCACCCGGCCTTGCACCGCAAGATCGTGCGTCCGCTCTTGCCACGCCCATGGCCCGACATTGTTGCTGGAAGAGCGTTCACCTTCGAAGAGTTGGGTCGTCTGTCTACCTCAACACGGAGCTCTCGGAGCCCTTCACCTTGGAAGAGCGGGGGCTGTAAGCCGACTAACCAAGTTCGCGCAGCAAGAGTGCAAGACTGGTTACAGGTTCGTCGCGTTCAAAGTTGGGCCAAGGATATGTTATGCCTCGTCAAGTACCTGGCCACCTTCAGATGAGATCATCACACAAGCATGCTCCTCCAGGCTCCAGCAGAAAATGTCCTCACGCTCTTCATGAAGTATCGAATATGGATGGAGCATTGTTTTACCACTCCTATCAGGCCAGGTAGATGTATAATGCAAAGCATAGGCATATATATTTGCATTGGTATATTTGTCAGATTATGAAATGGTTAGTGACAGAATTGACCATGTTGTCAAGGAAAACTAGGATGAATGCAGTGGTCAGTTCATGTAAGGATGGTGCAAAAGATATAATCATTTTCACGAATCTAAAATAAAAGTAATGTGAACTATATGTATATCGAGTGTATACAATGTGAATCTAAAATGAAAGTATTAGATGTTCCCAAGATGAGAAATGCCAATTCGTTTAAAGTGCAACCTGTTTGCTGCAAAAATTGAAGTACCTCTTCATATGATTTTGATTTAGTTTTTGGACTTTTTATAAAATGCGAGCACCAATTTTTAATCAAAAAACATAAAGAAAGGGTGTGATAAGTCAGGGACCGTAGTTGTGGACTTTCTTTTCGCCACTTCTTCTCACGCTACAATGCTCTCCTGGTCCGCCGCTGCGCCGACGACAGTGCCCATAACTTGGCCGCGTGAAATCGAAGCGGCTGTCATCGCCGACAAAGTCCAACCTGGTCTGACAACGCGCGTGAGGAAAAGATGAGGTCTCCGTGCCACAAGGCCTTACTTTTTTTGCGTCTCTTCAGGCATGAGAATCGACGACAACGGTCAATGGACTTAGGGGAGTGACAATGGTGACAAGTATATTTATCTAAGAATAGTATCAAGGCAACATACAGAGTAAAGAGACGACGTGTTAGAAAATGACCAAATCCTGAGAAATGGATTAAAATGCTCCTATTTTGAATCCGATGCAACGTGGGGGCACTTTGCTAGTTATAGGTAAAAAGAACAAAAAAAAGTTATTGTAGTCAGAATGGGCTGCCCCTATACCTGGCCATGGGTAGCCCGGCCCGATCGGCCCGACACAACCCGGCCCGGAAATGTCGGGCCGGGCCGGGCCGGGCTTACACATCGGGCCGGGCTCGGGCCTGAATTTCGGGCCCGATACACAGGTCAGGCCGGGCTCGGGCTTAACGAAAACAGGAAATCAGCTGAGGTCGGGCCGGGCCGATCGGGCCTGGTCGGGCTTTGTCGGGCTCGGGCCGGGCTCGGGCCCGATTTCTGCAGCCCGATGGTCGGGCCGGGCCGGGCTCGGGCCTAGGGTTTTCTGCATCGGGCTTTTTTAGGCCCGGCCCGAGCCCGGCCCGGCCCGACAGATGCCCAGGTATAGCTGCCCCCAAGTCAAATGTGCTTGGGATATAGTCGGCTGCAGCTCGCGCGCCAACAACACACCCTAGGGTGGCTCATATCAAATGTGCTACCGAGACGTGCTTGGGATATCTGTCTCCACTAATTCAGTATGTTAAATTATTCTCAAGGGTTTAAAGCATATAAAATTATAGTCAACAGATTAAATTAGTCTCTATATGGGTAAAATATATTAGTTTCAGCCCAGCTCAGTTGGTTAGCAAAGTGGATGTACACCAGCTACTCAGGTTCAAGTCTTCACGGATGCAGATTTGGCTTCTTATTATCTTAACAGAAAAAATCATTGTAGGGGCTTCCTTTACCACATTCCTTTCAAAAAAATAAGCATGCTTACTTTGTTAAAATCAGACTTGCTAGATCATTTTGACCACAAAAAAAGAAGTAAAGAATAATGCCATTGGTTCAATTTATATTATAAAGTTCTTATAAATAACCGCACTTAACCATGCACTAGAAATTGTTGTTCAGATATTTGTTAGATTGTATCCTTTGCAGATCTTTACTAGAAATACGTACAAATTATATGGATTATGAATTGAAGAAACAATTAGTTTTATAACAAAGTTTTGCTATAAGATACACTTTACTATCTTTCACTCATATTCGGTACAAACAAAAAATGTAATATTCTAATATGCTTATAATAATATTTAGTAAAAATAATCATGTCGCTAAATTATGCCAACAAATAGAAAATTATATTTTTTAATAGTGTAACATGCTACAAATAAGATTTAGATGATAAGTATAAAAGTTTAGTAAAAAAATGTTATTATTATTGGCCCCTGGCCTAAAATTCCACTGGATCGGCCCTGTTCTCAGCGAAGCAAGAGCCCTTGTTGCACCCTGCGGGAAGAGAGGGGACCAGTGGAGCAACTGCAGGTCGGGACCGAGGGGGCGCGTAGATATTGTGGAGGACGAGATTTTTGTGGATCTCCTCCTCGGAGACTGGAAAGAGGGAGTACTAGTCCATGATCTAGCCTTATCGGCTCTTCGTTCCCGTAGTCACGAAGAGAACTTGTGCATATGCCCTAGCAGCTTCCCCATACTCACTCCTTGCCAAAATGTAGCGCACATGAGATTTCTTAAAGTCAAACCGTGTGAATATCAACATATAGAATACCAAATTAATAAGATTGGATTCAACTTTCATATGGTATACACTTTGTTTTACATGAATAGATAATTTTTTAATAAAAATGGTTAAACTTTATACTGTTTGGTTTAAAAAAAATCATATGCACTATATTATGCTAAGAATGGAGTACTCTGGGTTTGTTAATTTTACAAAATAAAAATTATTTGATAGCATCAACCGTATATGTGCAAGATTATTTCTGATCAAAATAACAAAAATCTTGCGGCATAACTGGAATGTGCCAAAAGAGGACATACATGTATTCGGTTGACTGTTTTTCAGTATCCTATTTTGTGTCAAACATTTCTTAGACAACAGGTTAAATGTCAAATGTTGCTCCTATGTGACAACTTTATGAAGAGAAAGTTAGAAACCACAATAAACATGCAACTGAAAAACGTTGCTCCTAAGTATTCTAGTACTCCCTCCGATCGGAAATGGTTGACACAGATTTATCTAAGTAAAGATGTATTCTGAAACGGATTTATCTCAGTACAGATGTCAACCATTTTTGATCGGATGGAGTATGTTATGTAGATGGAGACTTGTCACGGTTTGTGCAGCTGGAAGTGACGGAGGTCGGTGAGAAGCTGGCTGTGGCGAGCGTGAGGCACATCAAGATGAGGGGGCGGCATGGTGACGCTGTGCAGCCGTGCACGGCGCTGGAAACGCTCGGTCTGAAGATCATAACAGGCTCACATCCTATTCTTCGAGGATTAACAGCAAGCGTCAGCACCGTGGCCAGCAGCATCGTCCACACCATATTCTTCGAGGTAACCATCAACAATTTGTGGCCTTTCTCAGTCCATTTAATTTATCTCGCTCTCCTGATTTCATGAACGAAAATGACTTTTTGCTCAAGTCTCTTTCGCTCGGTTGCTGTTGAATTATGAGGGTGACGTCACATTTGATGACCTCACGTGAATGACGTCACACGAGAGAAAGGCGTACTTTGGCTTTTTTAAAGAACTTGGTAGATACAGAAGTGTCTTTTACTACTTCTGTATGAAAGGATTATCAGGATGCATACTTGATACGGAATGCTTAGAGGTTGCCTTTTTCTCTCGTTGATCTTTTGCAACCCGTCCGGCCAATATGCGTCCGTTCTGCTTTTTGGCTTTGTTAGACGACTAGCTGGCGAACCTACACGTAATAGAAATCAATCGATGTTCTATAGGTACTAGTATACCAAAGTACTTTTGAGATTTGACTACGCATAATTGTATGGGACTAAATGTAGCATTGGTATACACATAATTTCATAAGTTTTTTTCCCAATAAATATTAGTATCAATTTATTTTCTTCTATAAAACTCTAGTTTCATTTTCAGACGGATGGGAGAGATGATACTCAGACAGTCAGGGAGACGGCACAACGGCCAGCTCAATGTGAGAGGAAGCCCGCTGAACTCTACGAGTTACTGAAGAAGATTTTATATGCGTTGCGAAGGACGCATCGATGGGTTTCCCAATCACATATGTTCCATCATGTTTCATTGCAGGAGAAGCCTATGTTAGTCCACTTTAGTGCTACCGTCCTTTTTAGTAAGACGACAACACTTGTGATTAATCGTATCGCGCAATAACTGTATGGTCCCTGAACTTGATCGATGGCCCTGATGCAAGCATGTATATACAAAGTTTGGCAATCATATGACAGGAGCATAGGAGGGTTATACATTGTCTGATTACGAGCAACAATTACTGGTTGGAACTGTCGTGTCAATATCTTGTATGCTACTTTTATGGTTACGGTGATATCTTGTTGGTTTCTGATTTTCTGTCTTTCAGAAAAGAGGCAATGCTATGAATAGGCATCAACTGAGACATAAAGGTTGTAGGTTGTATATCCATTCATAGAAAATAGCACGGCTGCCCGCGCAACTGCGCAGACAACATATGTAGATTTTATAATATTATTGTTATCAAAAGAATATTAAAAATATGTACATCAACAGATTAATGAATACGACATTAAATTGGATAGTATAGTGACACATTATTTTGTATATATTTCCCAATTTTATTTTCTTTTTTGGTGGAAATTTTCTTTCCGTGGATGAAGAACACATACATTGTCTTTGTCTTTGTATTAAAAAAGAAGCAAAACACAGTGAAAAAAGCAGAAACAGAAAAGAAAAAAAGGTAGCAAACACAAAAGATAAAAACATAATAAGGGAAAAATGTGAAAAAAATATGGAAAAGAGGAATCCGGAGGAAAACCGAAGAAAATAGTCAATAGTAAAAAAAAAACCAAAACAAAATCGGCCACGTCTTACTCACTTATCGTTCGACAGGAAAAAACAATACCGGTGAAAGAAACGGCCAAGGCCCATGGCAGCGAAGAGTGTACGCGGCGCCCTCCTAGTGCACACGGCGATTCCTAGTTCACGACCAGGTGGTCAACTAGCCAGTCGCTGCAACCCCCCCCCCCCCCCCCCGCCCGCCTTATGGGCCGGCCCAGTAGGTGCACCTGCTTCTGTTTTTTGTTTTTTTGCTGTTTCTTTTTTTCTTTCTCCTTTTTTGTTTTTCCCGTTTCTTTTTTGTTTTTCCTTTTTGGCTCTTTCTGTTTATTTCTTTTTTTCATTTTTATTAGATATTATTTTCATTTTTTTGAATTCTTATTTTTTGAAAATGTTTAAATTTTAAAAATGTTCAGATTTGAAAATTGTTCATATATGAAAACCATTCAAAAATAATTTAAGTTCATAGAATGTTTTCAGTCCACTTTTAGAAAAAAACATTCAAACATAATTTTCGTTCATAAACTTTTTCTGTTCACTTTTTGAAATCATTTAAAAAAGATTTTGTCCACCTGTCTTTTCTGTTCGCTTTTAAAAATCGTTCAAAAATAGTTTCTGTTCACCGCTATTTTCTAGTCAGTTTTAAAAATCGTTCAAAAATATTTTTCGTTCACCGGTCTTTTCTGATCAATTTTAAAATTGTTCAAAAGTCATTTCCGTTCATAGACTTTTTTCTGTTCACTTTTCAAAAAATCGTTCAAAAATAATTTCCGTCCACAGACTTTTTTCTGTTCACTTTTTAAAATCGTTCAAAAAAGATTTCGTTCACCGGCCTTTTCTGTTCAGTTTTAAAATCGGTCAAAAATAGTTTCCGTTCACAGCTATTTTCTGCTCATTTTTAAAAATCGTTCAAAAATAGTTTTCATTCACCGGCCTTTTCTGTTCACTTTTATAATCGTTCAAAAATAGTTTTCGTTCACCGCCATTTTCTGTTAACTTTTAAAATCGTTCAAAAATAATTTCCGTTCATAGATTTTTCATGTTCACTTTTTAAAAAATCGTTCAAAAATAATTTTCGTTCGTAGACTTTTTCTGTTCACCTTTTGAAATCGTTTAAAAATAGTTTCCGTTCACCATCATTTTCTGTTCATTTTTTAAAATCGTATAAATTTTTTTTTCGTTCACCGGCCTTTTTTGTTCATTTTTAAAATCGTTCGAAAATAGTTTCCGTTCACTGCCATTCTCTGTTCATTTTTAAAATCGTTCAAACATAGTTTTCGTTCACCGCCATTTTCAATTTTTTTTGGTTGTTTCTTTCTTCTTTTCCATTTTCTTTTTAGGTAGTATTTTAAATTTTTGTCTAAATTTTCATTTTTCCAAAAAAATGTTCAAATTTAAAAAATCATTCAAAATAATTTCCGTTCATAGAGTTTTTTATGTTCGCTTTTTAAAAATTGTTCAAAAATAATTTCATAAACTTTTTCTGTTTACTTTTTTGAATTGTTCAAAAATCGATTTCGTCCAGAGGCCTTTTCACTTCGCTTTTAAAATTGTTCGAGAAAAGTTTCAAACATCTCGTATACGACCGTCGAAACGAAAAAATTACAACATGAAAGTTGTGCGAAACGTGGATACTAACCTATTCGTCAAATGATATTTCAAACGGTCAACTGAGTAGGATGAATTCGATAAAATTTGGCTAAAAAGGTTTCGAACATCTATTCAAAATTGAGAAGTTACAGTCGACGAAACTCGAAACTGAGTATAGGAATGAAACCTACTCGTGGACGCGCACAATTTTCGTGTACATATTTTTAAAATTAGTTCGAACGTACACGTCACATATAATTTCTTAGGTGTAACCTTGCAATGATGCAGCGGTCGATCTTTAATAGGTGGACATGACGGGTCTGTACTTGTGTGCTTTGCGTCAGCTAAACCCAGTTCGATCGGCAGGTCCGTTTGTCCCAAGCACCCTACTGGCTACTTCTTTGAACCATATGCTGTACAGTAGGCAGGCATGCACTGCGTTCATACTTCAATATTTTCCAACAAATTTTGAACGTTAAACTCTCAAATACACCACGCAAGAGGAAGCAGGAACAAAAAGAAACAGGAACTATAAGGAAACGTGACAAAAACGAACCAGCAAACCCAATGTGGGCCGGCCCAATATCCGCGCTGGAGGGTGTGCGTAGGGAATCTTCCTCCGCACAGGTCGTAGACTAGGGTCTCCCACCGCACACCACCGGCGGCAATTAGGATTTTCGACCGAACGGGCCATTTGTTGCTAATACTTGGGCCGGTGAGAGTAAATATAGCCGATCGGAGAGCAGGATTACCGAGACGGCCTGTACGCAATTGTCTAAATAAAAAAAGACGGCCTCTACAACAAGGTTTTCCAGCAAAAACGAAATAAAACTTCCATCGAGTGTGCATAGACAACTGTTTTGATCCAACGCCATGCACGATGGACCGTGGTGCCATGCGTAGCGTAGAGCACAGTTTTTTTTTTGAGATGCCTCTGAATTGGTACAGCTGTAGTATCTGAACTTAACACACCAACTCATACCACACACACGCACTCAACACCACACACACCCTAGTGTGCAAGCTAAGACCTACAGATCTATACAAACCCCACGTGTTTTGTGACTCCTATCGTTGTGGTTTGAACGCGTGCTGAGAGAGGCCAGCAAAGAATATTACACCGTTCCTATTGAACAGTGCAGCTAAAGTGCTCTAAGAACAGTGTCTGCTATAGTGCGAGCACTGTTCCTAGTGAACAGTGCCCGCGGGTGAGTCACCCGGAAATTCGCTCCAAAGGGACTTGAACCCGAGCGGGGGAGGTAGGCCACCGCCGCTTCTCGCCACTGAGCTCAGTCCTCGCGTAGAGCAGAGTTGCTGATGCTGTGTTTCCACTTTTCACTAAACAAGAATAAGTGGAGGACATATATACTAGCATTCTCTTGTGGTAAACCGGATAAAAGTAAGCCATTTCGTTGCAGTGATGCGTATCGGTGACTCCTGGTGTATATACAACTCAAGACAACGAAGAGAGTGAAACCAAACATTTCGTCAAGCTCGAGCCAAAGTGTGAATAAGTGGAGGACATAGTAGCAGATTAAGCTAGCCATGGGGACGTCCAGTCCTTGTCCTCTACGTTGGACGACACACATGCAGAGCGGTGAACCCGAGGAGTTAGCAGGAGAGAGAGACGAGTCATCGGAATGTCCCTTTAGCTCCCTCTTTGTCGTCGGTCCCTCGCTCTCATCCCTGAGCCTACAGCACAGCTTCAATTCTCCTCGGAGCTCGAGCACAAACGGACGCCGGCCATGACCAGCCGCAGCAAACTGAGGCCAGGCGGCCGTTGCTAGTGGGGCGCGAAGCGACGCATGCCTTCCAAACCTACAGCGCGCATGGCGGGTAGATAGAGATGTTCGCGGATTGAGTGGCGAAGGAATGTCGGAAGATGACAAGGTCATGGAGCCCAATGTCGGTCGCTACCTCTGCACAACGTGCTTAAGAGGGTTCCAGCCGCCTGAAAGTTACTACCAAACATCTTACTAATATTAGGCACAGCTTACTTTGTTCCTAAATTCTTAACCGTTCATTAACATTTTCGTGTAGCTAGAGTGGCTGGCATCCGCCATCATGGCTGTGGCTGGTCTTCACCGGGACTGTAGAACACAGTAGGAGTGATCGAATTCCTGAAGCAATATGCATGGATCAACTTTCCCGCGGGAGACGATCCAGATATTCTTCATCGTGTCGGCAATCTTTGATTGAAAAAAGGTCACATAAAGTAACTTTACACGGTAACAGTACCATGCACTACACTATACTGCTAGGAGCTCGATCGGCGGCACGCGAACAGGCCACTTCCTCTGAGCTTTTGCTTGCATGCACCCCATACATTTTACAGGACACCTTTCATCTTTTGGCTACTGTGCGCATGCATGCAGGAGGAGTTTTTCAACCTTTTTACCCACTGAAATGCAGCCAGTATATATTTTACCGCTACTACAGCCCAGCAGGCATACAGGGAGCACGGGCCAGAGCTAAAGCCTAAATCCATGTTCATCCGACGAAGACTCGTCTGCTGCATATAGGTGCCGTCCATGCTTCAGACGTCCCTAATTGATCGACAGGGATTCAGGACTAGCTGCTGGCTACTAGCAACTTGCCTCAGGAATGGTTCATGTTTCACGATGCAGCACGGGCTAAGAAACAATCTGGTGCTGATCTGTCAAGAATTTGCAAGCATGATCAAGGATGAAAAGCCTAATACCAAGGCCATCAGTCTGCTAGCTGCTGGTCCTCTCCCTCCCAACCCAGCCTGCAGTCCCTAACCGATCAGTGGGCAGCCTGCAGTTTTGTCAAGAGTTTGCAACCAGCAGCAGGGACAAACATACATGCCTCGTTCTTGGCGAGAATGCCGCAGCAGCAGCTGAAAGCCTGAGAGCGAGCGTCCATCGTCTCGTCCACATGTGAAGCGTCTTGCTTATATCTGCATGGCGTTTCCTTCTCATTCCGAGATGCCCGTTCTGCCCCCTTTCTGCATGGATCACTCGTCGCTCTCAAGCACCACAGTTGCAGTGCTAGCATCGTCATGGCATTTTCGTCTCATATGCAATATCGATCTACCAATACATGCGTGGCGTCTTCAGAAGGGCTGTGGCTGTGGGGCAAAACATTTCTTCAGCCAGAAGATGTAGATGAACAGGACAATAGAACTTATGTGAATTGATTGGTGTGTGGTGTTACGGTTTCCCGGTTGCACATTGTTTCTGATACGAACGGCTCCAAAACGTCGGTATTAAATCTAAATCTAAACTGAGCTGACCTCATCTTCAAAATGATATTTTCTGCAGTTGTGGTCGGCCATCTCCAAGGCCTAGGATCAAGCCGGCCTGCTGGGGATTGCAAGCCGTTGGTTTAGATCTGTTCGGATTAAAACCGAGTCAAAACAGAAAATCAAGGGATAAAGGGAGGGGCAAATAACCAACGTTCGCCCCTCACCTGTACGTTACCCAAGCGCCCTGATCGGGTGTGCTGCTAACCAACTCCTGCTTTTTGGCTCCCTGTGACAGGGACACGACAGCTTATCTCTACTAGTTAGTTCTAAGCCCAGCCGCTCACCATATCACCAAAAGGATCTGCACCGATCGCAGCTGCGCACAAGCAACGGGAAGGCTGGAACCTCGCCGTGCCATGCCAGGGCAGTGCCGGTGGAGACCTGAAGGCCACCGTGTGATCAAGAGATCTACATCGACATCTGCAACGACTACTTCATCTACAACGATACTGAACCTCGCATGCACCGAGCAGGCGACGATGGCTACGAATGGTTGACTTCCTTTGCTCCATATGTCCAGATAATGTCGAACATTTGACAGGAAGCAACATCCCTCGTTGGAAGAATTCTATGGAACTCTGCTTGGCTTTCAATGATTTTGACTATGCCTTGCGGGAGGACAAACCTGTTGCGTCCATTGTTGGTGCCACAGGGTATGATGAAGATAAGAAAGTCTATGACTCAAAGATGGAAAAATAGGAGAAGACTAATCACATTGCAATGCTTATGATGAAGCCGTCGATATCTCCATATATTATTGGGGCACTCCCCAAGAAGGATAATTCTAAGAAGTTTATGGCAGCCTTGGAGGAGCAATTTAAGGGCTCCAAAAAGGTTTATGCCCAGGAGCTTATCCAGAAGCTCCTTGGAAAGGACAACAATGATGGAGATGGTGAATGCTAAATACAAGTTACATGCTTTAAAATGTGATCTTAGTGATAACCTCCTTGTCATTATGATCTTGGAGTCCTCCCTTCAGAGTTTGACCAATTTAAGATAGACTACAATTCTCTCAAAGAAAAATGGTCACTCAGCGACATATCCCCACAAATCGTTGAGGAAGAAGAGAGGATGAAGAGGCAAGGCAAGGATCAGGCTTTTCATGTGGATCCTCCAAGAGAAAACATGATGATCCAAGTTCTTCTAAGCCACGGAACAAGCCTTTCAAGAAGGATGCGCCAAAGTCGTTTAAAGGGAAGGAGAAGGAGACTGGTCAGTCTTCCGACAACAAGTGTCTCTTCTGTGAAAAAGAAGGGCATTATAAGAAGGAATGTCCAGAGTTCCTGAAATGGCTTTTGAAGAAAGGTACAAATGAAATTACTTTTGTTGATGAACTATTCTATGTTAATTTCTCTAGTTCCACTTGGTGGATTGATTCAGGTGCAACTGCTCATGTTGCTAATTCCATGCAGGGATTAAGTATGATCCAAACCATAAGATAGGGGGTAAGAAGACTTAAAGTCGCGGATAGAGTAGAAGTGGATGTCGAAGATATAGGGTCACTCACATTGGAGCCCCACACCGGCTTCCGTCTTCATTTGAATAATGTTCTTTATGTACCCACTTTAAGTAGGAATTTGATTTCAGTTTATTGCCTAGATGATGATATGTTTGAGTGTAAGTTTGGCAACAAACAATGTGAGTTGAAGTTTTGTAATAAGAATGTTGGCCTCGGTGTCAGACGAGGCAAACTATATATGTTATCAATGAAAGATTCAGTTCAACATGTGACTGATTTTTCTAATATTGAGAAGAAATGGAAGGGTACTAGTACTTCTTCAAAAGCACCGTCGTTTGGGCACATATTGAGAAGGGTACTAGTACTTGTCGTGTCTCGATCGACGGACACCAGGAGTAAAGGATACCCCCTTTTAAGGTTCGGCACGGAGCGCGAAGGAGGCTGAGAATCACCTCACCCGGGTGATGCACGTCGAGTTCTTCGTTGGGACGTTCAAGCAATCAACACAGAGACGCACAGAGTTTTACCCAGGTTAGGCCGTCCGGAGGTTAAAAGGCCTACTCCAGCATGTATGGATTGAGGTGTTCATCATGGAGTTGTTTACATGGGTGGTTTTGGGTGTGTACCGACAAGTGGGTGGCTAGAGTAGACGAAGAGCAGATCCTGCACTGAGGAGATCACCTCTCTCTCCACCCTCTCAGTCCTAGGCTAGTCTTGCTTGTGTTCAGCCCTTGTTGTTCTTTCTTCCTTGCCTCGGTGCCTTGGTCCTCCTTTTATACGCTAAGGGGATACCACATGGTCACGCGAGGAGCGTGGGGGGTTTTAGGCGGGAAAACCCCCGGTGGTCTTTTGGAGGCGACGTGGCCTCCTCTTGTCCAAGTCTTCTCCACGGTTAGTGAGGACGTCCGCCTTTGGGGAAAGCGGGGTGGACTGGGCCTGACAACCCCACCGACCACGCCCATTGCGACGTCACTAGAGGCGCGTCCTTCGTCTTGGCGCCCAAGTCTTCTACGAGCTTCCAGCACGTGTTGGCATGCTTATCTTCTACGTCGTACGAGGGGAACCCGAGAGCGAGCCTGGCCTCCTTTCGGGCACTCAGGCTCTCGGGTGCTCTACCTAGTTCTTCGGGTTGCAGGTGACCTCGGAAGGGCAGCCAATCTTGACTTCCTGCCTTATCCATCTTCTTGGTGGACCTGTAGGTGGTCGACCTACTTTGGCCAAACTAGGGGAACCCCATGTTCCACTGTTGCGACAGAAGCCCCCGGGCATAGTCCCAGCGGGTAACTTCTTCTGATGCCGGGGCTATGACCAAAACATTGGTCAAAGTGAGTCCCTAGCGTCTTGTCTTGATTGATCTGGTTGTCGTGGCCAAGCCCAGGAGAAGTCAATGTGAGCCCCCAGGTCTTCTTGTCTTGGCGAACGTTGCAATCCGCGCGGGCCACCAACGTTTATCTTGAATCCAATGGGCAGGAGCGCTCAAAGCAGAATGTCTCCTCGATCCCCGCGTTAGTCGGAGTAATGGGGCTGCGACGTGACGCGTGGGATGCCTTATAAGCCACGACTTGGTGGCACTGTAGCCGTGACTCTCCCAAATCTCCGAAATCCCCCAACTTGCCGCTCCCTCAGCTCCATCTTCTCTGCTTCACCGTGCGCCACCTTCCTTTCTTTCACCGCCGCAAAGATAGATCTGCCTTTCTGCTCGACTCCGATGGCTAGGAGGAAGCTTTCTGCCCAGAAAAACCCGCTGGAGCTTCGCTTATCAGGAGGCAAGTGCCTCCCAGATCCGCAAGGGCACTGAGGAGATCGGAGCACAACGCCGCACAAGCAGAGGTTCGTCGAGAGTTAGCCATGTTTCCGAGCTTCTATGTCGATGACCAGAAGATGCGAAGAGCCAAGCACCTTGGGGTGATGGGTTCTGATGCTAGGCCTGAAACTCCAGGCCGAGAGGCGTCGGACATTTTGCCGCCATCGGAGACCAGGAAGGCCAAGGAGATCCTGATTATTGACAGCTTCATGAAGATGGGGCTGGTCCCCCCCCCCCATTTTCCGAGTTCTTCGTGGAGATCTTGCGCGCATACGGGCTGAAGCTTCTACACTTGACTCCCAATGCCATTCTGGACTTGGCGGTCTTTGCCTACGCATGTGAGGCGTTCGTCGGGGTGAGGCCGTCCGTGGCCTTGTTTCGCCATTTCTTCTACCCTCGCATCGGAAAGGAGGGCCGGATGGGAGGCGGCGTCACCTTTTGCTTCCGCCAGAACGTCAAGAAGGACTACCCCGTGATGATTGTCAAGTCCAAATGGGACGAATGGAGCAGCGGTTCGTTCCTTGTCGGGGACGCGGAGGCTCTGCCACAATTTGAGGAGCCGAGGGTGCACCCGGTGACCTTGCAAACTTGGAGGAGCACCAGCCAACAGGACGGGGAGCTGTAAGCGGTTGTAAATCGCTTCAAGCTTCTCCAAGAGCAGGGAGTCTCTGGCGCTGCCATTGTCGCCCACTTCCTTCGCAACCGCCTGGCTGCTCTGCAGTGGCAGTCGCATCCGGCTTGGGACTACCAGGGACACCAAGATCCGTCACGCCTGAGAAACTCCGACATGGAGGACCAACATCTTCAGGAAGCCATGATCCAAAGAAAGCGGATATTCTGGCATCGATGCCAGTGTGCAATGCGTTGGGCATCGAAGGTCGGTCTGACCACGAGCCGAAGCCTGCCGTGAAGAGGACCCGTAAGTCCAAAGCTCAGTCCAGCTCCGAAGAAGAAGGAGAGCTCATTGCTTCTGATGAGGAGAGCGAGAAGAATCCGCAGAGGGTTCTTCTGGCTCAGATGACGAAGATGACGACGAGGCTGACAGCGAGGGCGACGAGGATGACGCTGGCGCCAACGACGATGATGATGGTGATGAAGACGACGATGAAGATGACGAGGAGGAAGACGAGGGGGAGAAAGGTTCTTCCCCGCATCGTTCCTCGGAGGCCACCATGATCTCGGGCCCAGAGGCGGGTCTCCTTTCTCTGCATGTGGACGTGGTCGGTGACGAAATCGATCCCATGGAGACGGAGGCCGATCTAGGCGCCTTTGTACTGGCTCCATGAAGCGAAGTGCCCTCCCGGCGTTCACCACCTGCCTCGGATCCTCCGGCATCCGTGAGTATGCAACCCCTGAGCCCCCACGCTTCTTCTGCCGGGTTCGTAGGCATTCCAGAGTCGCTGGGGTGCAAGCGTGCTCGTGGGTAAGTATCCATCTTGTTTGTTTCTCGATCTCGGTCTATGTCTTGTACTTGTTGTCGAGGATGCGTTCCGAAGAAGATGACCGAGTGTCGTTGCAGGGGCCCATCTTCCCCAGAGGCCAACAAGAGGCCACGAGATGCGGCGGAGGATGACACGACGACCAGTGTTGAAGCTCGAGGAGGGTAGATGACCCCTCCCATCATGGCAGATGCAGGGGATCGCTGCTGGAGCGGAGTGGGGAGTGCGATCATGTCCTTCCCAGCTCGCCTAAATTAAGGAGAAAGTTGAGGCTGCCGGGACTCCCGACCAAGCAGGTACGTCCCAACCCTCGGACGACATGTTCCCACGAGGTGACTCATGATATTCTGACGCCCCTTTCTTATTCTCTTTGGCCAGATGCTTTTAGCGGGCGGTTCCACTCTAGGTGATCTCCTGGGCACCGCAAGTCTGGAGAAACCACATTCCCTCACCCCTTCCGGGGACCAGCAGGTGAACAAGGGCGCGCCCGCTGAGAGGGCACTGGCACGATCAGAGGGCAAACTTGAAGTAGGGCCCACCAAGGGTCCGGGCGCTGATGGAACGCCAAACCTCGCGGGGACTCTGGATAGCTCATGGATGACTGGGCAGGAGTTGACAGCCTTCTCCGAGCTTTCGACTAACTCTGGTGCGAGCGCAGAGATTGCCGCGCTGACGCTGATCAAAGAGTGCCTGTCTGCAAAGCGCACTGGCGACGCCCGCACCTCGGGAAGCTTGTAGGAGGGTGCTCCAGGCATCACGATCAGTGGAGCAAACACCATGGACGCCATTTTCTAGGGAATGCGCCAACTCGATAAAGAGTTGGGCGCTCGCGAGGATGCTTTGGTGGAAACTAGCACTCGTATTGAGGATCTGATCCAGAGTGTACCAGAGAAGATCAACTGCCAGTGGAAGCAATTCTCCACCCTGTGGAAGGGCTTCGAGAGGAAAGGTGAGACGTGGAAAGCTGAACGCGGTCGGTGCGAGCGAGACATCTCCGAGAAGGAGAAGCAGTTGGCGGCCCGAGAAGCAAAACTGGCTGAGGATGCCAAATCTTTGGAACTTCAAAGGCTGAAAGTGCATGTGCCCCCATGTGTGGTTTTGGTAATTAATGACAATCTCTATGGACTAATGTTTGCATTGAGATATCTTTATAGATCGTGTCCATGAAGAAGATTGGAGTTCATGTGTTGGACTCTAGAAGATTATATAATGACCAAGGTTCTATTCAAGGGTTTATATGAAGAATGGTCATCTAGAGTTGAGCTTATTGCAAGCATGACTTGGAAAGAAGATTGGGTGAACATTCATGTTTATCTCCAAGCCATCATATGCATCAAGAGAAGAAGATGAAGTGCAAGTGGATACATGAAGATGGAGCTTAGCAAGGCTCTCCCATCATGGATTATGGGGGTGTATTTGGAGAAGTCTTCATCAAGCATGTGCTAGCAAGCACAATCAAGAAAGGTGTTCCAACTTGAGGGAGTCAAGATCGTCATCATCTAGCTCAAGTGGAATGCGCAAGGCAAAGATATGATCTTGATAGAGTTTCTATTTTATCGGTCTCATGGTGTTATTGGGAGACTGGGTTATAGGATAGATGGCGTACTATCAAGAGGGGCTCTCAAGTGAGTAACTTGATCGCATCTTTGTGGAGAGCTCAAACCTTTGCATACTTGCCATATCATCTTTCTTGGTTCTTATTCGGCTTTTATCCATGTGAGAATTTAGAGCTTGTGTTCATCTCCATACCAAGCTCTAGTTCATCAAAAATGGATTTCATATGCATATCTTGTTGTGTTTTTGATATTGGAGGTTTTACCGGCTTATCTTTTCTAGAGAGGTCAAACTCTCTCCTTGTTGTTTCCTCCTCACGTGATGGACTATGATGTGTATATGCATGATCTTGTAGGGCTTGTGAGTTGTAATTATCTTCAAAACCAGCCCAAGATCATAGAAAACGGAGTCTTGATGATTATCTTGTTGAGTTTTGATGATTGGAGAATTTACCGGTTGTTCTTTTATAGGGGAGGTTTACCTTTCTACATTTGGTTTTATCCTCAATTTTTGGACTATGATGTTTCTCTGCATGATCTTGTAAAGCTCATTGTGGTGATTCCAACGAGCCCAAGAACATCAAAAACGGAGTTCGTATGCGAAAGTTGTGTCCGTTTTGGTGTTGCTGTTTCTGCAGTTTTTACAAAGGGCGGTAGTACCGACCCAAAGCCCGGTACTACCGCATATCGCGTGTTTTGGTACTGGATTCGAGTGGTTTTGACCCGGTAGTGGCTCGGTAGTGACCCGGTAGTTCTCTCGGCCCGGTACTATCGGGACGCCCGGGGCGAAAAACATCCCAACGGGTAGATTTTCGAGGCCCTATTTAAGGGCCCTTCTTCCCCAATGTTTCCTAACCACTTGAGCACATTTTCTCCCTCTCTCTCCTCCATTGTTGACCTTGGAAAAGCTTGCCCCCTCTCAATCCCTCCAATGATTCTTGCATATCTTTGAGGGAAAGTGAGAGGAGATCTAGATCTACATTTACACCAATCCATCTCTCATCTAAGTGAGGAGAACCTAGTAGATCTTGATCTTGGAGTTCTTGGCGTTTCTCCTCCTTAGTTCTTCCTCTCTTCTCCCCCCATAAGCATTAGTTGCTTTTGGTGGGATTTGAGAGTGAAGGATTTGATCACTTGTGCTCCTGCCATTGCTTTGTGCATCGGTTTGTGCTCTCCACGAGGATTCGTGGAAGTTGAAAGTTTGTGAGCTTGTTACTCTTGGGTCTTTGGACCCTAGATGCTTTTGTGGTGGTTGAGACCTCTTGTGGTCACTTGTATCTGTTTGGGAGCCCCCAATTCAGTTGTGGGTGTGTGTGCCCCGGATCATTGTTGTAAAGGCTCCGGATTCCGCCTTAAAGGATTTTGATAGTTGAAGGTGAACCAAACCTTTGTGGTGCGGTTCATCGGAGAAGAAGGTGAAGCCTTTGTGGCTGTTGAGTTGACCTTTGTGGTATCTCACACCTCTCCAAAGAGACGTACTCCCCTAAAAAGGAGGAACTCAGGAATACATCCTCGTCTCCGCATGCCTCGGTTATTTCTATACCCGATCTCTTTACTTATGCGCTTTACATTGTGATAGCCTTCATGCTTGAAATATTTTTGCTATCACCTTGTTGCTTGTCTTGCTTAGCATAAGTTGTTGGTGCACATAGGTGAGCCTAGTATATTTAGTTTGTTGGCTTGTTAATTTAAACACCTAGTTTTATTCTGCAATTATCAAGCCTAAACCGGAAAAGTCTTAATCGCCTATTCACCCCCCTCTAGGCGACATCCTTGTCCTTTCTAAGGCAGCAATTGGAAAAGGATGCCGAGAAGCATAGGCATGATCAAAAGGACGAAGCGGATCGTCACAAGTAAGAACTAGATGTGAAAAATAAAGACATAAAGTTCTGGCAACTGAAGACATCCGAAGCCAACCAGATCATCGAAGATGTTAAGAGGGAGCTTCATCTGGAGAAGGAGTCTGTCCGATCTACACTGGCAAAGGCCAAGGAAGATGGCCAAACAATAGCTGGACTGACAGAGTCCCAAAAGATGGAAAAGGACTTCTCTGAGGCGTCTGTTGAGCTGACTGAACTCCGTCGCCAGTTTCAAGAGGGCCTAGCTAGTCTTGTGGTTGCTGGTGAGGAAGCCACGACGCAGATGAAGAAGCTGAACTTGAGCACTGGACAGCCCGTACTGAGTTTGAACTGCCAGCGCTTGCCTCCTGTAGCAGAATTCATCTTGAAGGTGGCGGCCGATGTCAGATCTTTTAAGAACAAGTCTTCTCACCAGCTCCTTAATGATAGGAACGCGGCGAGCCAGCATACAGCGGCGCAGGTGATGGTGACGTTCCAGGAGGCCAACCCGAACGCAGTCATGCCGGACTTCCAAGCTTCAGTCCCGTCCAAGGCCTCCCTCCAAGCGATGGATGCCCCAGCAAACACTCTCGCCACGAAGTTGTTCCAGCGAGCTTAGCTGTCCTGCACAACATTCGAGCACTCCGTGCCCCAAATGTAATAAACTTTGTGTTAAACCTCGTACTTGTTTGAATTCATGCTATAGTACTTAGAACTGGCTATGCTATTCTATTCCACGGGTGTTTATAAGTTATTTTTGGAATGTGTTTGATGTCTCCACGTCTTTTCAAGGGACCTTCTAGGAAGTGTAAGCTTATCTATGAGGCCCTGACTGGTCAGGAATGCACTCACATGCCTTACCGGTCCCCGGAAAGCCGCTCACTCCCTTGGCACGCACGTCCCCGGGAAGTATCAGGTCTCTCACCGCTTTTTACTCCCGAAAGAGTCGCTACCTTAGAGTGCTCTTTTGATGGTCAAGTCACACATCCAAATCGTGCACAGTTTTAATCTCGCAAAATAGACAGCTTCACAAAACACAAGCTTGCTTAAGGATAACTTATCTTTTATTACTCAAAGGAGTTCTCGAATGTTCACACTGAACCCTTCCGGGTAACATCTTGCGCGAGCTAGGGCTCTGCGGGTTCACCACGAGGCTTGCTTAAGATAACCCGGGGAAAAGGCTCCTTGGCTTCTTCGATGCTTGCACATCTGGCAGCCAATTCCCACAGTTCTTCCAGGGTATCCACGACACGTGTGCTCAGCTTTTCGCGCATCTTCGGATTGCGGACGTTGGCGTGGAAGACGGTGATCACGGAGATCTCTCGTAGCTCCTCCATAGGGATGCGGTCAAAGACACTCTGGAACCTCCAGATGTAGTGGCGCAGCTTCTCCCCGGGCTCTTGCTCCAGCAGAAAGAGGTCACGAGTAGAGGCTGGGCACCGCGTGCAATAGGTCATGAGGTGCTTGCTTACGGGGCCTTCCATTTCGTCATGGGAGCGGTGCCGGGGGATAGTGCTTTGGCCCGTACCTTTCGGGGATGGTTCCATGGGCCTCTTGCCACCGGGATCTTCCGGCTGTTCCTCCACTGGGGTTGCTAGTGCAGGGATGGCGGTGCCGAGGCTGACGGTCGGGGTAGAACTCATGGGAGCGTGGCATTGGTGAGTGTAGTCCAACAAGCTTTCCAAACTACCGATCCATGCCTTCGCACGGGATCGCTCTTGCATAGGTCGGGGAAAGGAAAGAAGTGCACGGGAAGCGCCCAAAGCCTCTTCCAGCCCCCAGCCTTTCTAAGTTGATTAACTCACAGGATCACCAAGGACCTCCCGAGTTCCCGACATGGTTCTCACTCGATACAGAGACAACCACCAACCTTGTTCAGAGGAAGGAGTAGTTCTCGACGGGGAAGAAGGGCTCGAAGCAGATCTGTCAAGAACGAAGGGCTCGAAGAAGATCTTGTCAGGATGAAGAACTCGAAGTACATCTTGCTGATGACGAACTTGAGGTTGATGAAGTGAATCCAGCGCTTGCGCCCCCTACTGGCGCGCCAGATGTCGTATCTATATCGATGGACACCGGGAGTAAAGGATACCCCTTTTAAGGTTTGGCACGGGCGTGAAGGAGGCTGAGAATCACCTCACCTGGGTGATGCACATCGAGTTCTTTGTTGGGACGTTCAAGCAATCAACACAGAGACGCAGAGAGTTTTACCCAGGTTTAGGCCACCCGGAGGCTAAAAGCCCTACTTCTGCATGTTTGGATTGAAGTGTTCATCATGGAGTGGTTTACATGGGTGGTTTCGGGTGTACCCGGTAGGTGGGTGGCTAGAGGTAAACGAAGAGTAGATCCTGCCCTGAGGAGATCACCTTAGCCCTAGGCTAGTCTTGCTTGTGTTTAGCCCTTGTTGTTCTTTCTTCCTTGCCTCGGTGCCTTGGTCCTCCTTTTATAGGCTAAGGGGATACCACATGGTCACGCGAGGAGTGTGGTGGGCTTTAGGCGGGAAAACCCCCGGTGGTCTTTTGGAGGTGACGTGGCCTCCTCTTGTCCAAGTCTTCTCCGCGGTTAGGTGAGGACGTCCGCCTTTGGGGAAAGCGGGGTGGACAGGGCCTGACAGCCCCACCGACCATGCCCATGGTGACGTCACTGGAGGCACGTCCTTCGTCTTGGCGCCCAAGACTTCTACGAGCTTCCAGCACGTGCTGGCGTGCTTATCTTCTACGCCGTACAAGGGGAACCCGAGAGCGAGCCTGGCCTCCTGCCGGGCACTCAGGCTCTCGGGTGCTCTGCCTAGTTCTCCGGGTTGCAGGTGACCCCGGAAGGCCACCTAGTCCTTAGCCGCAGGTTGTCGATGTCGAGCTTGTTGGGTTTCCGTGGGGCAGGTGGGCTGGCCCACCTGCCAGTCTTGACTTCTTGCCTTGTCCATCTTCTTGGTGGGCCGCAGGTGGTGGACCCGCTTTGGCCGCACTAGGGGAACCCCATGTTCCACTGTTGCGACATACTCCTTCCATTAGACTTCTTGATGCAGACAAATGCGTTGACTGCATAAAGGAAAATACGCAAAAAGATTAAGAAAGGAGCAGTAAGAGTTACCGGTGTCCTACAACTTATTCATAGTGACATTTGTGGATCCCTTAATGTTAAGTATGTATATGGTTTTGATTTGTTCATCACCTTTACAAATGACTTTTCCGATACGGGTGTATATCTATCCTATACGTGACCGTGCGGAAGCTTTGAAAAATTCAAATATTCAAAGCCGAAGTTGAGAACCATCTGAATGATAAAATAAAAGTTGTATGATCTGATTGGGGGGGGGGGAGTATTATCGTAGACATGCTCCTTATGGCAAAATCCCAGAACCTTTTTCCAAGTTTTAGCTGTGAATGAAATTGATGCCCAATATCAATGCCTGGTGAATCTCAACAAAATGGCGTGGATGAGCGTCCAAATCGCACACTTATGGACATGGTGCAAAGTATGCTTAGGCATGCTAGTTTGCCAGTAAGCCTATGGATGGAGCATTAAGGATAGCCGCACATATTTTAAATCTCGCTCCCACTAAGTCAGCACCAAACACACCTTACGAGATGTGGACGAGAAGAAAACCGAGCTTGAATTATTTGTGTGTGGGGGGTTGTCGCGCTGAAGCTAGAATATTCAATCCACAACTTAAGAAATTAGATCAAAAAACAGTTAGTTGTTTCTTTATTGGATACCCTTATAGGGGAAAGGGATATCACTTTTATTGGCCAAGTCAAACTAGCAAGTTTGTGGAGACTTAGCAAGCGGTATTTTTTGAGGATGATGAAGTCAATGAATTAAGAAAGATCGACCTTGAGGATAAGCACGTATGTGTTCCATCCCTGATTATCCAAGAGCTTGTTGTACCAATACAAAGGAAAGTGACTCGTAATGTTGATTCTGAATCTTATGTTTTAGATCCTGAACACAATGGTAATCCTAAAACAATAATGAAAATCTAGAAGGTGAAGAGGATCACCATATAGATAACAAAGAAGATCATCAAAATGATGATGCTCCTCCACCGCCACGTCCAATTAGAAGATCACATCGAGATAGAAAGAAAGCCATCTCAAATATTATGTCACTTACATGAGTGAGGATGTAAATTATATAGGAAAGGTGGGGGATCCAACCTCATATAAAGAGGCCATTAAAAGTGAGAATTAATGCATCCAAGTGGCAAGTTGCCATGGAAGACGAGTTAACATCTATGGGCTCAAATGATGTTTGGGACTTAGTAGAAATTCCCAATGGTGCAAAAAAGATGAGGCTGCAAATGGGTCTACAAAACCAAGTATGACAACAATGTCGGAAGGTTCAAAGCAAGACTTGTGGCGGCTTCACAAGAGAGAAGGAATCGATTACAATGAGACCTTTTCTCCGGTGTCAACGAAATATTCTTCTAGGATCGTCATGGCTCTATAGCTCATTTTGACCTAGAATTACATCAATTGGACGACGTTAAGATGTCATTTTAAATGGTGACCTTTATGAAGATGTTTACATTACTCAACCGGAAGGTTTTGTCGTGGAACGAAAAGAACATTTAGTGTGTCATCTGAAGAAATCCATCTATGGCTTGAAGCAAGCTTCAAGACAGGGGTACCTTAAGTTCGACAAGATTATTCAAACTTTTGGTTTTATAGAGAATATAATGGACAATGCTTGGTAGATTCCTATTAAATCCATCTATCAGCTGTCATAAGCATCATCTATGCACAAGTATGTACGCGCCCTGACTTGGCTTTTGTAACGGGATGCTTGGCAGATTCCAATCAAATCACCTGACCACTAGAAGGCCGTAAAGAAAGTCTTGTGTTATATGCAAGGTACGGAAGATTACATGCTTATGTATAAAAGGTCTGACAACTTGAAAGTTGTAGGTTATTCAAATGCTTATTATGCTAGTTGTGTAGATGGTAGGAAATCCACGTCAGGTTATGTATTCACACTTTCGGAGGATCTATGTCGTGAAAAAGCTCCAACCAAACGATAACTGCTTCGCCTACGATGCATGCAAAATTTATAGCATGTTATAGGCCACCGGGCAGGCTGTATGGCTAAAAAAAAGCATTCACAGGTTCAAAGTGGTTGACACCATTTCAAAACCACTTGTGTTGTACTACGACAATGAACTCATAGTTTTCTATACAAGTAACAACAAGTCGAGTGATGCTGCCAAGCACATTGACATTAATTTTCGTGTTGTGAAAGATAGAATCTAGGATCAGACAGTACGACTCGTATGCTTGTGGATCCGCTAACAAAAGACTTACCACCCAGTATTTTTTAGAGCATGTTGCGGCATGGGACTACTGGAAGCCTTGTGATTCTGGATAAAGGGACCAACATAAAGAACCACTCCCAATAGGAAGAATGTTATCCATTTCGAAATACGCTGGTATTCCATAAGTGTTGAGGTTCAATGGCATTTCACTGGCTGTTGTAACACCTCACTTTGGTGTATTATTCCCATAGAGAATGCGTGAATGAAGTTAGACCAAACGATCTAGGGGGAGAATGTTGGTTTAGATCTGTTCGGTTTAAAACCGAGTCAAAACATAAAATTAAGGGATATAGGGAGGGGCCACGAACCAACGTTCACCCCCTCACTTGTACATTACCCAAGCGCCCTGATCGGGGGCGCTGCTAACCAACTCCTGGTTTTTGGCCCCCTGTTGCATGCGCATATTAAAAGGAGGGAGCCCGACAACTTATCTCTACTAGTTAGTTCTAAGCCCAGCCGCCCCCCATATCACCAAAAAGATTGCACCGATGGCAACTGCGCACAAGCAACGGGACGACTGGAATCTCGCCGTGTCGTGCCAGGGCAGTCCGGTGGAGACCTTAAGCCCACTCCGTGATCAGGAGATCTACATCGACACCTGCAATGACTACTTCATCTACAACCACATTGAACCTCGCCTGCACCGAGCAGGTGGACTCCGTAATGATCCTCTACCCCTCTGTTTTGATCCAATTATGTGTTCTAGATTGCTATCATACATGATCTGGTCGTCACCTCTCAGTTTTAGTTCTAGCACAAGCGAGTTAAGGCGCCTTCATGCTCTAAACATTCCAAATAGATCGCCGCCTTAGTCCTTTGCTTTTGTTTTCAATCTATTTTTGGGAGGCCGACCCCATGGTGTTGTCTGCTGTGTCACTGGTTACACTTGGTTTATTAATAAAACATGCCACGACGTATAGAACCTTGTCGACCTCTTTGATTTATTAATTTAAAACCGGGCACTATGTGCCTTTGCTCTAAAAAAAGTCAGTATTCTGTTTGGCATGCAGAAGTGGTCGCCGTCTCTTTGGGATCTTTGTTACTTTTTGTGAGGCTTGCCTTTCTATACATATGAGTATATGACTACCCATGCCAGTCCATGGCAAAAAATGTAAAGCAATGGACATAAATAACACTGAAAATTGAGATGTATGCAGTCCTAGCACACAATGCTACGCGGTTCAAAGCCGTCATCCTACAAGTTTTTGAAATAAATGTGACCACTAGGCAACATATATTGAGAGAGCATATTGTTGGAACGTACATATGAACTTGTTAAAAAATAGTATGCTTTCATGTCTATATGTTAGGAAAAAGAATGAAAAACATATACATAGAAATGAAGCTGGTAGAAAGCTCACAAATAGTCATATTTATTTACCAAAAATACATAGACATTTTGTATCATTCTCTCATGCATCTATTTTTTCTAAGAGAACCTAAAAGAAAAGTGATTTTGCTATGTTTAATAATACGTGATCATACGGACTCATTCTGACATGAGTACAGTTTTCTCACCCAAGGTATTGTTGGCAATCAGGCAGACATTAGTTTTCTCCACGTACACAAAGGTTTTGTCAACCGCGTATCGATCTATAAGAGGACTGGAGAAGATGACGCCAAGTACATTTGGAACCACGAGGCAGGAACATATTCATGGTCATCTGTCTTGCAGCATCCACGTCAATCGCCAAAGATTCGTCCATGCATGAAAACCAAGTGGAGAGTGTGCTGCTGCGTTGCATGTGTAGCGTAGTGCCACGAATCTTCACGGGGTACAAGTACATGTAGTAATAACCAAGATCAATTGGATTTCGAGCCATGTTGTGTCACACGAATCTTCCTGAGTCACTCTACACCGGATCTTCTTGCAGAACATCTGAGTTTTGCAAATCTGATATGAATCTTCCTGAGCTTTGGAAAATTTCCATCACGCAGGGATTTTTTGCAATTTGTGTCTTATGACAGAGTTTTTTTAGTGGATCTTATGACAGAGTAGGGTTGTGCCTTGTGCGTTATGGCCCATGAACTTGATCCATGGGCCTTGTGTGGAAGTGGAAGCAACCATGTATCTAGTTGGTTTTATCTGACTCGCTGGGGTGTAACGTCCATTATGAATTTTTAAGACTCTTTTGTATCTTCTGTTCTCCAGTAAAACAGTTCAAAATATGAATTCAGGTATTCACACGGTGCATGTCCAAACACAGTGTGCTGCACTGCTGCTCGTCAATGTCATATAGCTCCGATGGAATTATGTCAACAGTATACCAATTTAAAGCTGATGGTCTAACAGAGTCAAGCATGTTTCCCGTCTGCCAGCCGGCTTGGTGAGGAGACGCACTTGCCAACAGCAGCATCACCACCACCTACAACCATGCTGACAAATCCTATGATAATAACATAATTAGGCCAGATACGCTATTCTTAGCTCGCAGTACATACTAGGAGGGCAGGGCAGGCACATAGCCAAAGGTGGTCTCGTCCTACAAAGGCTACAATGGCGACGGAGAAGCAGAATTATTGCCTAGAGAGTGAGAAAGAGTTGATGTCTCCTCTCTTGCGGGAGTGCTCTAGCTACTATTCGAGCTCAGGGCAACATGCTGTAGAATGGAATCGACACCTCCTCGCAATCTCTTGCGTGCTGCTGCTACCTTACAAAGAAACTGGTTCCAACATGGGTCATTTTTGTAAAAAGGTCCAAGGAAAGCAAAACAGATGGGCGCGCACTTTCACTGCTTTTTAAGAAAAGAAACTGGTCAAAAAAGCCAGCAAACAATTAACGAGGAGAAAAGAGACAAAAGGAATGGAATGGATAGTGTGACCGGTGCCATAGTATTTGGAAGATTCATCGTCGCAAGTTACAACATTGTATCATCGCATTGTAGCCTTCTGGACACGGTGTTTTGACTCATGGGAGTATCTGATAATATTATGAAAAAACCATTTTAAAAGCATTTTGAAATGTTAAAATTTCAGGTGTACCTTTTGACATTTTCTGTTGCCACACAAAGTTTCCCGGAAAAATATTTTTTATCTGTTCTCTATAAAAAAAGACAAATCCGGTGTTTCAAAATGACTTTTTTTTTTGTCTTTTTTACATAGGGCAAAAAATGTCTTTTTTTAACGAAACTTTGTGTGCAAACATAAAATGTCCAGGTATACATCCATTTTTTTGAATTTTTTTGACATTATGAAATGTGTTTTTCCATAATACGAGCATCTAATCCTGCGAGGCAAAATGGATTTACGTCTATATAGATGCTTTTCGGCTCTTCCCCGGAGGTAAATTTTTCTTCTCTTCAAAACATGTGACATTTCAGCTCTGACTAGTTTCAAAAATCCAAACATGTTACTCATGCTTATAAGACATGCTCTGCACCCACTCACAATAGCGTGGAGCTAAATAAAACAACCTATCGCAGGTCCAATCTCATGCAAACACATCTCTCGAGAGACACTTCACATTTGATCGTATTGTGTTTTCTTGTAATCATGTAGAGACACTTCTTTTAATATTGAGGCACTCCTTTGAAACACTATAGAAAGTATTTCAACTGTGTTAATCCTAGTTGAGACGCTTTATAAGAAATGTCAAATGTGTGTTTAGAGGTGTTTTCCTGCAATTTAAGAAACTACTGTTGACAATGAAGAGTATTTTTTAGACATTTCAATAGTCGACCTTAAGTTTTAGTTAGACACATTATTTGAGTACCTTTTTTGATTTTTTATATACATTTTCAATAAACTTTACAAATGGATCATATTGTTTTCTTATGTCTCGAGTTCAAGGATTGCTTCCAAATATTTTTTTTTCTAATGTATTTTTTGTTTTGCCAGATTATAAATACACCATAAATACGTTTTATAAAATGTAAGACTAATGTGGTGCCTCAACTAAACGATACAATGTATTTTCACCAATGACTTTCTTTGATATCTCTGTTTACACATAATGAGTAACTTATACATTTTTATGGGTAGCTATCAATTTTCGATATTTTTACATGAATCAATTTCATGATTTGAAGCGTTGTGGATGAACAAGGCAACGAGGTAACAAACACTTGCCAACTCTATGATGTGGTGGATCACATAGTGTTTGCAAGCTCTCATCCCATACCTCGTCATTCTTGGTTATGCCGAAGCCTTTATAGAATAAGCCATTTGAACGCGAGAATTTTTTCTACCCTCACGCCAACTCAATACACTTGCTTCTCGCTCGGTGGTGTCAGTACTCCATGTTTCCATGCAGCGAGGTTTACATTCGTTCACATTAATTCATCCAAAGTTCCTTACCCTTATGCACAAATTTTGCAATAAGCCAACTTACAATCAAGGTCAAGAGTTAACATCATACCAACGTATAATCATGTTTTTACAATGCATATATTTTTGGCTATATTATGAAGAAAGTTAATAACACCACCAAACGTCTAGAAGAGATAACAATACCACATAAAACGATGTGTATTGCGTCTATTCTTCGTGCAAATGCACACACACGCACACTATCACCACACAATGCCAACTAAAGAACAGAGTGGCGGAGCATCAAGTTTGACAAAGCAATTACTGGAGCCTCGCTATCGACTGGAAAGTCACCACAAACAAAATAATAAGTTGTGTTAATGATACACATGAGACATTAAACTCAGGGTTTAATCCTAGTTGGATTGAGTACAACCACTCTCTTGACCATCCAACCATCCATTGGTTTGTATGGTAACCCATTGGGAAACATCCAGGCGAGTTTTAATTATAAAATAATAAGATCGAACTTTGGTTCACGAGGACTTAATCTTGAGTGTATGTGTTGCACGTGGACTCACCTAAGCCCAGATCACCACTTTTTTTTATTTTATTTTCATAATTTTTCAAATTTAGAAGATGTGACATGGAAGGTAGCTAGCAGCACGGTTTACCTGGAAAACATTTTTTGGCGTCGTACCATTGCTTTATTAAACTAAGTGCCAGCTCAACATGATTTGTTGGAGTCTTTACATAGTCATTATGCACATGCACTCACACCAAAGCGAAGAGGGAAAAAGACCACGGCCTATGCTAGCTACCCTGCTGCTGCAGTGACAAACGAGAAATTCTTTAGTGCCGCTTTTTGGGATGGGAGCTCCAACCAAAGAAAGGCAAGGCGTGGCTTAAGCACCGGAAGAAGTTTAACCTGTGTTTTCCCTTTCGCCCCTTTCGATCTGCTAGAAAGGACTCTGTCCACAAAACCATAGGTATACTTTTATTTTTATTTTTTTATTACTTGATGTCATTGCTTACCTTGTTAGTTTTAGTGGCAGACGACAGTAACATATAGAGGAAAAGTTTGTATTAGTTCGGTCCTTACTACAAATTGTGTAACACATGCAGTGTGGCTTCATTTTATCTTAGACCTGTCTCGAACCATATACTCGGGGGGGGGGGGGGGGGGGGTATTAGTTTTATCAGCATGTCGCTAGGAAGCAACAGATTCTGGCACTACGCCTTGGGTCTAGGATGCCGGAGTTGGTGGATTGCAAGGCGGACCTAAAATAATCACGAGAGGAGGCAACTCAATTGATTGGGGGCACTCTTTGTACAAATTTGTAAGATTTGAATTTTTTTTCTTCAAAATCTCGAACCATATACTGGGAGGGGGGTATTAGTTTTCTCAGCATGTCGCTAGGAAGCAACAGATTTTGGCGCTACGCCTTGGGTCTAGGATGCCGGAGTTGGTGGATTGCAACAAGGATATAGGGGCGGACCTAAAAGAATCACGAGAGGAGGCAACTCAATTGATTGGGGGCACTCTTTGTACAAATTTGTAAGATTTGAATCTTTTTTCCTCAAAATATGACAAATACTAGATGAAGTTCAAATTTTAAGTGGGGACCTTGGCCCCCATTGCAGTGTACTTGGGTCCGCCCCTGAAGATGTATACAGGATAACTTCATCCTTGTGCAACACTCGGCCGCGCTACATCGGCTGAAGATTTTTCTTTGCTACTCAAAAACTTCACATTGCCCACACACTCGACATCGTATCATGTCCGTTCCTCCTCAGTGTGTTGTGGCAGCGGGGGTTCAGCCTTAGATTGATCCGATGGATCGTGTTGCTGCTGCGCTCCACTACTACGAAGATTATGATCAATGGTAGTGTTTGGTGCAACTTCTCTCACAGTCGTGGTCTGCGGCAAGGGGGTCCTCTCTCCCCTGTTTTTTTTTTGCTCTTGTTATGGATGTATTGGTGGTTATGTTCAGGGTGGCCGAGCACCTTGGTGACTTCTATGATCTGAATTTTGTGGCCCTCAAACATCATTGTCGTTGTATGCAGATGACGTGGTCGATTGGTCGTGTTCGCTATAACGGATGATGTTGAACCAGGAGCAGCGAAGGCAATCCTCACATGTTTCAGTGACGCTTCTGGATCTTTGTCAACGACACCAAGAGCATTGCGGTGCCAATCCGTTGCTCGACAACATTGCACCCTCAATGGCAGGTCCGGTGTTGGGGTTTCCATGCCCATACCTAGGAAATTTAGTAGAATATTATTAGGATTGTTGTGTTATTTAATATTCATTAGTTCGTGTGTTAGACTATTTGAATGGGTTATGTCAAATCCATGTGTTAGATCCAATATATTTTATTGTGTTAGACCGGATCCACGTGTTAGATCTATGTTAGAGGGTACATCTCTTGATATCATATGACCTTCTTAGCATTTTTATCGGTACATGATTTACTTAATTATGTTATATAAGTTGATGAGTTTGACCGGATCCATTTATTACATCTATTTTTGCAACATGTTCGGCATATTTTATTATGTGTTGTGTTTTTTAAATGTTTTCATATGTAACTCTAGCTAGCATCTTATAATAGGGATATTATTTTGGTGACACTATACAAAAAGTTTGTGGTTACTATCTTAGTTTCATGTTATTACGTTATGCTAATAAGGTAGAAAACAAGTAACAATAAAGGAAAGGTGTGTAACGTTGTGCACGATCGAATTGCTCTGCCCTCGTGCCCTTCCTCTCACTGCAGTTTCCCACCAAGTTGCGGAAAAGTCATCTTACTTCCTCGCATCTCCGTGTAGCTAACGGTCTCGCGGCGGCCTTACTAATAATTATTTGTACTTGCTGTTATTTAATTTCATCTTTTATTTGTTTAGATTCTCACACCAAAAAACACCAGTGGTTGTTGTGGGTTACCAGAAGAGAGTTCGTACTGAAACAAGAAATCACGTCTCTCTTTTGTACGGACGTTGTCATGAAGTTTTGTGCCTCTCTTCTTGAAATAGCAGGAGCTCTCTTCTTGAAATAGCAGGGCATGATCACGGGTTTAGGTGTCTTCTTGCATGCATGTCACTCTTGTGCTAATGAAAGATCAAGTATCTATATGTTGATGCCACGTACTTGATACCATCGCGTTAACGGTATAACTGCTTCACTTCCTTATTCATATGTAAACATGTGAATATGTGATAACAATACAATCAACGGCTACCTCTAACCCATCTCTGGTGTGATATTTTGGTCCACTACATAAGACGTTTTTTTAAATAAGAATGTCTTTTGAAGTGTCACAAATATATCACGATGGTGACGAAAAGAGTTAATTGTTCTGAACAATTTAAAAAACTATAACGGCAACTATTAGGGTCTTCGCAAGGCAATGATAAATATCTTTCGAAAACTATCACGGAGATAACAATGTAACAAAAAAAACTTTATTACATTCCTTATGGATCTTTATTATTTGTATATCTAGCTGGCAACTAAGACTTATCCGCAATGTTTAAAAAAATGTACACATGATTTCTAAAATATTTATTGAGATGTGCTACTGTGTTTTGAATGAAATGTTTAAATTGGGTGCAATAGGTGGTGCCATTCAGCTTATAGTTCATCGGGGACTGGTCACAAAGAGTTAAGTTTTATCAAATATGTGTGATAATACGACGAATACAAACAATTTAATATGTACAATGGTGTGTGAAAATTTACCAACAAACATGACGAAAGACAAAAAAATGTGTGTCATAAAAAAGAAACTCACATGATTGAATCTGCAAAATCGTATGCAACGTCCAGCTCTCTAAATCGTGTGTTAAGGTGCCCTATCGTGCATGATTTAAAAACCGTGTGCAACCGTGCGTGTTGGTCGTCCATCGTCCACCCGCTCGTAGCGACGGTTCCGGCAATCATGTGCGATGCACAAAATGTAATGTCTGTAATAACATCGTCCTACTACGGCGTCTAGTTCTCTGTTCGGCTGTTCCCAAGTACATAGCCCACACACTCGACATCGTATCATGTCCGTTCCTCCTCAGTGTGTTGTGGCAGCGGGGGTTCAGCCTTAGATTGATCCGATGGATCGTGTTGCTGCTGCGCTCCGCTACTACGAAGATTATGATCAATGGTAGTGTTTGGTGCAACTTCTCTCACAGTCGTGGTCTGCGGCAAGGGGGTCCTCTCTCCCCCTGTTTTTTTTTTGCTCTTGTTATGGATGTATTGGTGGTTATGTTCAGGGTGGCCGAGCACCTTGGTGACTTCTATGATCTGAATTTTGTGGCCCTCAAACATCATTGTCGTTGTATGCAGATGACGTGGTCGATTGGTCGTGTTCGCTATAACGGATGATGTTGAACCAGGAGCAGCGAAGGCAATCCTCACATGTTTCAGTGACGCTTCTGGATCTTTGTCAACGACACCAAGAGCATTGCGGTGCCAATCCGTTGCTCGACAACATTGCACCCTCAATGGCAGGTCCGGTGTTGGGGTTTCCATGCCCATACCTAGGAAATTTAGTAGAATATTATTAGGATTGTTGTGTTATTTAATATTCATTAGTTCGTGTGTTAGACTATTTGAATGGGTTATGTCAAATCCATGTGTTAGATCCAATATATTTTATTGTGTTAGACCGGATCCACGTGTTAGATCTATGTTAGAGGGTACATCTCTTGATATCATATGACCTTCTTAGCATTTTTATCGGTACATGATTTACTTAATTATGTTATATAAGTTGATGAGTTTGACCGGATCCATTTATTACATCTATTTTTGCAACATGTTCGGCATATTTTATTATGTGTTGTGTTTTTTAAATGTTTTCATATGTAACTCTAGCTAGCATCTTATAATAGGGATATTATTTTGGTGACACTATACAAAAAGTTTGTGGTTACTATCTTAGTTTCATGTTATTACGTTATGCTAATAAGGTAGAAAACAAGTAACAATAAAGGAAAGGTGTGTAACGTTGTGCACGATCGAATTGCTCTGCCCTCGTGCCCTTCCTCTCACTGCAGTTTCCCACCAAGTTGCGGAAAAGTCATCTTACTTCCTCGCATCTCCGTGTAGCTAACGGTCTCGCGGCGGCCTTACTAATAATTATTTGTACTTGCTGTTATTTAATTTCATCTTTTATTTGTTTAGATTCTCACACCAAAAAACACCAGTGGTTGTTGTGGGTTACCAGAAGAGAGTTCGTACTGAAACAAGAAATCACGTCTCTCTTTTGTACGGACGTTGTCATGAAGTTTTGTGCCTCTCTTCTTGAAATAGCAGGAGCTCTCTTCTTGAAATAGCAGGGCATGATCACGGGTTTAGGTGTCTTCTTGCATGCATGTCACTCTTGTGCTAATGAAAGATCAAGTATCTATATGTTGATGCCACGTACTTGATACCATCGCGTTAACGGTATAACTGCTTCACTTCCTTATTCATATGTAAACATGTGAATATGTGATAACAATACAATCAACGGCTACCTCTAACCCATCTCTGGTGTGATATTTTGGTCCACTACATAAGACGTTTTTTTAAATAAGAATGTCTTTTGAAGTGTCACAAATATATCACGATGGTGACGAAAAGAGTTAATTGTTCTGAACAATTTAAAAAACTATAACGGCAACTATTAGGGTCTTCGCAAGGCAATGATAAATATCTTTCGAAAACTATCACGGAGATAACAATGTAACAAAAAAAACTTTATTACATTCCTTATGGATCTTTATTATTTGTATATCTAGCTGGCAACTAAGACTGATCCGCAATGTTTAAAAAAATGTACACATGATTTCTAAAATATTTATTGAGATGTGCTACTGTGTTTTGAATGAAATGTTTAAATTGGGTGCAATAGGTGGTGCCATTCAGCTTATAGTTCATCGGGGACTGGTCACAAAGAGTTAAGTTTTATCAAATATGTGTGATAATACGACGAATACAAACAATTTAATATGTACAATGGTGTGTGAAAATTTACCAACAAACATGACGAAAGACAAAAAAATGTGTGTCATAAAAAAGAAACTCACATGATTGAATCTGCAAAATCGTATGCAACGTCCAGCTCTCTAAATCGTGTGTTAAGGTGCCCTATCGTGCATGATTTAAAAACCGTGTGCAACCGTGCGTGTTGGTCGTCCATCGTCCACCCGCTCGTAGCGACGGTTCCGGCAATCATGTGCGATGCACAAAATGTAATGTCTGTAATAACATCGTCCTACTACGGCGTCTAGTTCTCTGTTCGGCTGTTCCCAAGTACATAGCCAAGTCATGCACGCTTCTTGCGAGACCACGCAACCTAGAAGAACATTCTAGATGGTTTCCTCCTGTCGCAAACTGGACTTTTAACATTCTCTTAAGTGACCCCACAGCTAACGGTTGCCTGGTTCTTTTATCTTAGGACCTGTATGATGATAAGAAGGGTAGCATTCCCTTGTTGCCTCCATGTTATCAGAGAAAGAGAGGCTATGAAGAACAGCATGCATATCATGTACTCGCCCCGTTCGGAAAAAGATGTATTTGCTTTGTCTATATTTGGATGTATGTAGACATGTTTTAGTGTATACATACATTCGAATTTGGATAAATCAAAGACATCTATTTCCGAACGGAGGGAGTACAAAGGTGTGGATCTCGTGAGTCAAATTGTCATCTATGTTTCTCCTCATTGTTTTATGGCCTCCCCATTCTTTCTAAATTATTATAGAAAACATGTTTTTATAATCTTTACTATTTAGTCTGTCATTTCTGACCATTGATGATCGGTGAATAAACTAAATTTAAACGTGTATGCGTGATTATAGACGCCGTAACACAAAACAAATCAAGGTACTACAGTATTTCTCATACTTGAATAATTTGATTAAGACGTCCTCTTTTCCAAACTCTGAAGAGAGACATACCTTGGGAGAGGGGCAGCGTGAGCTAAAAGGCTAAAGCTGTACAATCACACTCAGCTCCCAAAGGCCAAAGGTTGCCGAATTTGACGTGGTAATGGAAGACCGCTTTTTGTTCCCCTCGAAAACTACGAGCTCTCACAAGGAGCATAGTTTTAGTTTAATCTGTTAGTGGCAGACATGGTACATTGGTGAGATTGTACAGGATAAATATTGAACAGCACGCCCCAGGCTCATGCAGTCATGCTTGCCTTCGGGCTAGCCTCGAAGTCCCGAAGAAGAGCTTCAGTTGTAGGCATCATCTACAAATTAATACATTTACTGTCAGCGGGTTCAGTTTCATATTTTAGTCTGTTAGATGATACTGTGATTAACTCGAAGTGGTTCGGATGACTCCACTTCTAGATCGCAACATTCACAACACCATGTCACCACATTAAAAAAATATCCAAAAAGATGAACAAAATCATGTAAGATCAACCGAGACATGAGAATGGATCCGCTGCCGGCTCCGGTAAGTTGTATCCCTTAATCCCTTCAACCCAGAATGAGGAACTTAAGCCACTTACTCTTGGGTTTCTTGGATGATTTTAGACCAACCGTAGCGCGTGATTTGCCCTAAACCCTCTAAATTTTGATCAATACACAGTGATTGCTACATTTTACTTAATTCAGTGAGCATTGACTTCAAAGAAAGAATTAGTTTATTGAAGATAGCGGCACCCATTATTTAGCTATATGACCTCTACAACATTTGGTTATTTCCTAACTGTCACAAACACTTCGGAAGTCGTCTCTTTCTTCGATTCCTTTCCCTAGCTACACAAACGTAAAAGCTATTATAACATCATTAGAAAATGCTGACAGTTTAATAAAGGGAATCATCGTTCCATGGTCAAGGTATATTAACCTTTATCCCCACAAAAGGGGGGAAAAGAAAAGGAAAGCCAGATTACAAAAGCTAGTATAAAGCACTTGATCATGCCAATAGATTAGATAAAAAGAAGAGTAACCCTGAGCCTGAAGCACAAAGCTCATCCAATTTCTGGTGTTTAAAGGTCTGATCGCCTACCACGCGCTGCCCTTCTTTTTACGAAACTGAAAAGGAAAAGAAAAGAAAAGTAGGATGTATCAAGTACTTCTAGGGATAACGATTCTAATGTACGTACATTGCAGATATACGCCAATACGTACAGCAGCCTGCATAAACAACTGTTGGCAAAAGCTGGCGGTAGAGGTAAGGTGATAAAGGTACAACGAAATACAGTATAACCCAGACTCTGACTCCAACTGTTGCGGTGCAGTACAAAAGGTTACCCCGGTGGAACACATGCCAGGATAAGAAAAATTGCATAAAGAAATAGTAGACAGAATATAATCCAATATTTGCACCAATAAGGACATTTTCTCATGGCCTCTACTCTCATTTTAAAATCCAAAAGAAAATCGTGTGTACATGTTCATGTCTTGTGTGTACATGCAAATTTTCATGGAAAATTTTATGTTTCTTTCACGTGTAAAACCAAATTTGGTGCTTGAAACATTGTTTTTGTAAAGCACCGGGTTACGTGTCCAGTACACAACATATGTTTTACTGCTCATGTTTTATTTATCGAACTTTTCACGCACATGAACATGTATATACTCCCTCCGATATATATTAATTGTCGCCATATCGGACATATTTAGCACTATAACATGTCTGGATACACCAATTATGCGACAACTAATATGAATCGGGGGGAGTAAGTTTTTTCTATTTTAATTTAAACATTTCTAATAATAGTCTAATAATTCCATTTTCATCCTCGGAGCCAAAACGCCACCCCCAAAAATTCAAAAAAGCACTCTCGAGTATAGACGACCCTGCTAATTTTATCTTGTGCCCAAAATCATCATTCATCTCCTTTCATCCTCTCTAGTCATCTCTTGTTGGACAAACATGTATCCTAACGTGTCAGACCAAACTGGTTTTTTCTTGTCGAATCGGGTAGGAGGAAGAACAAATGCAAAAGCAAGAAGTGCTCGAGTACTTCTCTCTCAAATCCCTCTGAAGCAACAAATGCTATGGGAAAACTGGAGAGGAAGAACAAATGAAGTGCTGAAAGGACAAGGATGTCGCATAAGGGGGGGGGGGGGGGTGAATAGGCGATTTAACACTTTTCCGGTTTAGACTTGATAATTGCGGAATAAAACTAGGTGTTTAAATTAACAAGCCAACAACCTAAATAAACTAGGCTCACCTATGTGCACCAACAACTTATGCTAAGTAAGACAAGCAACGAAGTGATAGCAATATATAAGACTTCAAGCACGAAGGCTATCACAATGTAAAGTGCATAAGTAAAAAGCTCGGGTATAGAAATAACCGAGGCACACAGAGACGATGATGTATTCCCGAGTTCCTCTTTTTTAGGGGAGTACGTCTCGTTGGAGGGGTGTGAGTTTCAAACTCAAATGCCACAAATGGCCTCACCCTATTCTCCGATGAACCTTGCCCAAAAGTTCGGTTCACCTTCCACTATCGGAATCCTTCGAGGCGGAATCCGGAGCCTTTACAACAATCTTGAGACACAACCCACAAAAGGATTGGGAGCTCCAGAGTGACCACAAAATGTCTCAACCACCACCACCATAAAAGGCGTCTAGGGTCCAAAGATCCAAGAGTAACAAGCTCACAAACTTTCAACTTTCACGAATCTTCGTAGAGAGCACAAACCGATGCACAATGCAATGGCAAGAGCACAAGAGTGCTCAAATCCGTCACTCCCAAATCCCACCAAAAACAACTAATGATTATGAGGGAGAAGAGAGAAAGAACAAAGAAGAACTCAACAAATGGAACTCCAAAATCTTGATCCAAAGGGTTTCCCTCACTTAGAGGAGAGATGGATTGGTGAAAATATAGATCTAGATCTCCTCTCTCTTTTCCCTCAAAAATATGCAAGAATCATGGGAGGGATTGAGAGAACTCAAAACTTTGGAGGTCAACAATGGAGGAGGAGAGAGAGCACTAAAACTTGGGAACCATTGGGGAAGAAGACCCCTTAAATAGGTCCCACCAAATCCAACCGTCGAGGGCAGTTTTTCCTGTGCGGGCTAGAAGTTCCGCCCCGGGGCCGGAACTTCCGCCCCGGGCGACCCCGGACGCGCCCGAGAAGCGGTACTGGACTTGGGCCGGAACTTCCGGGGGGCCGGAATTTCCAGCCTAAAACCTGGAACTTCCGCCCCTTTGAAAACTGTGAAAACTCGAACACGAAAACGGTAAGAACTTTTTCATCTGGACTCCAATTTCGATGATCTTGGGCTCATTGGAATCGCAATGAAGAGCTTTCCAAGATCATGCAGAGAAACATCATAGTCCAATAAGGGAGGATAAAACCAAATGTAGAAAGGTAAAACCTCTCTATAAAAGATGAACCGGCAAAACCTTTAAAACCGAAAACGCAACAAGTTTTCCATACGAAATCCGTTTTGAGTGAACTTGGGCTTATCATGAAAATTACAACAAGCACTAAAATCCAACAAGGAGAAAAGCCAAATAAGAACCAAGAAAGATGATATGCCATGTATGCAAAGGTTTGAACTCTCCATAAAGATGCGATCAAGTTACTCACTTGAGAGCCCCTCTTGATAGTATGCCGTCTATCCTATAACCCGGTCTCTCACTAACAACAAGAGACCGGTAAAATAGAAACCCTATCAAGATCATATCTTTGCCTTGTGTATTCCACTTGAGCTAGATGATGACGATCTTGATCTCTTCAAGTGGACCACCTTTCTTGATTGCGCTTTGCTTGGTGAAGACTCACATACCGCTCCCCCATACACCAATATGGGAGAGCCTCTATTAGGCACATCTTCATTTGGCCATTATCTCCAAATGGGTGACAAGCTTCAAGCATAGGATTTCTTCGAGATGCTTCTCTTGAACTTGCACTTCATTTTCTTCTCTTGATATATATGATGGCTTGGAGATAAACATGAATGTTCACTCAATCTTCTTTTCCAAGCCACACTTGTAATAAGCTCAACTCTAGATGACCATTCTTCATATAAACCCTTGAGTAGAACCTTGGTCATCATAAATTCTTCTAGAGTCCAACACATGAACTCCATTCTTTTCCCATGGACAAGATCTATAAAGATATCTCAATGCAAACATTAGTCAATAGAGATTGTCATTAATTACCAAGACCACACATGAGGGCTCATGCACTTTCAAGTGGTCAAACCAATGAATTCAAGATCTTAATCCAAAATTGGTCTTCACATAAAAGAGAGATTGATTGGTGAAAGTGTAGATCTAGATCACATATATATTTTTACTCAAAAAAGATGTAAGAATCATTGGAGAAGATGGAGAGTAATCAAAATCTTGAAGTTCAAAAATGGAGGGGGGGGGGGGGGGGGTAAAAAACTTTTGCCTCGGTGGGGATTAAGACCCCTTTTATAGTGAAAGTGGAAATCTACATGTTAGCTGCATTTTCAAGACGTCTGATAGAGATTCTGGATTCTGTATCGGGATCAATACCGCAAATTGTATTGAACGAACTGGAAAAAATCCGGGATGTGTAACAGGCCATTCCATTCTAATCTAGAAGCTACTGGACCCGCCTGGTATTAAACTCGATAACTAGTGAGAAGATTCTCGAACTACTAGTTCTAGAATCCAGAAATTCTGGGCCGAAAAAGGACCACCAAAACAGCATAATCACTCACACAAAAAATGCGATAGATTTGGCATATCAACTCCATTTTCAATGATGTTAGGCTGGTTTTTTAAGCCAATAACAAGCTCTAACTTCACACACAGAGAAACAACAAGGATAAAGAAAATAAGCCACAAATGAAAAGAAATGAGCTCTCCACATTAGAAGAGCAAGAAAAAACCTCCTATATCAAAAACGCGATACGTTTTTCATACAAACTTAGTTATTATGAACTTGAGATTCTCACGTAGAGAAACACCAAATACAATCAAATGAGGGAGATGCAAAGTATAAAATAGTTTGAGATCCCTATGACAATGTGAGATTTTTCAGCCAAAAGACACTCTTGATAGTACCTCTATCGATTCTATAACCCGGTCTCCCACCAAACACCTTGAGACAGGTATAAGTAGGAAACACTAGAAAAGTCATAATTTACCTTGTGCATTCCAGTATATCTTGATGACGATGTTTATGCTTTCGTCAGGTCAGAATGCTACACTTGATCATTGTTGCTTTGTGAAGATTCACAAATTTCTCCTTCCATGCTCCACTATGGGGTAGCTTCACCAGATCATAACATCGCATGTCCATATAACCAAATGGACGGCAAGGTTCAACCATATGATTTCTTCGAGATGCTTATCTTGAAGTTGCACTTCTCAACCTTGATGAACACCCCCGCATGATGTTATCCTCTCACTGGCTCTATGAAATCTTCCTTTTGTTGCAATCCCATGGGAATATATCTAATCCACGTTGAAACGGCAAACACGTAGATCATGGCTGAGTTCACAAAGCTTTATTGACAAATGCTTTCATTTGATCCTACGCGATACATCATTTGATTTATGTGTTGACCAAGTTGAATCCAAGCTTCACACTTTGTTTTGGTCAACATGTATCTTTGTCTATGTTGCCACAATCTCTCAATATGCATAAGTAATTCCTCATTTGATTGTGTGCTTCAAGTCTTGGTCAACCATGGCTCAACACATACTACCATCATCACCTTGGATGGGAGCCATACCTTGAATTATTATCTTCTAATCATCTCCTCAAGATCATGATTTTCCAGGTATTAACTCATAAGTTAGAGCAAAATAACGAGTTCCCCAGCAGAACTCCATCTTCATTGATCTTGATGACAATATTTAATGCATACAATATCTTCATGGAATTTATCATCGAATCCAACAAATTCTCTTCGGGCATTACCTACGGAAAACCCTTCAAATGTAAATGAAAGCATTAGTCCATATGGATTGTCATCAATTATCAAACCCACACATGAAGCCCCATCCACTTTCACCGGGTCGTCGAGGCCGAATGACGATGAAGCCATGGGTTGCAATCGGAACCACAATGGTAGACACGATACGACTTCATAGCTAATCTCGACTGAGGACCTCACCCACATGTCATCGTCGGTGCTTCATTTCAAGTGTGTAGACATGCTTTCATTTGTCCATGGATGATCATGTATCATGTCACTACCAGATTAAAACCAAGGACCTTTAAACTGAAGGTCTAAGCAATCTTGGGTTCAAGGTGTGCAGGAAAGGGGCAATGCCGAGTTGGATGTTTTCTTGACATGAGTAGCAGTTAATTAAGTCGAATGAGTAACAAATTTATCAATTCGAAAGTTACCATGTGAATTATCTTGAAGTTTTGGATTATCAATCCATAGCTCCATCTCAAGTAAAAATTGTTTTGATCTTTGACAGAATCTACAATGTTCCTTTAAAATCTAAAGCTAGAATGGTGTACATGGAGTGAGCAATCGGGAGAGAGCAGTCGTCTTTGTTGGTAAGCCAAGTAGCAAACGACGTCAGATGGAAGTATGCAGTGACTTCATGGTGGTAAAGTGAGAACCTTGTGACATTCTTAGAGAGAAAATAGTAATCTTCTTACCTAAACACACCCTAAACAAAATGGTTGCACACATCACTCGAATCTCGATGTGGGGGGGGGGGGGGGGGGGGGCTCCTCATTTTCTAAAGAAAAACACACCCTAAACATTTCTGATCCCATCCCCGCTTCTTGGTAGGCTAGACGCACATGACATTATGGTGGGCGGGTGACGGGTCGAGCGATACAGAGGTTTTGCGTGGTGGCTTGCGTGACAACTATGGGGTCAATGAGTGATGGTTTGGTTGCGGTAAGACTTTGGTAGTCATATTCTTTTTCAGGGGTGTTCGACGGGTCTTCGTGTCGGAATTACCCAGCTACGAAGTTGGAGCTGATGTCTCGTCGTTCGAGCGGTGACGAGACCTACGATGGGCGGTCCGGTTGTGAAGATCTTCATCGGTGCGAGTTTTGGGGTATCTCCTCTTCAGAACTCGTCAGCAAAATCGGGGATGCTAGTCTTATGCGCGAAGGGTCGACTGTTTGGTATGGGTCGATGTGGCTTCACAAGGCCATGCGTCAAAGACTTCTTCTTACGTGGTCGTGTTCTTGGGTGAAGTCGGAGTCGCTAGTAGAGAGAACACAGTGTGGTGATTGTCCGATTTCGTACGACTGATAACCAAATTAGCAAGGCAGGCAGTTCAAAACAAAACAAAACAAAACAAGAAGTGGCCTATGGATCGCCATGGCCTACGTACGTACAGCACAGCGCATATCGATGGGTGTATATCACTGTGACGCCGGGGATGAAGAGATGGGAGGGGACACACAAGCTTTTGCATGCATTGGCAGCTGTGTGCGGAAAGGGAAAGATCCCTCCCTCCCTGCCGAGAAAACAAAGGAATGTGTGTATGGGAGCAAAGCCTGACGAGGCTATGCAAAGCCCTCCATAAAGAGACAAACCCCTCCTCACTTCCTCAGGCTCAGGCCATCTACCCACAATACTCTGCTATATAAATAAAGAAAAAGTAAAGCGGCCACAAAAGAAGGCAGCAACAGCTATAGCTGAGCTGAGCTACGAGAGTGTACGAGTACAGTGAACATACCTACAGTAGACGGCTAAAACTGACCGATAAAGAGGGACGCGCCCTCACCACTGCATTTGCCACTCTCGTGCGTCGTCTCGGTATCCCTCAGTAGCAGCAGCACCCAAGGAGGCGGCGGTGGTGACACGAAGAAGAAGAAGAAGAAGAAGAAGAAGCCACACGTCCGAGGAGTGGGAGGTTCTTCTTCGTGGGGGTGTGGGGGGTGGGGGACGGAGACGGACTGCACCACCGATCGAGTGATGCGCGCCGGGGTGTACACCATCCACCAGTCGCTGACCGCCGAGGCGGCCGCGGTGCTCAAGCTCGCGCTAGCCCTCGCCAGCCGCCGCGGCCATGCGCAGGTCACGCCGCTGCACGTCGCCTTCGCGCTCCTCAGCTCGTCCTGCGCGCTGCAGCAGCCGGGCGGCGGACGCGCGGCCCTGCTCAGGCGCGCCTGCCTGCGCTCGCACCCCGCCTCCGCCATGGGGGCGGCGCAGCAGCACCCGCTCCAGTGCCGCGCCCTCGAGCTCTGCTTCAACGTCGCGCTCAACCGCCTCTCCACCTCCGGCCCGCACTCGCCGCCGCCTTCTTCCTCTTCGGGGCGCCCTTCGCGTCCTCGCTCATCCAGCCCAGCCCCACGCTCTCCAACGCGCTCGTCGCCGCGCTCAAGCGCGCCCAGGCCAACCAGCGACGCGGCTGCGTCGAGCTCCAGCAGCCGCCGCCCGTCACTCTCCAGCAGCAGCAACAACAAGGCGCATTGCAGCAGCAGCAGCAGCAGCCGCTCCTCGCCATCAAGGTGGAGCTGGACCAGCTCATCATCTCCATCCTCGACGACCCCAGCGTCAGCCGCGTCATGCGGGAGGCCGGCTTCTCCAGCGCCACCGTCAAGGCCAACCTCGAGGAGGAGAGCGCGCTCATGTGCATCAACTCTTCCTCTTCGTCCCCTCCTCCGCCGGTCATACCTCCACACTTCTTCCTCGACCACACCAGCATTGGTGGCGGCGGCTTCGGGATGTGGCCGCCGCAGTTCTTGAGCGCGCCGCCTCCGTACTGCAACGAGGACGATGTTCGGGCGGTCCTGGAGGTGATGGTGCGGAAGCAGGGGAGGAGGACCAACCCCGTGGTCGTCGGAGACTCGGTGTCGATGGCGGAAGCCGTCGCCGGCGAGCTGCTGCGGCGGCTCGAGCGGCGAGGTCCCCGAGGACCTCGCCGGCGCGCACCTCCTCAAGCTCCAGCTCTCCTACGTGCACGTCCGGCTCATGACCCGCGCCGACGTCGACGCCAAGGCCGCCGAGCTCCGCCGCAGCGTGGACGCCGTCCAGGTCCAACGCGGCGGCCTGGTCGTCTACGTGGGCGATCTGCGCTGGGCGCTCGACGAGGATCCCGGCGCCGCCCACACGGCCTCCTCCTACAGCCCCGTCGAGCACATGGTCGCCGAGCTCGGCCGACTCCTCGACGACCTCCGCGCCAGCGGCGGCCGCGTCTGGCTGGTGGCCACGGCCAGCTACCAGACCTACATGCGGTGCCAGCAGCGGCGCGGGCAGCCTTCGCTGGAGACCTCCTGGGCCCTGCAGGCCGTAGCGGTCCCCACCGGCAGCGGCACTGGCCTCGCCCTGAACAATCTCCATTCTTCCTCCTCCGCTCCAAGGTGAGCAACCATGCCTCCCCCTACAGTACCCTCCACTACTACTAGCTATTCCGTAGTACCATTCCCTTGTCCTGCTTGTGTCGTGCGTCCTTGTTGCCTTCTCTTCTCGCTCACTGTTGCATGCAGCCTTCCTTGTGTGTTGCTGTCTGGAACAAACACGGGGGAGGGAGGGCCACTTGGTCAGATCAGATGTTGCAAAAACAAGCTACTACTGCTGTTCCTACACTAGCTAGTTCTAAACAGCAACCTACCAAGTATAAAACCATTTCTTCATCTTTCGACATTAATGAGGAGCTTGAGCTTTCTTGTCATCTGAACTCAAGCATGTGAGCTTGCAGCTGCAGGGACTAGAAATTAATGGTGTGAAATCCTGTAGAGGGTGAATTTTTTGTTGTTGTTTTTGGGGAATGCAATGCTTTTTAGCCTCTGCAGAGATTCCATCTGATCCGATCAGGTTCTCTGCATGCTCGGCGCAAAAGTCTTCCTCTGATGCAGTAGCAGTAGCAGCCGCAGCAGTGCCTGCCTACCTGCTCTGCTCTCTTTTGGTACACAAATGTGGATGTGTGTGTGAGACTGATCCGATGCTACCGCATTGCCCCTTTTCCTTTGCAATGATGCACTTTTCATGCACAAGATCAATCATATTTGTGATCTTGGCTTTTATCTTAGCCATCCGAAAATATCCTTGAACCTAATCAGAGAGTTCTCCGCTTTACCTCTTGAATAAAATCTGCAGAAAGTTATTCAAAACTTTGAAGAAGAAAATCCAGCGTTGATCATTCTTTTTTGAGAAATTCCAAAGTTGATCTTTTCGTACGTGTGTGTAGAAACTTTAAACAATTCTATCCCGCAATAGAAACTTTTGCATGATTCTGTACTGCTATACAGCTAGTGCGCATCTGCTTAACATTGTTTTCTTTGTCCCCTGATGTTCCAACAGTGCAACGGCAATGCAGCAGGCCATGGCGACAAGACAGCAGCTCGCCCAGAGTCCTTTGGCAATGGCAGCTGAGCCAATGGCGTTAGGAGGCGAGCAAGAAGACAAGCTGTTGCTGTGCAGCGAGTGCAACAGGAACTACGAGAGGGAGGCGTCGGTCGTGAAGCCAGAGGCTGATGAGGAGGGCCCACGCCTCGGCCTCCCGGCCTGGTTGGTACTGGACAACAAGCCGCCGGTTGATCATCGGATGCAACACAAGGTAATTAAGAGGAACAGAGATCAATTGCAACATTTATTTGCAGTTCTTGAGTTGAATGTCTTCCCATTTTCTTGTTTTAGGACACGTCGTATCTGATCGAGCTGAAGAGGAAATGGAGCAGGCTGTGCAGAAAGCTTCACCTCTGGAACAGCCAGCAGCACGATCCATACTCTGCTTCTTGCTTTGGTTCTGGGCTATCTGCATCTCCAAGCTCGTGGTGGCCGAGTTCTTGCTTGCCCCCGAGTAGCCAGGGCAGGCCAAGCATTGCAGGGTTCTTGGGCTTGGAGGGGCTGATGGAGCACGGCAGGAGCAGCAGCCGGTGGTCACCTCCATCGCCGCTGCCTTGTCCGGGCCTCATGGAGCCGGAGTGCCAGGACGCCAAGACGGCGCTCGCTCTTGGCACCTTCCCGCTCTCGGACACGGCGAGCTCCGACGGCCGCGCTCGGGGGAGTGACGACGGCCTGGCGCATGAGCTGGAGCGGCGTCTGCGAAGAACATCCCGTGGCAGCCTGCAGGCGCTGTCGCAGAGATCGTTGAGGCGGTCGCCGGCGGACGGAGCTATGGAAGGAAGGGCGTTTGGCTGTTCATGAAGGGGACCGACCACGCCGCGCACAGCGGGTGGCCGCGGTGATCGCCGAGACGTGCTGTGGCTCGGCCGATCAGATCATAGCCGCCGATCCGAGGAAGTTCAGCTGCGCGGAGGATTTCTGCTCTGATGTTGTCTCGAGGGCGTGCAAGATCGGCTCCAACAAGTTCGTGCTCGTCATCCACGACGTCGAGCACGCGCCGCGGCACATTGTCGAATGTGTCGTGGCGGCATCGGTGCGCGGCTCTTTCAAGGACCATTTCGGCCAAGAACTCGATCTCTCTCAATCCGTCGTCGTCCTCACAACGTCAGAGTTTGCCAATGGGGCCATCGACGTCATCAACCTGCGGTTGCGGACGTCCTCGTCGTACGGAGATGGCAAGAGGAAGGAGGAGATCGAGCCACAATCAAGAGAATGCAAGCGGGCACGGCACGACGCCGGCGGACATGGCATCGACCTCAACCTCTGCGCCGGCAACGACAGTGATGACGACGATGGTGTTCCGAGCGACATCACCCACGAGAGCGACACCAAGGAGCACGGGCGCCCGCATGATCTCCTCGAGTCGATCGCCACCGTTGTCCTCACCCTCGACAAGGGCGCCGATGCTGACCACCGCGCCGTGGCGGCTATCCACGCGGTACTCGCTGGAGCTCTCGGCCGGGTGGTGCAGCTCGAGGACGAGGCGGCGAAGGCCTTGACCGCGGCGTCTGGATACTTTCTTGACGAGGTGCTGAGGAGGTGGGCAGCGGAGGTGTTTGAACCGGCGGCAGCGGCGGTGGCATATGGCGGGAAGATGGTGATATTGGGGATAGGGCCATGGGGTGGGGCCCGGGTGTCAGGATTCATGGGCTCGGCCCTTCCAAGCAGGGTCCTCGTAGACTGAGCTCACAAAGTTTTGCTCCCTTGTGTACTTTGTCCTTCTTAGCTAAAATTCTTGTATGTAGAAAAAAATGATGGACTTGAAATGGAGTCTTTCGGGGGGTTTAATCGTTCAGTTTTCCACCGATAATGTGCCCGTGTTGTTCATTTTCCCCTGCCCAATTGCACTCCCGTATCAACTAACACTTCAACTTTTGCCATAGAAAGCTCAAGACTTTTAACAAGCAAATTTATGAAAGCCTATAAATGAGGTAACTAAAATTTTCTTTTTCATATCAATAATTTGCCACAAAAACCCTCCTACATGATATGTGTGCAATTGTATTTCGATATCAAGTCTTAATGGTGCACATGTTTAAGGGAACCCATTTTATATGATTGAAATTAAAGCCAATACTCTTTTCATGTTCTTTGTTTTCTTTACATGTTTTCATGTTCTTTGTTGAAGCTTCAGTTGTATGTGAAAGTACCTCCAGTCCCTCTTATGGAATTTGGTTGATTAATGACAAAACAATTACTTAAAGAAGGTTGTAATCCCTATGCTAGTTGGAACAAAGTGAATGATGGCCGCCAAAAATAAATAAAATAAACAATAAGATTTAGCTTAAATATTTATGCAGGCTTTTATTAGAAATCTTCCTAACTTAGCCACCAGATATGTTGTACTATCAATAGGTGTGGTTGAATTGAAGGACTTGAAATTCTTGCATGTTTCTCAAAACTATCCCTCAACATTCCAACTCAAATTCTCCCATTCTCCAAAATTTTATTCTACTCGGAAACAAATTGATCACTCGGCGGATACCTCTAAACCTAGTGGGAAGATAGTTGGTGAGCAATCCCCAAATGTGGATATGGAACTATCGAGTGTGGTTCTCAAAATCGTCTGCATCATTTTTCACTTCACTCGGTGTTCTATTCTAACCGGTACCTCCGAGTGGATGGTGTATGGTACCTCCGAGTCCGGAACTTCTAAGTGGAGTTGTACCAAACCTCCGAGCTAGGTTTAGCCAGTTATATCCAATTCATTTTCAAATGTTGATAAATTAGCTATGAAACTTACGAGTGGCTTTTTTTTAGAAACTTTGGGTTGTTGTATCTTTTCTCTAGATAGAGACAAGAAAAATTGTGGAGGTGTCGTGGTTCTTGAGGTTTTTTTGAACGACTTGGTACCTCTAGGTTTTAATCCCTATGCTATTTTGAACGAAGGCAATGAGGGCAGCCGAAAATAAGTAAAATAAACAATAAGATCTAGCTTAAATATTTGTGTAGTCTTTTATTAGAAATTTTCCTAACTGAGATATACTAGATATGTTGTACTATCAATAGGTGTGGTCGAATTGAAGGATTTGAATTTCTTGCATGTATCTAAACCTAGTGGGAAGAGAGTTGGTAACAAATCCCCAAATGTGAACATGGAACTATCGAGTGTGGTTCTCGAAACCAATTGTCTCAATTTTCATTTCACCCACTGTTCTGTTCTAACCAGTAACCAGTACCTCCGAGTGGATGGTGTATGGTACCTCCAGGGGCAGAGACAGGGGGACCAGCAGGGCCCTGCCCCCCTGCCCCTAACATTGGAAATTCTCTATTATATCCTTACTTTTATTTGCTAAAATATCATTAAAATTTTGTATTTTGATGTTTAGACCTTCCCTAACAACTTGAAGTCAACCTCCCTCAAAAACAAATCCTGGCTCCGCCCCTTGGTACCTTTGAGTATAGTTTATTCTAATACAATTGCAGTGTCAAGTTAGAGTCTGGAACTTTTTGAGTGGAGTTAGTACAAAACCGGCCTCCGAACTAGGATTTAGCTGTTTCTACCCTATCTGTTTTCAAAGGTTGATCAATTAGCTACGAAACTTTCAAGTGGAGTTTTTTTCTCTAGAACATTGGGTTGTTGTATCTTTTCCCTAAATATAGACAAGCAATTGTGGATCCGATGTGGTTCTTGGACGCGTTTTTGAATGGCTTGGTACCTCTAGGTGTTGATGTAAAGAGTTTTTATGACACTCGTTTTCTTGACCGTTCAAGTTTTGAGCGTGTCATATACTTTTGAATGTGTTATTTGTAACTTTTGAGTGCATTGTTTTTTTTTTTGTCCAACGGTCAGATTTTAGCCATGCCTATATAATTCACCCCCACTCCTTGCGCGTGTAGCAAGATAGAGGAAATGGTGAGGAAGTTGTGAGACTACTTGAAACCTAGCCCATTGTGCCTATAGTTACTGCATGAGAGCTCTCTTCTACTCAATTCCAATATTTTGAGGAATTCTGCAAGAGATCCTATGGGCTTCATGAGGTTTCTTTGAGAAACCTTTCATGTGGTTCAAGACCAAGTGAGAGTACCTACTTTGTTACACCTGGAGTGAGCGTCTCCTAAACGGCTAGGTGTCACTTGGAAGCCTTCAAACTTGTGAAGAAACAAGGAAGTGTGTGTAGGCACGGAGATTGTCTACTTTGCGTGGAGATCTACTCCGAGAGATTGAGAATGAATTTTGTGTCTTAAGCTTACTGAGATAAAGGTTGTACTTTGTGGTAGAGACCTTGGTGGTCATAGGACTTCATGGTCGAACCTCTTTACAGGGGACATATGATTGCATCAACAGTTCAAACATTGGGTATACATCGTTGTGTTTGTGATATTGTCAACTCAACTCCTTTCTACATTCTACTTTTTGTAGGTTCGTATTTCTGGAAATGCATGCTACAAGGTTCACAGGAAACTCATAGAAAATAACGTGCTATTTTTACTAATGTTTGTTAGTTAATTCCATGTACCCCCTCTCTAGTCAATATCACAATCTTTCAGTACTGCCATCAACTAAAAAAAGATTGCAAGTGCATCTATACCCCTTGATGATTTTTCTGGTCCCAATTTTTTGTTGGAATAGAGTCATTGTTGACCCTAATAATATGAGTTAACGCTTATTTCTTAGATCTCTTTCAATTAAAAAGTTACTCATTGATTCAAAGGAAAAAAAAACATACTACAAAGAGGGTACTTGACTTAAATGAGAAGTTGAAAATATTGCTAAGCAATATGATTTTTCCCTAGAAGTTCCAACTGGAATTTTCTCACCCCACACTATTCACTACAGGAAACCGTCAAAACGCCGACGGCGGCCCGTCGTCGGCGTAGCAAAGATCGCCGTCGGCGTAGGCCTACGCCGACGGCCGCCGTCGGTGTATCGGCGTCGGCGTAGGACGCTGTCGGCGTATGAAAACTGCCGTCGGCGTATCCGTCGCCGTCGGCGACGCACAGTGGGACCCACAAAACGGACGTCGAACGTCTCCGTCTGCTCCACCTATACGCCGACGGCAGTGCCGTCGGCCTAGGCTGCCACGTGTGCTGATCTGGTGCGTCTGGGAGGAGTTGACGCCGACGGCGTAGGCATGACCATATGGTCCTCCAGCGTCGACGTGGCGCCATCCTGTGCGTCCCCACATCATCCTATGTTAGACCATATTTTCAGTTTCTGAAACTTTTTGCTGCTGGTTTCTGGCGCATTTTAAATACAATTAAAATTGCACAAATTATAAAACATCACAGAAACATCAAATAAAACATCACATACATATCCAAATGACACAAACATGATTCAAATTCATCCAAACTCAAAAATGACACAAACATAGTTCGAATTCACACACGCTACACCCGAACACATCCTACACCTCCCGAGAGCCCGAGGTATCCATTTCTGACAGCGTGAGAATAGGCGACCGACCGCGTGGGCCAGTCGAACCACACAAGGAATCCGGCGAGGCACGGGACGGTGTGGTCTCACGCGACGAACTCGGCGAGGCACCACCAGTGCCATGCTCCACGAGCGCGCGCGTCGAAGTCGGCGAGGCGGAAGCACGACCAAAGGGTGCAGTCCTCGAGTATTCCGATCCCTACATGTTTTGAGTCCAAGTTAGCAACTTGGAAAGCACAGCATGGCGGTAACAACTTGTTTGGCAAATAACTTACCGGAGTCGCTGGCTTGTATGTGCGAGCGACCGACTCCCTCGTTGGGCCGACGGGCATGATCCCCGGCCTAGGTGGACGCGTAGGCAGCTGCGACCGCTCTCCAGTGGCATGAAACTTCTCGTCAGCCTACAAGATAGTTTAGATGTCAGGAGTTGTAGAAAAAGAAGGTTCAAACTGAGGAAATGGGACTTGTCATATTTTGCAAATATAAAAGTTGAAACTTACAGCATCCCTCAACTCTGCCCACTCCTCATACTCCTGGCTCTTCTGTACCCACAACTGATACTCTCTCTCATAGCTCGCGTAAGCGGCATCGAAGGCCGCCTCGAAATCAGCCTACAGTTTTAAAAGGGAACGCATCTCGTCAACTTAGCCACTTAGCTAGGAACGAATGTCGGAAAGAGAATGAAATTGAGAAAAACTTACATCGGGGCGAGCTCGGGAAGGCCGACGAGGCAGGACGGGAGGGTCGTCGGCGGTGAGGGTAGCCTTGACACGCGAGAGGCCCAACTCAGGAGTACGCGTGAGTACCGCACTAAGCATGAGAGGACGGCCATGCTCCCAACCGTTCCCGGCAAGGACCACCGCTCTCTCGTCGATGTCATGCTCAAGAGGGTTGTCCACCTCCGGATTTATACCCTTGAACGTCTCGACGTATGCCTTTAGCCCCTCCTTGGCAGTGCCGAAGTAATCGGGCTGCGAGGGCTGAGGCTCAGAAAAATTGGGCTTCTTCATCTTCATCCTCTCCCATGCTTGCATGTCCGTAAGAGGCTCCCCGATCGGCCTCCTGCAATGCCAAAGAAGTGTCATGCGTATCAAGTAGGAACATGAGGGGAAATAAATGAAGATTGTTTCATGTATATATATACCAGCTTTGCCTTGATCATGGTTGCGGGCACCCGCACGATGTGTCCCCCCGCTCCCGCGGTTTAACTTGTTTCGCTCGCTCAAGGCCTTGAACGCGGGGTCCTCCCCAGCCCACCTAGACACCAACGCCCTCCACGCGTCATCCTTGCCATAGGCCCATGAGGGCTTAAACTGAAAAAACAATACTCATGTGAAGAACGGATAATGCAATTGCAACTTAGCAGCAACATGTAATCTCATTAACAATCTACTTACCGCCATGTAGTCATCTACGGTCACCTCAAGTGGGTTCTCCACAATCTCATGCTTCACCGCCGTCTTGCCTAACGTCTCAGTACTGAAATGATTGATCATGGTATGCTTTGCATTGTAGAACTGCTGTCGTGTCAACTTCCTACAAGCCCCCTCCAAAGTCTTGTCCGCATCGCCCCGCTGCTCAGGAAGTACCCTATAGAACTTCTTTAATCATGCACAAAAAAAAATTGTGAGAGCATGGTGGGGACATCAAGTATGAACGAAATTCGAAAAGTTCAACTTACCCAAAACTTGTTGATCACGGCGTCAGAACATTTCCCGCCGCTCGCGTAATTGGCGGCCTGATAGTCTACCCAATGGGTGGCTAGCTTCGTCGCGCCGTTGGGGACGGTACTGTACAAGCCCGGCCAAAACTTCCTAATCAAAGCTCCAATCAGGGTGTTAGGCACACGGGCTCCCGCAGGATGTATCCAGTTGCTGCACAATAATTAAACATTAGTACATGTCAAATTGTCCTGACCACAATGAAGTTACCATGTTCAAAATTAGTATATATAGTCACTTACTCTTTCCCATTAGGCGTAATGAGGATCTTCTCCTCCTCGGTAGCAGGTTCCTTGTCCTCATCAGGGACCTGGGATTCCCCTCGAATCCTTGGCTTCTTCGGCAGCGCGGAGGGCCCCGCCTCCAAGTCCGTGGAGGGGCCCGCCCCCACGTCCGTGGAGGGGCCCGTCTCCTCCGAACCCTCGTCGACAGAAGCAGAGGGTATGTCCGAAGACACGTCGCCCCCACCTCGCCCTCGTCCTCCCTCACCTCGCCCTCGTCCTCCACCTCGCCCTCGTCCTCGTCCTGCACCTCGTCCCCTCGGAGGAACTGGAGCATCGGCACCTCCCCCTCCTCCAGCATCTCCACCCTCACCTGCATTGAGAAAGGGTGAACAATTAAGCATAAAGACATGAACAAATTAATAATTGCATCACCTCTACTCTCACCACTGTCAGACAGGTAACGCGGGTTCGGAATAGGTTCTCTTCCACTTTTAGTAACTTTCTTCTGGCGCATCTTCTTCAGCAAGGAGGCCGATGATTCCTTGCCTTGGCTCATCTTGGTCAATCACCTGCATTGAGAAAGGGTAAACTTTTAAGCATAAAAGACATGATCCAATTAAGAAGCATGAAGACGTAATGCAATTAATAAGCATGTTAAAAGACATGTGGTGATGAAAGGGTTCGCTTGCGCTTCTCCTCTGTTTTGCATTTGAATGGAGACAACCTTATTTGGATACTTGACCATGGAAGGATCATGGAAGGGATGTTGTTGGTAGTTATTGAGTTCTCTTCTGATATAGGTCAAAATGACTGGAAAAAGTTTCACTCGTTTGCCATAAGAATGGGCAGAGGAAGTAAGATCATCATCTTAAGTAGACTTCGGACATTAGCCCGACTTGGATCTGTGAGACCTATTTTTCTAGGTGCTCGATCTTACAACGAGTTCAAATACCTTTTCAAGACGATGGCATTCGGGAGTGTAGACCTAAAGAAGATTTCATTCTAGTTCTATGGGAATCAAGGATACCCCCATATAAATCGTTTACTAAATTTGCTACAAGTCATGTTCACGAGACGCATGAAGGTAGTTCCAGCTTGCCAGGGAGGAAGCGACGAGGAGCGCCGTTCTAATTCTGTTCCAGAACTCGTGTACTGTAACTCGTGTTGTATTGTTTAAAACATGAAAAAAGAGATGTGGCCATGTATACCATTACCATTCAGCCAAATGTATTAGAGATATCAATTATAAATTTGTAGGAGTATGTTTTATCAGCAGATCAAGCAATCCCTCCCCTGGTCTTCTCCATTGAAGTGGCAATTCCTACTACCATTTCCCAGTAGCTCTACCAGACTCAGTAAGGTGGCTAACTAAAGAAACAACAAAGAAGCGTGTGCATAGTATCTGATTAGAATTTGTTATTGTTGATAAGAACATTTTCGTACAAGCTGGAATCAACCTAGCTAGTGCCCGAGTTCGCCAAGGAAATGGGACGGTGTCATACCTTGTCTTCGACGGCGATTCTGGCAGGGAGGTGGTCGGGCGGCGCGGGGAGTGCTCAGGGAGGTCGCCGGCGCGGGGAGGACGGCAGGGAGAAGCTTGGCGGCGGGGAGGACGTTGGCCGTGGGGGACGGCCCGCTCGTCGGCGGGAGCGGTGCTGCGAGCTGGCGGTGCCGGCGGGGAAAGAAACCCTAGCTTTGGCGGCGGGGAAAGAAACCCTAGCTTTGGTGGCGCCAGCGGGAACGGGCTTTGGCGGCGTCCAGCTTTGCCGCTGGCGAGCTGGCGACGCCGGAGGGTTCGGGGAAGTCGCCGGCGTGGGGAGTGCTCGGGGAGGTCGCCGGCGCGGGGAGGGATTGGGTCGCCGGCGCGGGGAGGGATTGGGTCGCTGGCGCGGTTAGTTGGGGATTTTTTGGAGAGAAGGCGCGTGAAGCTTTCGGGCCGATTTGGCTTAGCCATTCAGGCCTACGCTGATGGTTTTTTTTTTTAAGAAATCAATTATTCTTTTAATTTTTTAATTTTTTTCAATTCTTCTATTATTTTCTATTTTTTCATTTTTTTTGACTCACTGGTCCCTTTATCCTTCGGATCAGAGACTACCTCTTCGTTCTAGGCTCTTCTTTCTCCATTTATATGTGCAGACGGTCTGCTAGCTGCTTCTTCCGTATAGTGCCTCCAGCGGTCCAGCGCAACCAAAAAATTTCATTTTGCTACCCCCTTTCGACTACTTTTCACATTGACAACATATATTACACAGAGAAGAAAATATCGGTAGTAGCGAGAACACAACATAAATTCATCTACCATCGACGCAGCCTCCCGCATCACTCCTGCCTTTCGACGATGCAACACCCTTGCCCTTCGACGACGCAGCACCCTTGTCCTTCGACTACCTAAATTAACCATGCCCCTTTCAGAACCACGTCGGATCGAAGTTGCCTACCTTCTCCAGTGGCCACTTGTAAGACGTCTCTGATGATCTACAACCGTCCGGCAAGACATCTCTGATGATCTGCAACCATTTGGAACGGTCGCAGGTCATCAGAGACGTCTTGCTGCTGGTTGCCCAAAGATGCCTCTCCGAGTGACGCTGGAATGTTTTGTGTGAGTGAGTAACCTGTCTGAGGAGGTGGGCTATATATAGGGTCGCATGGCTTACGAAGTGGTCGTCATAGTGCTGATCCGACGGCTCAGAAGCGCTCGAAACAAACACACCGCTGATCCAATGGCTCACAAGCGCTGGAAGGAAGCACACGATCCGTGTGCTTCTTCCTGATTGGGCATACTACAGCTCACAAGCCCTGAAAAGAAACACACACCGCTGATCCAACGGTTCCCAAGCGCTCGAAAGAAACACACCGCTGATCCAACGACTCACAAGCGCTGGAAGGAAGCACACGATCCGTGTGCTTCTTCCTTATAGGCCTAGGCAAGAGTATGACTAACCTGAGCCACATCATTGATTAGGACAAAATGGTTTGTTGTCATTCGTCTATGTACCCAAGTTTGTTGTCATTCGTCTATGTACCCAAATTTTGTTATCATTCGTCTATGTACCCAAGTTTTTGTTGTCATTCGTCTATGTACCCAAATTTGTTGTTATTCGTCTATGTACCCAAGTTTGTTGTCATTTGTCTATGTACCCAAGTTTGTTGTCATTCGTCTATGTACCCTTCATTGGCAGTTGTTGATTTAGGGTAGACCTTGGTTTCTCACCTTCCTATGGCCTAACCTAACACAACCAAGCAAAAAAGTCCACTGGCCTACCCCCTTTCGACGCACGTCTATGGGGGTAGACGAAAACGTTAGGGTTTTTCCAGTGGATTCAGGGTTTCGCCGAAGCGGGGCCCCAGAGCATCGGAACCCCACCCAAACCTAGGTTTTGCCATACCATGTGTATACAAGTGTGTTGGGTGCTGTGAATGTCCAAGTTCCCACTACGGGATGTGAGCGGGTTCACCGGCATCACTTTCTCTCTAGTGAGTTTCTGCACTTAGAGGTGAAAACTCCCCTTCCGGGCGAACCGGATGGAATATTGTGTTGGTTTGGGGTAGACCTTGGTTTCTCACCTTCCTATGGCCTAACCTAACACAACCAAGCAAAAAAGTCTACTGGCCTACCCCCCTTTCGACGCACGTCTATGGGGGTAGACGAAAACGTTAGGTTTTTCCAGCGGATTCAGGGTTTCGCCGAAGCGGGGCCCCAGAGCGTCGGAACCCCACCCAAACCTAGGTTTTGCCATACCATGTGTATACAAGTGTGTTGGGTGCTGTGAATGTCCAAGTTCCCACTCCGGGATGTGAGCGGGTTCACCGGCATCACTTTCTCTCTAGTGAGTTTCTGCACTTAGAGGTGAAAACTCCCCTTCCGGGCGAACCGGATGGAATCTTGTGTTGATTTGGGGTAGACCTTGGTTTCTCACCTTCCTATGGCCTAACCTAACACAACCAAGCAAAAAAGTCCACTGGCCTACCCCTTTCGACGCACGTCTATGGGGGTAGACGAAAACGTTAGGGTTTTTCCAGCGGATTCAGGGTTTCGCCGAAGCGGGGCCCCAGAGCGTCGGAACCCCAACCAAACCTAGGTTTTGCCATACCATGTGTATACAAGTGTGTTGGGTGCTGTGAATGTCCAAGTTCCCACCCTGGGATGTGAGCGGGTTCACCCGCATCACTTTCTCTCTAGTGAGTTTCTGCACTTAGAGGTGAAAACTCCCCTTCCGGGCGAACCGGATGGAATCTTGTGTTGATTTGGGGTAGACCTTGGTTTCTCACCTTCCTTTGGCCTAACCTAACACAACCAAGCAAAAAAGTCCACTGGCCTACCCCCTTTCGACGCACGTCTATGGGGGTAGACAAAAACGTTAGGGTTTTTCCAGCGGATTCAGGGTTTCGCCGAAGCGGGGCCCCAGAGCGTCGGAACCCCACCCAAACCTAGGTTTTGCCATACCATGTGTATACAAGTGTGTTGGGTGCTGTGAATGTCCAAGTTCCCACTCCGGGATGTGAGCGGGTTCACCGGCATCACTTTCTCTCTAGTGAGTTTCTGCACTTAGAGGTGAAAACTCCCCTTCCGGGCGAACCGGATGGAATCTTGTGTTGATTTGGGGTAGACCTTGGTTTCTCACCTTCCTATAGCCTAACCTAGCACAACCAAGCAAAAAAGTCCACTGGCCTACCCCTTTCGACGCACGTCTATGTGGGTAGACGAAAACGTTAGGGTTTTTCCAGCGGATTCAGGGTTTCGCCGAAGCAGGGCCCCAGAGCGTCGGAACCCCACCCAAACCTAGGTTTTGCCATACCATGTGTATACAAGTGTGTTGGGTGCTGTGAATGTCCAAGTTCCCACTCCGGGATGTGAGCGGGTTCTGGCCGTTGGCACAGTCGGCACAGGTGTTTATTTATTTTACATGTATATGTTGTAGGGTCGGGTTCCGGAAAACTCAAACCGTTATTTTATGCGGGTGGGATACCGAAATTGTGAGGGAAATTATATAGTCTAATTTATATATAAATTATACCTACATTAAATATTATATAGAGAAATAAATAAATAAATTTTATATAGAGAAATAAATAAAAAAGGAACATATATGCCGTCGGCGTATTATATCAGCGGAAACGTCCGCTCCGCTCCGTCACGGCGGGATTGGGTACGCCGGCGGCCACGGGTACGCCGACGGCGGCCATCGGGCCCGATGTGGCTACGCCGACGGCCACTGGTACGCCGACGGCCTGTTGCGCGGCTTCCCTAGCACGGCTTGTACGCCAACGGCCCCGACATTTGGCCGTCGGCGTACCAGCCGGCCGTCGGCGTTTTGACGCATTCCCGTAGTGATTTGTTAAGCTCACGCTCTCAAATCGTGCGAACTAGTACTTTTGAACCATGTGTGTGGGATGAACGCTAGTGAGATTCTCCCTAAGTGTGGATCCGGAACTGCCCATATGAGTACCCAGAACTACTGAACTCCATTGCTTTTTAGTGGGTCTGTGTTGAGAGGCGGTAATCTCAAATTGAATGTATCAATATGTCCAGGTCTATTAGGGTTTCTTAGTGAGTCCGAGTACAAGTCGTCAACTTCTAGGTAAAGTTGGTTTGGAACTTCTGAATTAGATCTTGGCGTCGTTTGGCTTGTTATTTCCATAAGGCGCTTTGTTAGGTTCAAAACTTCTGAGTGAAGTTTGTAAAAACACCCTGTGTGGTATATTTGCCAGAAACATGAACATTATGGTCTGAAAAAACCTCTTTGTGTTCATGCTGGGCACTTCCAATGTATTGTTGGTTTTCGATGTATGTTTGGATGTCCTCATACTTAAAAAAAAACGTGGTCAACGGAGGAATGATCCCTCTCTTGACTTTACGTTGTTAGGTAGGTGAGATGCCCGGTTTATTCGAGTATGCCTCGGCGCAGCCATTTAGGCGCAGCTGGGACTCGAACTCGGACCGGCTAGGCGCGCACTCGCAGCCTCTGCCACTCGGTTAGCACCCAGTTCTCATGTCCTCATACTTTAATGCGTCCAAACTTTGGCGAATGACGTTTTCCTGCCTAGCCGTTCAAGTTTTGAATGCGTCCAAACTTTCGTAGCTTGAAATCACCAGGGACGTACTTTTTCGTCAAACGATCGGATTTTGGGGTTTGTCTATATATAAGGCGCCCACCCATTTGATTGTGATTTTGCTTGGAAGCTCTCTCTGTTTTCATTGCATCCTTTGATTGAGATTCAAGGGTGTTTGTAAGAAATATTTTTGAAACTTAGAAAGGGTTATAGATCCAAGTGAAGGCGACAAATAATTATTACTCGTGGAGAGTGGGCGTCTCCTAAACAGCTAGACAAAAAGTGAAATCTTTGTGAGACTCGCACAAACCTCCGACAGGACGGGCGAGACCAACATTGGAAAGGAATTTTGAGAACGTGTAGAACTTCTTTTTTTAAGGCTAAGTTTATATGAGTGAATTTCAACCTTTTGTTTTTTATATCAATTTAAGACTTGGAAATATGAGTGAGTTTTGAAAAGTGGGTTTCACTTGAACCTAGAATACATTGAGCATCCTCGATCGGGACCAACATTCCAACAGATATCATGCCGTCCGAGTTCCAAACTCCGATGGCCATGTACTCCTTCCGTTCCAAATTAAATGACTTTCATTTGTCTAAATATGGATGTATCTATACATGTAATATGTCTAGATACATCCACATGTGGATAAATGGAAGTCAATTAATTTGGAACGGAGGGAGTATTTCCGATGCAAGACAAGACCCATGGATAGCACAATAATTAGCATCAAGATTTCGTTAGCAAAGAACCGAGAGATCGAGAGCACCTGCATTTGGAGTAGCATAGACACGACGGACATGATGAGTCGAGGGGCGGGGGCGTGTAAAACGCCAACGGGTGGGTGATAGATAGAAAGATAGGGACGTGAAGAATATCGCTGGTTCCGATGACGCCCTGCCTGCTTGCTTTCTTTCGCTTTCTTTCTTTCTTTGGTCCTTGGATTCATTCACACTCAGCTCGCTGGGCCGCCTTTGCGCTCTTTCAGTAGTACTAGTACGTTGCTTTCCCTCACTCCTCCGCTGCCCGCTGCTTTGGCCGCATGCACGCTGGAAAAGACCGCCTCCCTCGCCTTGGGCCAGCCGCCGCCCGGTCGAGCTTGGATGGATGGGAAACTGCAAAGGGAGAGAGTATACTGGCTGCTTTCTTGCGATTTCGTGTTGGCGTAAAAAGTGAACTTCTCCCTGGCCTCCAGGCACGCGATTTCCCATCATTCACTCATGAATCACGTCCGTGTGTTCCAGATTAGATGGTTCATGACAAATGTGGCGCTCTGTTGTTCTGGGTTTCAGCAGAGCAGGTGCCACGGGTTCAGAATGGTTTCCTTCTCTCAGTTCCTCTCAGGAGGAATTCAAGCAGGGAAACGCTTGTTAGACCAGTAAAAACAGTTTATTTACCACGATGGTATTGGTAGCAGTAGATGATGACTTGGAATCAGATGCTTGCTCACTAGTAGTATTTGTTTCCATGGGAAGGCTGATGGTGGATTCTCTTATCCCCTGCCGGGCTGCTGATGGCTATAGGGTCGCTTTTGAGCCCTTTTATGGCACTTTTAAGGACGATCGGTCTAGCCATGCATAGTCGCTGTTAAGCACGGGACGGGAAAGAGCCTACGATCGATCGATCGATCCGTCGTTGCCTTTCTCTTTGTCCGATCGATTTTAACGCGTGCCTAGCGTGGCAACAATTCCCATGCGGAAAGACGGCCAATCGGAAAGCTCCCTTTTACGCTTACCCGATTAGATAGACTTTAACCCCCCCTTTGCCTTTCTGACACCCGGTAAAACGAAAGCAGCAGCAGCTGGCCAAGAAAAGTGAACCATAGCCTGTGTAGCTCCCCCACTCAGACATCACAATATCGTACTCCCTCCGATCCATATTAGTAGACACAACTTTGTCTAGATACACATGTATCTAGTCTAAATACTTAACTAGATACATATGAATTTAGACAAAGTTATGCCCACTAATATGGATCGGAGGGAGTACCATCTTTTATAAACACCGTGGTAATGTTTTTGCCTATGTTTATCAGTTTATAGAATCAATCACTCTGTTACAAAAAAAGGAATCAATCACATATGCATAGCTAGTTTTTTTTTTTTTTTGGAGAATGCATAGCTCGTTCTTTACGAATCATGCGCCATTTTTCTAAGTACACACCTAGTACTCGATAGATATGTCAATTTCCTTTTTATCTCCCGGACTTTGCGAACTCGGGTTCTATATTAGTTTATATCTCTGAAAGAAATCATGTGCTCGGGAGTCAAAAAAAGCTCAACTCAATCATATGGCCCATACTTCAGCAAAAACGCTGATTTCCATCGTAATGATTCCTTTCGTTTCCACTGTTCATCAAATGCTCCCGTGATGTCCCATACTAGCACGCAACATCTGCAATATGGCTCCACTGACACAGTTCAATTTCGGTTCTTCGTCTTCGGTAAGCGTTCATACATGTCTGAACTCGTTCTTTATACTAATTATTATACATGTCCTGAAGCCAGGTTGGAAAAACTGATAATGCAACTTTATCGGAGGGAGAGGGCAACTGATTTGCATAACTTGACATTCTGTTTTGCCATTGCAAAAAAGATGCATTTTGATAAATTCACATAAACCAAGTACCACAACTTGAAAAACAATATAGGGTGTGTTTTGTTTTTTGTCCAAGGTTGCTCTATCAAAAAAAAATTTGGTTGACGTTTTTCTTGCCCACAGGTTGGTCAAGATTGGCTAGAAAAATGAGCTAGACTTGGTAGTGAAACACTGGCATGCCAAATATTCAAACAAGGACCAAGTTTCTGGTCATGACCAAAAAATGGGAGGGTGTCTTTTGCTTGCAATCAAAACATACCCATAGTTCGAAGATTCAAAAAATAAAAAATCCACGGCAAGAGTTTTCTTGGTTAGTCGACCGTAAACTACAGTGTAGATGTTCATTGTCGCATCAATCAACATCTCGCTCCCACATAGAATAAAACAACAGCGGAGCATGTCACACACATCAAAGATCAAACTTTCCCTACAAAGTGTCAGCTCAACAGCGAACAATTTCCATCCCAACAGTAGTCAAAAAAACATCCTGCTTGACAAAGTAGTCATCTGAAAGTGATAGGAATATAATAGTTCACTAACAGTGCTCTTGATAAAGAAAAATCATGGAATGGCTCCAATATTGCTATAGACAAGGATTGTTTTAACAACAGATATTATTATAGACAAGGATTATTTTTAACAACAGATATTATTGTTTGTAGGCCTCTTCAAACAATTAGTGTACACTGACAGCCCAACTCTGCCCTGAAGCTTATGAAAGAATGGACTGTGATATCTATAACATTACAGGAGACAAAGGACAGATACAGACTATTGTACAAAGAATCCTATGGACCTAAATTACCTGAAAAGGGTTGGAACTCTACAGTGTGTGTGTTAACAAGACCTCTAATCTGCCGATGTAATATACAGAGCATGGCGACTTACTCGCCAAGGTGGGGGTAACTGAACCTCCTGTCGCCGTTTCTTACAAGTTCAACACTTGCACATGATGAAACTTTTAATCAGTCACCGACCCGTCGTCGGAGAGGGTTTCAAGGGAAGACTGAGGATGCTGCAATCCATCCTCAGGCATGCCAAGTTCAAGCAATGGCTTCAACTGTTTCCCAACAGCATCTTGCTGCAGCTTCATCTCTTCCATAACCATGGCCTCTGCCGCCTTGCAAGTTTGCTCATCTCTAAAGGCAAGGGTCCATCTCCCGTCAACAAGATACTTCTTTGTCTTCCCTTTAAATTTTTCCGGATCAAGGAAAGGAGCAGTTGTAGGACGAATACGTAAATGCAACCACTTCTCATGCTTTTCATCTATTCTTGGCTGAAATAAATTAAGGCCTCATCAGATGCATTATTCGCAAACAAAAATTTCGGTCTTAATGCTAATAAAAATATGTATGACTTTGATAGAGCGACTAAAAACAAGATATTTGATAAATCCATAGTCCGTACATGGGCTCCAGCCAAGGGGGCAGTGACGCGGACAATTCCATGCTGTTGTTTGAGAGGCAATTCTTCTAGAAGAAGAATCCACCCGGAAGAGCCATTAGATAGAGCTAAAAAGCAGAAGTGGCGTTCTTTGCCCCTCTCAAATGCTATCCGGCAAGGGACGGCATCAACTGCAAGAACAGCAAGATAAAACATTTAATGCATCACAAATACAGAGAGGAATTAAGGTACTTCAATTTTACGATGCCAACATAAGACCTTCAAGAATCAGACCTAAGTTGACTTCAAGCCCAGGCTTGGGTACTGAACCATCAAAACCGGCTGCACTTGCCCGTTTATTTACAGGCAGATCCACTGGAGAGTGGACAGGCGGCTGGTCAGTGAAAGTTTCTCCCAGGCAGAAGAGTATAACTTGACGCTGTAGCACAAAACCCTGCAAAAATTAGTACATACAATTCAGCTACATATGAGAAACATTAACTTGAAATACAAGACATGATTTAATACGACACCCAAACAGTACACGAATTCAGAGACGAGGGAGTTAATTTATTAGATTCGAAATCAAGTTCTGACATAGACTATTCGAATTCAAAGGATCCAGATAGCAAATGCTAAATGCACTCTCTTCAAAGCAAACAACACGAGGCAGTGGCACCAAGAGACTGGCATAGTAAAACAATCCCTGTGTAGTGGCTCCACAACTCTTGACATCATGCAACTGTCTGGCCCTGCAATCAATTGCTACTTGCATTTTATCTCCTCCCCTGGTTGGTTGCGGGCATTGTACATGGAGATGGATGAAAGTTTTGTGGGCTTTATTGTACTCGGCATTGCTTCAAAAAGTCATGTTTTCTAAGTTTGACTGTAAGAATATGAGGGTTTACTAACTAGTACTTCCCGTCTTCCCGTCCCCTGCTACAGTGCAGAGCGGCGGAAAGAAGGCGATCCCGTTTCCTCCTCTTCTCGGCGGCGGATCCGCCGCTCCCCTCCGCCTCCGGTGGCCGTCTTGGCACCGTGAGGTGGGGGGGAGCTCTGGCTCTGGCTCGCTTGTGTAGATAGGGTTTAGTTTAGGTTTTCTTGTCTTCCCTTGTGGAGTTTCGTGGCGGATGCCCGTCTTTTCTTCCTTTTGGAGGTGTGCTGCTCCGGCGTTCGGGTTCGGCGTCGTGGCTGCTGCGGTTCTGATCTTCTTCAAGCTCCCAAGGTGGGAGATGCGTGGATCTGAGTTCGTGGCCATCTTCTTCTTCAAGTTCTTTTGGCCTCCAGATCTGGGGCTTTCTCTCCTGTTCCTGGCCGGCCTCGGTGGCGAGGGGAGGAGGAGAGGGCGGCCTCGATGTGGGAGCGATCTGCAGGTGAGTCTCTGCTGCTGTCTCTGGCTGGCCGAGGTGGCAGAGGGAGTAGTGGTGGAGGTGCTTGTTCTGCTTTTGCTGGTGGCTCGTGGTGGTGCTGTTCTTCGGCGTTTCCGCTCCGGCCGGCCGTGGTGGCGGGGGGTGCGGCGTCTGCTGAAGTTTGGGTGTTGCTGGTGGTGGGCTTGGACGGCGTCGCGTTGGCGGGTTGCGTGGTGGTGCTGGGGAGCTGCTGCTATGGCCGAGCTCGTTCATCGAGTCTAGGTTTCGTCGCGGGGCGGCGAACGATTTCTGCGGCTGTCTGCACCATGTGGAGGTGGTTTCTCTCCGGCGGGCAGTGGTACGGCGACGCCGGCGACGTCTAAGTTTCTCGGGAGCGCGGAGGTGGAGCCGATCGTGATCTCTCCAGGCTGCTCAGGGGGTTTTGTGCAAATTGCAGGGTCTCTTTGTATTTTCTTTTCTTTCTTGGACCTGGTTGTAATTTGGCACTGAGCTTTCTGAATATATGTGTCGGTTCCTTTCAAAAAAAGAATATGAGGGTTTACAATACCCAATCAATATCAATAGATCCACCACAATATATATTTTCATATTATATTTGTTCAATATTATAGTTGTTAAAATTTCTGAAAAATTCTTTTAGAACCCGGGTGCCATGTAGCCCTTTATTTGAAAAAAAAAAAAAAAAAAATTGGGAAAAAAATATAAGAGTACAAATAGTTACCTAGTATGTCTCGTCGACATATCTTTTTGGATGTAAACTAGACAAAAAAGACAAATATGAGGGGCAGAGAGTTTTTTCATTGTTTTTTATACCCGTGATTTTGTCTTTTTTGCGTGGACGAAACCGTAAAGTATTCTTCAACAAAACTTGCTGGATATGTAGAGGACACATACATGTATACACAGATATTTCGTAAACTTACAAATAATGTTTTGAACGTCTTAAAATAAAGGGCTACCTGGTCCCGGGTGCCATATCGCCGCACACTTGATATTCCCTTCTATATATTTGGACTTTTTATCAAATTTATACAGTGTGTTCGGTTTGAGAATATGGTGGAATGGAATGCCATTCCATTCTACCAGAATGAAATCGTTCCATTCTTGTATTCGGTTTGGACAAAAAACTGTCATGGAACCGTTCCATTCTTGTGTTCGGTTTTGGAATGGAGTGAGGATGAAATGGAATGGGGGTGAGAATGGAATTATTCCTAATGTCGATTAATTATTCTTAAACTTGATTAATTATACCTAAACTCGATTAATTATTCCTAAACTTGATTAATTATTCCTAAACTTGATTAATTATACCTAAACTTGATTAAATTAGAGAGAGACAGACAACCGTTCCACTTGGTCCGGCAGATTTAGCCGGACGAGTGGAGGGAATATTTCCTTCCTGGGAACCACCTCGTTCCATTCCATTCCAGAACTGAACACAAGAATACGGTCTGGGTGTGGAACGGTTCCATTCCGTTCCACTCCATTCTCAAACCGAACACACCCGGGTGTGTTCGGTTTCGGAATTGGAAGCATTCTAGCAGAACGGTACCGTCCCATTCTTGTGTTCGGTTGGACAAAAAAACTGTCACGGAACCGTTCCATTCTTGTGTTCAGTTTTGGAATGGGGTGATGATGGAATGGAATGGGTGAGAATGAAATTATTCCTAATGTCGATTAATTATTCCTAAACTTGATTAATTATACCTAAACTTGATTAATTATTCCTAATCTTGATTAATTATACCTAAACTTGATTAAATTAGAGAGAGATAGACGGCCGTTCCACCTCGTCCGGCCGAATCGGCCGGACCGGTGCGTTCCGCATATTAGAGGAATATTCCCTCCGGTGGAACCACTGCGTTCCATTCCATCTACAAACCGAACACTGGAATGAGCCCCAGGAATGGAACCATCCGTTCCATTCCAGCTCCAGCTCGAACCGAACACACCCTAAGGGTACGGAGGGAGTATCTGTGTGGGCATTGGGCGTGGTGATCTTGTTTATCTGCTCTACAGCTAGTGAGAGTACAGTGCTACATGTATGGAAATTCTAACACATGTTTTTGTGTTCTGATCATCTGTATTTGCTGGATAACGAAACACCATACCAAATTGAATTCTCATTCCTTTGAGAAGCAAATTGGTTTCAAATGTTCCAAAAATCGAACATGTATTCAAACAATTAACACAAGCGATTCCTAGTTGTGTTTTTTATACATCCAGAACCTTGCACCAAAATGTATTTCCTCGTTATGTGGTCAAAATGGACAAAACATACCAATCAGCAGTGACAAAATTTACCTGAGTGTGCTGCCACTACGTGTCAGTGAGAATGCTAAGCATATAATGGTGCTGGGATTTGAACGGCAGCAGATACCAGCTATGGAACGAAACAACCCAGACATGACAGTACAGAACTGAAAAGTTGGATGCACTTCCGCCCATCTCAGAATTAGAGGTAGAGGATGGCAGGATTGTGATAGCAACGATGGCAAACTAAAACTACTTTATGCAGGACCGATACATCCTAACTGTATCTACAACATGCGGATACATCTCCTGTACATATCGACGGAGTAATGGAGAATGTGGCAATAAGAACAAATGATTTTAATTCAGATACGTTCTGGATACCTCCCTGATACGTGATGGTTACGGATCAGCCCAGCAAGGGCATATGTTATCCCGATTGATCCCCACTGCCCCTGCCTCTCTCTGGAAGCATTCGGCGGTGACCAGCAGCAAGTTCCTCCGGTCCTTGCCCTCCCAACCTCCAGTAAGGTAGCAAGGTAAATCTCCTATTCATCCATATCTCTCTCCTGCAACCTGCAGATCCCTAATGGTTGCTCCCTCCTGATGGCTGCTCCGGTTCTTTCTCCCTGCAGATCTAGGCTAGAAGACGTCTAGTGATCTACTCTGGTCCTTGTCATCTCCTCGTCCCACCTCTCTCCTGTGACCTGCAAATACCCCTAATGGCTGCTCCGGTGCTCCTCCCAGGCTTCAGATTTTGTGTTTGCTTTTGCTGGAAACTTGGAAACTGGAATCCCTCTTTTGGGTTTATTTATGCAGATTGCAGACTCGTTCAATAAAAGTCTATAAGAAGAGAATAGACTGCAATCGGCAATAGTCAATACTTTGGAGGTGCTTCACAAAGCTTAAGAAAAGAGCAAAACAATCACAAGGCAATCTGCTGCTGCTACTAAGACGTAAATTATTTTATTAAAAAATAGTCATACGTATTCCCGTATTGGTGTTCTGAAAAAGGCTGTATCCTTGTATACATACCCGAAAAAGATACAAGACACACGTATCCATGTCGGTGGCGTACTTGTATTCTATTCATATAGCGCCCACGAGACACACGAGGCTAGTTTACAGCATCGTTTTTAACACCAGAACCTGACTGATTTGCTGAAAAGACCGATCTGTAAACAAATCGGTCTGAAAAATGCATTTTTTACTAAGAAGTTCAAACTTAAGGGTCGAACACCTGACCTGCAGGGTACCCACACGCCTAAAAGACCCAACCAACTGGGGTAGCTGGTAGTTGTCCAAACAAGCAGTATGCCAACCTATCAACACCCCATACCTACAAAGCACCCATACTCCAAATCACAACGTATCGGCGCGCCGTACGTACCCGATACACGTATCCAGCCGACATGCCCCGATACGTGTGTCGCTCGCGTGTCCCAGTTTTCTCGATTTAAAACAAAATTAAAAAAGCCGACACGCAGCGGGGACGGTGGTGACACAGCAAGGACACGGGAGGAGGCCAGATGTACCGGTCGAAGCCCATTACTAACCCTGACCCAACAAGCCCCAGCGCTCTCTCTATTCCTTTGCTTGGCAGGGCACTGGATCTGAGCGCCGCTGCTGCCGCCTGGAGTTGACCTCACGTGACGCCGTCGCCTGGAATCACGCCGCCAAGATTCATCTCGTCCGCCCGGATTCGCCCAGCAACGAGGAAATTTTTGTCCCGCCCTTTGCTCTGCCTCTGCCACACGATTGCTGCACTTCTCTGCTTTCTGATTCTGCTTGCTGTTATTGCCCATCTCTGCCGCCTGATGGCCTGATGAGATGTAGCTGCTGTGTTGCTAGGGAGTGAGTCAGTCAGACATCGACATGTCATCTGCGGGCAGTGGCATGGCAGGCTTCCAGTCTTTCTGGTCTTTATTACATGGCATTTTATTATTTATATATATATTTGCTCGCCGTATTGCTGTTTTCTGAAATTGTTGTATCCGTATCGTCGTGTCTGTCTCGCCGTATCGGTGCTTCGTAGCCCCATACAACTTTAAATTGAGCATGATTTAGTTTTACAGTTTAAATTGCATATGATCAGCAAACTGGTGAACCAGTATACACTTAACATTCACAGGTACTATATTGCAATTAGCATGTGCTAACCCACTTATCCCACTTTACACATCCCTTTAAATATACATGGCACGCTTCCTGTAAAGTTGGGTGCAACTATAAGGAAAAGAATCGTGGATATGGATGAAAATAAGCCTTTTGTAAATCTGGTTGCCTCTCTTAAATGCTTGTTGAGTTAGACAATGGATATTTCGATCAAAATAAGTGGTACTTTTGGGTCACTTGCCATTATGATTATGTTAGGAAAAAATGAAACGATAATCAACAAAACAAGCAAATGAAAATACAGTCAATACCTTAACCATCTCATAGATTCTCTCTGCAATAGCAATAGAAGAATCGCCTGGAATACAGTGCTTATAAATCAGTACATCATGTGTTTCTAGTTGTAAAATACAAAAGAGTTTAGTGTCATTAGGAGTCCTGACCTACAGATGAACAGGGACCCAAGGGTGAAATAATAGACTTTGATCCTTTGGGTGGTGAAGATGCCTCAATTGCTGACTCCAAAGGAGAAATGAAGAACATCAGTATGTATTCTCATTTACAACACATAAAAACATAGAATTTCTACTCTAAAACTGAAATATACCTTTCTTGCAATTCTTCCAAGCTTCTCTAACGATAGGAAGAAGCAAGTCACACCAACATCCTTCAGATACTTCCAAAAGCTTTGCACTGCAATCCTTGTGCGAATCCTACATGAACAAATATAGAATCAGCATGATACAGACAAAAACATATCTACACATCTGACCCAGGTGATTCAAATATATCAGATGTTTCAGCAATACCATGGTGCATGAAAGACTGCAATTCCAACCACATCTGGCATAAGCCATACCCAGGACAGATTTCAATTGTTATTCTAGATAAGCAAGGAGTGCAAATGAGAGACTCGGTATAAGAAAGTACTTTCTACATAGCTTTAAATCTAGCTGGATTAGCATTTAAAAAAGGCATTGCCACAAAACGTAATTTTAGGAACAAGCCAGGAGCTTTAGTTCAGTTGGAAGAAAGTAGGACTGTTGGCAGGTAGTTCTGGTACAGCAACTAGGCAGTTTTGGAACAGCTGGAGGGCGTGGAGGTCACGGTTCAAAAGATTATCTTATTTCGAGCCAGCACAGAGGTAATCTCAGCTCCTTCCCATGCAGTGGGACACCGATATGCACTGCAGAAGTTTGCTGACTGCTGAGTAAGGCGCTAATAATTTAAACATAGTACACCAAACTGGGGTCAGATCTCCCTCTGAGAAAGGGGGCCTTGCCAATTTACACATCGTTCTGTTTGTATTGCTACTCTTTGTGGTCGATCCTAGCTCTCAAAGGACACACAGATCAGCAACAGCAAAATATACCTTATTTAGCGGACGAAGCGTGTACTAATTACTAGTGAAACATTAGGTTGTCAGAACCAAACTTATACCAGTACTGTATACCAATCCCACCACCCTTATTATATGTAACTAATATATGTCAATAACAGTATAGTAGCAGACAAACACACAATCGCACACCAAAACATACTGTGACAAAGGAATAATAGTGCAGTATGTCTGTACCTTTAGCCGCTTTAGATGAAAAGCCGTAAACTCTTCCTCGCCATGAGGCAGCAGTTGCCTAAAAAGCCAGCCACCAACTAAGCGAACATCTGCTGATACATTAGACCTGCAGAAAAGGGCAACTAATGCATCGAGCACCTACAAAGCAATCAATGTGCACAAGAAAAAATAAGAGTAAGCGTCCAAATATGAGAAGGCATGAATGAAATGACATAATGCAATTAAATTCTTAAATTGGACTATCTCAGATGTGTATCACATCAACCTTGAATTATAAAATAAAGCTGAAAGTGAGTGACCGGATATGATAGTAGTTAATCATGTCAAGGAGACTAGCATGCTGCATCAGATTGTGTACCACTCTACCCATCCTCCCTATGAGTCTAATGCAGTAAAATATGCACCAACAGTAACTAGACTAATTCTTGCACTAATACAAAACCAATTGAATTAAGTAGCAAGTCAAAATACCACGACCAAATTTGTTCAGTTTTGGCTTTGTACCTCCTAGGAGGATTGTAACTGTGAACTCTATCGAAAATACGCTGTGGGTCTCGGGTACCAGCGCACCCGATATTTAAAAAATAGTAATTCAAAAAAGTTCAAAAATTTCTGAAACTTTTAGTCGGGCACATATAATCAAGTATTATACCCGTACAAAAAAATATGTCAGAGAATAACTTTAATTGCAACCTGGGTCAAAGATTTGCCAAAAAAGACGCTATATACACACTATATTCCTCAGGCTGTGTTTGGATGTATGAATTGGGCCTTGGAATCGTTATTTTGGAATTGCCAAACCGAATTCAGCTGTTTGGTGTGGTCTAGGAATTAGGCTCTGGAAACTCGGTCCAATTCCACGCGAGCCCCGCGCTCACGTCCGCCCCTCGACCGAAAATTCTGAGCGAACGAGCTCGCAAAGGCTCGGAAACGCACCCCCACTCGCGTACCGCTTCGTTGCCTCGCTCTCCGCGTTTCTTCCCGAGTGCGTCCGCGAACTGCTCTCGGCCCGCAGCGGCGACCTCGGCGCCGCCAGCCCGCCAAGGCCTCCTCCTTCACTCCCTCCCGCCCAGCCCCGTCCTCCTCACTATCCGTACTCCTCCCTGCCCGTCCCTGGTCCTCCTCCTCCCAGGCCTTCCTTTCCTCACCCCTGTCCCACCTCCGGCCGGCCTAACCCTAGGTCGCCGGCTGGACAGAAGGCCGGCGTGAGGGGAAACGGCAGCGGAAGCCAACCGGCTGGCCTAACCCTAGGTCGCGGCCGGCAGGACCAGAACCCCCTCTCCCCAATCCTTCCTCTTCTTATCTGATATTCACTTTGAATCTTGGTCATGGCAGATTGCCATGCCGTGCGTTCTCCAGGAGGAAGAACTCATCCCTAAGCTGCAGGTACTGATTGCAGTGTAACCTGTTGGCGCATAGCCTGATTTAGAGCAACAGATTTAGCCTGATTCATATTCTAGTTTGTCCCTCCTGTTTGCAATTCTTTCAGATTACTCAACAATTTGGATGATATTGAGTTCCACTTCTTGTTGATTGAGTTGGGTGTGAATGGTATGGCAGCCATGTCAAATGAACCATGCGCCCATGATGTTTACTGTATTGTTTATATTTACTTGTCCTCCTGAGTCCTGACGTTCCATGGAAGCAGCAGCAGCGATGATTCAGTGCTCTCTCTGTCTCTAAGTGCGTCAGGCACACATTAGTATCAAGCAGCGTAGAACTCAGTTTTACTTTGGAAGGAGGCCCAGTAAGAGTGAACAATGCTCCATTTTGACAGCCAGGCACATTTAATTGAAAAATAATATATAACCTTTCAAATATGTGTGAATAATACTGTATAACTTTTCAAATATGCACATACCATTTTTTATGTTATTATGTGTGCAAAATAATATATCAATATTCAAATATATACATAATACTTTTTCATATATGTACACAAGTTTATATTGTTCAAACTCAACAAAACAATCAATTCCATAGTTTATACATCCAAACAAGAATTGGAATTGTGTACTACACTTTGATTCCAACTGTAAATTTCATTAACAACCAAACAGCGGAATTTGAATTGGAGCCCATTTCCTTTCCATCTTGGAAATGGAATTGCCAGTCCAATTCAATTCCAAGCAAATTTTCCTACATCCAAACACAGCCTCAGAGATTTGTCTTTTTTGCCCAGAAGTCAATGAAAATCATTTTGTGGCCAAAGTTTTTACACGAGTAGAATGCTTGGTCATCTTTGAGAATAAAAAAAATTGAAATTTTTCGACACTTTGAATTTCTAAAAAAAATCCATATATCAGGTGCGCTTGCCTCCATGTGCCATTAGTCTATGTCCTGAACTCTCCCACCATTTCAAGTTTCTCGAAAAAAAAATCAGCTTTGTCTTGTTGTGCATCTACATGTTGATGTTTCACTAACATGGCATCCACATGGTAGCAAAGTTCAGTTAAAAAACCAAAATATGGTCCACTAACTCTCTTATTTATCTTTCTATGCCCACGCAGCCCACATGGCCTATCTATTGAAGGATGCAAGATAGTCATATTGTCATAAAAACACATGCAGTATCAGTCAGCCACCGCTCAGCCTACCACCCAGGCTCAGCAGCAACTCATCCTCCGACAAAGGCATCCGTGGCATGCCCCAGAGAGCAGCTCCTCCCTCTCCACATCATTCATATCCCCATGTTTCAATCTTATTTGTTCGAGAATTCTGCTCTAAGTGTGAATAATTAAACCCTATAATCTACAAGGAAAGAGCCAAGACGAGAAAAGTGATATTGTGGTGGAGATGGTGTACAGATGCTAAATGGGTGGCTCCCGAGGATTCTGGGAAGAAAGGTGAGGACTGAAGAGATGAGCAGGTGAGTTGCTCACAGAGCTGGAGAGCGATAGATGATGGCAGTTGTGGTTGGCATCGAAGATGGCAGAAAGGGGTGAATGTCCACAGCGTGTAGCTCAAGCTGCACACGGACGAGAAAGAAGACGAGAGAAGGGAGCTTGTTTACTCGGCACCTACATGGCTACAATTCCATTCAGATGCTGTCGACACAAAGCCGCCTCTAAAAACAGCAGCTCCTCGCTCTCCACATCATTCATATCCCCATGTTTCAATCTTATTTGTTCGAGTATTCTGCTCTAAGCATGACTAATTAAACCCGATAATCTACAAGAAACGAGCCAAGACGAGAAAAGTGATATTTTGTGGTGGAGATTGTGTACAGATGCTAAATGGGTGGCTCCCGAGGATTCTGGGAAGAGAGGTGAGGACTGAAGAGATGAGCAGGTGAGTTGCTCATAGAGCTGGAGAGCGATAGAGGATGGCGGCTGTGGTTGGCATCGAAGATGGCAGAAAGGGGTGAATGTCACACGGGCGAGAAAGAAGACGAGAGAAGGGAGCTTGTGTACTTGGCACCTACATGGCTACAATTCCATTCAGATGCTGTGGACACAAAGCCGCCTCTAAAACAGCAACCAGTTTTTGAATTACCATGTTAATGGAAGCATGATCAGAAAAAATGTATGATTTTACTTTTTGAAAACTGTATTCCACAGATAAGGAACTTGAATAGGTCGTGCGTATAAGGCTCAAAAGATAAACCTGATATCTGTGGACTTTGGAAGTCATTTGACGTGGATGATGACACTGCAGCCCATAATTACTCTGTGGAAAGAAGACAAAAAAGGTGTAGTTATATAAAATACTCATGATAGACAAGATTAGTAAGAACTGAACAATTGAAAGAATACAGGAGGAATATGTCAGGAATTAAATATTAGCATTTTGAGTAACCCACTGACAAAATACAGATTAAGGCTGCGTTCGGCATTGCGGTGTATTATGATAATCCTGTTTGCCAAACCATCTTTGGCTATTTTAGTGTTCGTTTGACCCGCTTTTGCCTACTTTTGTGGCAAATTTTCGACACCATATGTAGGACCAGAAGCGCGCGGGGGTGGGGGGGGGGGGGGGGGGGGGGGGGGGGGGGGGGGGGGGTACTTGCTTTCTTAAGCATGACAGTGTAGTCTGAGAAGCTCTACCACTTGCTCTGCTGAGGACCACGCCAGTGTGAATGGAACATAGAGATGAGGATGGGCGGTGGAAGAGGAGGATACGAGCAAACCCATGTAGCAGCTGGCCACTGCCATGGAATAAAAGAGGAGACAAATAGAGGAAGAAGACAGAGATGGCATGACACTATGACAGTAATGCACTTACATCATGCTAAAACCAAGGTGGCAGGGCGGTATGAGCAAAACAACAGTCAAAACAGGTATATGAGGGGTGATGTAAACAGGTTTTGATATTTGGAGGCACAAAATGAGCCCAAAAAAAGTTTGAGGGGCCATCCGCGAGTAATATGCACCATCTTTCTCGAAAAACATGACCAGTATTGTTGCTATAGATCACATACAAAAGCAAAGTGGGATGAGATGGTGTTGAAAATTAGGGTTAGAGCCAAGGGAGTTACATGCCTCAAGCATGTATTGGAAGGCAAATAGAATCCCGGAAATATGGACCATCTTCCTAAAGATAGTGCCTGACTTTCTTGGTTGGCAAGGTTTACCAGTCTGCCCATACAGCAATTTTCTCTATTTTGTTTCTCATAAAACTGAGCATGAACTTCAGATTGCAAAGGTTAACTTAATTCCATTAACCGTGCTCTGTTTTCTTTCTGCAACTGGGAAGTAGAAGTCTTTATGCCGAAAGACATGATGCTCCACCTTACATATCACAAATAGCTGCCGTTTTGGACATGCCTTCAGTCCAAATTTTAAAACTTCGACTATGAACATCATTTTAAGTATTTAGATTGGAAATTTGAATAACATATGCATAGATTTGTCTCGAAAAGTGCTTCTAAAATCTTATGATCCTTTTGGTTGTCTACATATATTACAATAGATAGAAATTAGTGTCAAAGTTACATCTTGAAGATCGTATCAGTGTCCAAAAAGTCCAAGTTTTAGTGATACAAAGGGAGTAAGAAGATATTTATGGTCGTTTAGCAAACCGAAGGCTATACGTTATTATAGGAAAATGTAGGACTCAGTTTGTGCACCAGAAAGTCAATCAGACACATGTTGGAAACTAGCAGATTGCCAAAAAATGTGTTATGTCCAATGTTTGGTGGAAGAACCAGCAGTACCTGAAGCTTCCTTATATAAATATCAAAATCACTGCAGATGCTGTCATCTGCAACACCACTACTGGATGAAAATAGCTGCCTTTCAGCTATATCTTCGCCAACCAAAGCTTGCTACATGTAGAGAATGCAAGTGTCAGAAAATTAAATTAAAATGCATGACTTAAGAAAGTTATGAAATACAATCATAGGTGTGTTCTACTATTCCAATCCGCACACATTTGACATTAACAGAAAGTTGTGAGCTGACAGGTGACTTAAATTAATGAGCAATATCAGATTTAAGTTTGCAAAGCAAGTCCAAAACATTAATGGATATCATCAACAACATTCCCAAGCAAGTTGGGGTAGGCTAGAGGTGAAATTGCGTACGCCAGGAAGCTGTCAATAGCGTGTGGGCCAGGAAAGCGTCTTTGCAGTGGACTGCGCACAGTCAGTACCAACATTACATAGATACCTCAAAAAACAAGCGCACCAGGATCGGATATCAATCCATATGAACTACTCAGAGACAAAGTACCACAGAGGTATCGGTGAATGTCCTATTGAAACATCTTGTGGGATATTATGGTCTATATTGTTCAACAACGATGTAAAAATTATAGCCTTATGGGCCTTTGAAGCTAATTAGACCTTCAGTCATCCACCATGCCTTGTTAAGTTTATACACATGATGACTGCTTTAAATGGACATCTAAAAACAAGTATATAGGAATTCTGGTGTGCTCATAGCAGCAGGATCCTAATGTTGCAGAAAATATAGATGCCCTCCAGAGTTCAGACGTGAATCCATATTAGAAGAATTAACCTAGTTTAATTTCCAAAACAACTAGAAAGTGTAAATAAACAGTACTCACTAATAGAAGCTTCTTATGCTGCTTTCTTTGAGGCAGAATTCCGAGTGCATCTAGCATTGATTCATCAAGTTCTGTAAAGCCGACATGATACTCGAATAATTGAATTTTTAGGAAAGCCACAATAATGACAATAATCAGGTGAGTGTATGCTTAAGAAACCTTTTGTCTGCAATAATGTAGCAAATAAGCACAAAGAACCCAAAGCTTCGAAAGCATCCCCGCCTGTGATATATGAGAGCAAGTGTTCCCTGAAAATAACAAAATAGACTCATATACAATTATCTCAATTTCTTAGAGCATCGCTTCAGCATCAAACAACAAAGTAGTTTTAGAAGTATTACGACATAAGAAAAAGTACTTCTCCGTGCAAACATACATAACAGGAAACGTACAGCAAAGCTATCCATTGTTAACATCTACGATAATTCTACTACAAAGTTCCAATACCAAATAGGTGACATCCTCGAATACATATAACTTTGCCAACAACATATTTGTGAATACAAGATTGACCACACTAAGAACATACGAGAAGATTTGTCTGCGTAATGCTTCACCACTGTAATTTTAAAGGGTTTTACCTCTACAAATGCATATAGCGTAGAAGAGTAAATTGGTTACGAGAGATGCATTCTGGAGACCACGTCAATGTCGAAAACATAACTTATTGGGAGTTCAATTAAAATAGCAAGGCGGAGCTTGGTTCTGTCATGTTTGAGTTGAGTTTCGACTTGTGGACCAAGTCTCCCGTCCTACAAGAAGGTACTACAGTGTAATCTTTCTATTAATCAATGAAAAATCGATAGTTCAATGCAGCGAGCACGAGCGCGCTCAGTCATAGGACCATTACCCAATCTAACGATGCAGTACTTTTGGGGATTCTTACAACCTGAGAGACCTCCAAACTTAAGGTTGGAACTAACAATTCAACAGCCATGGGCTCAAAGCATAACCATGTGAAAATACATCAAAGTACACACTGCAACTATTAATCGCCACTCCTACTAAGACTATCAATGATTTTTATGCTACATTTTCCCTTAGAATGCCGTGTACATCTCAAAAGAAGGCTTCCTAAAATTAAGAAAAAAATGTTAGCATAGAAACTAATTTTCATTCCCTAATCTCTCTGGCATAAACAAACAATGAGTGCTTCGCAACTAAGTACATGGTTGACCATGTTATATACTTCCTTTGTACGGGATTATAACCCCCTTGACAACTTTGATCATGAATTTTAACAAACAAAATATAAAGTATATGTCATAAAAAGTATACCATTGGATTCATATTTGAAAGAAGTTTCCAGCTATGTAATTTTTGTGACAAACAAAACATGTTTTGTTAGTTAATTTTATGGTCAAAGTTAGGTTCAAAGTTCAAGGGGGACTTATAATCCCGAAACGGAGGTAGTACGTCCTTACATCCAATAAAAAAATAGCAAATATTACATACCATGTTGAGAACAATTTAACATGGATGGTACAAGTCCATCCGGATAAGAACTTGAATCAAGTAGTCTGCATTGTAAGTACTCGTATACAGGAACAGCAGCATACCTCAGTGTGTTGCCTTGGCAGAATTCACTTGATGACGGGTGATTAGGCAAGCTTTGCAAATGTGCAGAAGACGAAGACGTTGACTTGTCTCCATTTGACTGATCATTATCTCCATTTGACTGGTCATGCACAAAGGTGCTGCTGACCTGTTTCTCAGATATGCCATTATCATGCTCAGAGATACAACCATTAGGTGTCTCTTGTTTCCCATCAGAGCAATCAGGCTGATGGAAAAGAGCAGCAGCAACAGTGCTTGCCATATCCTTGTCCTTGAAGATGTGAAGTATGCAGCAAAGCAGATACATGGAAGTACTGACACTTATCCATAAATCCTAGGGAAGGATAAACAGAACATAAGAAATTATAACAAATAAGAAGCCTAGGCATCAGATATGCATAAGATAATGCAAAAGGTCTTGCTCACTATACTCACAGTGCGCTGCCTTTGCAATGATGGGAGCACAATCCGAAATACCAAAAGTTGCAGGATATTTTCGGTGATGAAATTTCCTAGATCAGGAATACCAGAAGACATAACATCACTGAAATAGTACAGGGCATCTTCAATTTGCACAACTGCATCTTCAATAGAGGCCACTGTCGCAGAGGAGTCTGCATTCCTACAGATCAGAATACACACAGAGGCATAAGAATTGCTTTTTAAAAGTTGATACTTCTGCCGATCCACAAGCTTACCGTGCAGAACGCACGACCAACTTATCCAAGTCAATGCACTGCTTCTGAAAATGTTTGACCATGTCAGAGAAATAATCTGACAGTGGCACTCGCGAAACAAATCTGTTAACAGATTCATCTCCAACTGAAAGCAAGAGAATTATGTTATAATAAGCAAGAGTAAAAATACAGTGCATGCATAGCGGACCTTGTCATTGAGGCCTTAGCAACCTACCATGATAGACATTTAGCGTCAAGGTACGTATAGCAACTCGGATCATGCTATCCTCATGAAAAGCAAATTTTAAGGCCTCGACATAAAGAGGGAAGGAAATGACCTCATCCTGCATATACACAGAAGATTGGTAAGGAATGTGAGATTCATATTGAACCTAACAGGCTCAACGAATACAAACTTTCTTACAAACAAAAACAATAAATAACAATGAACAGCGATCCAAATATCTTGATATCTTCAGAAATAGCATATGCTTGTTACTTGGAAATGTTTATGCATTGCGAGATTGCAGCTACTGAAATGTGTATGCATAATAGGGTTCCTAGGTTCAACAGCATGTCAACATGGATGTTCAACACTGACAAAAGAAGATGAAAGTGTCGCGCAATGGCTAAGTCATTCAATGTGTGATCCTGGATATCAGACATCCAAGGCACTCTGCGCACAGCAGAGAACTTCGGGAGCGGTTAGCCATGGGTCCAAATGACAGCTTACTACATTCAGAAGCACCACAGATATGTACTCTCGGCGTATAAGGTTAAGAGAAATCTTGGGCAGATGGCATGCAGACTACGGCTTCTGACTGTAATTGGCATCTAGGATCTAGCATAGTCCTTAGCGTGTGTCCAGGCTTTGTATTTCTCCAATTCTATTAATGAATCGACATGTCAAATATTGACGCTTTCTTGAATAAGTAATTTCCACAATCCAGTTTCATGAGGGCAGCATTCAACTTGAGAAGGCCTGTTTATAGATCACCACTAGAAATTTTCGACATTCTACAGCTATTCTACACAAGAAATAAATCAACAAAGAAGAGTATAATACAAATATAGTTTAATTATCGAAAAAAAAGAGCAAGGAAACACAACACTGCGTAATTTGGTGTGAAGTAAAAGGAATTGGATGAGTACATTTTTTATCGTCACAAGTAAGGAAATTGTATTCTTGTTCAACTTTCCACTTATTGCCCTTCATGAGACAAGAATCAAGTAAGCCAATACATAATAATGACCAGAGGACACAAAAATAAATTATGCAAGTGATGATTCAAGACAGGATACAAACCGTAGAAAGGATATGTAGTACGATAGCATCTCGTCAATTTGAAAATCAAATGAGTAAGTTATCAAGTAGTTGATGTGCTCGTTGCTGAAAATATAGTCTGTACAAAACATGAACTCAGATTAGATGATTCAACCATACAGAATTGCAACCATCGCATATATACACCGCAATACTGATTAACTTACAAATGGAATGCTCATTTCTTAAATTTTGGATCATGATACTCATTGTCTGCAGCAACTGTAGTGACACTGTGGGCAGCTTAGAAATCCTCAAAATACGAGCGAATTCACCCATGATCTGATTCTCCATGAAAAAACTGAAAGAAAGATAAATTGATCAGTTAAATGAACTTGTAGGCTTCTATAATGTCAGCCTGGCACCTCCCACTATATAGCTGATTAGCTGTGCTGTCATGTACTCTCTGCTCTCTGCCTAACACTTACTCAAAAAATGATGGATCGTGCTGGTCGCCATATATCATAAGTTCCGCTATTGACCTCAATGCTTCAACCACAAAATCCTTCATAAAAAACATCAGAGCTGATTGATCAACTGAATATTTCCTCAAACTGAGATAACACGGATGGCCAGCTCGACCTACCTTATTAGCTTCATAAACAACATTAACCTTTTGCAGCTGATCTGTTAGATACCTGCAGCAGGGGGGGCTATCTTAGCATTACATATGAAACGACTATACAACCAAAAATAACACGACACTTACATAAAGCACAAATGTATAACCAAGACACAAGGACTTTTGACTTAGTGAACAGTAGGCGAAATGTGGGTGTTGGTTTCAAACATATCAAGTGTGAACAAACAATAAATATTAAATTTAAAGGTATATATAGTGATACAATCTGCACCCACGTACTTAGAGGAAAACACAAGAAACATATCTATAATTAAAATTTTACAGTACTTTCTTTCCACCAGCATATAAAGGTCTTAAAAGTAAGCAGAAAAAACTGGGCTTTATGTGGTATGTAGGGAGTAGTGTTGCTGATTGAAAAGAAAATGACACAAAATGAATTTTCCACGCCTGACTAGCAACTAGCAATGCCGATTATATATGCACTTCAGTTTGCACATATTATCTGTATAATTCCTGATATAAAATGGTTCATCTGTTTCTGTAATACAGACGTTCTATTTGTATTTCCTTTGTGAATACATGTAGCGATACTTGGATGAAGATATCCATGCGCTCAAGGAAGAAAACTGAAGAATATTTGGATGAAGATATCCATACTCTCAGTCTCAGGGATGTGCTTAGCATTCCGGTGGATTATGAATAACCAGGTTTGCCTACCGAGAGTTTGCCCAATTTCACTGTTTGGCTAGCCAACTTTTTTTCTACTTGTGTGGCTACCTCTTTGCAGTGGATCATAAAAAAGGTTCAGGCCAGGGAAGCACAGTTCAGCAATCACAAACTGACCCTATAGCTAATAGTGCACGGCATATACTACTATGTAACCAAGGAATCGAAAGGACGTGATGCCTCCATTCTACAGGAATCGAAAGGACGTGATGGCTCCGGCGGCACAGATCTGCGGGCGGCGGCCTGCCTCCGAATACCTAACGGAGACCGGGAAGGGGAGAGAGAGAGGGAGGCACGCACCGGAGCTCCTCGATGGAGAAGCGGTTCCTGCTGCGCCAGAAGAGCCACATGGCCGCGAACCCGCGGGCGTCGTCGGCGTGGGGGGCGGGCTCGGAGGCGCACGAGGTGGGGGCGCCGACGCGCGGGGAACCGTCACCCTGCGCGGCCCACGGTGCCGCCCCGGCCGCAGAAGGGGGAGCGCATCGCATCCGCGGCGGCGGCGGTCGTTGGGGAGGGGATCGGGGGCTCGCTTTTTGCTTCCTCTTTTTGTTTTTCTTCCTTCCGATGGGTTTTCGCTATCTTTTTTCGCCGTCCGGTTTCGTCGTTCCGTTATCGCGCTGGCTGCCGCGGCAGGGTTAATGGTGGTGGGGGTGGCCGACGAGGAAGGCAAACAGAGACAGGTGGGCCCGCCCTGGGGTTGCCCGCCGCGGTGGAGCAACCGGTATACTGCCAGCGGTGGTTGCGTTTTCCGTTTCGGGTTCCGCTACCGGCTCGTTCTACTATACTAGTTTTATCGGTTTGAAAGGAACCGGTTGCCATACTAGGCCATGCCCATGTATGAGCTGGCGGGAAGTTAAATTGTGGATCTTTCTAGAGTTGATGATCAACGGTATTTGCATTATTATTAAAAGGTATGATGATGTATATATCTTAATCGGAATACTCATCTACATAACTAGAACCATACCCGCCCCGTGGAATTTGTAATTGACTCTAGATGCAAGCAAAAAAGTTCACTTGTTTGGCGAAACTAATTCTAATGTTTCCCTACCACATGATTTAATTTTTATTACGTAGCGGGATGGTGTGATCTTATCATTCGAACGGCAAAAAAATAATGGCGTGGACAATTTTATAGCTAACGAAAAAGATGACGTGGATCATTGCATGTATAAATAGACAATAAGTAATGATTGTCAGTGAGATGACATGGACAATTGGCTGGCTAAAACAGCAAGTGATGTGGATAGCTTGCATGTTGAGATAGAAACATTAATTACAGTTAGTGGAGTTTTGCTTTATAAAAAATATAAATAGATAGATTAAATATCTATAATTTTTTGATTATAAGCTAAATACTCTCATCTATTGTGTTTTCAAAAAAAATCACATACCTCAAAATGAGAGAATTTCTATACTAGTTTCTTTTACAACTTTATGTCTCGGAAAACTCAAGTTCGAAAATTAGCAACCGATCTGTTGGACGTCCAATCCTTCGATGCCATAGACACATGGACCTTGTGCCTACATGCCATATACGTGGCTTGTACGTGAAATCAGCCACCATGTTGTAGTTCGCTGCAGAAAGGCCAAGACTAGGTTTTAGTACTTTTCAGTTGGGTTGATGATCAGAAGAGAGCAAAACTTCTCTGTCTTTGGTGGATATATTTGCACCTTAGAAATGACATTATATTTCGGAATGAAATGCAACACATAACAATCAGCTGATTTCTTACATTCTTACAACTTTTCTATGCAGGATACTTGACACGTTGGAGAGGTAATTGATCCTAGGGGAAAACAATCACAGGACTGGAAAAAAGATACTGAGAAGTGGAAGAACCCATGTAATTGATTTGGGCTATACAAATTTTTGATGTTGGTTTCAGTGCATATTGTAGATTGGGGTCCCTATGAGTGATACTCACGAGTGTAGGGTATCGATCATCGCACTCGTTGATAAATATTGATTGACGAAACCACGATGAGCTAAATGTAGGGTTCTAAGAAACAATTGTGAATGTTGAAGGAGTTTTGTTAGTTGTGATTGTTTTGTACTTGAAAGTAAATGATGTAAAATGTAAATAAAAGTACCATGGCTTAGAAGTGGCCTAATCGTCTAAACTGTAAGAGGACAATCTTAAGTTTTGTTCTTATGAGACAAGTGTTTTCAAGGATGGCACGGATTTACTTAGCACACATATTTGAAGTTTTGTTCTTACTAGACGGAGCTTAACCCGGGTGCACCCGCTTACACAAGGAATTACACCCCAAATAGTTGATCTCAAAGCCACATACATTAGCAAGCAACGGAGAATTAAGATATAAAGTCCAACCATCGCCTAAAGTTATAGAGTTTTCAACCAAGAACCCTCATATTGCAAGTCTAACAATTGGGACACCGTTTCTGACAACTCCGGTCATCCCACATCTCTTTCATACTCTAGGGTGAATCCCTATGAGACCATAAAGGTGAAATAACATGGAGACGAGTCAACATTCGTATATTACCATCACCGAACCAAAATCAAGTATAAAAATTAACCATGTACTCATAGAGTACTCTATGGAAATCATGACTAATTTATCTTATGCCCTCTGAGACATGGGGGAAGACATGGTGGTGATCAGTGGCATATGAAATACAACACAGTCTAAAATTATAACTTTGCCAACAAAATTAATATGGTGTCTAATACTAGCATGTAACCAACACCGATAAGCTATCGAGAGTTCTGATCTGCACAAATTCTGAGGGTATGAGGTCGGCCACGCTGATGGAGGTGTTGTTGTTTACGAAGATGGTGAAATTGGTGATGAAGATGGTCCTCTCTACGCCGAGGAGGTGTTGGTTTAGATGTGGCAATGATTTCTCCTTGGAGGCAGCAGTAGGATCAGCATGTTCCATAGTATGAGAAGACTTTTGGGTGCGTCACCGCCCCTGAAGATGGTGGTCTTCATCTTTGGATAATATTGATGTGGCATTTTCCTCAATGTATTTAGTGTCCATAAGTCCCTTAAACAAAAAATATATAAAAAGGAGGGTTTATGCTTCTTGAATTAAATAGAAAAACCTCATAGATGATCCAAAAACTAGTTAACAATGCTTAATTAAAATAAATAACATTATAAACTTCTTCGGACAAAAAAGTGATCCATTGTGATGCCACTTTCAGGAGGACACAACACCGCCCTTAAAGCGAAGAAAGACACTATCGTTGATGAAGCATCAGGAAGTGAGTCAGACGATGAATCAGACACCAAAGCAAAGATGGACAAGGACATGAGCATGTTGGTCAAACACTTTAACAAGTTCAACAAAAATAGTAGATAAAACAAATCAATAAGCAGTTCAAGCCCGTTTTCAAAAGACCCGAGCGAAAGAACCTGCTACCAATCGGATGAAGCTGGACACTACATCGCCAATTGTTCGCATAATAATAAGAATAAGATGGACAAGGACGATATATTCGAACAAAGAGAAAGAATATACATAAGAGACGAGGATGAAAAGTTGCACAAAAAATAGTACTTCTCCGGCCAAATGTATCACAAGAATGACACATACAAGAGATGCGCCTACATCGGCCATGAGTAGGACTCCAATTCTGAAGCTTCATCGTCAAGCTTCATTTATGAGTCTTCATCCTTTTCAAGTGGTGCTGAGAAGAATATATGAGGATTAGTCTCCATTATTGTTTTACTTAACTATGTGTGATTGAACGATTATTTGCATTTCAAACCATTGATTAGTAGTGCTTGATTGTTATAATTTGAATTTTTTAACATGGATTATCGTTGTATCATGTGATGTTAAAATATTATTTAGTTTGATTTATATATGTGTGAAATTAGATAGAAATTTGAGTATACATGCACATGCACATGAAAATATTGAAAACCCTGTTTTGCCGAAAAAGCCATGGTTTGCGGAATCTGGCAAAGTTGATCTGATGCCAACCCTAACCCTATCGGGCTGTCTTTCATCCTTTTCCACTCCCGATGCGGAGCCCAGTCCAGCCCACGGGAATCCCCCAAAACCCACGTCGCACTTCTTTCCGTTCCTCTATCGCTTTCCCTCGAATGGAAGCTGCGCCACGCCCGCGGCAGCAGCAGCAACAGCACCACCGGCGGGGCCGGCATCCCTAAATGCGCCGCCCTCTCGCCGGCGCCGCCGCCGTCCTCCGCCTCCGCATCCTCTCATCCTCCTCCTCCCGCCCCCTCCTCCCCTCGCCCTCCCCGCTCCACCTTCTCTGCCGCGACGACGACCGCGACCCTAGGCCCCCGTCTCCCCCGTTCTCTCCTCGCCCGCTCCTCAGCTCCGCCCTCGCTGCCCCCGGCCTCCTCGGCCTCCGCGGCTGGCGGACGCTACCTCCCGCAGCGTCACCGCCCCGGGGCGGCCTCGCGGACGCGCCTCCTGTCCTGCTCACCATCTCCCGCAGTAAGAGGAGTGCCCCTTTTGCGCCTCCTTTCCGTCTCTTGTTCCGGGGTTTGTTAGGCATCTTACGTTTTGTGTTGTTGCTGTTGTTGTTGGAGCACAGGTTATTCTTTGCGTGTCGCCACGAGCAAGAAGCAGACACACTTCGACGATGAGCACAGGTGATCCAGATGCCCCCCTTTTTGTTCTAAAAAGAAACTGTACAATTGGCCGCATGATATTAATCAATTGATGGATTTGTGTGTTTTTGCCATGCTTTCCTTAAGTAATGCTCTTCGGATACTAGGGCTATGATAGGACAGAAATGCTATCGCCTCTATATCGTGATAGGACCTTATTCTATTTACAAAATTGGAAGATATGAGGTTATCTAAGCTTGAGAGGAATATACCTTATCCTTTTTGGAGGACAGTGAAAGTTATTCCTCCAGTTAAATGAGTAACAAGGTCTACTCTGAATAGTTTTTTCATTTCTGATGAAGGATTAATTGTGATGGTCTCTCTCTTTCTTTTTGAGGGAATGACGGTCTCTCCCTCTATGAAACACTCATTGCACGGTTATTAAGAGTACTGGGTATTATCATTAGTTATTTAAAATGTACATTGGCAATTTTGTTGAGAAACGTGACCATTAGTTTATCATTGCATGCTTGAATTATTTCTCAAGGTTCTATATTGATATACATTTCGTCTATTGGTTTGATCTCAGCCATCGAGCGGTTAACACGGCACTTTTGTGTAATTTCCTTGTCTTCACGCTAAAGTTTGGTGTGTGGTTTTCAACATCTAGTCATGTTATGCTAGCTGAGCTAGTTCATTCAGTTGCAGACTTTGCTAATCAGGTAACTTTTGCCATTTGCAATTTAAGTTGGTGTCTTTTCTCCTGTCTATTTCTTGACCTGGAGTGAAGTATGGCACCCAGCGACTAACTTCCTATCAAACTTCAGGCTCTTCTTGCATATGGTTTGAGAAGTTCAAGACGTGCTCCAGATGCTCTTCACCCGTAAGTATAACTCGTCAATTTGAAGTGCATGATTTGTAAACAAATATCTACCTTTTTCACCGTACTTTCTTTAGTTTGAGAAACCAATCATCCTTTTTACTAAAAAGTTCAGCCATTTTCTTGGAAGTAAAATTTCTTTGAATTGACTATTAGTGTTAAGGAAAGATCCTGGTGTTAATCATCATATCACATATAGTTGTCACTGGAGAACCAGTGCTAAGGTTATCTGATATATGCCATAAATTGAAGCGGTCCCCTATGTCTTGACTCAACAATTACTTACCATAGCTTAATCTCTTTTGCAGCTATGGTTATTCAAAAGAAAGATTTGTATGGTCCTTGATATCTGCGGTTGGAATATTTTGCTTGGGCTCAGGTGCTACTATTGTGCATGGAGTTCAGAACTTATGGAGTACTCAAGTATGATGCCAATGTATCCTTTAATTCGATAGAAGATTTTTCATATGCATTCCATTTTATTATGTTATCCCCAAGTACAGTTTCATATCTTAGTACTTCTATTTCACAGCATCCAGAGAATATTCACTATGCTGCCTTAGTGATTGGCGGATCGATCCTAATTGAAGGTATTATACACGAACACTTGTTCTCTTTATGTATTTTAGTTATAATTAGTTATGGTTGCACTTGAGCAATCCTGTTGTCTATTTAGGTGCTTCACTTCTTGTTGCTATAAAGGCTGTTAAGAAAGGTGCAGCAGCAGAAGGAATGAGTATCAGAGACTACATCTGGCGTGGTCATGATCCAACTTCAGTTGCTGTTATGACCGAAGTGAGTAATGTGTTCTAAACTACCTTAACACCTTTTTTCCTGTAGTCCAATCACTTCCTGCAACTGAAGTACTGAACTTGCATCAATGCCATTTGTAACGATTACTTTAGTTGCTCGTAATTGCCATCTTAATCGTTCATTTACCCTTTATTCCTTATCGTAACTTCATTGATCTCAATCTCATATCCCAACATTGTCCGACAGGATGGTGCCGCTGTTACAGGTCTTGCTATTGCAGGAGCATCTTTGGTGGCTGTTCAAATGACTGGAAACCCTATCTATGATCCAATTGGTTCCATCATTGTTGGTAACTTGCTTGGAATGGTATGCAAGTTTTTGTTGGTTCATATTTCTCTTGCTTCCATTGGCTTATGTTTGTACTTTTCCTACAAATGAATTAGTAGGTAGAAACGAAATTTTGTACTGTTTTTCTCTGTGCTTAAGATTCCTGGTTCTGACAATTTTGCTAATTTTTCCTTACAAATGTACATGGGATCAGAAACAAATCGAAATGAATATCATGTTTTACTGTTTATTGTTGAAGCAAAGCTGCATATTCTGCCATTTGAACTCCCTACTCAATTATATTTCCTTATTGAATTATCTTTGTTATTGCATGGACTCATCGTGATCTGTTACCAGATTGTGGCATTTTCTCATCTCTTTATTACTCTTATGATCTGTTGGCCTCTTGTCTTTTCCAGTTCTCCTCTAATTTTTCTTGCTAAAGCTTCTATCTATTGCCAGATGATTCTCTTCTGTTAGTTTATACCATGGTCTGTCCCATTATGCCAGAAAGTGGCAAATGATGCTATGTGCATCTGTGTGCCAGATAAAACAGTATCTTGGTTGTACATGGCAGTCAAACTAGAAACATGTGCTACGTGTTGAAGATGCATCTTGTCTGGACTACATTTGGTACAAATTTGTGATTTTTGAAGCAGCAGGACCAATTTTTTTTTTGTAACTGATACTGCTGCTTGATGTATATTTTTTGTTGATTGAGCGAGGTCTGAAGTAGGTTTTACTTCAATTTTATCTTGTAGGAAGTGCATCTTTTATTTGACTGCTGGTTTATTCAATTTTCTTATCACTTGGCATCACATTCACATATCCTGCCTTTTTTTCATAATGAAGTTGTTGATGCTACCCATGCTCTAGTGAGGTAAACTAGGGATAGTTGATATACTCCCTCCGTATCAAAATATAAGACTTTGTAGCTATCTACCACATACATGTATCTAGACATGTTTTAGTGCAAGATTCATGTGAACCTTGCACTAAAACATGTCTACATACATGTGTGTGGTAGATAGCTACAAAGTCTTATATTTTGATACGGAGGGAATATTTATTACCTGTGATAACCCATGGCAACCTTATGCCAATGTAACATTTTGTTAGCCTATCATTATAAAACCTTGTTTGTTTTAGTATGGGATAAAACTAGGATAACTACACCCAGTTTCACTGGAACTTAAATTTACAAGCTTTGAGAACCACCATTTCCTGTTTTTTTTTTCTGTACTGAACTATAAATAAACTATTACAATGACTGACGACCAGTTTCAACCAATATATGTTATCAGAAGTGAATAAGGGATATCCAAAATTTTCACACAGATGGTTTCTGCAAAATCCATCAGCCATACAATCTAAATGACCACTATATGTTTTCATCTCGGTTATGTTTGCTCCCCTGATGGTTTGTTTAGGATTCGCTTCTCTTTGTTCATTCCTGCCCATGCCTTGTATGTATCAGAGCAAGATTCAACAATAGTGCTATCTCTGTAGGTTGCGATTTTTCTCATTCAGAGGAACCGGCATGCTTTAATTGGCAGGGCCATCGATGATCATGATATGCAGCGAGTTCTTGAATTTCTGAAATCTGATCCGGTAACTTTCGGATTGACCTAATTTCGTACAATGTTTAGAAGCTATGTTGTGAAGCTGATGTTATTGCATCTTGCAGGTTGTAGATTCTCTTTATGATTGCAAAAGTGAGGTGATCGGACCAGGTTTCTTTAGATTCAAAGCAGAAATTGGTATAATTCTTATCATGTGCCCTATTCCAAGCTTACAGTCATTCTATTTTATTGCCACTGTTAGTTCATACTTGTGAGGACAAGGTAGTACCAGATTGAGGTGTTAGTTGCAGTTCTATCCATCGTTCCTTATTCCACTATGTCTCTTTTTTGGAAGTTAATAATTATGGAGTACTCTTTTTGGTTAGCCTTGTTTGCTTTTATTTGATGAACTGACCCATCACTCCTTAGTCTAGGATATGGCTGTTAAATTGCTACTAAGAGTGAATACTCTTCAGTTAGCTAACTATATTCCTTGATGGCAGTTGGCACCGAGTTATTTGGTGAACTCATAATTTACTGTCATGTTACTTGAGGTTATTAATGTCCAAAATTCCCATAGGGACAGTGACTTGCCTGCAAGGATTTTCCCCTTGGTGTTGGTATGGGAGGAGCGTCCAGTAGTGTTGATGGAGGGTGGGGATAGGCAGTGGTAGAGTGTCTCCAAATACTAAGCGGGTGCCAAACTACTGCATGCGTATTAATCCTTTTTATTGCGAAAACAAAACAAACATTCTGGTATGCCAAGCATGTATACATTATGAATGATTTTTCATGGGGGTATCCCCCACAATTTGCTAATCTGTTGACTCCTTCAATTCAAATCTGCTAATCTGTTGAGCTCATCTATACTTGCTTGTTGTATTTTGTCTTCCCTTTCTGACCTTGTTTTAACAATTTATTAACCTAATCATCCCACAGATTTCAATGGAGTAGTCTTGGTGCAAAATTATATGAAAAGGACTGGACGTGGAGTATGGGCAAAACAGGTTTTTTTTAAAACTTCAAGTAATTTATTTATAGTTTGTGGTTACTGTCTGTTATGGGTAATGTTGTTGCTCTGTTGGTAGTAGTGAGCAATTGCTAATTTATGTGCTTATCTGTATTAATTGAAGCAATAGCTCAATTTCTCTGTTGAAACTGCGGGTAGAGTGTCAGCAGTCAGCCAATTGTTGTTTCGTGGCCTGTTCAATACATTGATATTAGTTTGACACTAATCATTATAGATAGCTGTGTAATAATATTTCATGCTAACTGGCCGTGGCAAAAATTGAATTAACTGCAAGTCCCTGCTGTAAAGTGGGGAAATATTTTTTCGAGGGTATGCAATTGCATAGCATATTTTTATAGAAGGAATAGAATTTTGTTACAACAGCCGACAGTCAGAGTGACATGCTCATTCTGTCGCGCACACACCCCTCTACCTAAAGGAACTACTCTAGATAGAATTCTCCAGTTCGGCTAACTGCGGGTAGAGTGTCAGCAGTCAGTCTGCCAATTGTTGTTTTGTTGCCTGTTCAATACATTGATATTAGTCTGACACTTATCATTACAGATAGTTGTGTAATAATATTTCATGCTAACTGGCCGTGGCAAAAAATGAATTAACTGCACGTCCTTGCTGTAAAGTGGGGAAATATCAAGTGGAAACCCTCACTTCAATGTCAATTATGTTGACATATTAGGTTTCAATAGCCCTCCCAGAAATATATGGGCATATTGGGTGCACTAGGCTTCTTGTTAAAAATTTGGAAAGTCTTGAAAGTTTTCAAAAAAAATTAGCATTCATAGAACACACACAAATCATATCACAGTTTTTTAGATTCCAAATATGACACATAACTCAGCAAACAAAAAAAGACAAATTCGTCTTTGAATAGTGCCACCTGGATACTGTTCATTCTAGATTTGAATTTGGTACCATTCACAGTCTGATTTTTCTTTTTTGTTTATAACGCTGTAATTTGAATTTAGATCTTAAAATTTGTTGCAAGATAGTTGTGTATTATATCTGCCATAAGTCAACTTCAGAATTTATACGGCTTTTAGACTTATTTTATTGGCCTAGTGCACCCCAAAAAAATACAAGGTGTAGGTGAAAGAATGAATTTGTAATTTTATACTCGGAAGTTTCATCCAAGCTGCTTCATATTGCAGTCTGAGCTGCATCTTTGCATTGTTCATCTTTTATTCCCGTTTCACACATTTGTAAGATACATCCCTTTCTGAGACGATTATATTCGAGCAATTCAGAGAACACGTCCTGGTTGTAAGATGGAAAACTCCCATTTCGATGTAAAATTTGATATGAGTTGCATGTTTGCACTGTGATATTGCTATTCCTTTTTTCAGACATCCTCTCTTGGCCATCAACCTCAATAAATCATCGATAGCATTTCCATATAACCTTTTATTATGTCGTTTTTACAGTTTCGGGAGGCTTCGTTGAATAAGGATGATGCAGAGTTACGAAAAGTCATGGCCAACTATGGTATGTGATGCGTTGCTCTAGTCAGAGGTTGTACGGTTGTATTCTTCTCGTTCTAAAAAGCCACACACTCTGCTTGTACAGGTGAGGGTGTAGTGGATGCCCTGGGATATGAAGTGGATCGGCTGGAGTCGGAGATACAGAAGATTGTGCCTGGAATCAGACATGTTGACATTGAGGCGCACAACCCAGAAGGGCTTTCTGTCTAGAGCAGCAATTTTGTACATTATGGATATGCTCGGTTGATTGATCACACTTGCTGATCAGACAGGTTGACATTGAGGCGCACAACCCAGATGGGCTTTCTATCTAGAGCGGCATCTTTGTACATCATGGATAAATTCTGTTGCTTGATCACACTTGCTGATCAATGCCAATCTGATTTTTTTTCCATGACCTCTAGATACTTCTCAACCCTCAGTAACCCGACCACTGTTTCGCATGTCAGAACGAGATGCTTATAGTTCGTCTCACAGAGGGTGTCAATGGCTACCTTAATACCTTATCCTAGTGTTCGTGCATGCTCACAAGTTTTATATGACGCGTACCACGTCAAGATTTGTTATAGACAGAAATGAGCTATCAATGCAGAATCAAAACGTCTCCACCAACCCAACGTAGTAACAATTAAACGCTACCGTGTTCTTCGTGAATACCACCTTATATATCGTGTTGGCTCTCCGCCGCACTGCAGATCAGCTAGCGCGGCAGTAGCAACTCACAACAACGGATGGAATTGAACGGTCTATATACTACTCCCTCCGTTCGGAATTAGTTGTCTCAAAGTTGGATGTATCTAGACACTTATTAGTGTGTAGGTCACTCATTTCAGAGACAAGTAATTCCGAACGGAGGGAGTACTCGCATATATGCTGCCATACATGGGCTTTGGAGGCACTGGGATAAAGAAGAACAGCACCAATTCCTACCGTAGGTGGGTAGTTTCACATCAGAGACCTGCTCAAAGCTCATTGTGGCGACGCCATCAAGTATGCAACCTAACACAGACGTTTGTGTCCCAAGTCCTAATCGTTTGATCACACCATACAATCTAAAGACTGAAAGACAGACCATTTGAATTCAGTGGAGATCTCTGCCACATGTGTAGTCGTCGACATTACCTAGAACGGTAGTCGATCTAACACCCTCTTCAGTCACTATGAGACTCTTACACTCTTTAATCTAGAAACAAAATGTCAGTTATGCAAAAAAAGTACATGAAAGGGGGCCGATTAGATCTGTATGAAAAATTATTCATGAGGTGTTTTATGGTACCCCGAATGAATAACAACCCTCTACTTTTGTATATGCAAAGGCCCACAAGATTTCATACTAGTGGAAAAAATATGACTAGTATAATCTCCACTAATATCTCCACTAATATAAAAAGGCACAGTCTGTTAGATCCGGAGGATCTGAACCGTCCATCAGGCACGATCCAACGTCTCAGATTTGTCCAATGTTGTATGATGTGCACCTAATTAATGGAAAAAAATCAGCCGAGCCTGCACCCCCGAGTATGTTCCCTCGACGCCGCCGTCCTGCAATTGGTACCTCTCCATCAACACCACGACGCCAACATTGGAGGTTCTGATGCAGGTTTTGATGTCGATGTGCTGCTGGAGAGCGTCCCTCAGCTGATCACCCATGACATGAATGGCCATCTTACTAGGGAGTTCAAGCATGATGATATCAAACAGACCCTCAACTCTATGGGGGATCTAAAGGCCCCTGGGCCTGATGGCATGCCTGTTGTGTTCTACAAACGATTTTGGGGCCTGATTGGTGACAAGGTGCAAGCTGAAGTGCTCGGGGTGCTGAATGGAGGAGAGATGCCTACAGGCTAGAACGAAACGATCATTGTCCTGATCCCCAAAGTCCAGAACCCTGATCGGCTGAAGGACTTGCGACCTATAAGTCTATGCAACATCATTTACAAGATTGTGGCCAAGACTGTGGCGTGCAGGCTCAAATCAGTCCTGGTTGACATCATTTCCCCAAGCCAGAGTGCGTTTGTCCCAGGGAGACTTATTACGGATAATATCCTGGTGGCATATGAGTTAACCCATTATATGCACAAGAGAAAGGGTGGCAGAGATGGAGTTGCAGCTGTCAAACTCAACATGAGCAAGGCATATGATCGGGTAGAGTGGGTTTTTCTAGGAAAGATTATGCTTAAAATGGGCTTCTCAGCTGGCTAGGTTAATCTGGTGATGAACTGTGTTCGGACGGTCTCCTACAAAGTTAAGGTGAACCAGGAGCTGACTGAGGTCATCTTGCCGGAGCGCGGGCTCAGACAAGGCTGCCCTCTGTCACTGTATCTTTTCATTTTGTGTGCTGAGGGCCTCTCAATGTTGTTCCAAAAGGCTGTTGCGGATGGAACGCTGGAGGGTATCCAAATTTGCCCAAATGCTCCTAAGATCAACCACATGTTCTTTGCTGACGATTCTCTGATATTCATAAAGGTCAATGAGGCAAGCGCTCGAAAGCTGCAAAGCATTCTGAGCTTGTACGAAAGGGCATCGGGCCAGATGATCAACAAGGAGAAGTCTGCAGTGATGTTCAGCAAGGGTACCTCCATTGCAGCGAAGAGAAGCTTCCTCAACTTGCTACAAATCAGCGCAGAGGCCTACAATGAAAGATATCTTGGGCTGCCAGTTTACTTGGGTAGATCTAAGAGCAAAGCTTTTGCTTATCTGAAAGACAAGGTCTGGAAGAAAATTCAGGGCTGGAAGGAGAAACTCCTCTCGAAAGCTGGTAAAGAGATTCTTGTCAAAGCAGTGGCTCAGGCCATCCCAATCTTTGCCATGTCCTGTTTTGGCCTGACTAAATCTTTTTGTGACGACCTGAGCTTGATGGTATGCCGCTATTGGTGGAACAACCAGGATGAAGATAGACACCATTGGCTGGGTTGGGAACTGCTGACAAAGCCAAAGTGCGAGGGGGGTTTAGGCTTCCGTGACCCCCACATCTTCAACATGGCCATGCTTGCCCGCCAAGGGTGGCGCCTGCTTCTCAACCCTGACTCCCTGTGTGGTCGCTTGCTGAAAGCCAAGTACTTCCCTGATGGCTGTATTCTTGATGCAGTCCAGAAGCCTCGAATTTCTTATACCTGGCGAAGCATTCTCAAAGGTGTGGCTCTGCTGAAAGATGGTCTGATTTGGAGGGTGGGTGATGGGTCTAACATCAAGGTTTGGGAGGACCCCTCGCTGCCGGCGGGTGACACGCGCAAGCGCAGGACCGTGACCAGCCCCGACCGGGTTCCGCTTGTTTCTGAATTGCTGAACCCGCTTGTTGGAGGCTGGGACGTGGCGACTATCAACTCTCTGTTCGACTCGGAAGATGTCCAGGACATTTTCTCTATCAGTGTTTGTGAGGACATGGAGGATAGGCCTACATGGCATTTTGATCCGCGTGGGACCTTCTCTGTCAAGGCTGCTTATAAGTTGGGGATCATGTGGCGTGACCGCAACAAGGGGAAAGATGCTGCTTGTTCCCGGGCAACAACGGAAAACAGCGTGGTCAAATTTAATTGGAATAAAATCTGGGAGCTCAAGGGAACCAGAGGATAGGCCTGCATGGCATTTTGATCCGCGTGGGACCTTCTCTGTCAAGGCTGCTTATAAGTTGGGGATCATGTGGCGTGACCGCAACAAGGGGAAAGATGTTGCTTGTTCCCAGGCAACAACGGAAAACAGCGTGGTCAAATTTAATTGGAATAAAATCTGGGAGCTCAAGGGAACCAGAGGATGGGCCTGCATGACATTTTGATCCGCGTGGGACCTTCTCTGTCAAGGCTGCTTATAAGTTGGGGGTCATGTGGCGTGACCGCAACAAGGGGAAAGATGCTGCTTGTTCCCGGGCAACAACGGAAAACAACGTGGTCAAATTTAATTGGAATAAAATCTGGGAGCTCAAGGGAACCAACAAGTTGAAGATGCCATGCCCGGATGACGACGGCCGCCACCGCTATCGCCAGACTGCACACGGGAGACAGGACTGCGCCGCCTCCGCGCTGTCGCGCCGCCACGCACTGCCCGGGACGACGGAGACGCCGCCGCCGCGCTGCACTCTGCACCCATCCCTGTCCATCGGGTCGGCATCAACGGCGCCGGAGCCCCGTCCCTCTACGCCGCGCCGCCGTCAACATCGTGGAGCACCTCCTGTTCCACGCGGTCCCGTCGCCGTCTCCGGGGCCTATCCACCCGCACCGCCGCCACTTGCAGACCGACAGACCGGGCGCGGCAGCCACGCGCGCCGCCCTGCCGAACATGCCCTGCGCTACGCGAGGAGATGCCGCCTCCCCTGCACCTGCCGTCCATCGTGGAGGGATCTGCACCAGCCTGTCCCCTGCACCTGACTCAACGGCGGCATTCTGCTTCTCCAAGGCACGAGCACCGCTTCTCGGAATCGCTCCTGGAAGCAGCCCCCCACGACAAATTCTGCTCCCTCCGGCAGGTACGCCGCTGCCATCCACTCCACGCGCTCCAGTCAGCGGCCAAATCATGCGGTGCGACACGGAGCACCTCCCCTCCAAGCGTCGTCGCACAAGCAGAGGCGCCGCGGACGGGTGATGCATCAGAGGAGGGGAGCTCCTCCACGCGTGATCGAGGAGGGTGAGGCACCGCCCATGGCGCACGGTGGCTGCACACGCACATGTGGCACACCGAGAGGTTCTCCATGGAGGCGGCCGGCAGTGAGGCAAGCCCTCCCTAATCTCCACAGTAGGTGTTGATTTCTAATTCGTACTTTGATTGCTCTCATGAACCTTGATGTCCATTAAGCAATATTTTGAGAATTTCAGTTTTCTCTTGAAATTGTGCGTCTGCCACTGGGTAGTGTGATGCCCAAACCTTGGAGTGGCATGTATGGACTTTGGATTGTTTCCAGGCTGGTGTGAATTCAGTTTTGAAGCGTCTGGAACACGTCTATATGTGTGAGCACTAGATGTTCGTTGAAATTTCCCAGCCGCTTTCTGAATTTTGAATAGCTGACTCAACTTATTTCTAGGCAGTGTAGCTAAGTCTGTGATCATGTTTGTTCTCCTAACGTAACAAAAATTGTGGCAGTACGTACGATACAATTGTGTGGTTCCAGACAGGCTACTGAGTATTGAGGACTATAGTATAATCTGTAAATACCACAAGGGTATTCCCGGATCGTGGCTTTACGTATCTTTTACTCATACTCATTACTGCATGGTGAACTGTGAGGAGATGATTATCCTTGGTAGATCTTGCTGGGTTTGGACCTGCACACGATTTAACGATAGAAATCATTAGCATATTTTGGTTTGGATCTTATTCTTCAGACTGTTATGTTCCTTTCGATCATCTAGGGTAGATCGATACCGGTAGAACAGAGAGATGGGGAGGAGGATGGGTACCTTCTCCTTGCGCAGACGAACCCGGCGTCCCGGCCATGGTGGACGGTGGCCGGCGATGGCAGTGAGTGGCGGCGGTGGTGGAGCTTCCCGTCGCTCTCTGCGCTTAACCTAGATCGGTAGGGTTTGTGTCGGTGGGGTGTGCGGCGCGACAAACCTCGTACATTGTGCCGCCGGCCCCCACCTGTCTTTATAGCGCAGCGCGACAGGGGCCCACCAACCATTGGTTCGGTTGGGTGCCCCCGATCAGGGCGCGTAGATCAGGGTCTGGTGCGGTCGTTGGACTCGCACCGTGGAGATCAACCTAACATTCTCCCTTGATCTCAACTTTTACTTTTAACTATGTACCTTTCACTTTACTCGTTTCATCACAGATCAGTACATAGAGCATGTTTCATCGTCACAGCTCAATTGCCGATAGAATCAGACAGCTACAATATACCTCTTTGTTTTGAAACAATTTTTCCTTTTCGGGCCTCTCATGATCAGGAATCATAGGCTTTCCATTAAACCCATGCCGGCTACGTGTTCCATGAACACATGGGTGGTAAGCCTTTCGTAAGCGGATCCGCAAGCATATCCTTTGTCCTTATATGCTCGAGACTTATAGTGTGATCCTGGATTTTATCTTTCACAACATAATACTTTATCTCTATTGGTTTGGTAGCATTACTCGACTTGTTGTTGTGAGCATAGAATACTGCGGGCTGGTTGTCACAGTACATCTTTAGTGGTTTGTCAATGCAATCTACCACTTTCAAGTCGGGTATAAATTTCTTTAACCATATCCTGCCCGTGGCCTCATAACATGCTATAAATTCTGCATACATCGTGGATGATACAACTATTGACTGTTTGGAGCTTCTCCACGAAATAGCCCCTCCAGCGAGAGTGAACACGTATCCTGACGTGGATTTTCTATCATCTTGTCTCCCGCAAAATCTGCGTCTGAATACCCTCTTATCTCTAGGGAATCAGATCTTCTGTATGTTAGCATGAGGTCCTTTGTGCCTTGCGCATAACGCAATGCTTTCTTTGCCATTTCCAGTGCTCATGCCTGGATTCTCTTGATATCTACCGAGTACCCGGTGATAAAAGCTAAGTCAGGCGAGTGCACACTTGTGCATACTGTAAGCTTCCAACAGCCGAAGCATATGGGTATGGTACTTTCATTTGATCGATCTCGTACTGGTTCTTGGGACATTGGAATTTCCCAAAACTGTCGCCCTTGACTATAGGAGCAGGTGTGGCACTACTCTTATGCATATTATACTTTTTAAGAACCTTTTCAAAATATGCCTTCTGCGATAGTCCTAAGACTCCATTTTTCCTATCTCGGTGAATTTCTATGCCCAAAACATATGATGCTTCACCAAGATCTTTCATATCAAAATTTGAGGATAAGAACTTCTTTGTTTCTAGTAGCAGACTAACATCACTGCTAGCAAGCAAGATATCATCCACATACAAGATTAGGAAAATATATTTCCCATTTTTAAACTTTGCATAAATGCAGTTATCCTCAACATTCTCTTTAAATCCAAAACTTTTAATTGTCTCATTAAACTTTAGATACCACTGTCTAGAGGCTTGCTTTAATCCATAAATGGATTTCTTCAGGCGGCATCCCATATCTTCCTTGCCTTCCATGATAAAACCCTTGGGTTGTTTCATGTAAACATTTTCTTTTAAATCCCCGTTTAGAAATGCCGTCTTTACATCCATTTGATGTAGCTCTAAATCAAAATGTGCAACTAGTGCCATTATGATTCTGAAGGAATCCTTACATGAGACTGGGAAAATGTCTCATTGTAATCTACCCCTTCTCTTTGTGTAAATCCTTTTGCCACAAGTCGTGCTTTATACTTTTCTACATTCCCTTTAGAGTCATACTTAGTTTTGTAGACCCATTTACAGCCTACTGTTTTGGCTCCTTTAGGAATATTTTCTAAGTCCCAAACATCGTTGGAACTCATCGATTTCATCTCTTCTTCCATTGCCTCCACCCACTTCGATGAGTGAGGGCTTCTCATGGCTTCTTCATATGAAGTGGGATCACCTTCCATATGAATTTTTGTGTTATAAACTTTATAATCAGTAGAAATAGCTGATCTTTTAGCTCTTTTAGACCTTCTAGGGCCTCATTTTCTAAAAGTGGCTGCTGCACCTCCCTTTCATGCTCAACAACGGGTTCAGTCGGCTCCTGACGGACAGGTTCCGGATCTTCACCCATAGTTGTCACGGGTGGAGTTACAACAGGTGCTTGCACCTCAACCTCAGGAATTGTCGGTGCAGGTACAACAGGTAGTGTGAAAAATGGCTCCTGAATCATCGGAAAAGGTGCACACACCCTCTTCTCCTCAAGATCAATTTTCCGAGCTACCATGCTCCCCCTCATCATTTCGTCCTCTAAGAAGACTGCATGTCTCGTTTCTACAAACTTTGTGTATCTGTCTGGACAGTAGAAACGAAAACCTTTTGATCTATCAGGATAGCCAATGAAGTGGCAACTGACTGTTTTGGGATCTAACTTTGCAATATTTGGATTAAATACTTTGGCCTCAGCTGGGCTCCCCCACACTCTGAAGTGTTGTAGAGAGGGTACTCTTCCTGTCCACAACTCGTACGGTGTTTTGGGCACCGACTTGCTTGGTACTCTATTGAGAATGTGAATGGCGGTTTTAAGCGCCTCCATCCATAATCCCAATGGCAAGGTGGAGTAACTCATCATGTGCGCACCATATCCATAAGTGTACGGTTACGCCTTTCAGCTACTCCATTTTGCTGAGGGTCGCCCGGCATTGTATACTGGGCCACTATGCCAGTCTCCTGTAAGAACCTCGCAAAAGGTCCAGGGACTTGGCCATATGGAGTGTGCCGACCGTAGTACTCCCCCCACGGTCAGATCTCACTATCTTTATTCTTTTATCATGCTGATTTTCTACTTCAGCTTTGAATATCTTAAATTTATCCAACGCTTCAGACTTTTCTTTGATTGGATAAAATAACCATATCGGGAGTAATCATCTGTGAATGTTATAAACGAGTCATAGCCATCCACACTTTTCACAGGAAATGGTCCACAAATGTCAGTGTGAATGATTTCTAGTGTTCCTGTGCTTCGGTTTGCACCCTTTTTGATTTGTTTTACATACTTTCCTTTAATGCAATCTATGCATTGTTCTAAGTCTGAGAACTCTAATGGAGGAAGAATTTCATTTTTAACTAGACTTTCTATTCTCCCCCTCGAAATATGGCCCAAACGACAGTGCCATAATTTCGATGAGTCATGAGTTCTCTTTCTTTTCTTTTGTTCTTTATCCGGCGCGGAAACATGCTCATTCACTTTACACACAGAATACACTTTTTCACGTAGGGATAATAAATAAAGATCATTGTGAAGTAAAGCAACACCAACATGAGTATTATTACACCATATGGCACACTTGCTGTAACACCCCAAAAATTCGTACCTAATTTTAGTGATATTTTGTGACACCTGAAAAACCTTTTCTCCTTTCTAAACATTTATTCAAATATTTTGATAATGATTTGACTTAGTGATTTCCCTCTCAAGAATTTTCCAGTGATCCACGAACCACTCCAACCCTCGACAAGTCCAAGGCTCATGTACACAAGATGCCTAGACACGCCTAACCAAAATATCACCCCAATATCTTGCATGAAAAACCTTCTCGCCATGATCATGCGAGTATACTGTCCTGCGGACATATTACTGTCGGGGGAATACTTAACCCGCGACTCATCAAGAGAACTGCAACTCATCCTGTGAGCCACGCCCGCACCGTTAACGGGCTTGTACTAAGATGGGCCGGCGCCAAGGACGTTGCAAGAAAGATCTAGAAGATTGGAGATGACTTAACTTGGACAACACAAAGATACGTAGTCTCTTAGAAGGACTCCGGTCGACACTTTCCTAAGGGAATAGACTTTACTTGTAACCTAGCGAGGCTCCGTGCATATAAGGAGGACTCGCAGGACATAGAAGGGATGGAATCGAATCCAAGCCCTAAACCCTAGAACATACGGCGACTCGACACCTCGATCGCCGGCGACTCGATGCCTTGATCGCCAACCCTTGTAACACCATATTCATATTAATTCCAATCTAGGATAGGCAGGAAGTAGGTCTTTACCTCACATTGAGGGGCCGAACCTGGGTAAGCATTGTCTTCCTCGCGCCCTGCGATCTTAAGCTCGGAGACGCTCGATTAGCACAACCCCATGCCCACGAAGTCATCACAATGACATCTGCCGAGATTACCCACAACAGTTGGTGCCCACCGTGGGGCTCACGGTCAAAAGCGTCACGTTCCGTGTTGGATCAATGCCAGGAGCGGAGAACTTCGTCACCGGCCAAGTCAAGATGGTCAACGACGTCCCCTTGATCGACGATACAGAGTGGGGTCCGGAGTCAGATTACGTGCAAACTGGCCACGTGATCCCTTTTGGTGGCATCCACGTTTTCGTTGGCTACATCTTCAACTCGCCGAGTTCAAGTCAGATTGGAGACTCGGAATAAGAAGGATCTGAGGGAAGCATGGATTCACGAAGTTTCGGATATATCGTTCCCCTCTGTGAAGAAAATTTTGAAGATTACTTTCCAGACACATCCCTGGCGTCAGATGCACAAGAAGCACCCATTGGGATCTATATGGCTGGAGGAGCAAACACGTCTGGAACAGCTGGAGAAATCGAGAGACCGGCAGCGGCTAGCAACCCGCTTCTTGTTCCCGTGACAGCTGAAAGCGCTGCCGTGCGAGCCACAGAGATCGAGGCGGCTAGGGAAGAACTCCTCTATGAAGTACAAAGGATGGAAGAAGAGCGGGATCGAATCGCTCGAGAGAACCGGAGGATCCAGGAGGAACGTCAGCGGATAACAGCAAACACTGCACGAGTCGTGGCTCACGGCCTGGAGGCTTGCCCGCAACCGCGTGCTCCCGCGACTCAACCAACGGTGGAATTTCCACCTACCCCTGGCGTAGTGGTCCCGGTAGAAGCAAGAGCCACAGTGCCAGAGCAGCGCGACGAAGCAGTCAGGCCGCCACTATCACCGCGGCCTAGGAGGTTTCACACTCCGCAAGGGCATTACCCGAGCCCCGCGGACAATGTGTATGCGGCAACCGGCATACTGGTTAGAATAATGCCAGCCGGAAACGATCCAGCTAACGCTGAAACACGACACGCCATAGAGATGCTGAGCACCGCCATAGTGCAGCAAGCAAACATGGCAGATCGCGAAAGGCAGGCACGAGCCGCCTCAAATAACGGAGCAGCAGAAAGAAGTGTCCACAGTAGACCTCCAAGTGCAGCCCGTCAACAGCCACCACCGGCCAACACGCCAGCCAGGGCACAGGCCGCAGATATACAAGCCGCAGCATACGAGGAGCCGGTGCAACCCGCAAGAGCCGTTCAGCCAATAAGAACATCAACCTCCCTGGCTCCGCGACTTATGGGGCCGGTGTGCTTTGGCGAGCGGATAAGATCAGAGCCCTTCCCAGTAGATTTCAAAGGGCCACGCAAGGTGGCAAACTACAACACCAGCATGGATCCTACCACCTGGCTGAATAACTATGAGATGGGGATGAGTATCCAAAACACCTTGGAAGAAATTTGCGCGAGATATTTGAACATGATGCTAGAAGGCGCGGCTCATACTTGGCTGCAGAACCTACCCCCCAATTCCATACATACTTGGGAGGAGATGAAGGAGGCCTTTGTTAAAAACTTTCAGGGAACGTGCAAGCGGCTCTGTACCATGGAAGACCTAGAGAGACGTGTCCAGAAGGAAGGGGAGTCAAGTCACCATTGGATGAGGTGAGTCGCAGAAATAATCCATTCATCCGATAATATACCAGCCAGTTCCGCGGTATTGGTGCTGGAGAAGAACTGCAAATTCGAGCCCCTCATCCATAAGCTAGGATGCATGAAGGATAAGGTCAGAAACATGGGAGAACTAATGGATGCGGCTAACAGATACGCTAGCTCAGACAAAACATGGGATGCCTCCGACGGCGAGGCAGAAGGTGTCGTCACAAAGGGCAAAAAGAGCCGGAGCCAACGCCCAAGCAATGCCAATGAAGGCAGTGGCAATAACAAGAGGAAGAATGAAGAAGCAAGATCCGGGCTCGTAGTCAATACCAGTGATAGACCCAAGAACCATCGAGGAAAGGGTCATGGCAGGGGATTCCGTCCAATCAATCTGGAAGAAGTCTTCAATAGGCCTTGCTACATGTACTTACAGCTAAAGACACCAGGACCTAAAGGGGTCATCACTGTGCACGGAGATAAGGAAAAAGCAATTGAGTGCGAAGAAGGAGATGCGGCTTTTGCAGAAACAGCCTGTGCTTCAGAAGAGTTAAAGGCATATAAGTCGCTGATCGACCCAAACGACATGAGCGTGGTCAGAACGCCCACGGTTGAGCCGCAAATCAAATTCAAAGCAGCCCAAGATACAAAGCTTATAGATCTTGTCCAGGAGACTCGTCCAAGCAGGCGAGCATCGGAGCACACATGGAAGTGGAGCAAGAACAAGCTTTAGTCGCTTTCCTCTAAGAAAATAGTGACATCTTTGCATGGAAGCCCTCAAATATGCCAGGGGTACCAAGAGAACTAGCAGAGCATAGCCTCAACATGGACCCATTGGCTAAATCAGTAAAGCAACCACTGCGGCACTTTCACGATGATAGAAGAAAAGAAATAGGTGAGGAAATAGCTCGGTTACTAGCCGCAGGGTTTATCACAGAAGTATTTCATCCCAAATGGGTGGCAAATCCGGTTTTGGTCATGAAGAAGAATGGTACTTGGCGCATGTGCATCGATTACACGAGCCTTAACAAAGCATGCCCAAAAGATCCGTTTGCCCTACCACGGATTGATCAAGTTATTGATTCAACAGCCGGATGCGAGTTGCTATGCTTTCTATATGCCTACTCAGGCTACCATCAGATCAAGATGAAGGAAGAAGATCAGGAAAAGACATCCTTCATCACACCTTTCGAAGCCTTCTGTTACGTCAGCATGCCGTTTGGATTGAAGAATGCTGGTGCGACTTACCAGAGGTGCATACAGAATTGTTTACACGAGTAAATAGGCTGATGACATTGTGGTCAAGTCACAAAAGGGAAGGGACCTCATTGGCGATGTTGAGGAAACTTTCGCCAATTTGAGGAAATACAACATGAAGCTGAACCCGACAAAGTGCGTTTTTGGAGTACCAGCAAGAAAACTCCTCGGTTTTATAGTATCAGAAAGAGGTATAGAGGCCAATCCGGAGAAGATAAAGGCCATTACCGAGCTCAAGAAGCCAGAGAGCCTCAAAGATGTTCAGCGGCTCACAGAATGTGTCGCGGCCTTAAGTCGATTCGTATCAAGGCTAGGAGAAAAAGCCCTGCCCTTGTATCGGGTATTGAAGAAGTCTGATACCTTTGTTTGGCACACTGAAACTGATGAAGCCCTCACGGCCCTGAAAAACCAGTTGACAAACGCTCCCATCCTGGCGGCTCCTATAGATAAAGAGCCCATGCTGCTTTACATAGCTGCAAATTCGTGAGCAGTCAGTGCGGTCGCAGTTGTAGAAAGGCAGGAGCCAGAAAAGGAGTATCCAGTACAGAGGCCAGTATATTACGTCAGTGAAGTACTTACAGCTTCCAAGCAACAATACCCCCAGTTGCAAAAGCTTGTGTTTGGCGTGTTTATGGCAAGTCGCAAGTTAAAGCATTACTTCCAAGAACATCCAATAACGGTGGTCAGTGCGGCACCCTTGGCAGACATAATTAGGAACCGCGAGGCCACGGGAAGAATACCAAGTGGGAAATTGAGCTCGGACCATATCATATCAATTATGAGCCTCAGACGGCTATCAAGTCACAGGCTCTAGCAGATTTTATTAATGATTGGACAGAAATACAGTCGATGCCCAGCACTTTGGATACAAAATATTGGGTCATGCACTTTGATGGATCTAGGCAGCTGCAAGGATCAGGAGCAGGAGTAGTGTTGACATCCCCAAAAGGAGACAAGCTTAGCTATGTGCTTCAAATACACTTCAGCTGCACAAACAATGTGGCGGAGTATGAGGCACTACTACATGGGCTTCGCATTGCAAAAGAGATGAACATAAACCGCATACGATGCCTCGGTGATTCAGACTTGGTGGCACAACAGGTATCTGGAACATGGGACAGCAGAGATGCCAACATGGCAGCATATCGACGCGAAGTGGAGCAGATTGCACGACACTTTGCTGGGTTTCAGGTAGACCATATTGACAGAAGGCAGAATGAGGCAGCAGATGCATTGTCTCGCTTAGGTTCCAATAGGCAACCAGTGCCACCCAACGTGTTCTTAGACGAACTGCATAATCCATCAGTGAAGCCTCCCACAGAGATTGACATCGTCGAGCCAACAATGAGTCAGCCTGGTCGCGGCTCTACATGAGCAGCCAGCATGGACAGAGCCATACATGGCGTTCTTGACTCGCGGAGTGCTCCCAGAAGACGAGGTGGAGGCCAGAAAGATAATGCGCCAATCAAAGGCTTATACCATCATCAACAATGGCTATACAAGAGAAGTATTTCAAGAACATTCCAGATATGCGTATCGCCAGAGGAAGGACGAAAAATCTTGAACGAAATTCATGCAGGCGATTGTGGCCATCATGCTTCGTCCAGATCTTTGGTGGCAAAGCGTTTAGACATGGTTTCTTCTTGCTCACGGCGTTGGCAGATGCTGAACAGATTGTCAGGGTATGCGATGGATGTCAGAAATATGCACGGCAAGAACATATGCCGGCCCAAGCATTGCGCACGATCCCTATCACATGGCCCTTTGCAGTCTGGGGTTTTGACATGGTGGGACCTTTTAGGCGATCCTCCAATGGAAAAACACACCTCTTAGTCATAGTGGATAAATTTACAAAATGGATTGAAGCAGAGCCAGTGGCAGATTGTGAAGCCGAAACAGCGGTGAAATTCTTAAAAAAGATTATATTTCGTTTTGGATATCCTCACAGCATTATCACAGACAATGGCAGCAACACTTCTGAAGGGGCCACCCAGATATTTTGTGCAAACAATGGGATAAGATTGGACCTCTCATCAGTATCACACCCGCAAAGCAATGGACAAGTAGAGCGTGCTAATCAGGAGATCCTCCATGGGATTAAGCCGCGACTTATCAAAAAGGTTGAAGCATCTCCGGATGTTGGGTGGATGAATTGCCAACAGTATTATGGAGCCTAAGGACAACTCCAAACAGATCCACGGGATATACACCATACTTTATGGTCTATGGAGCAGAGTCCGTCATGCCAAGTGATATCATACATACCTCGCCTAGAGTCGCAGCATATGTTGAGACAGAGAACGAGATGGCTCGGCAAGACTCGGTGGATACCTTAGAGGAAGCCAGAGATCTAGCAGCATCAAGGTCAGCAGTATATCAAGATTTGCGGAGATATCATGCTCGACGCATCAGAACCCGCACCTTTCAAGAAGGAGACCTAGTACTGCGACTCAAGCAAGACCACAAGGGAATGCATAAATTATCTCCCTAGTGGGAAGGCCCTTACATCATCAGCAAAAAATTGCATAATGGGTCATACTACCTCATGGATGTGCAAGAAGAAGATAACACTCGTTCACAATTCGAGGATCGTCTTGGATTGCCTCGACCATGGAATATCGCACAACCGTGGCCATACTACACCTAAGCTAATCAGATCTGGGTATTATCATCAAAGCTTATCAGAGCTGAGCATCATCCTTTACCGCTAATCAGAGCGGGTTATCATCCAAAGCTAATCAGAGCTGAGCATCATCCTTTACCGCTAATCAGAGCGGGTTATCATCCAAAGCTAATTAGAGTTCGTCATGGCTTTTGCAGCCGTTAAACAGCAAAATCGCCGCCTACGTGCGAAAAATGTATTATACATTGTATCAAAAATCGACCGCCGCCTACGTGCAGTCGTACCATGATTATGAAATAAAGCCGGCACCTTTGGTATCCAAAGGTTTGTCGTTTCGCCTCTATGAGCTGTCGAGACTTTCATTTCTTAATTATTGGTTTCCTGGGGGCTTTTTTCGTCACCATGGAATAGCCAACTTACTGGCAACCCCGATTGATCAGCCTTAAAGTTGGACGTACCCTGCATTATGTGACCAAAGTACTAGCATGTGGAGTCAATCGAGTCTGAATGCCTATCATGGACTTTCTCGACCCGGAACACACATTTAGCTTGGGAAATATTGAGTCACGTGAGGGCCCACTTAAAGAATCTGAGAAATCAACAAGACCTACCTACAGGTCAAAATCTGTGCTACTCATAGTATGAAATCATTCATTGATATAACATAACTATCTTTTTTTAAGGTGTTTTGAACTTTCAGGATCATCGTTACCTCTTAGGAAAAGCATTGAGGCGATCGACCAATCAATCAACTCAATCCTTGGGGGCTGCAGATTATATTGCTATGAAAATTTTATTCTTCAGAAGCATCGCAGTCAGCTCAAAGAGTACTTTTTCATCAAGTCTGTAGCCTGGAGTCGCTCGAAGAACAAGGCCAAGAAGATAGAAGTTTAGCCTAAATATTCAAGACAGGCACTCCTACAGAAGCTGGGAACACATAACTCTTTGGTCGATGAAATTCAGGCTACACTTGGGGGCTAATGTCGGGGGAATACTTAACCCACGACTCATCAAGAGAAGTGCAACTCATCCTGTGAGCCGCGCCCGCACCGTTAACGGGCTTGTACTAAGATGGGCTGGCGCCAAGGACGTTGCAAGAAAGATCTAGAAGATTGGAGATGACTTAACTTGGACGACACGAAGATATGTAGTCTCTTAGAAGGACTTCGGTCGACACTTTCCTAAGGGAATAGACTTTACTTGTAACCTAGCGAGCCTCCGTGCATATAAGGAGGACTCGCAGGACGTAGAAGGGATGGTATCGAATCCAAGCCCTAAACCCTAGAACATACGGCGACTCGACACCTCGATCGCCGGCGACTCGATACCTCGATCGCCAACCCTTGTAACACCATATTCATATCAATTCCAATCTAGGATAGGCATGAAGTAGGTCTTTACCTCACATTGAGGGGCCGAACCTGGGTAAGCATTGTCTTCCTCGCGCCCTGCGATCTTAAGCTCGGAGATGCTCGATTCGCACAACCCACGCCCACGAAGTCATCACAATGACATCTGCCGAGATTACCCCACGACAATTACCAAAACCACTTTTTAGACCACCAAATGAGTCATACTCCATGGACGCCCTCCCTATACCAAACCTACCCGGTGGCAATTTATTGGGAATTTTCTGAGTTGAGGAAGACCTCTGTCATTTCATCAAACACCTCGGGTGCGTTGGTTTTTCGAAAAAAATTGTGTTGCGAAGTGTGGAGTTTTTGAGTGTGTCCGATGAGGTTACGTTGTTACTGTCATTGCGCACCTATTGGTAGAAACCGTTCTCCGTTTGGTGCTCCGAGTCACCGGGAACGCGACGATGCCGCTCTCGTCGCGCTCTGGATGTCCCGTACGCCCGCTTTGGCGTGGCCTAAACCTTGCTTAGCCCTAAACCTCTGCCTAATCTCCGGCTGCAGTGCGACCTCATGCTCCACTGTGCATACAAGATGGCAACCCCATCCTCTCCTCCTCCTTATCCCTTCCCTGTGGCGGGAGCAGCATCAGCTGTGAGCCCGTGGCCGTCGGTGCCATCAAGTCATCTCCCTCTCCCTTTCCTATGAAAGGAGACCCAGGCCCTGCGTGACTCCACGCACCATTCCCTCCCTTCCCCTGGACCTATCCTCTGGTTTGCCCGGAGAGCTGAGCTCACCTACGTCGGTTCTTACTAAAGTAGCCGCCGTCGGTCTACTGGCCAGAACGAACGTAGCAATGCTCTGCTACTCGACCAAACCATCTGGAAAGCCTCCTGCCATCCTCCTCTTACTCCCCTAAATCCCAGAAGCAGCTCGACGGCGACACGTCCGTGCTTAACGTTCCATGGCCGAGCTAGGCAAGCTCACCGGCGACGTGCGCAGCGGACGTCCCCGCCTCCGGCTTCGCTTCCCTTGGCCCCGGTCGGCCGCCGTTCCATCCCCGCCGTCGGTTGGCTCCCCAGCGGTCCTGGCGGTCGGCGATGAGGCGCCAAACAAGCCTCCCGTGCTTCCGGTACGTAGAAGACAGTGAACAGGAAACCGATCGTTCAAAGCTGCACCAGCAACTCGAGCTGCTTATCTGCTGCACCATGCGGTATATAGCTATCCTTCGCTCGCTCGTTTCTCCCAAACCACAACTCCGTTTGGAGTGATTCAAATTCCTAAATTCTTAGTTTGAAGAGATCTATCCAGTGGAGCTGTCTTCCCTTTTTTCTTCTAATTAGTTAGTTTCGTGGCCTTTATTTATGTGTTGAATGTCCCTCCGTGTTTAGGCGTTCTTCGGGATTCCAAACCGCGGCGAGTCCGAGACTTCCCCGAACCATCCAGAGCCCGTGTTCGCAGGCAAGCTAACCACTTGCTATGACCAGTCTTGCAACGGTGTTTGTTTATTTGATTACATATTACCACGCCATGTATGTGCATCTATTTGATTATCATCCGTAAACTGTGCGTCATGAGATATCATGACTTTGACTTAATTGTCGGCTAAATACACGTTGGGTTCTGCCCAAGTGGATTGAACCATCTACTTTTCGTAGAGTTGTGGTGTGTGTCTGGGGGTACCACTCCCCATTCCCGAGGCGATGGACTGGGGGAACCGCCACAGTCGAAGGAATGGAGGAACGATGCCCCTACTAACTTTTGTAGTTGATCTGCGATGGCGCTAGTCGGAGGTATCTCCACCATAGTCACCCGATCGATGCTAACCAACTATGCTAACTTTTGTAGTTGATCTGCGATGACGCTGGTCGGAGGTATCTCCGCCACAGTCACCCGATCGACGCTAACCACTTGTGCTAACTTCTGTATTGATCTGTGATGGCGCCTTAGTCACCCGGTCAATACAAACTACTATTTCTTGAAATATTGTGTTGCTAATGTCTTGTCATTTGATGTTATATTATTATGATATTGTGGTTGTTGTGCTGGACTAATCCTCGGTTGTTTGGACTTGTGAATGATGAAACTTGACTAATTTAAATATCCCTCCAAACAACGCAGGGTCAGTCCATAGTGCCACTAATCTGAACTTTGAGAGAAGGACCATCGTCGTCACATGGAGGACCGTGGCCTAGTAGGTTGTTGATCCCCTTTTGTGCCATCCATTGGGCGCAATCGTTCGGTTGTGCTATCCGAGGGAAGTGGTCGACAGGCACGGGTTCGACTGTGCTAGGGAGTCCGGAGCTAGGCATACCTGGTCACACCGGGGGATGTGCCGGATTCACCTGCCTGTTGTACCATGCGTATAGGGTGGTGCAGGAGAGTGTCTTAGCAAGTGGACGGTCATGTAAGTGTGTTTTGCTTAGTACGACTTTGGCGTGACAACCTGAAGTACCGGCTGAGTAAGGTGCATTTTGATAGTTGGGAATGCAACCTCTCGAGAGTGTCAACCTAGCAAGCTAGCCTCGTTCCTGGGATATGGAACAACAATTCAGTGTCGGTCACACTGTGTGTTTCTGTCGTGTCAGGAGGTTAAACTTAATATCTGTTTGAAAGAATTAATGAACGACCTGACCTCACTTAATAAACAATAAAATGATGCAGTGAATTTTACTTCAGATGACAAAGTGTGATAAGAACAGTGGGCCTAGCAGTGGTGACAAATGTGATAAGCCTTGTGAGGCTAGAGGCCAGTGGGCCTAGCTGTGGTAATATGAGTTGTTGTGTTACTTGGTGCCAACTGGTACACTCGTTTACTCGTCACATGTAATCTCCTTGTGTGATCGCCGGTGCACGATCCAACCCCACCTGGCTTGGACTCTGCACTGGTGATACGCCGTTGTTTGCTTATGATATGTTTTGCTTGTGATGCCAAGTTACATTTATGTTATACTGTATATTGGTCTATCTAGAGTACACACTTGCCATGTGGTAGGATTTTATTTCCATTGTATATCTTGTTGCATGGTTGTTGGATTGTTCGTGTCATGTGGTTATTCTTGCGAGTACGTGATTGTCCTCACGTTGGCTATTCAAATGGCTAGATTTTGGCGAGGATTCATCTTCTACCTTAGCAAGGATATGGCGTAAGAGCGTGCTAGGATCAGTAGCCCAGCCAGATGCCTGTGGAATGGAGCCGCTTCATGCCGTTGCCTTAGTCGTCTTCCGCTGCCAGTTAAACTCTGTCCCGAGCCATGCTTGGCAAGATATTTTGTCATGCTTTGATGGCCTTATAAACCATTTGTAGCACTTCTTGTGCCTGATTGTGTAATGATTTCCATTATGTTGCAGTGTCGTGACGTGCGGCCGGATATCTTGGGCTGGCACACGGGGCGACCGCCTCTCTGGTGATATGTGCCAGGGAGGGGTGTCACAGACGTGGTATCAGAGCACCAGGCTGGCTGTAGACTACCCTAGCATGGAAAGCCCCACCTTACTTTTGCCCGACAGTGAGCCCGATGGATTTAACCCATCTCCGCCTAACCGGCATGACTGGTGTCGGTCCACAGTAAGGTGCAGTAGGACTTGTCCCATTCCCTGAGAGAGGTTCGCCAGTTTCTTCCATGAGAAGGAGCCGACACAACCCAGCTTATATGAGACCCAGTCCTAGCTGCCATTTATCCCCACCCTCACTCGCCGTCCTTAGCAACCCAACTCTCTTGAAGCAGGATCCTGCAAAGGAATCCCATGTTTTCATCTCATCCTACACCCAGAGCCAGAATAATCCGAAGGCGAACCCCAAGGTCATCCTGGAAACCACTGCCGAGGATCATGGCGAATTTCCACTGATGCTTTGGAAGGCCATCTGTGATCTTCTTGGTAGGCCTGCTCGCCCTCGATATGTGGTGTTCGATAACTCACTCTCGCCTGCCGGGAGTGAATTTCGAGCAGACGTGCATGTTGGCTGGTGTCCGTTAGGCACAAGTCAGCCTTACTTGAACCAAGGTAGGAGCATGCCCACTCTTAATCAAGCCATCCAGGTAGCAGCCTGGGAAGGTCTCGTCCGCCTGCTGTACTCGGAACCGGCGATGGCGAAAAGTAACCTTTCCTTCTCCCAGCCAGACCCCAGCATGGTGCGGAGGCTATCCAAACTTTCATTAGAGAAGAAGTTGACCCTGCCATAATCACCCTGGTCACCTACGGGGCTGCAATGACAAGGTTCAGCTATTCTCTGATGGATGAACTCATGACCACAAGGCGCAACCTTGGTCATGCTCACCTGCAACTATGTCGAGCAAGGAACCCACCTACCCTCAACCATGGGCAAGCCCTGGGTACAGTCTTGATGCATCTATGACACAAGCACTAGCCCGAGTTCAGCAGCACCCCCAAGAGCGAGGTATAATCCTCGAAGGCGTGCCTGCAATTTCCCACCCCGCGGAAGATGGAGATGTGGACACCACTCTTCGTCTCGGCCACGCTCCACCGACTACCAGAGGCCGTCAAGCGGAGTAGAACCCATGTTTAGTTAGCCTGAGTGGCGCTTGTATGTTGGTAGGTGAGAAGCGGTGAGGTTGTTTGTTTGTGTTGTGTTGGCTTGTAATGTAAGTTGTTGTATGCTTTCTGGTTGATTTCTAATCAGCCTGGAATAAAACTTGGTGTTCTGATCCTCTTGTTAACCACTTGGTTGACACATGGCGGAATATCATGCCTTTTGATACGTCTCAAACGTATCTATAATTTTTGATGTTCCATGCCTGTTTTATACCAATTGCTACATGTTTTGCATCTACTTTATATCACTTTTATACATTTTTTGGGACTAACCTATTAACAAGATGCCGAAGTGTCAGTTCCTGTTTTCTGCTATTTTGTATTCCAGAAAAGCTAGTCTGGAAATATTCTCGGAATTAGACGAAACTACACGGGGATGCCTATTTTTCCAGAACACGCCTGACGGAGCGAAGGAGCTGCAGAGGAGGGCCACCAGGAGGCCACACGCACCTAGGGCGTGGGCCCCCCTTCTGCCGCGCCCTAGGGTGGTGTGGGACCCTCGGGGTCCGCAGCCGCCGCTCTTTCGCCTACTTATTCCCCCCGACACGAAAACCCTAAGTACCTGAGCAAATATCCACGAAAATATCCAGAGACGCCGCCGTCATCAACCCTAACTCGGGAGGGTTCAGAACCTCTTCCCGGCACCCTTCCGGAGAGGGGAATCGTCACCGGAGGCTTCTACATTGCCATGCCTGCCTCCGGAGTGATGCGTGAGTAGTTCATCCTTGGACTACGGGTCCATAGCAGTAGCTAGATGGTTGTCTCTCCACTTTGTGCCATCATGTTTTGATCTTGTGAGCTGTCCTACATGATCAAGATCATATTATTGTAATGCTACATGTTGTGTTTGCTGGGATCCGATGAATATTGAATATTATGTCAAGTTGATTATCAATCTATCTCATATGTTATTTAAGATCTTGCATGCTTTCCTTTACTCGTAGATGTTTTGGCCAAGTAGATGCTTGTAACTCCAAGAGAGAGTATTTATGCTAGATAGTGGGTTCATGTCTCCGTTTAACCTGGGACAGTGACAGAAAGTTCTAAGGTTGTGGATATGCTGTTGCCACTAGGGATAACCTAACGATGCTATGTCCACGGGCATATGTGTTTGTTTACATTACGCACTTTACTTAATGCAATTATCCGTTGCTTGTAACTTAATACCAACGGGGGACTCAGATGACAACCCGGCGGTGGATTATTAGTCATAGATGCTGTTGGATAACGGTCTATGTATTATGTCGTAATGCCCAATTAAATATCATAGTAGTCAACATGTCATGTATATGCATTGTCATGCGCTCACTATTCGTCAATTGCCCAGCTGTAATTTGTTCACCCAACATGTTAGTTATCTTTTATGGAGAGACACCACTAGTGAACCGTGGACCCCGGTCCATTCTTTTACACTGATTAAACAACCACAAACTGCAAACTGTTCCTTTTTCATTCTCTGCAATTTAATACTCATTTTCCACACCATACGTTTAATCCTTTGTTTTCAGCAAGCCAGTGAGATTGACAACCTCACTGTTTCGTTGGGGGCAAAGTAGTTTGATTGTGTTGTGTGCAGATTCCACGTCAACAGTCCAGACTCCCTGCGACAGCTATTTTTCTGGCGCCGTTGACAACCTTCTGAAGAGTTGCTGCTCCTACTGGTTCGATAACCTTGGTTTCTTTCTGAGGGAAAACTTCCTGCTGACTACATCATACCTTCCTCTTGGGGTCTCCCAACGAACGTGTGTTTCACGTCATCAAGCTATTTTTCTGGCGCCGTTGCCGGGGAGACATCAGTCTTCTGCAAGGGGAGTTTCACGCTTCCAATCTCTTTACTTTGTTTTTATCTTGCTTAGTTTATTTTATTTTATCTTGTTTGCTTTCAATTATCAAAAACACAAAAAAATTAGTTACTTGCATCTAGTTTACTTTCAAGTTATTTTCTGTACTGTTTTTATTTCTGCTAAAATGAGTACTCCTGAGAACACTAAGTTGTGTGATTTCACTAGCACGAACAACAATGATTTCATATGCACACCTATTGCTCCAACTGCTGCTTCAGCAGAATTTTATGAAATTAAACCTGCACTTTTAAATCTTGTTATGAAAGAGCAATTTTCTGGTGTTAGTACTGATGATGCTGCTGTTCACCTTAATAACTTTGTTGAACTTTGTGAAATGCAAAAGCTCAAGGAAGTAGATGGTGATATTATTAAACTGAAACTTTTTTCCTTTCTCCTTGAGAGGACGTGCTAAAGAATGGTTGCTATCTTTGCCTAGAAATAGTATTGATTCATGGACTAAATGCAAAGATGCTTTCATTGGAAAATATTATCCTCCTGCTAAGATTATTTCTTTGAGAAGTAGCATAATGAATTTTAAGCAATTTGATAATGAACATGTTGCTCAAGCATGGGAGAGAATGAAATCATTGGTTAAAATTGTACCACTCATGGACTGACTACTTGGATGATCATCCAAACCTTCTATGCAGGATTAAAATTTTCTTCGAGGAATTTATTGGATTCGACCGCTGGAGGTACCTTTATGTCCATCACTTTGGGTGCTGCAACAAAGCTTCTTCGAGGAATTTATGTCCATCACCATTATCAGGTCATCTCTAGTGAAACTATATTTTTATTCTTTCGCATCATATGTGCTTTTCTTGGAGCGTCTGTGTGCTTTTTATTTTCAGTATTGCACTTTTATTTTCAATAAAGCTTGACTGGACCCTAGCATTCTTGATTGAGAGAGAGACACGCTCCGCTTTTTCATGAGAATACTCCTATTCTTCACTTATATTTGTTGAAGTATTCATATCTAGCGCTGTTCAGCTTTTAGCTCTTGTTTTCATGTATCTTTTCAGAGCTATTAGCTTTCTTTTATAGAAAGTACTCTCTTGCTTTACTTATATTTGTTTGGAGAGTTGATGAAATAAATTGATTGGTGTTTGGTTGGTTCAGAAAATGTTGCATGTGGTAATTGGTATAAGGAAAAACTTGCTTAATCTTGTAGATCACTAAAATGGATAACTTGATGCTTGTCAATTGTTTTGAGTTAACAAGTAGATCATGATTAAATTGTGCTTCATATGAGTTAAGCCTATCAGTGAAGAACTACCGTAAAGCTTGTTGAAAATTTGGTTTGCATCGGTGATACCTCTAAGATATAGATATTTTCTAATAATAGGGTTTGGTTAACAAGGAAGACGGTATGAAGTCTTATAACGTATTCAATATGTTTGTCATATAAAACTTGGTGTACGGGTTGATATTCTTGTTTGCTTACATAACCTTGCTAGCCTAAACTCTGTACTGAGAGGGAATGCTTCTCGTGCATCCAAATCCTTGAGCCAAAATCCATGCCATTTGTGTCCACCATAACTACCTATATGTGGTATTTCCTTGCCACTCCAAGTAAAATTTTCATGTGCTACCTTTAAATTATTCAAAATGTTATTATTCCCTTTTTGTGTCAATATTTACTAGCTCATGAGTAATTAGTGTGGTTATTCTTTATTCTATTTGTCGAGTGGACTTTTACACCTGGACTAGTGGCATATACATCCGCTTATCCAATAACTTGCAAAAAGAGCCGGCAACGGGGTGCCCAGTCCCAATTAATTACAACTTTAACCAATTAATTCTCTTCACACTTTTGCCCTGATTCATCAGTAAGCAATGACAAACAGTGAAATACCTGAATGTCTGTAAACCAAAGAGAAAGAGGGATGATCTGCCTTGCTGGTAGAAATAACGTCCTTCATGGGAGCCGCTCTTAAAAGTCCGTTCGACAGGTAGAATACTGTTCTCACCCGCTACCATTCGTTGACAATTAATAAACACCTCTCAAAAATAGATACTCCTCCATGGTATGTGATTGATGGAAGGCACCCGAGGATTCGGTTAGCCATGGCTTGTGTTAGCAAGGTTCGGAGGAGTATCAAATATTTTATGCAATCTCTATATGCTTTCAAAAACCTAAAAGCTCTAGCACATGATTTAATCCCTACTTCCCTCTGCGAAGGGCCTTTCTTTTACTTTTATGTTGAGTCAGTTTTCCTATTCTTTCTGTCTTCCACAAGCAAACACTAGTGTCAACTTTGTTACAACATGCGTTATATGCAATGTATTGGACTTGTTATACTCCTTTGTGTTGACAATATCTATGAGATAAATATGTTGAAAGTTGAAGCAAATGCTGAAACTAAATTCTTCCTTTGTGTTGATTAAATACCTTTTGTTAGAAACTATTGCTTTATGAGTTAACACTTATGCAAAACTGGTTGATGCTTGTCTCGAAAGTACTATTCATGAAAACGTTTAGCTTGTGTGATTCATTGTTTACTCATTATCTATTTGGTAGCAAATTATAGACCATTGACTTGGATCACTTCATTCATTTATATGTGCCTTGCAATATTATATGATCAAGATTATGATAGTAGCATGTCACCTCAAAAATTATTTTGTTTTTATCGTTTACCTACTCGAGGACGAGTAGGAACTAAGCTTGGGGATGCTGATACGTCTCAAACGTATCTATAATTTTTGATGTTCCATGCCTGTTTTATACCAATTGCTACATGTTTTGCATCTACTTTATATCACTTTTATACATTTTTTGGGACTAACCTATTAACAAGATGCCGAAGTGCCAGTTCCTGTTTTCTGCTGTTTTTGTATTCCAGAAAAGCTAGTCTGGAAATATTCTCAGAATTGGACGAAACTACACAGGGATGCCTATTTTTCCAGAACACGCTTGACGGAGCGAAGGAGCTGCAGAGGAGGGCCACCAGGAGGCCACACGCACCTAGGGCGCGGGCCCCCCTTCTGCCGCGCCCTAGGGTGGTGTCTGCCTCTCGGGGGTCCGCAGCCGCCGCTCTTTCGCCTACTTATTCCCCCCGACGCGAAAACCCTAAGTACCCGAGCAAATGATAACCCACAAGTATAGGGGATCGCGTGTAGCTTTTCGATAAGTAAGAGTGCCGAACCCAACGAGGAGCTAAAGGTAGGATAAATATTCTCTCAAGTTCTATCAACCACTGATACAACTCTACGCACACTAAACGTTTGCATTATCTAGAAAATAAAACTACGGTAGCAATACGGGTATGAGAGGTAGTTTTGCAAGATAATAAATACAAGAAAGTAAATGTTAGTGCTGCAGCAATAAAATACACTAAGTAACCATATACTAACAGTACCATGAGTGTGGAAAAGTGGTGGTAATTGTGATGGCTTTGTCCAAGATTAATTAGTGAAGGTACTTGGTTCATTGTCTTCGATGCAGTTTTCTATGTGGGAGAGGCTAAATATACATGCACTCCACTACTTGGGATTACAAGTACTATATGATTGGATTGTTAGAAAGCATCCGCAAATACTGTTAAGGTTTCATCAACCATAGCCTTAAGTTCAAGGTCTTCTTACTCCCATACGTGCAACTAATCGGTTCGCGTTCTCAGGTTTCTGTCACTCCGGCAGAACTTCCCCCGCTTCGTTACAAATACTACCAACCCTAGGGTGTTTGATCCATGCGCGCACAAGTATAATGGACACCAAAGGACAGCACCATATAGACATACAACTCTAATGAACCTCATGCATTCAATTAAGCAATCAAAAGACAAATAAACTACGGAAACATGATATAAATCATAGGATAAATATTATAGCATCAAACACCATGTTTACATAGGATGGTACAGAGGTTTGTGGGAGGATGAACCACTGAATACAAGGAGGAGATGGTGATGGAGATGGCGGTGAAGACGGCGGAGAGGGGCAGCGCGGTGGCGCAGGGCGGCGGCGGCGCCGGCGGTGCGGGGAACTCCTTTCCCCGCCGCCGGCAAGCTTGGGGAGCGCCGCCCCTTAGCCTCCCTCCTTCATGGCTTCTTGGGAGCCCTCCCCCATGGAGATGGGATCCATGGGGGAGGCAAAACGTGGCTTTTGGTGGCTGAAATTCGTGGGTGGAGGAGTCCTCCACGAATTAGGTTTCCTCCCTTTATATATCTTCTCGGAATTCCATCACCCCCATTTAGGGTTCCACCAAAACGGGCCTACAGGCCGCGTCCGAACTCCGATTGGGCTGATCTCGGGCTTAAAATCTTCGTATAGAAAATTGTGACAACTTTAGTAACAGCCAGGTCTCCATATAACGTCATCTTCGAGGGTCAAACTGGCAATCTTCATAAAAAGTTCTCAGACAGATTTCAGGAAAGTCCCAATTCGACTCCAACAAGGTTTCCTCTTATATTCTTGATAATTTCTACACATCACAGAGTAAAACAAGAACATTGTGCACTTTTGAAACTATTAGTAGGTTGGTCCAAATAAATAATAAAATTAATATAAAACAAGTGCTAAAAGCATAAAAATGGCATGAAACAATCAAAAATTATAGATACGTTTTGGACGTATCAGCAAATATCCACGAAAAGATCTAGAGACGCCGCCGTCGTCAACCCTAGCTTGGGAGGGTTCAGAACCTCTTCCCGGCACCCTGCCGGAGAGGGGAATCGTCACTGGAGGCTTCTACATCGCCATGCCTGCCTCCGGAGTGATGTGTGAGTAGTTCATCCTTGGACTACGGGTCCATAGTAGTAGCTAGATGGTTGTCTCTCCACTTTGTGCCATCATGTTTAGATCTTGTGAGCTGCCCTACATGATCAAGATCATATTATTGTAATGCTACATGTTGTGTTTGCTGGGATCCGATGAATATTGAATATTATGTCAAGTTGATTATCAATCTATCTCATATGTTATTTAAGATCTTGCATGCTTTCCGTTACTCGTAGATGCTTTGGCCAAGTAGATGCTTGTAACTCCAAGAGAGAGTATTTATGCTAGATAGTGGGTTCATGTCTCCGTTTTATCTGGGACAGTGACAGAAAGTTCTAAGGTTGTGGATGTGCTGTTGCCACTAGGGATAACCTAACGATGCGATGTCCACGGGCATATGTGTTTGTTTACATTACGCACTTTACTTAATGCAATTATCCGTTGCTTGCAACTTAATACCAACGGGGGACTCGGATGACAACCCGGCGGTGGATTATTAGTCATAGATGCTGTTGGATAACGGTCTATGTATTATGTCGTAATGCCCAATTAAATATCATAGTAGTCAACATGTCATGTATAATTTGTCATGCGCACACTATTCGTCAATTGCCCAGCTATAATTTGTTCACCCAACATGTTAGTTATCTTTTATGGAGAGACACCACTAGTGAACTGTGGACCCCGGACGTGTGTTTCACTTAGGGTCTCCCAACGAACGTGTGTTTGACGTCATCACATTTTTTTCCAGTTAATGTCCTTTTTAGAAATGACAGATCACTTAAAACAGGGACAGTATATGTGAACCCAGACGCATATGCCCACCTGAGAATTAACACAAACATCGAATGCCATTATTTTCTAATGCGCAAAATATTTTCGGGTGTGTTGCACAAGTTTAACCATTAAGTGGAAGTATTTAGTGAGACACTGTAACCACGGTGCCCCGCTCACTTGATGTTAACTCGTGTGTAGGTTTGGAAAACCACCTACTTGGTGTTATACATGCTTCCTCACTTGGGACGGATCATGTGCCACACACAAGTAAAACATTTTTGTCAAGTGTTTAGTAGCTCTTGTGTGCTTGTTAACCAGTATGGTTGAAATGATTATGCCATACCAATGCAAATGTTTTGGACCATAAAATGCAGGGCTATTTTCTCAAAATATATTTTCTCAGTATAGCAAGTTCTTCTATCTGTATGCTAGTACATCTGTAATTCTATCTGTGCTGACAGACCAAATTTTGGGCAGTTGAGAAAATTCGGAAATGCAAATATTGTTCCAGTTCACCAGAGGAGACAAATTTGATACATCCACTAAGTTCAGTACAGAAGGGGAATTTCAGAAACGAAGCATACAAGTTATACTCCAACATAGAACACTACAACTACCTCAGTGCAGATGCAAAGGCACCCCAGAAATTCTACTCCCTCTCACGCTCCGCGGCGTTGCTAGAAGATGAGCATGGCTTGTCCGAAGCCGACTCGCGAACCGCGCGACGGAGACGGACGGCTCGAGCTGCCTGCTCACCTCCAGCCGGAAGAACATCCACCTCAGCATAGCCTGCCCCTCCGCCGCAGCCTGCCCCTCCGCCGCAGCATCACCACCAACGCCAGACCACCAATTGTACAAGCCAAAGATCAGGAAGACCACCGCCGCAAACAGCAGTCCGCCGACCACTGAACACGAGATCCCGAAGAGCCCGATGATCAAAGCCTGCTCAATGAAGCATGCGCCCTCCGTCATCTCGTAATAGGTTTTGAAGAAATCATGAATCAAGTCCATGGTTGTGATGAGAAAGAGAGGATTTCAGAGCTTCAGATTTATAGCCGCTCCTCGGCACCGCATTGCGCAGGAAATGGAAGGAATCGCGAGCAGTGCTCGCCTAATGGTGCGAAACCGTCGAGGCTCTGTTTCCCGAAGCCGTGATGGCCGCTGCATCGATGGACCGCACGCGCAGCAGTGCCGCAGTGGAGTGCTCCCCGCACTCAAAACCTGCCGTGTACGGAACGAGAGAGAGCGAGGAAGAAGAAGATAGAAAGGAAGAAGGAGACTGCCAGGTGGACCCCGGTCCCAGATGTCAGTGAGTAAGCAGATAGCCTCCATGTGCTTGTATCCTTTATTCAAGACCGTATCCGTCGCCTTTACAGTATCCTTTAGTGAAAAATCCTTGCAAAAATGATTTTGGGGAAGTCCAATCCCATTGTGTATGTGAGCCAATTATTGGTGGCACAGATATTTTCTTTTAAAAGAAACCCTGTTATTTTTCAAAACCTGTGTATGCATGAAAATGAATATTCAGCTTTTCTAAAATAAAACCGTAAACTTTTGTTTTCCCAAACTTGAGGTAATTATTTGCCTAAGACAAATCTCTTATTGTTGGTTGATAGTTTGGTTGTAGATCTTGTTTGATCTTGCCATGTTTGTGTCTGGTTTAGCCAAAAACCTTAGATTGAATTTCATAAACATGCTAGTAGATCCTATGTTGATTGATTGAGTGAGCCCCTGCCATGTCATCTTTTGAATGCATTGAGTATGGTAGAAATATCATACTTTTAAAAATATCTGTTTTAATAAAAATCTTGTTGAGTGCAGATCTGTTTGGGTGTCAAAATTCTAGTATTTTATAGAAAAAGTTTTTTTAATTGGGGTATATTGGATCATTCAAGAATTTTCTTGTATAACCTCCTTAATCTCGAGGATGAGATTCTTTTAAGGGGAAAGGTCTGTAACAACCCAAAAATTCGTACCTAATTTTAGTGATATTTTGTGACACCTGAAAAACTTTTTCTCTTTTCAAAATGTTTATTCAACTATTTTGATAATGATTTGACTTAGTGATTTCTCTCTCAAAAACTTTCCAGTGATCCACGAACCACTCCAACCCTCGACAAGTCCAAGGCTCATGTACACAAGATGCCTAGACACGCCTAACCAAAATATCACCCCAATATCTTGCACGAAAAAGCTTCTCGCCATGATCATGCGAGTATACTGTCCTGTGGACATATTACCAAAGCCACTTTTTAGACCACCAAATGAGCTCATACCCCATGGACGCCCTCCCTATACCAAACCTACCCGGTGGCATTTATTGGGAATTTTCTGAGTTGAGGAAGACCTCTGTCATTTCATCAAACACCTCGGGTGCGTTGGTTTTTCGAAAACTTTTGTGTTGCGAAGTGTGGAGTTTTTGAGTGTGTCGGATGAGGTTACGTCGTTACTGTCGTTGCGCACCTATTGGTAGAAACCGTTTTCCGTTTGGTGCTCCGAGTCACCGGGAACGCGATGATGCTGCTCGTGTCGCGCTTTGGACATCCCGTACGCCCGCTTTGGCATGGCCTAAACCTTGCTTAGCCCTAAACCTCTGCCTAATCTCTGGCTGCAGTGCGACCTCGTGCTCCACCGTGCATACAGCACGACAACCCCATCCTCTCCTCCTCCTTATACCTTCCCTGTGGCGGGAGCAGCGTCAGATGTGAGCAAGTCGCCGTCGGTGCCATCAAGTCATCTCCCTCTCCCTTTCCTATAAAAGGAGACCCAGGCCCTGCGTGACTCCTCGCACCATTCCCTCCCTTCCCCTGGACCTATCCTCTGGTGTTCTCGGAGAGCTGAGCTCGCCTACGTCGGTTCTGACTAAAGTAGCCGCCGTCGGTCTACTGGCCAGAACGAACGTAGCAATGCTCTGCTGCTCGACCAAACCATCTGGAAAGCCTCCTGCCATCCTCCTCTTACTCCCCCCGAATCCTAGAAGAAGCTCGACAGCGACACGTCCGTGCTCAACGTTCCATGGCCGAGCTAGGCGAGCTCACTGGCGACATGTGCTGCGGGCGTCCCCGCCTCCGGCTTCGCTTCCCTTGGCCGCGGTCGGCCGCCGCCCTTCCATCCCCGCCGTCGGTTGGCTTCCCAGCGGTCCTGGCGGTCGGCGATGAGGCGCCAAGCAAGCCTCCCGTGCTTCCGGTAGCTAGAAGACAGTGAACAGGAAACCGATCGTTCAAAACTGCACCAGCGGCTCGAGCAGCTTATCTGCTTCACCGTGCGGTATATAGCTATCCTTCGCTCGCTCGTTTCTCCCAAACCACAACTCCGTTTGGAGTGATTCAAATTCCTAAATTCTTAGTTTGAAGAGATCTATCCAGTGGAGTTGTCTTCCTTTTTTTCCTTCTAATTAGTTAGTTTCGTGACCTTTATTTATGTGTTGAATGTCCCTCCGTGTTTAGGCGTTCTTCAGGATTCCAAACCGCGGCGAGTCCGAGACTTCCCCGAACCATCTAGAGCCCGTGTTCGCAGGCAAGCTAACCACTTGCTATGACCAGTCTTGAAACGGTGTTTGTTTATTTGATTACATATTACCACGCCATGTATGTGCATCTATTTGATTGTCATCCGTAAACTGTGCGTCATGAGATATCACGACTTTGACTTAATTGTCGGCTAAATACACGTTGGGTTCTGCCCAAGTGGATTGAACCATCTACTTTTCGTAGAGTTGTGGTGTGTGTCTGGGGTACCACTCCCCATTCCCGAGGCGATGGACTGGGGGAACCGCCACAGTCGAAGGAATGGAGGAACGATACCCCTACTAACTTTTATAGTTGATCTGCGATGGCGCTGGTCGGAGGTATCTCCGCCATAGTCACCCGATCGACGCTAACCAACTGTGCTAACTTTTGTAGTTGATCTGCGATGGCGCTGGTCGGAGGTATCTCCGCCACAGTCACCCGATCGACGTTAACCACTTGTGCTAACTTCTGTATTGATCTGTGATGGCGCCTTAGTCACCCGGTCAATACAAACTACTATTTCTTAAAATATTGTATTGCTAATATCTTGTCATTTTATGTTATATTATTATGATATTGTGGTTGTTGTGCTGGACTAATCCTCGATTGTTTGGACTTGTGAATGAAGAAACTTGACTAATTTAATCATCCCTCCAAACAACGATCGGGTCAGTCCATAGTGCTACTAATCTGAACTTTGAAAGCAGGACCATCGTCGTCTCATGGAGGACCGTGGCCTAGTAGGTTGTTGAGCCCCTTCTGTGCCATCCATTGGGCGCAGTCGTTCGGTTGTGCTGTCCGAGGGAAGTGGTCGACAGGCACGGGTTCGACTGTGCTAGGGAGTCCGGAGCTAGGCATACCCGGTCGCGTCGGGGGATGTGCCGGATTCACCTGCCCGTTGTACCATGCGTATAGGGTGTTGCAGGAGAGTGTCTTAGCAAGTTGACGGTCATGTAAGTGTGTTTTGCTTAGTACGACTTTGGCGTGACAACCTAAAGTACCGGCTGAGTATGGTGCATTTTGATAGTTGGGAATGCAACCTCTCGAGAGTGTCAACCTAGCAAGCTAGCCTCGTTCCTAGGATATGGAACAATAGTTCAGTGTCGGTCACACTGTGTGTCTTTGTCGTGTCAGGAGGTTAAACTTAATATCTGTTTGAAAGAATTAATGAACAACCTGACCTCACTTAATAAACAATAAAATGATGCAGTGAATGTTACTTGAGATGACAAAGTGTGATAAGAACAGTGGGCCTAGCAGTGGTGACAAATGTGATAAGCCTTGTGAGGCTAGAGGCCAGTGGGCCTAGCTGTGGTAATATGAGTTGTTGTGTTACTTAGTGTCAACTGGTACACTCGTTTACTCGTCACATGTAATCTCCTTGTGTGATCGCCGGTGCACGATCCAACCCCACCTGGTTTGGACTCTGCACTGGTGATACGCCGTTGTTTGCTTATGATATGTTTTGCTTGTGATGCCAAGTTACATTTATGTTATACTGTATATTGGTCTATCTAGAGTACACACTTGCCATGTGGTAGGATCTTATTTCCATTGTATATATTGTTGCTTGGTTGTTGGATTGTTCGTGTCAAGTGGTTATTCTTGCGAGTACGTCATTGTACTCACGTTGGCTATTCAAATGGCTAGATTTGGGCGAGGATTCATCTTCTATCTTAGCAAGGATATGGAGCAAGAGCGTGCTAGGATCAGTAGCCCAGTCAGATGCCTGTGGAATGGAGCCGCTTCAAGCCGTTGCCTTAGTCGTCTTCCACTACCAGTTAAACTCTGTCCTGAGCCATGCTTGGCAAGATATTTTGTCATGCCTTGATGGCCTTGTAAACCATTTGTAGCACTTCTTGTGCCTGATTGTGTAATGATTTCCATTATGTTGCACTGTCGTGACGTGCGGTCAGATATCTTGGGCTGACGCACGGGGCGACCGCCTCTCTGGTGATATGTGCCAGGGAGGGTGTCACACTTTCCATGTCCAAAATAACATTCATAATTATATTTGTCCAAACGTGAAACAGTAATCAAGTTTCTGTGTAATGAAGGAACATATAAAACATCTCTAAGTAGGATCATGAATCCATCAGCTAACTCCAGGGAGATGTCGCCGCCAGCTTCAACGTCTGCTTGGACTCTATTTGCAACTTCAATGCATCTTTCTTCTCTTTGCGTAGTCCGCGTCGAATGGAATCCCTGTAATGAATTTGCAACATGAACAGTTGCACCTGAGTCAATCCACCAAGTAGATTTCAAAAACTGTGTATACAAGGATTCATTTACAAAGGAAACAATGTTGTTACCTCCCTTTGCCATTATGGACTTTAGCCAAACAGGGCAATCTTTCTTGTAATGCCCAGTCTTCTTGAAGTGGAGACATGTATCTTTGTCCACTGGAAGAGACTTCTGCTGATGCTGATAATGCGTGGGAGCTTTTCCATGTGGCTTTGAAGGGGAACCGTTGCTACTTTGATTGTAGTTCTTTTTCTTATTATCCTTCACATAGTTCAGAGAACCACCATGTGAGGCTTTAAGTCTTTCCTCTTCTTGCACACACATGGCTATTGTCTTTTCAATGTCCCATTTTTCAGGCGACATGTTGTAGTTGACAACAAAAGTGTCAAACTCTTTTGGCAGTGAAGGCATAACCATGTGAACAAGGAGTGCAGACTTGAGCTCGAAATCCTCGTCCATGGGCTTAAGCTTAGCTGACATGTTGCTCATCCTGAGGATGTGCTCTCTTATGCCATGTCCACCTCCTGTGTACTTTTCTGTCACTAGCATATATCTTTGAAGAACCAGTGAACTGGCTCTTTATCTTTTCAAGAAACTCCCTTACGGAAGCACACTCTCCAATTGAGCCCACAATAGCGTTCTTTATGAAAGCCATGCACTTTTTATTGGCTGTGAGCCACCTTTTTTTATCGAGGGTATATGACATCTCCAATGGAGCATAGTCCCTCTTCTTTTTCTCCCATGCATCATTATCATCTTTTGCATCTCTGACTGGCTCTGTAGGTTTGACCGGATGTGGAGTGTCCACAACCCAGTCCACCTCAGCACAAACAAAAGCCAAGTCGACCTTCTTTCTCCATTCAGTGTAGTTGTCACCTCTGAGGGTAGGAACATCCTTGATGCAGCTCATCAAGTAGTACCCTCCTGAAAACCACAATGAAGTGAGATCATAACAACAATTGCATGCATTAATCCAACGTTGGTCAAAATTAAAACATACAACTGTTTGTGCAATTAAAACTATATCACCGTTGGGCAGAAAATAGCAACAAATGCACATACAAACAACAGTAAATCATGATTATGTTATTAACAACGTTGGTCATAAAATATCAGAATCATAATTATTGCATTAATCACTTTAACATGCTCTTAAAATTTAATTCTTTCTTTAATTCTATTTTCCTTTTAAGAGCACTTTTATTTATTTGCAGCGGAAAAACATGAATAAAAAATTCATGAACTTTATACTTTTCAGAAGCATTTCTTTTATTTTTCTGTTTACTAAACAAAATTTTCGTTGGATAATTTTGAATATGAAACAAAACTGAACAAAATACTCTAAAACTGAACTGAATTCAATTAAAGAAAAAACATGCTTTTGGGAAAAAAATAAGTTCTGTGCGGACCAAAATAAACTGCCGCCCGAGCGACGCGTACACAGCCCACGGCCTGTTGCGCGTCCGCGCTATCTGTCGCCCAAAACGACGCAGACGCAGCCCACGGCGGACCATGGCCCGGTCTCTAGCTAGGGTTAGGCTGGGCGATCCTGGCCGTCCACATGATCGGGCGGACGGTCCTCCGCGCTCCTCGGCGGAACAAAACCGGCGCACCGGCTGCCCCCGATCAAACCCTAGCCCCATTTCCATCTTTCTCATTTCTCTTCTCACCTCTGCCCCGCGCGCCGGCGGCCGCCCGTGGAGAGGAACTCCACCGGGGTGATGAGAAGCGGCGGCATGCCGGTGGCCGGCGATGGCCGCGTTGCTTTCCCCCTTTCTCTTCTGCCCTCGCGCGCTCTCTCGCTAGGGTTAGGGTTTCTCTCCCTCCTGATCTTTTGCTCTCTCTCGACGCAGGCGCCGGCCACTGCAGTATGCTGATGAGAGGAGGAAGACGACGCCGTTGCCTACCATTTCACCGGTCGCGCGTTCCCCTTGCAATGAGCGCGCCGCCGGCGAACGGATTGGCCGCGATGCCCTTTGCCCCTGCTGGGGTTGTTTCTTCTTCCCGATGCCCCTGTTGGTGCGCATCGGGATCGAGAGGAAAGGCGCGGCCTTGCGGCGGCGCTCTTTGCCGGCGAGCCGAGGCCCTTCCGGTGAGCCTTCTTTTCCTTTTTTTTCTTTCTGTGATTTCTTGTTTTGCTTTTCTTTTTCTGTCTACACGAGTAGGATCTAGAACCATAGGTGCTCTGATACCATTGTTATATTCCTTTGGATCATCTAGGGTAGATCGATACCGATAGAACAGAGAGATGGGGAGGAGGATGGGTACCTTCTCCTTGCGCAGACGAACCCGGCGTCCCGGCCATGGTGGACGGTGGCCGGCGATGGCAGTGAGTGTCGGCGGTGGTGGAGCTTCCCGTCGCTCTCTGCGCTTAACCTAGATCGGTAGGGTTTGTGTCGGTGGGGTGTGCGGCGCGACGAACCTCGTACATTGTGCCGCCGGCCCCCACCTGTCTTTATAGCGCAGCGGGACAGGGGCCCACCAACCATTGGTTTGGTTGGGTGCCCCCGATCAGGGCGCGTAGATTAGGGTCTGGTGCGGTCGTTGGACTCGCACCGTGGAGATCAACATAACACAGACAAATATAAAAACATGTAGTACTGTTGCAGAATTGCCAATACAGAATCGTAACATAGAATAATGGATTGTTTGTGTTACTGGTGCACAATTAGCAACATAGGTGTGTATACAGTTACTTGTTTAGTTTTCATCGGAGAATATCTAACAGTTAATATGATTGAATCATGGGCACTTCGTCATTTTTCAGTTATCTCACTTGAATTCATGGGCACTTTGGTTGGTTAGTAATTATAGTATATATGTTGTATCAAAACCGTTGTAGCATACTAGCATATACACCTTGCTGACCATTTGTGTTGACCAATTTTTTCTTCTGAATGTATTAAGTACCTTTTGTTTGTTTGAAGTTCTTGTGACATTTACCCACTTTATATTCCTATATAGAGAAGGAACCATTCATATCTTCAAACTCCAGTGAAAATAGTTGTTTTAAAACTTGGACATATTCATGCAGGCACTTGAAGTGGTGCACAACATTGTTCATAGCACCAGAGAGCTAGGAGATACCCATGCCACAAAGGTAAAAATGAATTCTTGATCAATTCGCTAACATTTATTTCAACTTGTCATCTAAATTAACTTTTGCTGAAATTAGTCTAGGTGTGTATCGTCTATGAGCTGAAGAATGCCAGACATGGTTTCTACATGAGATAAAATTTGAAGTCAGTAAACTGAACATGTGTGTCAAATATATGGTGATTGCTTGATGGATTTTTGGGCAAACAACTACAGAAATTCTCAAGTGTGTATGACTATAATTTGTGTGTTTCGTGTAGAACCCAGGGTGAGTACAGGGGTGAGCATCAGGTAAGTAATCCTAACACATGTATAATTCTCAAGTCTGTTGTTGTATTTGTTTGCTCTGGTAGTAGGTTGGACGTGTAAGCTTCCGCAGGGAGACATGAATCTCAATCTCTACTCATGGTATAGTTTTGTAATTATTTCCTATTAGCTCTCCGTTCTTTCTTTTTGGCGATTCTAGATTGGTGTTTATTTTAACTACTATGCATCTTAATGGTGCTTATTTTAACTCAGTGTAGCTAATTTTTACTTGGTTTGGAGAACTATACTTCTTTCCTAGATATAAAGTGAATACTGTATTTTCTCAAGCGGAAAATTTTAGTATTTATTCCGATTGATCTTTTCTATCTATACTTATTATAAAGTAAAACCCCACTAAGTGCATTAATTATTTTTCTAACTCAACATGCAAGCTATCCACATCATGCATCTTTCCAACCAACCAATTGTCCACCTCATCCATCTTACTAACAATTCAAGTATCCACCTCATCCCACTAACATTTATTTTAACCACCCAATTTTCCACATTATCGTTTGACTATCCCTCCATGTAACCTATCAACATCATCCGCTATTTTAGCAATTTAATAATTCACATCATCCTTTTTAAAACCACAATTATGTTAGTTCTTATTCGATTCAACCAACAAAGCTAATTTTCCGCATATTTTTCATTATGAAAACACATGTAACTATTAAGTGCTCTTTTATATGTAACCATTTAGCAATTTTCCAAAACTTTACGTGGAATATGCATAGCATATCTTCAAGCAATCTATCGACATTATCGGTTTCTATAGCCCATTAATTCATCTTATCTACGGTTTTAACCAATTTACATGCAACATGAAATTTAATTTGTCAAACACACAAACATTTCACGTCGAAATTTAGCCTCACAATTGTTGAAGCAGATAGAATCTTACATGTCCAATACAAAACTTCATGTATGATACATCTTATACGATTTCATTCAAAATAGAATTTTCAAGAGATGTTCGCTGCAATGCGCGGGGTGTACCTCTAGTTTAGACTACGAAGAAGTAAAAAAACAAGTCCACTATATTTCTTGCTATTCACTTTTATGCTTTTGATGCCTCTGATTCGGGCAGGGGTCTTTTATTCTACCAAATTCAGTTTAAGAATAAGGTGTGTATAAACTGTTTTCAGTCTAATTCTTTTTTCTGCTCTGTAGGATGTCGAGTTTCTAATAAAATTTGTTTGATGTCGTGCTCTAGGTCATCACTGAGGTTGCCATGAAGGAGTGTCCCGTTTGCTTCAAACTGCTCGAGGAGCATGTTATTGGTGATCCATACCTTTAATAAGGTTCCATGGTTTTAGCCTAGCACAAATGGTCTTTTATATGGGAACTTGAGGGAGTATACACACATTTCATGGTTTTGTCTTTAGTTAAATCTTGAATAACTGATGCATGTAAAATGCATACATGAACTTTGCATTATTTTACTTATATTCCATTCATATTTGCATCATATAAGGGTTATATCACTGTTTATAATGATTTTGGGAATATTTGGTATGTTTCCTATTTTTATGGAATTAACCCTGCATAGTCATAAAACCCTGTTTTCTATATTTTAATGTTTCAGGGACCCAAACGACGTCCAAATGACCTAATATTTTACGGGCATCAGTTTTTGGAAGGAAGAAGACTTGGGAGCGAAGAAGCAAACAAGCGGAGACCCGAGGGCCAGATAGGTGGGCCCACGCGGCCAGGTACATGGGCCGCGTGGGACCCCTCCTTTTGGGCCTCGGAGCTCCGTTGCCGTCGATCTTTCCTCCACCGACTCGGTTTTGACCTAAAACCGCCTATAAAAATAGCCCCCGACGTTCTCTGGAAGGAGCGCCGCAGAAACACAGAAACACGAAACAGAGACCTGGAGCTGCAGATTGGAGGGGGAAAACTCCGGCGGGGCGCTGCCGGCGTGGTCTCCATCTTCTCCAACGACTTCTCCACCGTCTCCATGATGAAGAGGGAGTAGTCCACCTCTGGACTATGGGTTTGTGGAAGTAACTTATGTATCTCTCCTCTCTTGAGCTTCACTAATTAGTACCGTATGAGCTGCTGAACATGATTACGGTCATCTATGTAATACCTTTGTGGTGGATCTTTTTATGAGTTAATATATGTTTGAGATTGCAATGGTTTTGTTTCAGTTATGAAAGTAGATGCATATTATGTACCCCGTTCTTATTTACTTGTCATGATCAAGCATGTTTATGAGAGCGTGTGAGGGGGAACGTGTGCATTAGTTGGAGTAACGGGGGGTGGCTAGTGCAGTGAACGTGAGAGAAAGTTCTGCGATCCACTTGGGTATCTCTACCTTACTTTGTTGCCTCACTAGGGATAAAAAGAAATACCATGCTACCGGAGATGTGGGTGTGACCATTGCCACTACTCCATGACTAGATCTAGCATGTTCTTATTTTAACTTCATGTCATGATACTTATTGCTATACTCTGAGTTATCTTAATTACTGAGGTGTTATGATTTAGTTCGCATCTTGGTGGAGTATAAGAGAGACTAATAACCAAAAGGTCTCTATGTTAGGACGTGATGCCCATATAATTATAACTTGTCATTAAACTGTTGTGTTGCAATCTCATATGTCAACTCTAGTGTTCCATTGTCTACCACTTTATTAAAGAGAGAGTGCATTTGTGAAACCATGAACCCCGGTCCATTTTTAATCATAAGAAACACCTTTCCAACAACTTTTACCACTTTACCATTTTCTGCCATTTAAAAATCCGAAAATACAAAAACACTTTTACATCTTGCATTCATCATATAAAACCCAAAAATATCATTTATCATTGCTACCACCATCCTTGCATATTTATTTACCACCATTGCATATTTATTTCTTGTTTGCATTGCATATTATCTTGATATCATTCTCACACCTTGTGCTTGACAACCACTAGGTGAGGTTGAGGACCAAAACATTTACTTTGTTTTGTAGGTAACCAAAAGAAGGATAGGAAAGATAAATCTTCACTACTGATTCCCCGAGAGTTCGATATTAAACCCTCGAGTCACCCCTCGTGGGGAAAACACGTCTTCCACTTACTACACACTCTGCACTTGGAGTCTCAACCTAACCCATATTCTTTTGACGCAGGTAACTACGTCATCGGGTATCAAGACTGTTTTCTGGCGCCGTTGCCGGGGAATCATTGCTGAAAGGTTTATCCAAGGGTCCCCTGCACTAGCTCTGTTTTCTGGCGCCGGGTTTATCCAAGGATATCTCACCAAGTCAACTTCATCACCAACTTGTGCTAACACCTAAGCTTGGGGAGGTTGCACCTACGTGAGCATCATCTTATCCATCTTTACCTTCAAAGCAATTTATCTTGTTTTGTCATTGTCTTGCATTTTTAAGTTCGGTTTGCATATTTATTTTCAGTTTTGCATTTTGTGTTGCATTTGTTATTTCGGTTTGCATCATTTAGTGTCATTTTATTTTCAGTTTTGCATAAAAAATTAAAAAACACATAAAAACTTGCTAAAATGGGAGAAAGAACTAAGTTGTGTGATTACACAAACACTCCAAATGATCAATTTATTGCTAGGCCCATTGCCACACCTGAGATAAAAGCTGATAGTTATGAAGTAAGTCCTAGTTTGTTGAACTTGATAACTAGGGAACAATTTGGCGGTAGTGCTATGGAGGATGCCTCTATGCATCTTCATGATTTTGTTGAAATATGTGACATGCAAAATTTAAAAATGTGGAAAGTGATATTCTAAAACTGAAGTTATTTCCTTTCTCACTTAGAGGAAAAGCTAAAGAGTGGCTGCATTCATTACCTATTGATAGCATTAAAACTTGGGATGATTTAAAAGAAGCTTTCATTAAGAAATACTATCCTCCTGTTAAAATTTTGCAAAATAGAAACAACATTCTTTCTTTTAGGCAAAATGAAAATGAACATGTTGCATGGCTTGGGATAGGATTAAACTTATGCTTAGAACTTGTCCATCACATGGGGTCAACGAATGGACCATACTACACTCTTTTTACAATGGTCTAAATTACATGTCTAGAAATATTCTTGATTCTGCTGCTGGAGGTGCTTTTATGGGAAAAACTATAGTAGAAGCTAAGAACATATTGGAAAGTATTTTGCAAAACTATAGTCAATGGCATACTGATAGAGCACCTAATCCTTCTAAGAAAGTGAACTCCATAGAAGAAACAAATGATTTGTCATCTAAAATGGATACTATTCTTGCTTTCATTAATAAACAAAATATTGAAAATGTGCCTTTGCAAGAACTAGTTGGTAATAATCCTGAAAATGTTGATGTTAACTTCATTAGGAACTATGGTAATAATGGGTATGGTAACAACAATTATAACTCTTATAATAAACCCCCATATGTTCCCAACAATCGTCCTTCTATTCCATATCCTAATGCTAGTGATAATAATTGGAAGCCTATGCCACCACGCAATGATAATTTTGAGGCTAATAAAATTCTTATGGAACAAGTTGCTAGTCATAATACCATGATACAAGAGTTGAATAAGTCTGTTGCTTCTATTAGTTCTGATATTAAAGGCTTACAACTCCAAGCTGCAGGACTAGACAAAGCCTTGTCAAAACTAGCTGATAACCAAGCCACTTATTGTATGTCTGCAGGGAAACCACAAGCCCACCTGTGGTTGGAATGAATTCTATTAATATTGCTGAAAATATGCCTCTTACTTTAGAGGAAACTCTTGATGAATTATTGAACTATCCTGAATACTTGTTGCCTTTTATGTCTCAACTTGCTGGTTTAAAGAAGAAGTTAATAAAACTGAACATGATGAATCTCTTATGTTGATTGAGTTAGAAAAGAAAGTTGAAGAAGTTAAAATGCTTAGTGAAGTAAGGAACCATTGCTTGACTTAGAGAATTGTAGCTTGCATGAATTAATATCTATCTTACAAAAATTTGCAAGTGATCCTTCCATCAACTCTAACCAAGCTGGTTTTGGTTCTTATATTGCTAATCATGTCTTGAAAAAAAGATTGCTAGGTACAACCAAGAGGCTATGATACCACCTAAGCTTGGGGATATATGGATTCCCAAAGTACTAGTAACCATTGGAAAAGAGACACACCATGCTATATTGATCTAGGATCTAGTGTCTCTGTTTTATCTAAAGAACTATATGATATACTTGAATTGAAAAATCTTGAAAAATGCTCTATTGAACTTGCACTTGCTGATGATTCCATTAAACATGCTTTAGGAAAAGTAAGTGATGTTATGGTAGAGTTACATATGACATTTGTACCTGTTGATTTTCTAATCATGGATATGGGGAATAAAACCTCTAGTCCAATTATTCTTGGAAGACCTTTTCTTCGTACTACAGGTGCTATCATTGATTCAAAAGAAGGGAATGTGAAGTTTCAGTTTCATGATTGTATAAATGGTTAGAGAGACATCTGGGCCGCTAATCTAAGCCATGCATCATTCATGGTGGAAATTTACTTACATGCTATGGTGAACCTTCTGTGATACACCTTACAATAAAAAGCTATATAATGGTAAATAAAAAGGGTGTTGAGATTGTTCATTCTGTTTGTTTGTCTTGTCATTTTGATATGGGCTTGTTCCATATCCTGAGACAAGAGGTACCCCAGTTGACGCTCTTAATGATACTATTATTACTTACAATGATATTTGACTTGAACTTGCTTTGTTCCCCAAGTTGAGTAACACATGGAGTAGGTACTTGTATTCAAGGGGCATGAGACTTTCAACCTGTACTTTGTCAAGCACACTACTCATATTTGCTTTCACTTTAAACTTAATCATTCAAGATGTTATGATAGGGGAATGAGAGCTTGACACAAAGGATTACCACATTACAATCATTAACTTAAGTAGAGAAGTTCAGAAGTTAGATGAAACTTATTCATGCATTACCTCTACTCATATATATATATATATATATATATATATATATATATCTTTCCAAAGTGTCCACCTTTTATATTCAGATTTTCATCAATACTCTATGGCCATTATAGGATGTTCTTTCTTTTCATTATGCATACATGTGGTCCATAGTACTTTCTTTTATGTTACACTTTGTGAATTATCATTGAACATCCTTGCATTGAATACTTGATATCACTTCATAAACTATCTTGCAAATTGCTACTCCTTTTAAGAATGAATCATTTAACTCTATGTAGCAATAGTAATCATCTTTGATATCCATTGATAGTATTAAAATGCAAAGTTCATGTTAGTTTTATCACCTTCATACTCGAGGACGAGTATATGTTAAGCTTGGGATGTTGATGCATGTAAAATGCATACATGAACTTTGCATTATTTTACTTATATTCCAGTCATATTTGCATCATATAAGGGTTATATCACTGTTTTATAATGATTTTGGGAATATTTGGTATGTTTCCTATTTTTATGGAATTAACCCTGCACAGTCAGAAAACCCTGTTTTCTATATTTTAATGTTTCAGGGATCCAAACGACGTCCAAATGACCTAATATTTTACGGGTATCAGTTTTTGGAAGGAAGAAGACTTGGGAGCGAAGGAAGCAAACAAGCGGAGACCCGAGGGCCAAGATAGGTGGGCCCACGCGGCCAGGTACATGGGCCGCGTGGGACCCCTCCTTTTGGGCCTCTGATATGTCTCCAACGTATCTATAATTTCTTATGTTCCATGCTTATATTATGTCAATTGCTACATGTTTTATTCACACTTTATAGCATTTTCATGCATTTTTTTGGGACTAACCTATTAACAAGATGCCACAGTGCCAGTTCTTGTTTTCTGCTGTTTTTGTATTCCATAAAAGTTGTTCTAGAAATATTCTCGGAATTGGACGAAACAAAAGCCCAGTGCGCTATTTTTCTGTCACGTACACGGAGTCCGGAGGAGAAACGAAGACGGGCACCGAGGCGGCCTCACCACGTGGCGGCGTGGCCCTCCTTCTGGCAGCGCCGTGACGTGGTGAGGGCCCCTCGGGTGCCCACCGACGTCGCCCCTTCACCTATATATTCATCTATTCGGTAAAACCCTAGACACCCGAGCCTCCATCCACGAAAATTTCCAAAGCCGCCGCCGTCGTCAACCCTAGCTCGGGAGGGTTCTGAAGCTCTTCCTGGCACCCTGCCGGAGAGGGGAATCATCACCGGAGGGCTCTACATCGCCATGCCTTCCTCCGGAGTGATGTGTGAGTAGTCCACCCCTGGACTATGGGTCCATAGCAGTAGCTAGATGGTTGTCTTCTCCTCTTGTGCCATCATGTTTAGATCTTGTGAGCTGCCTATCATGATCAAGATCATCTTATTGTAATGCTACATGTTGTGTTTGCTGGGATCCGATGAATATTGAATACTATGTCAAGTTGATTATTGATTTATCATGCCTATGTTGTTTATGATCTTGCATGCTCTCCGTTATTAGTGTAGGCTTTGGCCAAGTTTATGCTTGTAACTCCAAGAGGGAGTATTTATGCTAGATAGTGGGTTCATGCCTCCATTTAATCTGGGACAGTGACAAAAAGTTCTAAGGTTGTGGATGTGCTGTTGCTACTATGGGTAAAACAACAATGCTTTGTCTAAGGATATTTGTATTGTTTACATTATGCATCATACTTAATGCAATTGTCTGTTGCTTGCAACTTAATACTGGAAGGGGTGCGGATGCTAACCTGAAGGTGGACTATTTAGGCACAAATGCATGCTGGATAGCGGTCTATGTACTTTGTCGTAATGCCCAAGTAAATCTCATAGTGATCATCATGACTTGTATAGGCATTGTTATGCACTCTCTATTTTGTCAATTGCCCAGCTGTAATTTGTTTACCCAGCATGTTAGTATTTTATTATGGAGAGACACCACTAGTGAACTGTGGACCCCGGTCCATTCTTTTACATCTAAAATATAACCTACTGCAATCATTGTTCTCTTTAATTCTCTGCAAGCAAACATCATTTTCCACACCACACTTTTAATCCTTTGTTTTCAGCAAGCCGGTGAGATTGACAACCTCACTGATTCGTTGGGGCAAACTAGTTTGGTTGTGTTGTGTGCAGGTTCCACGTTGCTGCTGATTCCCTGGTGTTGCGCCGTGCCACATTCAGCCACCAACAACCTTCAGAAGACCCTTGACTTCCTAGGGGTTCGATTAAACCTTGGTTTCTTATTGAGGGAAAACTTGCTACTGCACTCATCATACCTTCCTCTTGGGGTTCCCAACGGACGTGTAACTTAACACGCATCAGCCCCGGAGCTCCGTTGATGTCGATCTTTCCTCCACCGACTCGGTTTTGACCTAAAACCGCCTATAAAAATAGCCCCCCGACGTTCTCTACCCAACGTGAGAGAAAGTTCTGCGATCCACTTGGGTATCTCTACCTTACTTTGTTGCCTCACTAGGGATAAAATGAAATACCATGCTACCGGAGATGTGGGTGTGACCATTGCCACTACTCCATGACTAGATCTAGCATGTTCTTATTTTAACTTCATGTCATGATACTTATTGCTATACTCTGAGTTATCTTAATTACTGAGGTGTTATGATTTAGTTCGCATCTTGGTGGAGTATAAGAGAGACTAATAACCAAAAGGCCTCTATGTTAGGACGTGATGCCCATATAATTATAACTTGCCATTAAACTGTTGTGTTGCAATCTCATATGTCAACTCTAGTGTTTCATTGTCTACCACTTTATTAAAGAGAGAGTGCATTTGTGAAACCATGAACCCCGGTCCATTTTTAATCATAAGAAACACCTTTCCAACAACTTTTACCACTTTACCATTTTCTGCCATTTAAAAATCCAAAATACAAAAACACTTTTACATCTTGCATTCATCATATAAAACCCAAAAATATCATTTATCATTGCTACCACCATCCTTGCATATTTATTTACCACCACTGCATATTTATTTCTTGTTTGTATTTCATATTATCTTGATATCATTCTCACACCTTGTGCTTGACAACCACTAGGTGAGGTTGAGGACCAAAACATTTACTTTGTTTTGTAGGTAACCAAAAGAAGGATAGGAAAGATAAATCTTCACTACTGATTCCCCGAGAGTTCGATATTAAACCCTCGAGTCACCCCTCGTGGGGAAAACACGTCTTGCACTTACTACACACTCTGCACTTGGAGTCTCAACCTAACCCATATTCTTTTGACGCAGGTAACTACGTCATCGGGTATCAATAACATAAGCAAGGCCCCCCCTTTCCTACTCCCGAGCCGCTCCCGCGAGCGGACGGGGGGGGGGGGGACCCAAGGTTTTCACCGCCGCCACCTCTCCCTCGCCCTCCCCTGCCCCTTTTTCCCCCTCGCATGGTCGTGGCGGCGCGGGCGCGGCGGCCAGTGGGGGCGCGACGGCTCCGGCGGCGGCGTGGTGGCTACGAGGTGCTTGGTGCACCTGTGGTGGCAGCGGCGGCGGCGGCTCGCCAACGCGGCTGACGGCGCGGGTGGCACGGCTCGGCTGGTTCCCGTGGTGGGCTGGATCTGAAGCGCGACGGCGGCTGGTCGACCGGAGCGGCCATGGCGGTCATGGCCAGCGACGATCTTCGACCTGGTGCTTAGCGTGGAGGCTCCTAGCCAGGGATGCTAGGGCAGTGGGGCCTTCGTGCCGCCTCGATCTAGGGATGGGGCAGGGGCCCCGGGCCCTCTTCGAGCTCTTCATCCTTGGCCCGGATCTGGTTTCGCCGGTAACCGTGGGGGTTGCCGGCCGCCGATCTGGTGGCACAGCTCTCTCTCCTCGTCTCTCTTCATCGTCGGGAGGGCGTTGAGCCTTGACGCCGGGGCGGCGGCCCTGGAAGGCGGGATTTGTGTGGGTTGGCGGGCGAGCTCATGACTCTGGTGCTACTGGAACAACGGCCGTGTGGACGGCGTGGGGTTCGGTGAGCTGTATCTCGTGGTAGTGGTGTGGTGGCCATCTTGGCGGCACCCCTACCCCTGTGTGGGAGGTGGAGAGGCTATGCCGAGGGGAAACCTTCGCCCAGGACGTTTGTCCAGGGCCGCGGCGGCGGCGTCATTGACGTCGTCCCCTTCTTGAAGGCGTCGTTGTGTCTGTTCTCCCCTCCTATGTGCTCCGGGTGAAAAACCAAGATTCTCGGATCGGGTGGCGGCGGCGCTCTGCGTCGTGCTCTTCTTGAAGACACCCTCTTGGAACTCATGGTTAGCTCTCTGGAGGTATGGTGTCGGAGGTCTCTTCGGCGTTCTTCCTCCGGCAAAGCTTGTGACTTGTTCTGCATTTGCGGTGCCCCTCTTTGTGGACCCCTTGGTTTGCCTCAGTGAGAAGTTGCTCCCCGTTGGCTGTCTCTGCAGAAGCTGTGCAGGTCTCGGCGGTATGCAGTGCTTGTTGGTGTGTCGGTCTTCGCTGGGAGTTTCGGCCCGACGACTTTACCCGTGCTGATGGTGTGCAGCGTGTGTCGGTGTGCCGGTCTGTCCCCGACGGCGAGCTTCGGCCCATCAGTTTTGCCCGCCCTGCTAGTTCGCAGCGTCTTCGGAGTAGTTCGTAGGTGGCGCCGGCCTCGCTGGTGTTTCTTTGGTTGTCCTTTCTCTTGTATATGCGTGCATATCGTTGTTGTAAGCTGAGTTCAGCACCTTGTATCCTTGTCGCCGTTTTGGGCGTTATTAATTTAACGTTGGGCCTTTGGCCTTGTATTTTAAAAAATAACATAAGAAAATCCAAGCCTATGGGTGCTCATACATTGTTCTATATTCGGGCTTTTGGGCCGTGAACACCACCGCTGCAAGAAAACAATAATTATATTTTGGGTCCAATTTACTGTGATCAATTCACTTACACTACTCTCTGAGAATACACTAGAGCCCATTATGTCCTTTTGTTAAGGTACCAAATGGGATTCACTCAGAATTAGGCACTGGATCCGGAGTACAGATGTTGGGTACAAGCACAAGTGTGCTGAAAGAGCAAAAGCATGAAGAGGAGGTAGGGTTCAGAGCCGGAGGTGGGAGAGAAAAGCCGCCGCCGTTTCGCCGTGATCCACTTGGATACCCGTTTGCTGCCTCCTGTGCTGGTACTTGTAGCCAGCCTCGCTGCAGATGACACGTGCCCGGCCCATGTGTTGGTCGAAGGATGTAGGCCCATGTACAATAGGCTCCTAACATCCCTCCCTTCTTGAAACTCGGCTTGACCCCAAGCCGACTCCACCGACAACCACCCGGATCCCATTGCACTCGAAGTTCATGTACATTGTCAAAGTCACGGTGGTAGTAGAAGTTGGAGTAGACTTCAGCAAGGTAGAAGTAGTAGTTGCGGTGGATGGAAACCCAGTTGAGGGAGAAGTCGAGGGCGTAACAATTGTCGGCACACTCACAGTCGAAGCCGAGGTGGTACTCGAGGTCGACGAAGTCTTGCACTAAGACGGTCGTTGGATCCATCTCCACTGGAAAGAAGGTAACATATAGCTCAAAAGGTCCAGCCGAGAGCTGAAGAGATTTACTGACATAGTACGAACTGACGAAAATCTTGTGTTGAATCTTCATCAAAATAAGAATGTATTTGTCATGATTGTTAGGTCTGAATCTTGTAACGAGCACCAACAAAGCAACAATCTCAGAGCATCCCCAGTGACGTGAGCATGCAGTCTTCCATTCGGGAACTCCAAAACCACACTGATTAACATTTCCACTAAACCCGGAGACAAGCTTTGCAGCAGCAATCGGAACACCGAGAAGCACAAGCCCTAGCCGACTGTGATGATCCCTAAGAAGACCAGTAATGCCAGTCAGGTGGCTTGGCTTGTGGTAGCGAGGAGAAAAGAATGCCAGACTTGGTGTTATTCCCACTTCCTCCAATATATGTATGAGTACAAGATGATACAACTTGAACCCATGCAATTTCCCATCGGAAATAATCAGGACCATAAGGTATAGCACCTGGAATCACTTCACATAAGCATGGTGTTTTCTGGTTTTCCTCATTCACCAAATAAATCTTCAGAAAACTGGGAGCATAACCACTTGAATGAGCGTCCAAAATTGTACATCCACACACTTGTGGCTCATTCAAGCTGTGCCAGCAAAACTTAGGGTCAGACCAATGAGCAGAACCCACTGCACGACTTGCAACAGGCCATCCGAGCAAGAAATCCACCATGCTCATGAGAACAGTTTCAGGACTGCATGCCAGTACAGTATCGTAATGTTCTAAATGGCCCTCTGAATTACAGGACTCGTGAACTGAATGCCAAACTATCCATGAAAGGCAACCATTGCTAGTAACATAAGAAAACATAGATGAATTTATCTTGAAAACCGCTGCAAGAGTGTCATCCTCACTGAAATCGGTCACCCACAGATTGGAGGCATTACCATGCAAAAGCCATTGCAATATCAAGCATGGAGGGTACTTTCCACTTGATACAGACTCAGCTCCAAAGTGCAGATAGCAATACGAACAATCAATTGAATCAAGCAGTACTGACGTCACCGTACCTGCAGTAGCTAGCAAACATATCTGAGCACCCAAATTCTTAGTGGCAAAGCATGTAGGTTTCTTTTTCCATTGCACCAACGATGGGTATCTCTCTTGTGGTGGTAGCCTGGACTGTTTCAGACGCCCGCCTCCACAAGAGGAATAAACGATGGCCACGGCCCGGGTCTGTTTTCTGTAGTATTAAGCTGACCAACTAGAAACGATGGCCATGGCGTGGGTCGTAGCAGCAGCCCATGGCCCCTGAAGTCGGAGACACTTGCCGACGAGGATGACCATAGCATGGATGGTGTCGTGGTTGCAGGTGTTTAAGATGTTGGCAGCACCACCTCGCGAAGAAGAAAAGTTCTCTCTGCAATACTAGGGCCTTCGCATTTGTCTTCCATGGATGCCCGACAGTACGTACTGCGGCTCATGTACTACCTGGGAAACGTCCGGCCGGAGGATAGTGGACTAAGTAACGTACTGGGGTTCATGTCGACTACAAATGTTGCCGAGATCTCCACTGAATTCAAATGGTTTGTCTTTCAGTCTTTGGATTGACAGGACTTGTGGTCACACCCTATTCACTCTCCCGCACGGCGGTGCGAGTGTGGGGTGGACCGTGTGGAGGTGGGGTGCGTCGGGTGTAGTTCCTCAACAATGAGGCTATTTTTTTTTTAATAATACGCGAAATTTATTTAATTTTGGAAATAATACGCGTTTTTATTTTTTTTCAAAAATAGAATCCACTCGTCCATGACGAAGACAACAGGAGCTACTCGTCCAAGGACGTATACCTGGTGGTCGCCAGCCCGCTCAGCAGCTCGCCATGCATCAAATCGGCTTAGCCTAAGCCGATTAGCCCCTGTCGGCTTTGCCAAGGCCGATTGCCATCTAGCCGTCTTCGCCAATGCCGACAGGGTCCTGTCGGCTTCCCCAAGGACGATTGGATTCTATTTTTGAAAAAAAATAAAAAATGGTATTATTTCCAGAATTAAATAAATTTCGCGTATTATTTTTTTTAAAAATTAGTAACAACGAGTTCGTGTGAACTGCTGACCCAATTTCACCAGATTAGTAAAATCTGAGTCTATTGGATTGATTCTCTCTCAATAGTTACTCCCTCCGTTTTTTAATATAAGATGAGGTGTTTCACGTATGTTTTAGGTGTTTCACATATTGTTTAGATACATGCTAAATGAGTAAATATAAAAACTAAAACGTGTCTAGATACATTTGTATACATGTGAATATGGATAAAAACTAAAACATCTTGTATTTAAAAATGAGGGAGTAGAAGGCTGTTATTCATTGGGTACCATCAAAACACCTCTAGATTATTGGGGGGAAATTGTAATCGCCCCATCATAAAGGTTACAGTTTGTTTATTAATTGCTACAGTGAGCAGGAAATGCAATGTTTCTGAGACGATAATATTTAGGGATGCTTAAAGATGCATCAGTGTAGATGTGCGGCAGAAGCATATCACATGACTGAAGATATGAACAGAAAACGTCGCCACCTACCACATGTCCACATTTACGGGTTGAAATTGATCACATATGCGTATGGCAAAAGAGCGCTTCTAGAGGGGCTATTGTTTGCATCATACGTCAAGCTTCTGTGCTCTGTTCATTATAGTTTAAAATGGAACATTTAGTCTTTGGAATTGACGATTCAGAACCATTAATTAGTTGCAAGCACATGCTGACATCGCGTGGTTTACCAGGGATTTGAAAACTTAAAAGGCAAAACTTTCAACGGTGCATCACGACGATAATCCGTTTTCACTGCTAGGACCCTCGCGACATGCTGTTGGAATCTATATCTCAATTTTAAATGTTTTGACGAAGTATTTTTCGGAAAGCTACTTTAGTGTTGAATTAATCAGGTTTGTACTACTAGTTGCCTATACTCTCTCCGTTCGGAAAAGGATATCACGAAAATGAACTATAAATAGACCATTTTTGTGACATCTTTTTCCGAATGGAGGGAGTAGTACTTAGCAATGCCATCTAAATTCACCGTATCACAGACAACTAAGCAACATCAAACTTAGCATCAAATGCGACTTAAGATAAATAGTAAGAAAATACAATTAATTAATATTATGTAATAATAGGTTCTAGTGCTAACTTAAGTGCGAGAATAAGAAACTAGTAAAGTTCTGGGACGAGGCAGAACCTGCCACGCGAGGACAGATCCCATCTCAAGAAACCTAACTCTCCGGGTCGCCCCCCGCTCGGGCGATCCCGGAGGCCCCCAGCCGCCGCCTAGAGCCTTCGCCTCCAGCCCCGCCAGGCCATTGCCACCGCCGGCGGCGGTGGTGGCGCCCTTCTCGCCGAAGGCAGAGGGCATGCTGGGGCTCGCACGGCTGGTCTCCTTGAGCGGTGGGGCTGGTCTCCTTGAGCGGTGGGGTACGGCTTCAGCGGGTCTTGGGCTTCGCGGAGGAGCGGATGAAGGAGGGGTCCGGGCGGGCGCCGGCAGCGGTGGCCGGCGGCGGCGCGGCGTGTGTTGGCGGCGGCGCGGCGTTAGAGGCGGGGCAGGCCGATCTGACCCGGTATGGGCCTGCCTCGGTGCTGCGTGGTGTTTGCCGGCCATGCGGCTGCCTGCCCCTGTTTTTGGCATCTTGAGTTCGTCTTCTTCTCCGTTGCCGGCCGATGGCGTGGGGGCCGCTGGCGTGGGGCCGCTGGCGCGGCTTTGAATAAAGGTGGTGGTCCTTGGTTCTTCTTCGCGCCAAGATGAAGATCTATCGGATGTCGGTCCCCGTCGAACTTGCTGGACGGTCGTGTTTCGGAAGGCTCCGCCGGCGAACTCCATTGGGCGATTCATGCCTGGAGATTGCTGGATCGGGTGGTATTCGGTCGGACGCACCCATGTTTTTATTTGACCGTTTGGTTTCAGAGGGAGCGCTTTGAAGCTCTGCTGGCTGTTAATACTATGGAGCACACTTTCTCGTTCCATGGTGCTGACGGAGAATGTCATGGAAGGCGGGATCTGGGAACTAGCAATGGCGGTTTGTGTCTTCGTGGCGATAAGGAATTGGCTGAGTGATTCGTGATTTGGAGCAGCGGTTTGTAAGTGGGAGCGACTGCACAGGAGAGGTCCAAAGTCTTATGCCTCAGGGTGAAGATCCAAGGTCTGGATTTAATTGGTTGTGCCTGACAATGACCTTGTTAGAGGCATTGTTTTGAGTGCGAGGATCTTCTTCAGGGTGAAAACCTATAATTTATTATCGGGTGACGACGGTGCTTGTGCACTGTTTCCTTTATGGATGCGTCGCTTATGGAGAAGCTGGACTTCTGGTGTTGTCTTGTTAGTGTTAGTGTTGCTGTTTCAAGGAATAGATCGCTGCATCGGGATTTTTGTTTTTTGTAATTCTTCTTTCTATTTTTGGCTTTGTGCATCCGTTATGCCGCTAGGGCAATGCGTTATTGCAGAGGCTATGTGTAATTGATATCTCCGCGATATTAATATATACTCTTTATCTAAAAAAAGTAGCTTGTAAAAAATATTCAAAGGAACATAAAAAAATGTGATCTAGTTTTAAATCTCTTGCCACGAGAGAACCAATGACGAAAATGGATCAGATTTCCCACGCCCGAGCTGTAGGTTATAATTTATCTATCTAGTTTATCGGAATTGAATACATGTAGGACCAACTTGCGTGCAATAAACAGAGATCATGTTGGCACATGGGATGTAGTCCAACATGATAGGTAAGAGCATCTCTAGCAGAGCCCTTAAATCACGAAAAACCGTAAAATTCCGGCGAGTACGCGCCGAGGCCTTTTTTTTTTGCTAGAACAGAGCCCGTAAAGACGGCTCGGTCCGTGAACCGGATAAGGGGCCGTGAATTTGAGCCGCGAACCCTTATATATGACGGCCGAGGGGCATTTTGAGGTTCCCAATCCTTGTTTCTCCACCGCCGCCGACGAGCAATCCGCCCACCGCGCCGCCGCCTCTGACGAGTGATTCAGCAGTCGCGTGTACATATCCGTCACCGCCGAGCTCGGATGGCGCCGAAGAGGGAGGGCGCCGCCCTCCCGAGCGACGACAAGTTCGACGGAGACTATTCCGACGAGCGGCGGGCGTTGGTGGTCCGCAGCGACGGCGCACGGAAGCGCAGCTCGCGCAAATGGATCAAGGAGAACCTGCCGGTGCCGCCGTCGCTCCTTGTCCGCGAGATCGAGGAGTTTGACCGGCTCCGGTGGGAGCGCGAGCTCGTCCGTCGAGCTCGTCTCCACAACGGCGGCGAGGGCAGCTCGACCGCCGGCGCGAGCAGCTCCTCCGCGCCGCCAGCGCTTCCTCCGCCGGAGGACTATGACGCCATGCTCTTCGGATCCTCCCTCGCGCCGGAGGATTTCGTCCGCGACGACGAGCTCGAGCACACCATGGTCGTGGTGAAGCTGCGCTCCGAGCAGGAGGCGGAGGAGCGCGCGGCGCAGCTCGCGTGTGACCAGGAGATCAACGGGATCTTCCTGCACCAGGGGTTCGAGCAGGACCGCGCCACCGCGGAGAAGAAGGCGGAGTGGGAGAAGGAGGCGGCGATGGTCATCAACCTTGTCTCCGACGAGGAGTGAAGCTCCTCCGCCGCTGCATCGCCGCCGCACCCGTGGCTCCAGTGAGCCGAATTTTGCCTTCTAGGGTGGGCGGCGGCGATTTTTAGTTATTAGTTATCTGAACTGTGTAGTATTTTGTGTAAAATGCCGCCGAGCATTGATCTGTAGCGAAGAACATCGACAATGCTCGACGTTTGTTCCTGCCAAATCAAAAATCTATGGATTTACAGTTCGGTTTGCGGTTTCTGCTATGCGGCGAGCTTTTTGCCTCAAAACACCAAGAACACGAACAGTAAACCTATTTTAAGGTTCCGCCGTTTAAGGATTCTGCTAGAGATGCTCTAAGGTTGCTAATTTTGGATTTTACTAACTTGTCAGTAAATGACAGGAGCACTGCATTTCGTTTACTGACAAAATGAGTTAGCTTCTGAAACGTAGACTATAGTTTTAGGTATAACTAGGAAAAATGCCCGTGCGTTGCAACTGGAGAAAAATCCACATCGCTCAAACTTGTAATCGTCCTCTCCAACATTAGCAACACCTAGAACTCCGCTGACGAGCTCTCATTAATTTTGACTAATTTTGATTGGGTTTGCTGAGAAGACGACAAACTAAAAAAGAAACTCGTTTGTTGCGACGCCCTCTTAAATTCTTTCAAATTTGCTAGCACATATTTGTAAAATAGAAACGTACGATGCGATGTTCGATTGAAACACATTCGATTCGACAATCTATGTTTACATAACATGTAGAAATATGCTATCTATGGATTTTATGTGAATTTGTTACATAACCAGTTGAAAAGAGTATCAAAAAGTCGTAAGTCTTTGATGTTTCTTATAATCCTTCTTAATGAAACGCTCTTCTTAAGCAGTATACCAAATATACCCTTGCGTTGCAACGGGAGAGATATCCACGATGTATCGCAGAAACTTCCTCCTCTATCTATCGGTCGCGTGATATCCTGGAAGGTCTTCGCTGCCCTCGGGTTCAGGAGTGGAGAAAGATAAATTGATAGGGGGAATGTGGATTCACATGTTCGATCTGAATTGACTAAATTATCAGGGTAATTCAGTTTTTATGTTTTTGTTTTGTACCTATTTTATTTCGAGAATATGCCTATTTTGTTCTTGTTCGGTTTTTTGGGTCTAACATTGGGTTGAACAACTCAGTGCCCAAATAGACGATACTACACAAAATACAAAAGGCCCTTGTCGTATCTAAGAAGGCCGGCACAACAAATATTAGAAGCATATGTGGCTCCAACTGTAAATAAAAAGGGCAACCAATAATTTACTTTGTCATGCTTTCGAAAGAGGGACATACTGATTTCCTCTTCTACTAAATGCATGTGCAATTTGAATTTGTAGGCACACAAAGAAGCAAATTAGCTCACCCGTACCGCAAATTCAAAGTAGTTGCTTCCCACACAGAAAGGGTTCGTCAAAAACAATTCGACTTCTATCACTTCATCATGTTAAAACGAAATAAGGAAAATACCCTAACAAATGAAATTTGTGGCAGTTGACTTGGAACATGTTAAATCAAACGATTTTAGGATTGCATGTGTGATCTTGGGTTCCCTTAGCTAGCCAAAGCATAACAAAATTTGATGAAGCTAAGCTCGTTGATGTAAATGCCGTTTTCCAGATCACCTTTGTATCTCTCCCTTCCTACAACATCACGTGATTTCCGAAAGTTAGAACTCCATGTGAAGGCAGACAGCGATACGGGTCTGACCGGTTAATTTTTTTTAGTAATGTAAAGTAGAGCAGCGCTAGTTGCTAGATCAGTCGACCACTATGTTTATGCGCTCGACCACGGTGTTGTCCACCAGGGCGTTCATGAGCAGAGCTCGACCACGTCGTCCATCGGCGGTAATCGACCAGGAACGGATATGCAAAGCAGCAGGCCAGCAGTACGCTGAGCTCTCCGAGCTCGACACGGAGATCTTCAATTTCGACGACGCCTCGACCCCTGCCGTTCGTGGACGAACACCGGAACGCGCTACTTGTGGCAGGGGATCCAACGAAGCTCTTGTGGCCCTGGATATCTCCTTCGCGGACAGGGGTGGATGGTGCGGAGCCAGCTGCTGCGCCGCCGCCTAGAGCGCGCCTCCCCGTTGCTGGAGTCGCCGGAGCTGGACCTCTGCATGGGGTTGGAGCCGGCGCCGCCGCCGCCTTGGCGCCGCATGAGCTCCTGGACGGTTCATGGTCTCATGGACTCCGGAATCACCCGCTCCTTCTTCTCCTTGACGCTGACGGCCACCCTGGGATTGATCTTCTTGAGGCCGGGCGACGGTGAGGATTGGTAGGGGAGGTCGTCGATGCCCATGAGGCGCGCGACGAGGCTGGGCGTGCGCGGCGTCCCGGCTTCCGAGGAGGGCGCCGTGGCCCTGCTTCCCGTGCTCCTCCTCCCGGACATGGCCAGCGCGTCGAACGTCGGCTCGACCTGCATGCCGATCTGGGCGTCGTGGCCCTGCTTCCCGTTCTCCTCCTCCCGGACATGGCCAGCGCGTCGAACGCCGGCTCGACCTGCACGCCGATCTGGATGACAAGGAGCTCGTCACCCTCCAGCTCCAGGCTGTTCCTCGGCGCTTCGAGGCACCCTCCGCGTACTCAGTCGATTGTGGGAATAAGAGCGCACGACCTAAATCGATCGCACGAAAGAAACAATACTCAGTCCGAACCGGTTTTTTTTAACTTATGGGTGGTATAGGTGGGTAATTATTTACAACTTCAGGGGCAAATCCAATGACCTACCAAACCAAAAGGCGGAAGCCTTAGTGTCTTTATTATTAGGTATAGATAGATTGAGAGTTTAGTTCTTTGCCATGTTGCCATTTAGGCTGTTTTGAGTAAATATTCAAATTTTTCAAATGAGTGCAAGTAATATGAGTATATAATGCTTGCACGATTATTGCTGTAATTGCAAAAGAATAGTTTTATTCAAACTAGAACTAATATGGCATATACATTATATCACCGAATTTGTATTAATTAATGGTTGTGCGTTGCTTTGTACACGTACTGGTCCGTAGAAAAGAAAGAAAACCGAGAGGCTACAGAAACCAAGCTGACTTGGAGGTGATCAGGGCAGAATAGTCTACCAAAACGTTTTATAATTTTGATGGAGATAGTAATATTGTTCAATATGGTAGTGTACGTTATTTATATCTCTCGTACGAAGTGAAACTGTGAAAGCGATGTTTTTTGTTGTAGCACTTCTCCACCCACATGTAACAAAGTTAATATCGGCCGCATACGTACATATGTACAACTAAAGTTTACACATGTAAATTGTTTGGGTCGACTGCAGAATAGTCTTAGTTCCAATCTTACCATTAATCTGGTTGACGAATGGTTGTTATATTTACAATATTTTGAAAGTTTTTTCAGTATTGTACACCTATGGGTACCATTGTTTTTCAAAAGACAATACTAATATTGCAACAATAATTACAGTATAGAGTAGTAGTTCTGAGTAGTGAGTAGGCTCCTAGTTCTGAGCGTATATCGTATTAACTGTCCACCCTATTCCATGTGCATGCACCGTGCTACAGCTGCTCCTCGCCGTATATACATATATACACTACTTCATTTTCACTTTTTTGTTTCCATCATACCAAGGAAGAAATAGGTGGCCAGTGTTGAAACTTCCGGAGAAACTTCATATTCACTTTTTGTTTCCATCATACCAAGGAAGAAATAGGTGGCCAGTGTTGAAACTTCCGGAGATAGGTTTGATGAGAGTGAGAGGCATCGAGGAAACAAGCACTGCTGGCTTGATAATTCATCCTGCATACGCAAGGTTTAGCCGTACCTACTAGCGTTAGCATACTTGCAAAAGCTCATGTTCTGTGAGTTGGTGTCGTCGGGATGGCTGTCACAAGACAATACCCAGTCTTGCCACCATGTCGTTGTGATGTGAAGTAATGGACCATGGGGGTGATAGGACGGGCAAGACTTGGGTAGGATCTGCCCTTTAGGTGAGATCGTAGGATCAACTCAAAAAAATCATTTTTCAAACTGTAAAAAAATCTGTAAAAAATACACAACGTACCTACAGGCCATTCCTACAACTTCAAAAAATTTCAGCTGAAAATTTAATCTACAGCTCGAGAAACAAAAAAGAGAAATTACACTGTGAATAGTGTCGGAGTTGTAGGAATAGCCTGTAGGTATGTTGTGTATTTTTTACAGATTTTTTACAGTTTGAAAAATGATTTTTTGGAGTTGATCCTACGATGAAATTTCGCTGTGAATGTTCACAGCGAAATTTCCCTTTTTTGTTTCTCGAGCTGTAGATCGAATTTTCAGCTGAATTTTTTTGGAGTTGTAGGAATAGCCTGTAGGTACGTTGTGTATTTTTTACAGATCTTTTTACAGTTTGAAAAATGATTTTTTAGAGTTGATCCTACGATCTCACCTTAGATCCTACCCAAGTCTCCCCCGTGATAGGAGGGCAAGACTTGGGTAGGACCCCAAACTCCACGCGGAAACGGGGTAGAGACCGATTGGGTCGTGCTCCCTTTGTCCCGCCGGAAGTAGAGCTCGTTCCCTTCCCACTCCCGCCACTTGGGCCAGGCCCCGCCGCAGGCCCTACGCAACACTCCTTTTTTTGACATGAAAACAGATCTACCATTACTCATAATGCACAACAATATCGCTGGCAACTAAAAGTGAAACGAAGTCTGGAGCTTCGCCCTCCCATCCCGTGCAAGAAACATCAGCACACAGACCATATTGGGCTAAGGAGTGAGCAGCAGAATTGCATGACCGAGGGACAAACTTGAACTCGTGGCTCTTGAACGAGGCAATGCATAGGCTACGGACCTCCTTCAGGATTACCCCGATAGCAGCGAGGTCAGAACCCGATCCCTTCAGTGATGTAACCAAGTTCTTGCAGTCTGACTCAAAGATCAGACGGTGAAGGCCAATCGCAGCCGCTCCCTCTACAGCAGCATTACATGCTTCTGCCTCAGCTTGAAAGGCATCATTCACATGCAATAATCTCCCTGCTGCTGCCGCAATGAATTCACCTTCATCAGACCTGGCGATGAAGCCCCAGGCAGCTTGTCCCGTCTCCTCAATAAAAGCAGCATCAAAATTCACCTTCACATGATTCTCAGGTGGTTTACACAACGCATCCTTTATCTGGGCTCCTACCATACTTTCTCCGCAGCTAACACTTTGTTTCAGTCCAGCCACCTGAAAGTCCATGCAGTGCCGTTGAATTCGATGACATATCTCATCTGCACTTCCCTCCTTACACTCTGCATTCACTTTGTTTCTAGCTGTCCACCAGTCCTAAAGAAGTACCAGAACAAGGCTTCGTCGAGGCTCCTTAAGAGACATAATCTGTTGGAAGAACACCAAAGAATTTGGAGCACCAAGAAGCGACAAACGGACATCATCTAGCAGAAGATTTCGCCACATTGATTTTACTTTCTTACATTTTAGAAATAGGTGGCCGCCATCCTCATCAGCTCGATTACACATCGGGCATCTAGGGTCAGTTCAACTCGCTTTCTCTTGATATTCATTCTTGTTGGCAGGCTATTGTGACAAAGTCGCCAACTTAAATTTTTGACCTTCCCCGACAGCTTCATATTCCAAACCGTCTTCCATAAAAGGTTATGTCCATTAACCGCTATAGACGAACTAGCATCCCGATTTTGCTCTGATTCTCTTACACTGACTCCCAATCGATATGCCAACTTAACTGAAAAAATTCATTTGCTATCAAAATGCCAGGCTACCCAGTCCTCCATATCCCGGCGTAGCGGAATAGCCAGTATCTCGGCAGCATCGTCAGGATGGAAGACCGTGCGCACGACCCCCTCGTCCCAAGCTGTAATCTCCTGATCAATCAGATCACTGACCATGATCAGCTCCTCCGAAACATTGGGTGTAATTGGTTGACGAGTTTCCCCTCGGAATCCAAGGGTCTTTGAACGCATCAATATTTTCTCCCGTTCCAACCCTCGATACGATACCTTTCTTTAGCAGCTCAACCCCCTTCAAAATACTTCTCCAGGTGTATGACATTGCTGGGTTTTTTTGAAAGGAATGCGGTAGGGGAAGCCCCTACAGCGGATTTTTTTTAAAATAAATCATAAGAACCCAAATCTGCATATGTGAGGATTTGAACCTGGGTGGCTGGGTTGTATATCCACTTCCCTAACCAAGTGAGCTGAGCTCACTTCTTGACATTGCTGGTTTAGGTTGGGCTTCAAGGATTGTTGAATCTGGGAAGTACATGGCTTTAAACACGGTACAACACAACGAATCAGGGTTCTGCAACATGCGCCACCCCTGCCGAGCTAGCATAGCCATATTAAAGATATGCAAGTTTCTGAAGCCCAATCCTCCATCATCCTTGGGTTTTGACAGATTGTCCCAACTGATCCAGTGGCATTTATTCTTCTCATCTTGTGCATTCCACCAATAACGACAGATCATGGCACTAATTTCTGCACACAACATTTTTGTGAGATCGAAACATGACATTGCATAGGTTGGAATAGCCTGTGCAACAACCTTGATCATTATTTGTTTTCCCGCCTTAGAGAGCAACCTCTCCTTCCAACCTTGAATTCGTTGCCATATTTTCTCTTTTAGGTACTCAAACTCTTTTGCTTTAGCAGACCCTAAATGGACAGGCAAGCCCAGGTATCTTTCATTACGTGATTCTCAAGGTATACCCAAAACTCCCAGCACTTCACGTTTGGCCGCCGGCTTTGTGCCTTTGTTGGACATAGCACTTGACTTATCCTTGTTTATCATTTGCCCCGATTGTTGCTCGTACACCGCCAAAATTTGCTGCAGCTTCCTCGCATTAGTAGCATTGGCCTTCATTATTATCAGGGAATCATCAGCAAAGAACAGGTGATTGATCTTGGGCGCTCCCGCACATAGTTGTATGCCTTGTAAAGACCCCTCTTCCTCCGCATGCCGAAGGAGTGTCGACAACCCCTCCGCACACAATATAAACAGGTACGAAGACAGAGGATCTCCCTGTCGTAGAACCCTCTCAGGTACAAAGCTATTATGCAATTTCCTGTTCACCTTCACTCTATAAGAGACCGAACACACACAATTCATAATCAGCTGTATCCACTGACTGGAGAAGCCCATTTTTTCCATGATTCTCGCAAGGAAACGCCATTCCACTCTATCGTATGCCTTACTCATGTCCAATTTCACCGCCACTAGCCCATCTCGACCCCCTTCTTCCTATGCATAGAGTGTGTGATCTCATAAGCTAACAGTAAATTATCCGTTATCATTCTTCCAAGGACAAAAGCAGACTGTGTACGGGATATGATATGAGGCAACACCAACTTCAGCCTATTTGCTAGCACCTTCGAGATCAGCTTGTATAGTACATTACACAAACTTAACGGCCTAAATTCTGTAATTTTCTCCGGGTTCTTTACCTTGGGGATCAAGACTATAGTGGCCTCATTCCACCCCACAGATATAGCACCACCATTCAGCACCCTAGCACCTCCTCCTGGATTCTAGGTCCAATCATTTGCCAGAACCTTTTATAGAAAATAGCCGGCATACCATCTGGGCCCGGTGCCTTTAAATCTCCAATCGTATCAAGCCCCTCCTTCACCTCATCCGCTGTAAAAGTTTTAATTAGGGCCTCATTCATTTCTTCTGTCATAGATTGAGGGACATGTTGAAGGAGATCATCATTAACCACACCTGCAGAAGATGTGAACAAACTTTTGCAGTCATTAGTAATAAAATGTCCTAACTCCTCTTCTCCTTCCACTACTCCCTCCCTCTCTCTTCAGCTTCTTTATAGTATTCATTCTTCTTCTTCTCTCGGATGCAAAAGCATGAAAATAGCTCGAATTCTGATCCCCATATTTAAGCCAATTTGCATGAGCTCTTTGCTGCCAGAAAATGTTGTGTTGCTCCTCCAGCCTGCTTAGTTTGTACTTCAGCAGATGCTCCCTAGAAACACCTTGTTGATTGATAGGCCCGCGCCGACACACCTCCAGCTCCTTTTTTGCCTTCTTTATACGCTTCTTCAGCTCTCCAAAACCTCCTTGTCCCATTTCCCAAAGACTCCTACCCACTCTCCGGATGCCTTCCCCCATCGACCCATCTTCTTCCTCAACCGCCTTATTCCAGGCCTCCTCAACCACCTTCGCACAGTCCTCCTCTTGCAGCCAAGCAGCTTCAAAACGAAAAACCCCTCTGCCACCTCCACCCTGGTCTTGTATGGCCTGCTCATTTAGAATCGCCACCACTGCTCTGTGATCAGAGGTGCGGTGCTATGAATTGATAATCTTGTACACCGGAAACATGCAGCGCCATTTTACATTTGCCACGGCCTGATCCAGCCGCTCCCGCACATACCCCTCTGCAAGATGCCAATTATTACGCCAGGTGAAAGCATCACCCACAAAGTCGAGATCACCAAGTTGAGCATCCTCTAGTGCCAACCGAAACGCCTCCATTGCCGATGGGGCCCGGGCCAGCCCCCTTCCTTCTCATGTGCAAAGAGGACTTCTACGCAACACTCTTGACTCTAGCTGTTAGCCGAAGCCACAAGCCTACTCTCTCTGGTCCCACGAATAGGCCGAGAGCCACAGGAACGCCCCACAGGCGTCGACCATCCAAGCTTTTCCCGATGATGCCCTCCGGCAAAGGTGAGGAGGGAGGGGACGGCCAGGATGCCTCTCCAATTGCCGTATCGGGGTGCTCTGACGTGGCCCAAAAATCCGCACCGAAGAGTTTTTCACTCACATGTAGTGGAGGCTCACCCAAAAATACTTGACATTCTAGCTTTTCTTCTAGAGTTAAACACACCGGTCTGTACTGCAATTCTGGTGTTAATAGATATGGCTACATGTGCATATCCTCTTCCAAAAAAAACTGATATGATGGTTTAGTATGGTCAATCTTGAGTTCAGTTGACACCTTATGATTTGGTGGTGGTCAACTATTAAATTGTAAATGTTTGTTCTGTTATCCATGCAATTTTGTTCCTAATAGTTACTCCCTCTGTCTTCGAATATAAGGCAACTTCATATTTTCAGTTCTAACTTTGGCCATCAATTTTATCAACAAAATATGTCCTAAAAATATGCCATTGGATGTACATATTAAGTAACTTTCAGGCAATATATTTCTGATAACACATAACCCATGTTTTGTTGACCAAAATTATAAGTCAAATTTAACACGAAAAGCGAAGTTGCCTTATAATTAAAATGAAGGGAGGAGCTTACTGGTTATTCATTGCAACGAAAATCAATTATATTGATGCCATGGATTTATAGGAAGGAGGAGCTGACGAGGGGTATCCTCACCAAATCCCATGGTTAGGAACCTAGGGTTGAGATTATGGAGAGAGAACATGGTAGTGTTGGTAGTTTCATCGGCTGACAAGCAGAGGCAAAGATTTACCCAGGTTCAGGCCCCTCGGGTGGAGGTAAAGACCCTACTTCCTGCTTGTCTGTTATTGATCGTGGGAGATTATGAGGTTACAAGGTGGCTCTGGCGAGATGACGATCTTGCTAGAGCTTTGGTGGTTCGTGTATGGCTTGTCCCTAGATCGGCACCCCTCCCAGCTTTTAAATAGGCTGGGTCTCGGGAGTTCTTAACTGACCTAGTTTACACATATGGAAAGTTCTAAACCGACTATGCCTATGTCTAATCTTGGAGGGTACTCCACCTTCTTGGGCCTCTTGCCTTTGGGCTTCGAATAGGCTCTTTAATATTGAGCCTCAGTCGTCACGTGCACCAGGTACCCTCACGGTAGGGTACCCGAGATGTATACCCATGTCAGTAGCCCCCGAGTACTTGTCTGACTCGAAGAATCGAGCATGGACTCTTTCGTAAGTGCACGTCATATGCTTTGTATTTACAATTGGAATTCCTGTATGAATAGCGCATGTTGGCTATGTCGAGTATCTCATCGACTGTGGTTTTTGCTTATGATGATCAATGGATAATAGCTTAGCAGGCCCAGTACACTCGACGGGTCGGGACTGGTTAGCTACACATTCGGGTAAAACCTTACTAGCTTTCGATCAAACTCGAGTCCCCGGACTCGAATCTGGAACAAACTGGTCAGATTCGACTAGGCCGCGGAGGTCTTACTGAGTCGATCTGCAGTATAGATTTAAATTTTACCCAACGCGTCCGTCGGGATTTTTCATCATGTCTGCTGACACGGAAAGTATAAGGATTGACGTTGCTGGAACGGTCCTTAGCCCAGCTCGAAAGTTCGGCGGGTCTTACCTTTGCACCATGCGTACAACATCCGAGTAATTTGCGACGGACGCAACTCGGGAATGTTTCGAGTATGATTTTGTATATGTGCTGAGTCGATTCTTTTGTCGACAGACTTTTTGACATTATTCTATCGGGTGCGCGATAGCGCTCCTGATGGGAGTAGCCCCGAGATTGTGCTTTATTGCTTTGCAATGGAGGATAATCTCAAATTCTTTTACCATTTGATATGTTTAGTCGAAAAAAATTGTGCCATAAATCTATCGGGTGCACGACAGTGCTCCGATGGGAGTAGCCCCCGAGATTATGTTGTATTGCTTGTAATGGAGGATAATCTCAAAATCACTCTCTTTAGCATCTCTAGTCGAAGAAATTTTGATATGCTCCCGATGGGAGTAATATGCGTCAGTCGAAGGAACGGTCGAGTGACCAATTTTATCATGACATTGCTATTGCACATCCAAACCAAACAGGGCAGTCGAGTGACCAATATCCGTTTGAGATGACGTCAGGGATGACGTTCTTTGGCGACTGCGCTGCCTGACTCGCGTGGCGTGCGTTATGCTGCGATGGATGGGACGTGACACATAGGTGGGCCCATTTGTGCAGAGCTGACCGAACCACAGTGCAGTTTGGACTTGATTTGACCGCTCAGGCCCACCTTTTCCGGAGAGGTGATTATGGCTCCTCTTTTTGCGTGCGTAGTGGGCGGAGTGGCCAGCGACGGTTGCCCTCCGCGTTTGCCACGTGTACGGTGCGTAGCGCACGGTTAAGATCTGAATGGTTGTGATTGCCTTTGATTTTAGGGAAATAGGGGAAACGGTGCTGGCATTATTTTTTACTAGCCAGTTGCTCTGCGCGCCGCCCTTGTTCCATCTTCTTCCTCGTGCGCCTGCTCCATTGTTCTCGCGCCCGAGCTTTTGCTACTCTCCTTAGCCACCACCGCCATGGCGCCAAAGAGGAAATCCTCCGCCACCGACGCGTCCGCGACTGACGCGGCCGCCGTGAAGGGGAAGAAAGCTGCGGCTGGCGCATCTGCGGCCACCACCGACCTCAAGAAGAGCGACGGTGACTGGATGAAGTCAACAATCAAGGCCGCCCACCTCGAGAAGTTCCGCGAGGATGGATTGCTGCCGCCGGCGGACCAGCTGACCGTCCGCGCGCCATCGAAAGCGGTACTCCCCGAGCCTCGCACGAACGAGCGCGTATGTTTTGCGGAGTTTTTGCCTAGGGGTCTATCCTTTCCCCTCCACGAATTCGTTCATGGTTTGCTGTACGCCTATGGGGTGCAGATCCAAGATCTCACCCCGAACGGCATTATGCACATAGCCTGTTTTATGGTGTTGTGCGAGTGCTTCCTGGGAGTTGCTCCCAGCTGGGCACTCTGGAAGTCGATCTTCATGGTTCGGCCCAACAACTGAGGCGGCTGAACCTATCCAGTCGGAGGCCTGCAGATCCAGGTACGCAGCGACACCCGATACTTTGCCCTGAAGCCAGTCGACTCGGCGCAAGGGTGGAGGAAAAGGTGGTTTTACGTGCTCGTCGACCAGGAAGGGGTCCCAGCATTCTCGACTGCTGGAATAGCCGCTAGGACGAAGGCCTGGGACCATGAGCTTTCGACTGAAGAAATGGCGGAAGCAGCGCCTCTGCTGGAGACGATTGGATGGCTGCTGAACAGCGTCACGAGTGTGCATTTGATTGCCACCTTCGTGAAGATGCGGGTATGGCCACTCCGCGCTCGCGCCCACCCAATGTGGGAGTATGAGGGTGCGCTCGACGCCACCCGAATGAGCAAGGAAGAGCTTTCTAAGAGCGAGCTGGTGTCGCACGTGCGGTCCATCACCAGCACGAAGTCCAGTGAGCCCTGAAACGTCGACTGCCCCGTCGATCCTTATGGGGCTGAAAAGCCTTTGCCAGAGGTTAGTGAACCCATCGAGTTTATGATCTCCTGCTCTTGTTATTTTGTTATGCATCTTTGTGACTTTCGACTACTATATGTTGTATGCAGGGCCACTCGACTGCCTCAACCCTTCCTCCTCTTCCCGAAAATAGTCCAACCCACGAAACAGAGGTGACAGTAGAAGCGAAGGGAGGAGATGAATCACCTCTACCTTTGGCTACCACATCTCCGACAGAAGAGGTCGAAGAGGAAGGGGCTGGAGAAGCACAGGACAAGGAGCGTGCCACGACGGATGACGTGAGCGAGGTTCCTACTCGCAAGCGCCGTCGGGCGGCCCAAATTGTGTCTTCCTCTATGAGCTCACCCGCAAAGGAGGAGGAGCTGAGGGATGATGGAGACTCAGGTGTGTCTCCTAAGACCACATCTGCTCCCTTGGACGTGAGTCCTTTGAGTTTGGCTCCTCCTCCCAAGTCGGGTGTGGAGCTGCAGTTTGGAGGCCCAATGTTTGACGACCTCGACAGTGAGAAGGAAGAAGAGCACAGGTATGCGTCTGAATGTTTTGTGCTTAAGTTTCTGCCTGTTGATAGTCTTGATTATGTTGTTGAGCAACTTTTTTGTTTCTGTATGATTTTGACGACCCAGCCCCCGAGTCTTCGAGTGCGGCTGGGTATTATGTTTGAAGGAGCGAGAGCTCACGTTTTGGAGTAACGCAGCCCCCGAGTGTATCGAGTGAGGCTAAGGTTGTGCGAATAGTTTATGCGAGTAGTAAACACGGAGAAGTATGAGGAATCATTGACTATATTCCATTTTTGAATATTAGGCTGCAGGCCGCCTCATTAAAAACCTTCCAGTCCCCTTAGATACCCTGGTAAGGAAAAGAGCGCGTCTGAAACCTGCAGCCATCCGACATATGTGCCTATTACATTGTGCGACTGAGTGATCTAAGCATAGAAACGGCGCAGCTGCGCAACGTTCCAAGGATTGTGCGAGAGTTCGCCTGTCTTTGCGTGCTTCAGTCTGTACGCTCCACCACCAATGGCCTCGGTGATAATGAAGGGTCCTTCCCATGGAGAAGCAAGTTTGTGCACCTTCTTTTGTTTCAGTCGAAGTACCAAGTCACCAACCTCGGAGGATCTGGTACGCAGTCGACGGCTGTGATAGTTGCGAAGGTCTTGCTGGTACACAGCTGTGCGTGCTAGCGCCGTGTTGCGTGCTTCTTCGAGTAAGTCGACTGCATCTTCGAGTGCTTCATCTGCATCTTCTCATTGTATGCTTCGACTCTTGGTGGATTGAACCTTACGTCTGATGGCAGGATTGCCTCTGCTCCGTGGACCATGAAGAATGGGGTAAATTGTGTTGAGGCGTTGGGTGTTGTGCGTATGCTCCAGAGCACCGATGGGAGTTCTCGACCCAAGCACCCGCAACCCTTTTGAGTGGCACCAGGAGGCGTTTCTTGATTCCACTCGTCACAAGCCCATTGGCCTTTTCGACTTGGCCATTTGATTGCGGGTGTGCCACGGATGCATAGTTGAGCGTGATGTCTTGCTCTTTGCAGAAAGTTCGAACTCTTCAGCCGTGAAGTTTGTACCGTTGTCAGTGATGATGCTACTTGGCACACCAAAGCGGTATATGATGGACTTTATGAAATTGACTGCTGTAGTGGCAGTTGAACTTGTGATGGGACTGCTTCAATCCACTTGGTGAACTTGTCGACTGCCACCAGAAGGTGAGTATGCCCTCCATGGGAGGATTTTTTGAGTGGCCCAACCATATCGAGCCCCCACTGGGCAAAGGGCCAGGCCAATGGTATTGTCTTCAACGCCGATGCGGGTGCGTGCGGCTTTGTGGCAAACTTTTGACAGCCGATGCACCTTTTGACTATGTCCTCCGCGTCTTTGAGTGCTGTGGGCCAGTAGAAGCCTGCGCGAAAGGCTTTGGCTATGAGTGATCGACTGCTAGCATGATGCCCGCAGGTACTTGCATGAATATCACGAAGGATGGCTTGGCCATCTTCAAATGCTATACAACGTTGGAACATACCTGATACGCTACGCTTGTATAATTCGCCATTGATGACGGTGTATGCTTTAGATCGTCGAGTCACACGTCGCGACTCTGTTATGTCTTCAGGTACCTCACCGCGGAGTATGTATGCGAGGAAAGGTTGAGTCCATGTTGGCTCGATGAGGAGTACCTCGACAGGCGGGTCCTCTGTGCTAGGTGCTTTGTTCTTGGCTGGTGCAGCTGATGTAGGAGGTGCTCGCTTTTTCTTGATGGATCTGTGTTCGATACGCTCGAAGAAGACACCAGGTGGAACTGGTGCTTTGGTCGCGCCAATGTTGGCTAGCTTATCTGCTTCTTCATTGCTCTCCCGTCCTATGTGTCGCAACTCGCAACCTTCGAAGCTGCCTTCCATGAGGTTGTACAGTCACGGTAGGCGATCATATTATCTGCGATTGCATCACAGGCCTTCATTGTCTGTTGCACCACAAGGTTCGAGTCACCATAGATCATCAGTCGAGTGCACCCGAGGGCTTTGGCCATCCTCAGGCCATGGATCAGGGCCTCGTATTCTGCTTCGTTGTTTGATGGGAACTCGAACCCATTTGCAGGATGTAGCGGAGTTTGTCGCCTTTTGGAGATGTGAGGATGACACCTGCGCCTGCGCCTTCATTTTTCCTCGAGCCATCAAAGTACATAGTCCATGAGTTGGACACATCTGGTGCCCCTGGCAGCTGAGCTTCAATCCACTCGGTGTGGAAGTCAGGTAAGAATTGTGCTTTGATGGCCTTCGGGTAATCATACTTGATGTCTCGCGGTGCTAGCTCGATGAGCCATTTTGCGACTCGCCCAGTTGCATTGGGGTTTGTGAGGATGTCCCCGATCTCTGAGGTGCTGATTACAGTGATCGGGTGCTCGAAGAAGTAATGCGTCAGCTTCCTTGAAGACATGAACACGGCGTAAGCCAGCTTTTGATAGTGCGGGTACCGCTGTTTTGATATAGAGAGGACTTCAGTCAAGTAGTAGACTGGACGTTGTATGCTTTGGGTGTGTCCCTCCTCTCTGCGCTCGACTACCAATACGGTGCTCACCACCCTATTAGTTGCAGAGACATATAGGTATAGTGGCTCACGTTCCCTTGGTGCGACGAGGATTGGAGGGCTTGTGAGGACTCGCTTGAGGTCCAAGAAGGCTGCTTCTGCTTCTGGCGTCCACTCAAATTTATCTGCTTTCTTCATCAGTCGATAGAACGGGAGTGCTTTTTCGCCTAGCTTGCTGATGAATTGACTGAGTGCTGCGACTCGACCAGCTAACTTTTGCATGTCATGGAGCTTCGAAGGCATTTGCATTGTCAGGATGGCTTGTATTTTCTCCGGGTCTGCCTCGATTCCTCGAGCCGAGACTAGATACCCGAGGAGTTGTTCGGCTGGCACGCCGAACGTGCACTTCTTCGGGTTGAGCTTGATGTGGAAGCGTTTGAGGTTTGCGAACGTCTCTCGCAAATCATCGAGTGTGTTTTTCCTCCCTTGTTGTAATGACGATGTCATCTACATAGACCTGGACGTTTCGCCCTATTTTCTTTTTGAGGCAATCTTGCATCATTCGCTGGTAGGTTGAGCCTGCGTTCTTGAGCCCGAAAGGCATTGTGGTGTAGCAGTAGACCCCGAGTGGGGTTATGAACGCCGTTTTCTCTTCGTCCTCTTCCTTCATCCTTATCTGATGGTAACCCGAGTAAGCATCCAGGAAGGACAGAGGAGCGCACCCGGCGGTGGAGTCGACGATCTGGTCAATTCGAGCTGTGTTCTTCTTCTCCACGAGTACAGGGTTGGCCACCCATTGTGACTTCTTGATTTCTCTAATGAAACCTGCTGCGAGTAGTCTGTCGACCTCGGCTTTGACTGCGGTTCTTTTGGGGCCGGATATACGGTGCATTGTTTGCTTGACTGGTTTAGCATCTGGAAATAATTGTAGAGAGTGCTCGGCGAATTCCCTGGGAATACCTGGCATGTCGGCTGGACACCACGCAAATATATCCCAGTTCTCACGGAGGAATTCGACGAGCGCGCTTTCCTATGCGATAGGCAGACTCGACGAGACATTGACTATCTTGGTCGGGTCAGTCGGGTGCACCTGATGCGACTTTGTGTCATTGGTGGCGTTAAATGCTCTGTCGACTGCCATCTTTTTGTGCTCCGGCATAAGTGTTCTGTCGTTGGAGACCGCTAGATCAGCGAACGTTGCTTCCATCCCAAACATCTCAGAGATTTTGCTGAATTCTCGGTCGCAATAGTCAGACTTTTGAAAGTTTCCCTTGACTGTGATTACTCCTTTTGGTCCAGGCATCTTTAGCTGGAGGTATGCGTAGTGTGGCACCGCCATGAATCGAGCGAACATCGGGCGTCCAAGTATAGCATGGTATTGTGACTTCCAGTCGACCATTTCGAACTCAATCGACTCTGTATGGTGCCTTCTGGGCTTATTGCTTTGCCTGGGATGATACCGTGGAAGGTATTTGACCTGTTCATTTTGCGGAGCGTATCTACGAAGATTATGTTTATGCCGCTGCCACCATCCATGAAGACCTTGGTCATGGCGTAACCTCCAATTTGGGCGTCGAGTACGAGAGCAGAGTGTCCTGGGCGAACCACCGATGGTGGGTGATCCTCTCTGCTGAAGCTTATCGCAGTTTTGGATCCCTTCAAGAATTCAGTTACAGCAGGAGGTGACATGACCGCCATGTTTACTTGTCGAGTGCGAAGTTTTTGCTCCCTGTTGGAAGGGCGACCTTTCTGTATCATGTACATCTGCCCTTGGGGTGGAGGGTACTGAGGTTCGTCCACCCGAGGTACAGGTTGTATGGCACCTGCGATGTTTCCTCCTGCATGAGGCTGTGGTGGTGGAGGTGGTGCCATTAGAACTGGCACATTGTTTGGCTAGGGCACGGGCGCGGGTGCGTGTGCGTTTGCGGCTGTTGCCTTTCTGAGATTTATGTAATCAGACGCCATTTGTTCAAACTCCCTGTAGTTTCTCATCGAGTGATTGGAGCGTAGTTTTCCGTCCTCTCCTTTGTACAGGTGTAATCTGCAATCAGCATCCATCTTCTCTTTGAATGATCGCTCGGATTGTGCCCCGGATCTCGACTTGCGCCAGTCCTTCCTCTTGTAGCTATCACTGCGTTGGCCGTGGTCTCGACTGTCTCGGCGATCATCTCGACTGTCCCGTCGATCGTCTCGAGTGTCTCATCGATCTTCTGACCGTCGGTCACTTCTGTCTTGGTCGCTGCGGGGTGTGGAAAACCCAGCCGCCATGAACTCGGGTCTGTCGTCGTCGTAGTGATGTTTTGAACGTTTGCGCCTTCGGTCATCTCTGTACGAGTCTCTGCGGCTTCGACTGCCGCTTTCATGATTACACGGGGTGAGGATATACGTTTGTGGTGCGCGCCATGTCTTCTCCATCTGCCCACTCGGTCGCGGTCATCAAGAGGTTAGCCACAGAGGTTGGCCTTTTGCGACCAAGTGCTTCTTTGAGGTCTCGCCTGGCGAGTCCCATTATGAAAGCGTCCATGGCCATATCTTCTGAAATTACTTCGACTGAGTTGTGTATCTCAGTCCATCGTCTGATGTATGACCTCAACGTTTCGTCTGATCGTTGAACACAAGCTCGGAGCTCCTCAAATGTTTTTGGGCGCTCACATAGAGGCTCGAAGTTTTTGATGAAATCATCGCGGAAGCGATCCCACGAGTCATACTTTGATGGAGGTAGGGCCTTGAGCCAGTCGCGGGCTGTGCCTTCGAGCATTAGTCGTATGTATTGCATGGCTGTGGTGTTTGTGCCTCGCTGGCTCGCGACAGCAAGCCTCTAGTCTTCTAGCCATGTACTTGGGCTGTTCAGATGTGAGTTTGAACCCTTTGGGCATCCGCGTCTCGCGGACTTGTCGAGTGAAGCATAAAGCCCATGTGACTGAGGCTCCGAATCAGAGTATGAGTCGCTGCTATAAGATCTGCGTGATCTGCTCCTGGACCTGCGCCTACGCGAGCTGCTTCTTTCCTTCGAGTGGTGGCGGCGACCACTGCGATTATGCTCTTCACGACGTGTGTCAATGATGGCACGATCTCGACTCCCTCCTAGAGCTGTTGGAATTTGGCGTATAGCCTTTGCTGCTAAGGCGAGTGATTTGATCTGCTGGCGATGCAATTTTGCATTGGCGTCATCAGCTGGAGGCTTGATTGCCTCGAGGTATGCTGCGGCGGTAAAGAGAGCACCCGCAGCAGTTTTGGGTACTGGTACTCCTTCCGCGTCGTATGTCATGAAAGAGTTGCCCAGATTACGGGTTAGTGCCGCTCTCTCCTCCGGCGAGAGGTGTGACAACCTTGATCTGGGTCTTGTGTCTGCTTGCCCGGTAGAGCTCAGGGAGAGTTGTCTTCTATGCTCACTCGACAAGCTAGCTTGCTTTTACGTTCTTCGAGTGTTGCTCTGATCTGCTGCAGTCGAAGCGTTTCCTGCCAGGTGAAGTACTGAAAGGTCAACATCTTCTCCCGTGTTGCGTCTATGGGCATCATTGTGCACTCCTTGATGACTTTGTCTGCTTTTGCTGCCATCTCAGCAGTGATTGTGAGAGTTGTAACTCCGTCCGGCATAGTAACTGTGCACGGGAATTCTGTAGGCCTGCGGCTGGCCGCAGCATCTGATGATTCTGTGGCGATGGCGACGCAGACCTGCTGGGGTATCACCCGAGGGTATGTGTGTGTGCTTTCGAGTCCCACCATGGATCCGACGTCGTCATCAAGGCTCATGTCGGAGTCGATATGCCCATCGAGTGGCCCGTCTGGACGGATCTCGCTATTGATGCCTTCATCGCCTATGCTCATCTCGATGTCGGCGAAATCGTTATGAATCTCGAAGTCGAGGTTGTTGTTGGTGCAGATCTCGGAGTCGACGTAACTGTCGATATGAGTTTTGGGCTCGTCGAAGTCGTTGAAGGAGATCCCGCAGCCGAAGGTATCCTCGAGTGAGAGATCGAGCTCAGGATCGTTTGTGGGGTACGCTGATTCGGCCTCCTCTCCTTGGAGTTTGTCGATGAGCTTGTTCATCTCTCGAGTCGACATGGTTGTTGCAGATGAACAAGCTTGGAGAGTTGACGATGGTATGGACGCAGATGGATCCGCAGTTGAAGGAGTCGCAACCGATGGAGTATCGGGTGCGGAAGTCGCGAGTTGGTGTGGATCCGTCAAGTCCTGCACACCAAGCTTGTTGACAAAAAAATTGAACGAACCAACGTTTAAACCCAAACCTGACTCGAGATCGGAGAAGGCCTCCTAGAATTCTGGCGAGTGTGGCTCGAAATCCATCAGAAGACCCGATGCGCTTTTTGCGGGTGAAGCTGGCGTGTCGCCGTTTGTCGAGTGAGCCGGCGAGTTGCCGTGTGCCGCCTGAGTTGGTGAGTTCTGGTTTGTTGACGCAGTCGGCGAGTTGCCGTTTGTAGATTCGATCGGCGAGTCGCCGGTTTCTGATGGAACCGAAGAAACCGTGAGTCCAGCACTATTCTTTCCCACAGACGGCGCCAATTGACGAGGGGTATCCTCACCAAATCCCATGGTTAGGAACCTAGGGTTGAGATTATGGGGAGAGAACGTGGTAGTGTTGGTAGTTTCATCGGCTGACAAGCAGAGGCAAAGATTTACCCAGGTTCAGGCCCCTCGGGTGGAGGTAAAGACTCTACTTCCAGCTTGTCTGTTATTGATCGTGGGAGATTATGAGGTTACAAGGTGGCTCTGGCGAGATGACGATCTTGCTAGAGTTTTGGTGGTTCGTGTATGGCTTGTCCCTAGATCGGCACCCCTCCCAGCCTTTAAATAGGCTGGGTCTCGGGAGTTCTTAACCGACCTAGTTTACACATATGGAAAGTTCTAAACCGACTATGCCTATGTCTAATCTTGGAGGGTACTCCACCTTCTTTGGCCTCTTGCCTTTGGGCTTCGAATAGGCTCTTTAATATTGGGCCTCAGTCGTCAAGTGCACCAGGTACCCTCACGGTAGGGTACCCGAGATGTATAACCATGTCAGGAGCCATTTATACCGAATTAAGTTCTAAACGGGAAAATTCTTGCTTCATTGCAAGCTAATAAATACTCCCTCCGTCTCAAAATATAAGTCGCGCTATTTTTATGCTGGTCTTCGATGCTCAACTTTGACCGTTGGATTCGTCTTGCAAAATTCTTTCATTACGTATAATATTATACTAATTTTGTGGACATATTACAAATACAAATCATGGTCTTACATGTACGTCATTGACCAGCGAAATTTAGGGGGCATCTTATATTTTGGAACGGAGGGAGTACTTAAATATGGTGCTCTTCTACTATTGCAGTGTTCAACATGGAGGTTTGGTTGGTGTGGCTGTAGATACGAGATTTTTCTTTGTCAAGTCGACTCTTCCGGCATTGTGGATATGATGGTGACCTATCACCCCTTTATCTTGCCGACACTTCTTAATTTGTCCTTTTCGGAAAGAAAATTCCGTACTACACTTGTAGTGGTTATTGACTTCACAAAACACCTCCATGTGGTGGGTTTTTAATCTGCGTACTCCAGCTTCGATGAGCACACCAAATGTTCCGAAGACATGATAGGAATCCAAGATTAAGAGTGTTGTTCTGAGGCCATGTTCATGGAGGAAGACTGTGGTGATGAAGTCAATAAATCATAAGACTATGTAGTATGGGATGTTCGATGGAATGATTTTAAACAAGTGTTGTATGATTACTTGGCCTTGTAGAATAATAAATGTTGATACATAAAACAAAACGTCTAGTGCTCCTATGGAACTGATACAACATTGCATATTCTCCCGTTTCCATATCCTAATTTTTCTTGTTGGACTTGTGGTGACATAAACCTGCAAATTTGTGATGATAGACAATATATGGATTAAACTTCGGATTCATTTGCACATGTTGTCACAAGATTGCTTCTCCTAGCTACATGTTGTCATGGCCTCATGGTTGGACTTAGAAGAAATTGAAACCGAAACATATACTCTTGATGGGTGCAAGTAATATGAGTATATAATACTTGCACGATTATTGCTGTAATTGCGAAAGAATAGTTTTATTCAAACAACACCTAATATGGTATACAAATTATATCACCGAATTTGTATTAATTAATGGTAGTGTGTTGCTCTGTACACTTACTGGTCCGTAGAAAAGAAAGAAAACCAAGAGGCTTCAGAAATCAAGCTGACTAGGGGGTGATCAGGGCAGAATAGTCGCGTAACAAAGTTAATATCGGCCGTATATGTATATATGTATAACTAAAGTGTACACATGTAAATTGTTTCGGTCGACTACATAATAGTCTTAATTCCAATTGTTTCGGTCGACTACATAATAGTCTTAATTCCAATCTTACTATTAATCTGGTTGACGAATGGTTGTTATATTTACAATATTTTGAAAGTTTTGCCAGTATTGTACACCTGTGGGTACCTTTTTTTTTCAGAAGACAATACTAATATTGTAACAATAATTACAGTATACCGTGCTACAGCTTCTCTTTTTTATTTGAAATTTCTTGCGTACATTCAAAGAGAGTACGACGTACAACGTACACCATACAGAAGCCAAGTGAAGACATATGTACGCAGAGGATACAGAGCAAAGCAACCGTCGGCAGCACCACCGTGCTACAGCTTCTCGTCACTGTGTTTACAATACTTTGAAACTGCACAATAGCCAATAAATTATTATGGGTTAACTTTTCGCCTAATCATTATTGTGCACCTAAGGGTACCTTTGTTTTTCAGAAGTCTTAAGTATTGCAACAACAATTACAGTATGTAGTACTCCGGCATGTGCGTATGTTATTAACTGTCCACCAATTTATTGGGCACGCGCGGTGCTACAGCTGCTCGTAACCGTGTCTACATATATACACCACTTCATTCTTGCCTTTTGTTCCCATCAGACCAACCCAAAGAATAGATGGACAATGTTGAAATTTCCGGAGATACGTTTGATGAGAGTGAGAAGCATCGAGGAAAAATGCACCGTTCGATTGATAATTGACCCAGCTTATGGAAGGTTTTGCCGTGCCTACTAGCGTTAGCATACTTGCAAAAGCTCATGTTCTGTGAGTAACTGACAGCAGAGCTGCTGCCACAAGCGAATGGCTGGTCTCGACTCTCGCCACTAAGTCGTTGCGAAGTGAGAAACCATGCAGGTCATTAGATGCTGTTCTGCAAGCGCGAGGTGCTCTGATTTACAGCTTGACCCCAAGCGGCTTCTTGCTGCCGAGCGCGATCCCATTGTATTTTTTGAAGCTCAACTACGCCAGCATCGGGAGTCACTCGTGACCATCCACACCTATTTCCACGGACTCAGCTTCAGTGACTTGTAGTGCACAAGTCACCGAGAGACTTGGATCAATCTTGTCCCTCCGTTTCAGATCTGATGGATAAGATTCATCCAGATCTGATACTTAAAAATAAAACTTCTCAGAAAAAATCGATTTTTTTTCAGTAAATCATAAATGCTTTGCTACAGCAAGGTTCAGAAGCATACAATACAATAGTCATCCACACTTAAAAATAAAACTTCTCAGAAAAAATCGAAAAAATTCCAGTAAATCATAAATGCTTTGCTACAGCGAGGTTCGGAAGCATACAACATCTTCGTTTTGTATTGGATTTGAAAAATCAATGGAAATAGGATGAAAATATCGATCGCAGAAAAAATCAATGGAAATAGGAAGACAAGCCATGGAGGACTCATTTGATATTGGATTTGAACATTTTTGTAGTGTGGATTACTATTGTATTGTGTGCTAGACTACAGCGAGGTTAGGGAAGACAAGCCCTAGAGGCTATCACAGTGCGGACACAGCTAATTAGCTGCTCCAGGGTCGTGGGACATCGATGAAAGCAATTTCAAAATCATTTGAGAAAGATTCAACCATGTAACTAGTACATGCATATGAGCGAGGGCCTTTTCCAAATCTGAAAGAAACAATTTGCTGTGTATGTGAAAACTTTCACCAAATCCGGAGAAAGAAATTTTATAGTACAGGACAAGCGTACACCATCATAATCTTTTTTTTCTCGAACGGTACACTATCATCATATTGTTGTTGCACTAATCAAGTGGTATACTGGCCACCAAACCATGCATTTCTACATGCTACCAATTTTTTAGTAGAATTTATTTGTATCTTCCATACGAAGTTAAAGTGATGTTTGCTTCCATATTAGAGCATCTCTAGCAGATCCGGAAAACGTGTTTCCGTTTCGATCCAAAACGGTTTTGCGGCACTACACGGGTTCCGGCAGAACAGATGCTCTAAACTCGTATAGTAAAACATACGGTACGAGTTTAGAGCATCTGTTCTGCCGAATCCCGCAGGGTACCGCAAAACCTTTTCCTAGTTTTAGCCGATTGTGAACAACATACATAATCTAAATACAACAACAATATAAATCAAACTAATTAATGTCTTAAGCATACAATACAATAGTCATCCACACTACAAAAAATGTTCAAATCCAATAATTAAAACAATAATGAATGGTCCGGAATGGAAAGAATGGTTCAAATCACACATGAATACACAAAGAATATCAAATGAACAAATGGGAATCTACTTCATACAGCTGCCACTGGTGCTGAATGAGATCATTACAGAGCTGGGTGTGCGTGGCCTTGTCCTCAATCCTCAGGTAGGCCTCAAGAAATGTTTGGATCCTGTTCGGGTTCCTTTGGGGATTCACACGGCTACCAATATTGCATAGAAAAACAAGTTTAAATCTCTCTCATCCTCGATGGTCATGTTGTGTAGAATCAGACAAGCTATCGTGATGTTTGAGAGGGATTTCTTATCCCAGAACCGAGCAGGACCTCGAACAATGGCAAACCGAGCTTGCAACACACCAAATGCCCCTTCAATATCCTTTCGGAATGCTTCTCGAGCTTGAGCAAAAATGGATTGTTTGTTGCCTTCCAGGTTTTGGATTTTCTTAACAAATGTTGCCTAGGAAGGATAGATACTTTCGGCAAGGTAATGCCCCTGGGTATATTCATGTCCATTTGACGATGTATTTGCATGCTGGAGCATCTCCACTATTAAGCCGAGCAAAAAGATGTGATCTCTGCAACATGTTGATATCAATGAGAGAACCCGGGAAACCAAAGAAGCAGTGTCAAATCCACAAGTCTTCCAAAGCCACGGCTTCGAGAACAGTAGTGGGATCATGATGATGACCAGTGAACTTCCCGTGCCACGCCGCATGGCAATTCTTCCACCTCCAATGCATGCAATCCACACTCCCAAGCATGCCCGACCATCGTCTTGCTTCATTATATGCCATCAACTTTTTGTGTCCTCCTCATTGGGAGCTCAGAGGTACTCGGGACCAAAAGCCGGATTATGACTTTGGCAAACATCCGCACACATTTGAGCATGGTATGTTCACCAGTGCGAAGATACTCATCGGTGTGGTCAGTCGGAATGCCATATGCTATCACTCTCATTGCCGCCGATATCTTTTGGTATGAACTAAATGATGCATGTAAAATGCATACATGAACTTTTTAGTTTATTGTCACATATTCCAACATATTTGCATCTTATAAAATGTTATAACCATGTTTATATTGATTTTTGGGGATTTACCAATGATCCCCTTTATTTGGGTTATAACCCTGCAGAACAGGAAAACCATGTTCTGTGTATTTTTAACTTTCAGGGACCTAAACGTAGTCAAATGGACCTGTGATTTTTCGAGGATTACATTTTCACGAAGACAAGCATCTTGGACTTTTGGACCAGACGATAAGAGCCACGAAGGCTGAAAGAAGGGAGGTGGCGTGGCCCAACGGGTTGGCCGAGCCACCCCTGCTATTTTCCCCCTCGAGCGTCAGCAGCCATCTGTCTTGATCCCTAGCTCCGAGTCTTGACCTAAAAACACCTATAAAAGGGTCCCTGGCGCGATCTCAGAGGAGGCGGAGCGGAAACATAGAAACACCGAAACAGAGCCAGAACGAGAGAAGATTGGAGGGGAAACGCAGCCCGAGCTATCCCCGGTTGGATCTCCACCCTCTCCAACATCATCATCACCGTCTCCATGATAAAGAGGGAGTAGTCCACCTCTGGACTATGGGTTTGTGGAAGTAGTTTAATCTCTCTCTCTCTCGTGCTTTCATTGTTTAGAACCATATGAGCTGCCTAACATGATTATGGTCATATTTGTAATTCCTGTGTGGTGGATCTTTGTTTTATGAGATGATATTTGAGAATGGAATACTATTATGTTTATGATGTATTGATAGATGCAGATTATGCACCCCGTTCTTAAATAAGTGCTTGTTCTAATCAAACTTGTATGCAAGGGCATGTGTGGGGGAGCGTGTGCATTAGATGGAGTAACATGGTGGTAGTTATTGGACAGTGACATAAAATTCGAGATTTACTATGGTTTCTAGCTTTCTTTTGTTACCTCACTAGGGATACAGTGAATGCATGTGTTATTATCATCTAGTGAGAACAAACATGATCTTGTTTCCTCAAGGTAGCACATCTGTCATTCAAACATCATGTCAAAGAACCTAAGGCTATACTCTGTTTATTCTTAGTTCTAAATTGCATGGAGTTTTTTCCTTTCTAGAGGAGTGATACGTCATATAATTTTTGATGTACCATGCTGTTATTATATCAATTGCTACATGTTTTGGTTACACTTTATATCATTTTTATGCATTTTCTGGGACTAACCTATTAACAAGATGCCACAGTGCAAGTTCCCTGTTTTCTGCTGTTTTTGGTTTCAGAAAATCTATTAAGGAAATATTCAGAATTGGACGAAACAAAAGACATCGTCAATAATATCACGAGGAGATCATGGAGTCCAAAGGGGAGTCGGACTAGACCCACCAGGGGGCCACGCCACACTAGGGCGCGGCCCAGGGTGGGCCCGCGCCCCCCTATGGCGCCTCTTCGCCTATATATTCTCCGCGACGCGAAAACCCTATTACGGTCGATCATATTCCACGAAAAGTTCCGTCGCGGCCGTCATCGTCAATCTCAGATCGGAGGAGTTCTGAAGCTCTTCCCGGCACCCTGCCGGAGGGGAGATCATCACCGGAGGGCTCTACATCACCATGCCTGCCTCCGGAGTGATGCGTGAGTAGTCCACCCCTGGACTACGGGTCCATAGCAGTAGCTAGATGGTTGTCTCTCTACCTTGTGCCTCCATGTTTAGATCTTGTGAGCTGCCTAACATGATCAAGATCATCTTATTGTAATGCTAGATGTTGTGTTTGCTGGGATCCGATGAATATTGATACCATGTTTATTCAAGTTGTTTATCTATGTGCTCTTGATCTTGCATGCTCTCCGTTGCTAGTAGATGCTTTGGCCAAGTAGATGCTTGTGACTCCAAGAGGGGGTATTTATGCTCGATAGTGGGTTCAGTCTCTAGATATCTGGATCAGTGACAGAAAGGTCTAAGATGGTAGATGTGCTGTTGCTACTAGGGATAAAACATTGGTGCAGTGTCCAAGGGCACTTGTATTGATTACATTACACACTTTACTTCATGCAATAATCTGTTGTTAGCAACTTAATACTGAATGGATGCGGATGCTGCCTTGAAGGTGGATTATTTAGGCATAGATTGTTGGAATAACGGTCTATGTACTTTGTTGTAATGCCCAACTAGATTTCATAGTAGACATCTTGGCATGTATTGCATTGTTATGCCCTCTCTATTTGTCAATTGCCCAGCTGTAATTTGTTTACCCAACATGCTAGTTATCTGTTCTGAGAGAGACACCACTAGTGAACTGTGGACCCTGGTCCAATTTCCTCATACTGTTTACACAACCTGCTGCAATCATCTGTTTCCTGTTACTTGCTGTTTTTCCTGCTGTTTTCCACACCATACGTTTAACTCTTTGTTTCTGCAAGACCGGAGAGATTGACAACCTCTCTGTTTCGTGTTGGGCAAAGTTCTGGTTTGTGTCTGTGCAGATTCCACGTTGGTGCAAGCTCCCTAGCGCCAGGGGGAGTCAACATCAACAACCTTCCGATAGATCGTCAAGTCCTACTGGATTGATAACCTTGGGTAGATTATTCAAGGGAAAACTTCTTGTCTACATCATAACCTTCCTCTTGGGGTTCACCAACACGTAGCCATCAAGCTGTTTTCTGGCGCCGTTGCCGGGGACTTGGAGGCTATTGGAAAGGGGAGTCTCTCAGTTCCAATCTCTTTACTTTGTTTTTTTGTCTTGTTTTAGTTTTGTTTTGCTTGCTGTTAAAAATCAAAAATCCAAAAAAATTAAATTCCTGCATCTAGTTTATTTCGGTTTGTTATTATGTCTAGTTCTTTGCTTGCTATTCATGGGTACTTTGCTTGAAACTTGTCCTATGGCTGAAAACAACTTGAGAAACCTTTATGAAATTTATCTTGAGCTAGGACATGATGTGTTTGAAGAGAAAATTAAAAAACCTATGGAACTTTATTTGCATGATAGTACCAATGATATTGGTATACACTCTTTGAACATGGTTGTTGCTAATGCTATGGAAAATATTAAGCTTGGGGAAGTTGGTAATGATACTATTGAAATAACTTCTTTTGATAAATTTGAGGTAGACAAACATTCCTTGACTCAAGAGAAAGCAAAAATAACAGAAGTACCAAATATTTCCCCCAATGTTGTTTATGAAAATCCATGCTATTTTGATAAGTCTTATGATAATCCTCTTTTTATTCCTAATTTCGAAATGCATGGTAATGAGAGTGTTTGCTTAGAAAATGTTTATGATAAAGCTCTAGATGATGGTCCTATGTTGCTTGATAATATTATTAATTCTACTATTGAGAGTGATCAATCAACTTGTTTCAATATGTCTAAAAGTGGGTTTGAAATTTTTGATCCCACTATCTTGCTTGATAAAAGTTATGTGTTTGTAGATCATAAAAAGCATGCTTTATGTGATAGTTATGTTGTTGAGTTTGTTTATGATGCTATTGAAAATTATTATGAGAGAGGGAAAGATGGTTTTAAAAGTTTTCATGTCACTAAAATACCTCTCTTTGTGTTGGAAGTTTTAAAGTTGGATTTGTTGCATCTTCCTATGCTAGCTGCTTTATGCTTCAATGATTTGTTTTACTACAATATTCCTCTGCATAGGAAGTGGGTTAGACTCAGATGATTTTGATATTTGCCTCTTGATGCTCTCTTTGTTTTTCAACTCTTATTCTTATGCGAGCATCATTAAAATCCTAAAGCCTAGCTGAAAGGCATTAAAGAAAAGCACTTGTGGGAGATAACCCATGTGTCAAGGATGCTTGTTTACCTCTGTAGCAACTCCTTTGTATCTTTTATTTGCTGTTTTGTTGTGCCAAGGAGAGTTACTAATGCAAAGTTGGTTTTTATTTTCGGGACTGCATTGGGACAGATTGCTGTTCGTCACCGTTTAATTCAGTAGAAAATCAGAAAAAATCGAAAAATGCTGAAACTTTTTGTGCATGTTCCTGATGATGTTACGCAACTTTCATTATTTCAAAAGTTTTCATCTGAGCATCGTAAGTGCCTCGAAAAAATTCGTCATTACAGACTGTTCTGGTTTGACAGATTCTGTCTTTTATTTTGCATTCTCTCTTTTACAAGTTTTTAAGTGGTTTCTTTTCGTGTAAAAGTGCCCACTTGAGCCTAGTAACAGTGGCTAATGTTTAAAATAGTTGGCTTGTGAGTTTTGTCTTTGCTAGAACTTTGAAGTATTATCTTTTAGTGCACTAACCTGCTAATGAGAAAAGCTGTTAAGTTTTGGTGTGAAGGAAGTTTTCAAGTGTTGATAGAGGAGAATGATATTACATGATCAAGAAGAGTGAAGAGCTTAAGCTTGGGGAGGCTTACCTCCCCAGCATATTTCAAGAAGACTCAAGCATCTAAGCTTGGGGATGCCCAAGGCATCCCCTTCTTCATCTACAAATTATCAGGTCATCTCTAATGGTGCTATATTTTTATTGCTTCATACTAGTGTACTCTTCCTTGGAGCGTCAGTGTGTTTTTGTTTTCAGTTTGTTTTGTTTTGTTTGCTGTGCTATACTTGTTGGATCCTAGTATTCATGTTTGGGAGAGAGACACGCTCCACTTTTTCATTAGAATACTCTTGTGCTTCACTTATACTTGTTGAGTATTCCTGTCTAGTTGCTGTTATTGCTGTTAGCTCTCAGTTTTTCATATCTCTTGTTAGAGCTTTCAGTTTCTTTTGAAGAAAGTACTCTCTTGCTTCACTTATATCTGTTTGGAGAGTTGTCAAATAAGTTGATTGGTGTTTGGTTGGACCAGAAAAATGCTATGCATGTGGTAGTGGTATAAAATGCTTACATGAATCTTTTTAGATCGTTGTCTTGAGTAATTTGATGCTTGCCAATTGTTTTGAGCTGTCAAGTAATTAATGTTTAAGCTTGTGCATCATGTAAGTAATGGCTATTAATGAAGAACTACTATAAGGATTTTCTGCTATAATAATCTGTTGCATAATTGGAAGTCCATAGTAGTCTAGATAATTTTTGGATGAAGGCTATGTGTTAACAAGGAAGACAGTGGGAGTCTATGGTTCGTCAAACCTTGTGTTTTATGTACACTCTTGCTATTCCAGTTGATAATGATGTTTGCTTATAATAACCTTGCTAGCCTAAACTCTGTACTAAGAGGGAATGCTTCTTGTACATCCAAAACCTTGAGCCAAATCCATGCCACCTGTGTCCACCATACCTACCTATTATGTGGTGTTTTCACCATTCCAAGTAAATTTCTTCATGTGCTATCTACTAACTACTCAAAACACATTTCCTTTTTGTGTCACTACTTGAAAAGCTCATAAGGACGTAGTAGTGAGATTTGTCATCTTCCATGCTAATTAATTTACAAGGATTGGCAGCTTCATCTGCTTCTCCACCTTTTATTTTGCATTAAAGAGCTGGTTAGTCCACCCTATAAATAAATAAATAGACACTCCTCCATGGTGAATGTTGGTGGGCACCCGAGGATTCGGTTAGCCATGGTTTGTGGAAAGTAAATGGTTGGGAGGAGTGTCACCAATAAGTGCTTGTTACAAGTGCAGTCCTAAAAACTCTCGGAACCGCTCTAAAAGTTAGTTAGCCATGGAAGATGACAAGTACCTGCTATTTGATTTGTTGACACCTGTATACACCATTACCTTACAAAACAATATTTTATGCTCTCTATATGCCTTCGGGAACTACAGCTCTAGCACATGATGTTAATCCCTGCTTCCCTCTGCGAAGGGCCATTCTTTTACTTTTATGTTGAGTCAGTTTTCCCACTTCTTTCTGTCTACTTAAGCAAACATCATTGTCAACTCCAGTATAACAGTTTTTACATAACTTTGTGTTTGGTTGATCATATTCTTTGCATTGACATTATCTATATGATATACATGTTGAAAGTTGAAGCAAAAGCTGAAGCTATTATCTTCCTTTGTGTTGATACAAACACTTTCATGTTGAGAATTATTGCTGCTGTGAGCTAACTATTATGTTAGACTATTATATCTCTAAATGTTTTATAGTGTTATTCATGAAAGTTTGCACTTGTGTGATCACTTATGTTTACTCTTTATTTACTTGCTTGCAAACTATAGACCATTGGCTTGGATCACTTCATTCAGATCATGTGCATTACATTGTTATTTGATCAAAGATTGTGTTGGTAGCATGTCACTTCAAAAATTATCTGTTTTTATCGTTTACCTACTCGAGGACGAGCAGGAACTAAGCTTGGGGATGCTTGATACGTCTCAAACGTATCTATAATTTTTGATGTTCCATGCTGTTATTATATCAATTGCTACATGTTTTGGTTACACTTTATATCATTTTTATGCATTTTCTGGGACTAACCTATTAACAAGATGCCACAGTGCCAGTTCCCTGTTTTCTGCTGTTTTTGGTTTCAGAAAATCTATTAAGGAAATATTCTCGGAATTGGACGAAACAAAAGACATCGTCAATAATATCACGAGGAGATCACGGAGTCCAAAGGGGAGTCGGAGCAGACCCACCAGGGGGCCACGCCACACTAGGGCGCGGCCCAGGGTGGGCCCGCGCCCCCCTATGGCGTGGTGGCCCCCCTCGGCCACCGACGCCGCCTCTTCGCCTATATATTCTCCGCGACGCGAAAACCCTATTACGGTCGATCATATTCCACGAAAAGTTCCGTCGCGGCCGTCATCGTCAATCTCAGATCGGAGGAGTTCTGAAGCTCTTCCCGGCACCCTGCCGGAGGGGAGATCATCACCGGAGGGCTCTACATCACCATGCCTGCCTCCGGAGTGATGCGTGAGTAGTCCACCCCTGGACTACGGGTCCATAGCAGTAGCTAGATGGTTGTCTCTCTACCTTGTGCCTCCATGTTTAGATCTTGTGAGCTGCCTAACATGATCAAGATCATCTTATTGTAATGCTAGATGTTGTGTTTGCTGGGATCCGATGAATATTGATACCATGTTTATTCAAGTTGTTTATCTATGTGCTCTTGATCTTGCATGCTCTCCGTTGCTAGTAGATGCTTTGGCCAAGTAGATGCTTGTGACTCCAAGAGGGGGTATTTATGCTCGATAGTGGGTTCAGTCTCTAGATATCTGGATCAGTGACAGAAAGGTCTAAGATGGTAGATGTGCTGTTGCTACTAGGGATAAAACATTGGTGCAGTGTCCAAGGGCACTTGTATTGATTACATTACACACTTTACTTCATGCAATAATCTGTTGTTAGCAACTTAATACTGAATGGATGCGGATGCTGCCTTGAAGGTGGATTATTTAGGCATAGATGTTGGAATAACGGTCTATGTACTTTGTTGTAATGCCCAACTAGATTTCATAGTAGACATCTTGGCATGTATTGCATTGTTATGCCCTCTCTATTTGTCAATTGCCCAGCTGTAATTTGTTTACCCAACATGCTAGTTATCTGTTCTGAGAGAGACACCACTAGTGAACTGTGGACCCTGGTCCAATTTCCTCATACTGTTTACACAACCTGCTGCAATCATCTGTTTCCTGTTACTTGCTGTTTTTCCTGCTGTTTTCCACACCATACGTTTAACTCTTTGTTTCTGCAAGACCGGAGAGATTGACAACCTCTCTGTTTCGTGTTGGGCAAAGTTCTGGTTTGTGTCTGTGCAGATTCCACGTTGGTGCAAGCTCCCTAGCGCCAGGGGAGTCAACATCAACAACCTTCCGATAGATCGTCAAGTCCTACTGGATTGATAACCTTGGGTAGATTATTCAAGGGAAAACTTCTGCTGTCTACATCATAACCTTCCTCTTGGGGTTCACCAACACGTAGCCATCATGGAGTATAAGTGAGATGTGTTACATCAATTTTATATTAGGACGTGATTCTCATATGAATGCCAATCAAACACATAATAAAGTTTCAACAATATTATATCATCTGTGAGCTGTTTTAAGTCAATCATGACTCATGAGAGAGTAGACAAGTGAACCCATGAACCCAGGCCCACTTTTTATTATAAGAAACCACTTTTACTGTCTTTCACGAGGGAGAGTTACCCAACCCATGAACCCATCAAAATATTTTTACTCTCTGTAAACAAAAACTCAAAAAGAACTTTACTTAATGTTTTTACTTTCCTGTCTAGTTATAGATTACTTTCTTGTTATTTTACTTAACTGTTTCATTTGAGTTTTTCTAATACGAAGCCTTGTGCTTGACAACCACATGGTGGAGTTGGGGCACAAGAAACAAACTTTGTTTTGTAGGTTGCTAGAAGTGGCTGGAAGAAGGTTGCTGCTCAAATCCCTGGGAGTTCGATATAAACCCTTAAGCCACCCTTGTGGGGAAAAGACAGTTGCTACATCACTCTGCACTTGGAGTCCAACGAGTTGGTACACACAGAGTTGTTGCCATCACTAAACGCAAGCAAACCGGCGGCGTTCTTCCGTTGAGTGAAATACGACAGTGCTGTTCGCAAGCTTTCACAATGTGAACCAAAAAACTCTACGCATGCGATAACGCCTATGGAAGAGGTGAGTCAGATAGGTCGGTATCTCGGCAAGTAATCTTTCACGAGGAGAGAGTTACCAAGAATTCGGTTGCGCGGAATGCAAAGACGGCCGACCGTCGACCCTCGACTCTTCTTCTTCGTCTTCTTCTTCTTCTTCTTCTTCTTCTTCTTCTTCTTCTTCTTCTTCTTCTTCTTCTTCTTCCTCTAGCTCCTCGATGAGATGCATCAAGACTTGGTGCTCCATGTCGTCGTCGAATAGCAGCTCCTCGATGTTGGAATCATCCGACTCGAACGACGATGATGACGAACTAACAATCCATCTAAATTTAAATATTCAGCAAATAAATCTCTGCATCCCTTTGTTTTTAAGATAGAATCGCCGGAGTAGGACAAATTTGTTCACCTAAGCCGGCTGCTACTTTCCCACCGATGCTAGTTCTTCCCCACTGTCCTCCGGCCCCAAATTCGTCGCCATCGGATGCGTGGCCCCAAATCCACAGGCACGGAGGCTGCGAGCATGAATTCGGGCTCAATCACACCCGGAACAGCCTCCCCCGACCGCATCTGGGCCTCGTGTGGAACACCTCGCCAGATCCATGGAGGCGGTGGCCGGCAAGCGCGTGGGGACGGAAATGGCCACCCCGAGCTCCCAAATTGGTGGAAGGATGCAGCGGACGGCGGGGGAGTTATAATGCGGCGTGGTGCGGGACAGGGGGGAGGGGAGGGGGCGAAGGAATCGATGGCGAGATCCAGCGACGGGAGGGGCGAAAGAGATTTAGCCTCCAAAACTGAATATATGGAGAACTCGGCGTCCAATATCCTGCTCCCTGCTAAAATTTTCGGGGCTGTCCACTTTTGCGGAATCTGGTCGGTCTGTTTTTCGGGACCAGACAACCAAAGCGGCGGTTTTTTCGTGCCGGGACATTTTCCGAAATCTGCTAAGATGCTCTTATCCCTAGCCGCGAGCGTAAGAATCGTAAGATTGGTTGAGATATGCATAAGTAAAGTAAGTAAAGGTTGTGGGCTTGATTTTGCAGATTCTCATGTCTCGCCGCATTGGGATCGTAAGTGAAAATATTAGCATCACCTACTTTATTACTCTCTCTGGTTCATAAAAAGTGACTCGAGGAGTGCATAAAATTTTATGTGATCAGTACATTGCTGGCCGACATTTATTCGGTATCGGGGGGAGTACCATCTTTGTCAAAATGATCCTTTCAGGCCATGGCATCAACTCTTGCACTGGAATGGTGTTGGCGTGCATCTGCATACGTAGTGGCAGGCCTTTAAAGCATGCATCGACGATGGAGACGTGAGGGTGAGTGCGGCGTCGTGCTTTGCCCTGTCATTCTTGCCATTTAAGTCGATCTGGGCTAGACGCTGAGCGCCCGTGATGCTTCCCGGAAATGGAGCCCGGCTAGCTGAGCCATTGCGTCGTGTCTAGCCATAATTGGCCTCCCAGCTGCTACTGCTACTATGTAATGATGAAACGCTCCGTGACAACTTGGGTCGTCACACTAACACCTGAATCATCAAGTTTCAAAAAAAAAAAAAAAAGCTGCTACTGCTACTACGATTGGCCGGACCTCACGCTCTTCTCTACTTCGGTTTATGGTGGAAGTGGAACCGTCCAAGCATAGGTGGCATGAATCAAGTTTTTTCTTATTATTCTTCTTAATTTCTTTTTGAGCAGCTCTTTTTCTTTACCTTTTGGAAGCCCAATGACAATATTATGGAATTTTATAACTGTACCAGGGAGAAGTGGCTAAAGTAAAATTTCTAATGCCAAACTATTCCGAAAAGGGTGAACATGAGTTTCATACTCATGTAAGTAAAAAGACGTTTACTGCTTACACTTTGGAAGAGAACCAAAATTTGTGTTTTTCTCTTGGCGCGCAAAAATGCCCTTTTCTAGTACCAAGAGAAAAACACAAAAAAAAAGTTCCAACAATTTTGTCCTTTTCTGGTAACATGTTTCATTTAGTCTGCTCAACGCGAGAGCACACATGCTCCTGGAAGTCATTTCGCCTCTCATAGTGTGCAATGTGCTTGTCTTGGTCTCCGCTGTTGTTCTTCCTTTGTTCGACCAAACTAAATTGCGGTGTGATGTGATGAGTGCAGATTTGGTGCTCCCCAGCTCTCAGGGGCGGAGCCAGGATTTGATCATAGGGGGGGGGGGGGGGGGGGGGGGCGAAGCGATGTATCAAGATATCATTTCCAAAACAAAATGGCATACTAAAGCATTACATTAATATAAATTATCAAAAACTTAGCATAGATAGTTAAGCAAAACAGACAAAACATTTACAGTTTGTGATTTCAGATATAGCTCTACTACTTCCAATGGTTGATCTGGATTTCACCACTTCTAAATGTAAAAACTAGCGTGAAAAAGCAATCTATTATTTTTTCCTTTGTTTGTAACTAACAAAGTATACGAACTAAAATGTATCAAGTGGGCAGATGAGCAGCACGTAGTGTCGTATAACTTACAGATAATCTGGTGGTGAATTTGCCGGACGGTGATGCCGGTGTACGGTAAGCAGGCAAGACGATCAGAAGCGGTCGATGGTAAGGGGGCAATGGATCAGCGTCGCCGCTAGTTCGTCTGCTATACAAGTCATCTACAGCAACGACGATCAGTAGGGGGCCGACGGCAAGGCGGGCAGTGGATCAGCGCCGCCGCTAGTTCGTCTGGCGCTTTGCGATCTAGAATAGCAATATGGTAGGGATGGATTGTCTAAAGACACGCGAGCACATACATGGGCATCAAGCACATGGGCCGTTGCTGTGCTGGGCTTCAATGCGTACATAGTACTACATGATGGATGCACCAGGATTTGGGCTTAATTAAGTTCTAATCGCTAATTATTTACGGCCATTAGCTCGTATACTTTCTGTATACATACTACGAGTACATGATATAGTATGTTGGGGGGGACGAACCCCTGCTAGCCCCCCTGGATCCGCCCCTGCCAGCTCTAGTGATCTCGCTTATTTCAGAAAAAAACATTTAAAAGTTTCAAAAAATTCTGAAAAAGATCATGCATGTTCCTATTGATATTTTCTACAAACGTGCAAATCTCAATACAAAATACTTTACGATTTGAGCTACACAAAAAAGAGAAATATGTAGATCTGAGTATAGTGAACAATATGAAGTTATAAATTTTCAACTTTCATCTTTTTTGTGTAACTCAAATCATAAATTTTTTTACATTAATATTTTTCACAATTATAGGACATATCAATAGGAAAATGCAAGGTTTTTTTTAGATTTTTTGAAGCTTTTAAATATCTTTTAATTTTTGAAATGGGCGGGATTACTGGAGCTCGGGAGCATAAACGACTTTCCGTGCGATTCGTCAATTCTGTTGAAAGGAAGGCCTAGCGTCTAGGCTCCTCTAGTCCTTTAAATGTAGTATCGATGAATGCCACAACTATTTTAATAACTAGAAAGATACCCGCGCGTTGCAGCGGGAACTTTTTATAAAAACTGTAACATAAAGGAAAGGACATATGACACATGCAACGGGAAAATTTCTCGGGAATATTCCGAAATCGATTGGGCACCCTAATCGGGAGTCCAGATTTAATCAATGTAAAATCTTTGTATATTTAACAACTAAAATTGATGAGGTATTGTATGAATAAAATAATTTATAATGCAAACAGTTTTCATGGATGAATAGAAATCATTAATAAATGTTTGATGACATGGATAAATAATGGCTCAAATAGTGGATGATGTGGCTTAAGAAATAGATGATGTGTGATTAATAAGTATTAATGGAGATGACATGGACAATTGATTGGTTAAGAGAATGGATGATGTGGATACCTTGCATGTTGAGATAGAAAATAATTAATGCAAGTTAGTGGGGTTTTGCTTTATAAGAAGTAATGGAAAAATACCCCACGCGTTGCAGCGGGAATCTCTTTAAAATATTATTATGTGAATGAAATGGATATAAGAGGCATAAATATTCAATTGTCAAGATTCAGTTGATCACAATAATCAAGACACTAAATTTAATTCGTGTGAAATTGTTGAATTTTAAGGACTAAATATTAATGACGTGGACAATTATATGGCTGAAAAAAAGATGACATAGATATGCATGAAAGATGTACTATTATCATTATTGTTAGTGGAGATGACATGGACAAATGGCTGGCTAAAATAGCAAGTGATGTGGATAGCTTGCATGTTGAGATAGAAAAATAATTAATGCACTTAGTGGGGTTTTACTTTATAAGAGGTATAGATAGATAGATAGATAGATAGATAGATAGATAGATAGATAGATAGATAGATAGTGTTGGCTGGATCTTGAACCTGACCTTTTGGCTCCGAAAAGAACAAGAAATAGGATTTTGTTTGTGATCACACAAACAGAACTACCATATTGAATTTCATGCACTAGCCAGCTCAATCAAAAGTATGAGTACTAGTCAATATATTTTAGCACTGGCTATATGGAGCCATTTTTTTTAAAAAGAAACAAGTACATATAGATGTCTAGTTTAAAGTTTCATCGAATTCTATTCTCAAACGTGACCTACACGAAAAACACAATCATGATGGTCAAAACAGATGTTTTACCTAATTAGAGCCATATTTTTATGATTTTTATGTAGCAAAAAATACAACATATTATTCAACAAAATTCTAGGTTCGTAGAAAATATTTGTATGTATCTATGGGATAAATCAGTTTTTATGAAATTTTAAAATACCATTTTTGAATTTGTTTTAAGGAAAATGGCTCCCTGGATATCGGGCTTCAAATCACCACACTCCACCTTGCACCTACTATGTTGAACCACCTCCAAGACATTGCTGTAACAGCCCAAGTTTGTAAACCTAAAATGTGAACCAAATTTTCACTTTTGCTTCTTATTCATGCATCATGGCATCCTTTGTTTCAGTATCAAGTTGAAATCAAGTGATAAAAACAAATCGAAACAAATGGAAACAAGGGCCCCAAATCAAATTCAATCCTTGTAACTCAAATGTGTTCGTTCTTGACAAACACAAATACAAATGCTGTTCCATATTTGTCAAGAAAGTTCCTAAAAGTTCAAAACAATATTTTGCACTTGCTTTTAAATTAATAAGGGAGCAACATTTGAATTTTAGCAAAAAGGCCATATTCTAAACCTTTGAACAAATGTTGAGCAAAACATTTTATTTTGAGACGCCAATTTTTGTGGAGCCTCTACATGATATGGGGAGGCTGCCCAAATATTTTCAGAATTTTTGGAATAAGTTAAGTGTCCCAAATAAATCCAGGTAATGCTACTGGTTTTAAAAAGGAAAAAGAAGAAACAGGAAAAGGACTTACTTGTAATTAGGAAAAGTATTCCAGGGGGGTTTTCAGAAGAATCCGTCGTCTCTCACCTCCCCGAGCCCGCCGCGCGCGCCGTGGTCGACAGCGCGACGCCAGGGCCCCCTCCTCGCTCCCACGACGCCGCCCAGACCCCCCTGCTCTCCTGCCGCGTCGAGGACGATAAGAGGCCCCCCTCGCCCTCTGCTCGACACCACTCCACCGCCCTCCCTCTCCCTTTTCCTCCGCTGCCATGGCCGAGACCGAGCCGAGCTCGCCGTCGCATCGCCGTCGCTAGAGACCACCCCGAGCAAATCCAAGCACGCCACCGCCTCCGCCTAGTCTTCCTCCTCCTCTTCGTGCACGGAATCGAGCCGGGGCACCGTCGTTGCGGAGATCCACGCCGTCTTCTCCAACTCCGGCCGACGGACCTCCGAGGAACCTCGCCGTCGACTCCAGCCTCCTCCGTCACCGCTGCGAGCATCCACGCGTCGAGGGTGAGCACGCGGATATCCTGGGCACGCTCATTGTCCTCTTTAGGCTTCGTAGCCGTAGCTCCACCGTAGCTCGCCGCCGGCCGCCGCGAGTCGTCGTGTTTCCGGCGTCTCCGGTGACCGATAGATAGCGGCGCCGCCGTAGTTAGGCTCGCCATGTTCGCGCCCGTCGCATGCGCTCCGTAGCTCGCCACCGCATCGGCCGTAGCGTCGGCTAGATGCTCGACGCCGGCGCGGTCACCGCCGTGCGCGCTCGCCGGTCGTGGCCACGCCACGGTCAAACCTCGGTGGGCCGCGCGCGCCTGCGTGGCTGCCACCGTGGCAGATGGCCCACTGGTCAGTGGCTGTGGGTAGCCACTGGCGCGGTGAGAAACGATTCGGTTATTTTTCTGAAATTATTAAAGAAATGCAGATATTCAAGGAAAACTTGTAAAATTCATAACAAATTGAATATTGCTCCAAAAATTACAAATAATATATCAAAATGTTCAGGGGAAATAACTTTACATGTTAGCATCATTTACATGTTCAACTAAATTAATTTAGTTGCTGTTTATTTAAAATAAGGAAAATGGCAGAAAAAGGAAATGACTTTGTAAATTCATAACTTATTAAATTTTGATCCAAACTTTGCAAATAAGGTATCAAAATGATCAGTGGAATAAACCTTACACTCTAACATTATTTTCATGTTAAACTAAACACTGGAGATAGCTTTTACTTGCACTTTAGTAAAAGGGCAGATTATAGAAGGAATTTGGGAAATTCATAACTTTGAAAATAATGATCCAAAAATTAGGTGTGACCTATCAAAATGTTCAGCACATATTATACCTCATGTTTCACCCTTTTTCCAAACATGGATAATTAGTTTTGATGCTATTTAAGTGATGTTAGTAAAATGGCAGCACTTAATTAATTATTGTAGATGCAATAACTTTTTAATGGTTTATCAGAAAAATGTGTTAATACATCAAAATGCTCAGACTAATATGAACCAAACCCTAACATCATTTGCATGCATATTTGAGCACAATTAAGGTACTGCACTATTTTCGAAGTTAGAAAAACAGTAAATTAAATATGGGGCTTTATCTCCTCTTGTTGTAATAATTATTTTGCACCCCATTTAACTTGTTAGTTAAATTTCAGTGCATTAAAATGTCATGCCATCATGTGTTTGTGCATTGCACCTGTTTTGCCTGTGTGTTTATTGATTGTTGTCTTTCCGGTGTTTTTATGCATCGATAGATCAATCAGTCGGGGTGCCACCGCAATACCCTGACGAACCGTATTACCAGCCCCCTGAACAAGGCAAGCGTAATCCCCCCCTCTGAGCATGTCTCCTCCTATGTTTTCGCAATTATTTTCCCCACTATAATATTGCATTCGGTTCCAAATGTCTTTTGCTTGGATTAGAGTATCCTACTAGTTGCATTAGAAATCTGTTGCCATTACCTGTATCCTCCCTAATATCCATAGGATTGAAGTGTTGGCCCGAGAAATTATACTTGCCATGTAATTGCTTAGCCATGCTTAGTCTAGAGGATAGATGTCCGGTGGAGTTTCAATGTTGGAACAGTTGATGGAATGGCCGGATGTGATGGAAAATGTGGTGACGGATAATAAATTGCTAAAGGCGGGGATGAGAGGCCACGGGGAATGTGGTGGGTTGTCTCGTTCTCGCCGCCTAAGTGCGAGTTCTTTACCTCTTGAACCAAGACTGAGCGTGCTTCCATCGGTGGGCCTATGGGATCCCTACCGACCGACTAACTTGTGAGGGGCTCGCCGAGGGTCCTCTAGTTTGAGCTTCCATTTGCGCGTGCGTGAAGATGGTGGCCAGGACTGGGATGAGGATTGCGGGGTTTAGGAAAATAAGTGGCCGCGGGGCAGGGTGTTGGAGGCACCTGTCCTACCGCCACTGATGATCCTGGGTTAGTCTCAAGCAAGGTAAAGGTTGTAACCGCTCCCACTCAGCCGGCTTCCCCGGAAGAGAGCTAATGTTCAGGCAATGAGCCGGACGGTACCGATGGTTAAAAACAGTACACCCCTGCAGGGTAAATCTTTTCGAAAAGCCGTGTCCACGGTTATGGACGACTTGGGAAAGGACGATAAGACCATAGAGAAACTTGAACGGAATGATTAAAACCTGAGTACTAAAGGTACTACCAAGAATGCAAGGTTGACTTCCTCGAGGGTGGTTCGGGGAGGTGCCTTGGTAGACAGGTGAAGTGATTGATGGTGGTTGTTGATGAAGCTGATCAAAGGAAAAGAGTTTACTTCTCACCCCCTTTCGAAAATATTCTGATTAGTCGATGCCAGATGTCTTTTACAAAGAAAACCAGCTTTATGCAAAATAGCCATAAAACCTTTGAAAGCCGATCATGGAGCTAGTAGCTCTAATAATCTTGCAGAGTTCGTCGAACTCAACGTTGTTTATTTGATTTCAGTGGAGGACTTCACCGACGCTGAAGGTGGGTTCTATGTGGACGTCGACGAGTAGTCTGGGGTTCCCAGGTGGCAGCTTGGGACATCCTGGAACAGCTGGCGCTGGAATGTTTATCTATAGGCCTCTTAGGCCATAATCTGGATCTTGTTGTTTAGAACAACTAAATTTGCTTCCGCATGATGTACTGTTGGGTCTGTGACCTCTGGTTGTAATATTTGCTATCTTTCTCTATTATAAGAGTTGAACTATAATGCTTTGAGTCGTAGAGTCTGTGATGTGCCAGTTGTTCCACAAGTCTTGATCTCTCTATTATGCTTTGATAGTGTGTCTGGTGGTATCGGATAACCGGAGACACAGTATCACTGTATAGCAGTCGGGTCGGGGCGCTACAAGTTGGTATCAGAGCAGTACTGCCTGTAGGAAACCCTTCTACTGGTCGACGTTGAGTCTAGTGTTTGTGAAAATATTTTAACCTAAAAATGAGTTGTGAAAACCATCTTAGGATTCTTTTTACTCCTTACCTGGTTACACTCTAATCTCGGAGCTATCTTACCTCGATTTGAGTTAAAAGTTTTACTTCTCGTCTATCACCTCAAAACTTTAGGATAACGTGGGTGGGTTCGACCTTGAGTGTTATGTGTCCGGTTGCTCCCGCTGCGTTGAATCCCCAAGTCAACTCAGATGTTCCTACCGAGTCTAATCTTTGATCCTTCTTTGGGTTTTAACCCAAGGACTTGAACATAAGGTCCCGGATTGTGCCAACTAGAGGGTGTTTAATGGTTTCTTAACTACGCTAGTAGCACATGATGCTGATCTTCGACCCAAGTTCTATCCTGTTGACTTCCTTTGCACAATGTATTATCGTCCCTAGTCTGTGTACTTGAGTAGACGCTAATGCTATTGTTCGACCATTCGGAGAAAGATACTAACTGTGTCATTGTCAAATCTCCAGAATGGCTCGAGGAGGCCGTGGAGGCCGTGGTGGTCGCGGTAACCACGACGATGATGAGGATGATCTGCCGCCACCACCCTCGATGGCTGAGGTCTTGATGGCCATTGAGGAGAACCGTGGCGCAATGAGCGGTTGCTGGAGCAGTTGGTGCAGCAGAATGCACAGAGGAATGGCTGCAACACTCTCACTGAGTTCCTGCGCTCGCAGCCACCCACCTTCGCCGATGCTAAGGAGCCACTGGACGCTGATGACTGGCTTCGCGCTCTGGAGCGCCAGTTCGGCGCGCTGCATGTCCCAGTGGCCGAGCAAGTCAACTTCGCCACCTACCTCCTGACTGGTGCGGCTGGCTGCTGGTGGGAGAGTCATGTGGCGCTATTCGCCGCAGACCATGTTTTCACTTGGGCAGAGTTCCGCGCAGCCTTTCGTGCGGCGTACATACCTCAGCCAATAATGGACCTGAAGAGGAGGGAGTTCCTGGATTTGCACCAGGGTAATATGGATCTTCGAGCTTATGGGTGCAAATTCAACCATCTCTCTCGTTACGCCCCTCGGGACGTGACCAATGATGCTGACAAGCAAGAGTTGTTCCGCAAGGGGCTTGCACCGAGGCTCCGCTATGAGTTGCTGCCCTTCAAGTTTCAGAACTACCAGGAGCTGTTCAACCAGGCTCTCACTCTTGAGCAAGGAAGGAAGGAATTTGAGGCTTCCAAGAGGCCAGCACAGGGGACCACCGAGTTCCTCGGCTTCTCAGAGCAAGAAGCGCAGGGTTTTCGTTCCCTACAGCGCTGTGCCGCGTGCTCCATTCATGCCGAGGGCCGCGGGTACAGGCCACCACCGCCGCGCCCCACTACTTCGACACCTGGGGCGAGCGGAAGTGGGTATCGCCCTCAGCTATCTGTCCCTCCTGGAAACACTTGCTACAGCTGTGGCCAGGCTGGCCACTACTCCAGGGAGTGCCCCCAGAAGGCACCTATCACGGGAACTCCTGCACGAGCCCCCGCCACTCCAGCTGGCAAGGCTGGACCTATCGTGCGTGGTCGCCTGAACCACGTCTCTGCTGAAGAAGCTGAAGAGGACCCCGGCGTCCTCATGGGTGAGCTACGAATCAACAACAATCTCGCTACAGTTTTGTTTGATTCTGGAGCATCGCATTCATTCATATCCATAGCATTTGCAAAAGACCACAAAATACCGTTCGTGAAGTTGAGCCGTCCCTTGATGATCTCCACGCCTGGCTCCAAATGGCAAACCGATGGGGTTACCCCTGAGGTCTCTATTACTATAGGGTATCTGTCCTTCCCTTTCGCGTTGGTAGCTTTGAAGTGCAACGGCATTGATGTCATATTGGGCATGGACTGGTTAGTAAAATACCGGGCTAATCTCGACTGTGCGGCCAAGACCATCACCGTGACCACTTCGTCCGGCGACATTGTTGAGTATTGGTCTGCGCTATCAAGACCTCCATCTTCCGTCATTCCCAACTCACCGGAGATCAGCCTCTACTTTATGGAAGGCTTGTCCCCCCTGAAATTCATGAAATACACGTGGTGTGTGATTTCCCGGATGTGTTCCCGGAGGAATTGCCTGGCATGCCACCTGATCGAAGTGTGGAGTTTGTCATAGATTTGCTTCCCGGTACTGCTCCGATTTCTAAGAAGCCCTACCGTATGCCGGTGGAAGAGTTGGCTCTGTTGAAGGAGCAAATCGATCAGCTGCTAGCGAAGGAGTTCATTCAGCCAAGCAGTTCACCTTGGGGTTGTCCGGTACTCTTTGTCAAGAAAAGGGATTCTACCGTTCCTCGTTTGGTTTCTGATTATAGGCCGTTGAATGCGGTGACAATCAAGAACAAGTATCCTATTCCCCGGATCAATGATCTGTTAGATCAGTTAGCTGGTGCAACGGTATTCTCCAAGATGGATCTGAGGTCAGGATACCACCAGATCAAGATCAGAAAGGAGGATATCCCAAAGACGGCATTTGTTACTCGTTACGGCTCATATGAGTACACCGTCATGTCCTTTGGTCTCACCAATGCTCCAGCTACTTTCATGAGGCTCATGAACTCCATCTTCATGGATTATCTCGACAAGTTTGTCGTCATTTACATCGATGACATCCTCGTTTATTCCAAAACCGATGAAGAGCATGCCGAACATCTTCGGTTGGTCCTGACACGACTTCGAGAACACCGCCTCTATGCCAAGTTCTCCAAGTGTGAATTCTGGTTGGATAATCTCGTCTTCCTTGGTCATGTGATATCCGCTAATGGTGTGGCTGTCATTCCCGACAAGATTCAATCCATTTTGGATTGGAAAACTCCAATGTCAGTCAAGGACATCCGTAGCTTTCTCGGATTGGCGGGTTATTACCGCCGATTCATTGAGGGCTTCTCCAAGATAGCCAAGGCTCTGACTGACCTTCTTAAGAAGGACAGAAAGTTCGTATGGACGGACGCAGCTGAAAAGAGCTTCCAGACACTGAAAGCCAAACTCACATCTGCTCCTGTGCTCGTCCTGCCGGACACCAGCAAGGATTTTGTCGTCTTCTGTGACGCCTCTCTGCAAGGCTTGGGCTGTGTGCTAATGCAAGATGGCCATGTGGTGGCGTATGCCTCTCGCCAATTGAAGCCGCACGAGCACAACTACCCAACTCATGATCTAGAACTTGCCGCTGTGGTTTATGCTTTGAAGCAATGGAGACCATACCTGTTTGGTAACCGTTGTGAGATTTTCTCGGATCACAAGAGTCTGAAGTACCTCTTCACCCAGCCGGATCTAAATCTCAGGCAAAGGCGTTGGTTGGAGTTAATCACGGACTACAATGTGAGTCTGAACTATCAACCCGGCAAAGCAAATGTCGTGGCTGACGCGCTAAGTCGGAAGTCTTATTGCAACAATCTGATGATTGAAAAGGCTCAACCTGCTCTCCATGAAGAGTTCGCCCGTTTGAACCTGGAAGTCGTTCCCTCTGGCTATTTGGCAAACTTAGAGATCAAATCCACTCTTGAGGAGGAGATCAAGGCTGCCCAGCAGCAGGATGCGGAAATTCTCGAGATTAAGGAGAAGATCTCTAGCGGCAAGGCTAAGTGTTTTTCCGTTGATGACACTGGCGTGGTCTATTTCGGTCACCGTCTAGTGGTGCCAAAAAGTGGGAATGTGAAAGGGCTGATACTCCTAGAAGCCCATGAGTCCCCCATCTCTATCCATCCTGGTAGTACCAAGATGTACCAAGATCTTCGGCGTCAATTCTGGTGGTCCTGTATGAAACGGGAAATTGCGGAGTATGTTGCGGAATGCGACGTCTGTCGCCGTGTAAAGGCTGAACATCAAAGGCCTGCCGGCACTCTTCGCCCTATTGCCGTCCCGGAATGGAAATGGGATGAAATCGGTATGGACTTCATCACCGGGTTTCCCAGATCTCAAAAGGGCAACAATGCAATCTGGGTAATCATTGATCGACTGTCCAAGGTTGCTCACTTCCTACCAGTCCGTGATGATATACGGGCAAGTCAACTGGCTGACTTGTATATGGCTCGTATCGTTCCATTGCATGGGGTCCCTCTAAGGATCATATCGGACCGTGGAAGTATCTTTGTATCCAAATTCTGGCAAAGTTTCCAAACTGCTATGGGGTCCCGTCTCAACCTCAGTACCGCCTACCACCCCCAAACTGATGGTCAGACCGAAAGAGTGAACCAAGTTCTGGAAGACATGCTTCGGGCATGTGTAATCTCTTTTGGCAAGGGTTGGGAGAAGTATCTCCCTTTCGCGGAGTTCTCCTACAACAATAGCTATCAAGCTAGTCTGGGCATGGCTCCCTTTGAGGTTCTCTATGGAAGAAAATGCCGTACTCCTCTGAATTGGTCCGAGACCGGAGAGAGAGCACTCTTTGGTCCAGATGTGATCAATGAAGCTGAGGAGAAGGTCAGAATCATACGGGAGAATCTGAAGATTGCTCAGTCTAGGCAGAAGAGCTACTATGATAAGCACCATCAGGAGGTTCACTATGAAATTGGTGATAAAGCTTACCTCCGTGTCTCTCCCCTTCGAGGCGTTCGTCGCTTCGGGATCAAGGGAAAATTGGCCCCTCGCTACGTTGGCCCTTTCAATGTTCTGGCCAAGCGGGGAGATCTTTCTTATCAATTGGAGTTACCAGCCAACTTCCCAGATGTGCATGACGTGTTCCATGTATCCCAACTTCGCCGTTGTTTCAAAGATCCTATCCATGGAGTCAATCATGAGGAGCTAGATATCCAGGAAGATCTCACTTATCGCGAGCACCCTATCCGAGTCCTGGATGAAGCCGAAAGAAAGACTCGTAACAAGACCACCAAATTCCTAAAAATTCAGTGGTCTCATCATTCCGAGGAAGAAGCAACCTGGGAAAGGGAGTCTAGTCTTCGTGAGGAGTATCCCGACTTCTTTCCACAATCTTAGAATCTCGGGACGAGATTCCTGTAAGGAGGGTAGAATTGTAACAGCCCCAAGTTTGTAAACCTAAAATGTGAACCAAATTTTCACTTTTGCTTCTTATTCATGCATCATGGCATCCTTTGTTTCAGTATCAAGTTGAAATCAAGTGATAAAAACAAATCGAAACAAATGGAAACAAGGGCCCCAAATCAAATTCAATCCTTGTAACTCAAATGTGTTCGTTCTTGACAAACACAAATACAAATGCTGTTCCATATTTGTCAAGAAAGTTCCTAAAAGTTCAAAACAATATTTTGCACTTGCTTTTAAATTAATAAGGGAGCAACATTTGAATTTTAGCAAAAAGGCCATATTCTAAACCTTTGAACAAATGTTGAGCAAAACATTTTATTTTGAGACGCCAATTTTTGTGGAGCCTCTACATGATATGGGGAGGCTGCCCAAATATTTTCAGAATTTTTGGAATAAGTTAAGTGTCCCAAATAAATCCAGGTAATGCTACTGGTTTTAAAAAGGAAAAAGAAGAAACAGGAAAAGGACTTACTTGTAATTAGGAAAAGTATTCCAGGGGGGTTTTCAGAAGAATCCGTCGTCTCTCACCTCCCCGAGCCCGCCGCGCGCGCCGTGGTCGACAGCGCGACGCCAGGGCCCCCTCCTCGCTCCCACGACGCCGCCCAGACCCCCCTGCTCTCCTGCCGCGTCGAGGACGATAAGAGGCCCCCCTCGCCCTCTGCTCGACACCACTCCACCGCCCTCCCTCTCCCTTTTCCTCCGCTGCCATGGCCGAGACCGAGCCGAGCTCGCCGTCGCATCGCCGTCGCTAGAGACCACCCCGAGCAAATCCAAGCACGCCACCGCCTCCGCCTAGTCTTCCTCCTCCTCTTCGTGCACGGAATCGAGCCGGGGCACCGTCGTTGCGGAGATCCACGCCGTCTTCTCCAACTCCGGCCGACGGACCTCCGAGGAACCTCGCCGTCGACTCCAGCCTCCTCCGTCACCGCTGCGAGCATCCACGCGTCGAGGGTGAGCACGCGGATATCCTGGGCACGCTCATTGTCCTCTTTAGGCTTCGTAGCCGTAGCTCCACCGTAGCTCGCCGCCGGCCGCCGCGAGTCGTCGTGTTTCCGGCGTCTCCGGTGACCGATAGATAGCGGCGCCGCCGTAGTTAGGCTCGCCATGTTCGCGCCCGTCGCATGCGCTCCGTAGCTCGCCACCGCATCGGCCGTAGCGTCGGCTAGATGCTCGACGCCGGCGCGGTCACCGCCGTGCGCGCTCGCCGGTCGTGGCCACGCCACGGTCAAACCTCGGTGGGCCGCGCGCGCCTGCGTGGCTGCCACCGTGGCAGATGGCCCACTGGTCAGTGGCTGTGGGTAGCCACTGGCGCGGTGAGAAACGATTCGGTTATTTTTCTGAAATTATTAAAGAAATGCAGATATTCAAGGAAAACTTGTAAAATTCATAACAAATTGAATATTGCTCCAAAAATTACAAATAATATATCAAAATGTTCAGGGGAAATAACTTTACATGTTAGCATCATTTACATGTTCAACTAAATTAATTTAGTTGCTGTTTATTTAAAATAAGGAAAATGGCAGAAAAAGGAAATGACTTTGTAAATTCATAACTTATTAAATTTTGATCCAAACTTTGCAAATAAGGTATCAAAATGATCAGTGGAATAAACCTTACACTCTAACATTATTTTCATGTTAAACTAAACACTGGAGATAGCTTTTACTTGCACTTTAGTAAAAGGGCAGATTATAGAAGGAATTTGGGAAATTCATAACTTTGAAAATAATGATCCAAAAATTAGGTGTGACCTATCAAAATGTTCAGCACATATTATACCTCATGTTTCACCCTTTTTCCAAACATGGATAATTAGTTTTGATGCTATTTAAGTGATGTTAGTAAAATGGCAGCACTTAATTAATTATTGTAGATGCAATAACTTTTTAATGGTTTATCAGAAAAATGTGTTAATACATCAAAATGCTCAGACTAATATGAACCAAACCCTAACATCATTTGCATGCATATTTGAGCACAATTAAGGTACTGCACTATTTTCGAAGTTAGAAAAACAGTAAATTAAATATGGGGCTTTATCTCCTCTTGTTGTAATAATTATTTTGCACCCCATTTAACTTGTTAGTTAAATTTCAGTGCATTAAAATGTCATGCCATCATGTGTTTGTGCATTGCACCTGTTTTGCCTGTGTGTTTATTGATTGTTGTCTTTCCGGTGTTTTTATGCATCGATAGATCAATCAGTCGGGGTGCCACCGCAATACCCTGACGAACCGTATTACCAGCCCCCTGAACAAGGCAAGCGTAATCCCCCCTCTGAGCATGTCTCCTCCTATGTTTTCGCAATTATTTTCCCCACTATAATATTGCATTCGGTTCCAAATGTCTTTTGCTTGGATTAGAGTATCCTACTAGTTGCATTAGAAATCTGTTGCCATTACCTGTATCCTCCCTAATATCCATAGGATTGAAGTGTTGGCCCGAGAAAATTATACTTGCCATGTAATTGCTTAGCCATGCTTAGTCTAGAGGATAGATGTCCGGTGGAGGTTTCAATGTTGGAACAGTTGATGGAATGGCCGGATGTGATGGAAAATGTGGTGACGGATAATAAATTGCTAAAGGCGGGGATGAGAGGCCACGGGGAATGTGGTGGGTTGTCTCGTTCTCGCCGCCTAAGTGCGAGTTCTTTACCTCTTGAACCAAGACTGAGCGTGCTTCCATCGGTGGGCCTATGGGATCCCTACCGACCGACTAACTTGTGAGGGGCTCGCCGAGGGTCCTCTAGTTTGAACTTCCATTTGCGCGTGCGTGAAGATGGTGGCCAGGACTGGGATGAGGATTGCGGGGTTTAGGAAAATAAGTGGCCGCGGGGCAGGGTGTTGGAGGCACCTGTCCTACCGCCACTGATGATCCTGGGTTAGTCTCAAGCAAGGTAAAGGTTGTAACCGCTCCCACTCAGCCGGCTCTCCCCGGAAGAGAGCTAATGTTCAGGCAATGAGCCGGACGGTACCGATGGTTAAAAACAGTACACCCCTGCAGGGTAAATCTTTTCGAAAAGCCGTGTCCACGGTTATGGACGACTTGGGAAAGGACGATAAGACCATAGAGAAACTTGAACGGAATGATTAAAACCTGAGTACTAAAGGTACTACCAAGAATGCAAGGTTGACTTCCTCGAGGGTGGTTCGGGGAGGTGCCTTGGTAGACAGGTGAAGTGATTGATGGTGGTTGTTGATGAAGCTGATCAAAGGAAAAGAGTTTACTTCTCACCCCCTTTCGAAAATATTCTGATTAGTCGATGCCAGATGTCTTTTACAAAGAAAACCAGCTTTATGCAAAATAGCCATAAAACCTTTGAAAGCCGATCATGGAGCTAGTAGCTCTAATAATCTTGCAGAGTTCGTCGAACTCAACGTTGTTTATTTGATTTCAGTGGAGGACTTCACCGACGCTGAAGGTGGGTTCTATGTGGACGTCGACGAGTAGTCTGGGGTTCCCAGGTGGCAGCTTGGGACATCCTGGAACAGCTGGCGCTGGAATGTTTATCTATAGGCCTCTTAGGCCATAATTTGGATCTTGTTGTTTAGAACAACTTATTTCGCTTCCGCATGATGTACTGTTGGGTCTGTGACCTCTGGTTGTAATATTTGCTATCTTTCTCTATTATAAGAGTTGAACTATAATGTTTTGTGTCGTAGAGTCTATGATGTGCCAGTTGTTCCACAAGTCTTGATCTCTCTATTATACTTTGATAGTGTGTCTGGTGGTATTGGATAACCGGGGACACAGTATCACTGTATAGCAGTCGGGTCGGGGCGCTACAATTGCCCAAGAGGTAGGAGGTGTCGACGTCTGGATCTATCCGTGACAAACTCTTTTTTTATCTTGAGGTCATTCTGGTATGTTTATATTTTTATCTCATTATTATTGTTGCTCAAACATTAATTAATTTTTTATCATTGAACTTCTCTTATTTTAACGTTTTTTAGCAATATCGCAATAGGTAGAAAATCTCGGCGTACACGGAAACGAATCATCAAGAAACACCAGCACCAAGAAGAGACAAGACATGAGATTCAACACGATACATCCGCCACCCATACCGAGCAGGAAACCATCGGCCACGCTGTTTAAAACATTTATTTTCATGAAGGTGGTATGTTGAGGTTTAAATTTTCATGGACGGTCGCTTACCTCTTCGGGTCTTGGAAATCATCTTATATGAAGGGGAGAAGAGAGCAGGGCTCAACACGAGGTCTATGAACGCCCACAACACACATCAACATCATCATCGGCCTTGAACTTATGTCGCCATCACCATCAGAACCATATTTCCTCTTAGTTTTCATGACTTTGGTATTTATTTTCATTGCAAATTGAAAGTCAGAACATGGAGGCTCTATAAGCCACAAGCCGGCATTATTGTTCGTCCTACCCCAACCCAAGGCAATACCCCTCTCTCGATCTTTTTGTGGAAGATTTTGATGTAATGATTGACTTCTTGTCCTTGCCTTTGGTTTGCAAGAGCTACATGCCTCCTTTCGCCGAAGGATTGCGTTTTTAAGGATTCTTTCTAGGTTCCTCGAGCTTCTACAATTGAAGATGAACACCCCTGTTTTATTACTGAACAGTTGCAAATTAATCTGAATTGCTGAATAAAGGTGGCATGTCACGTAGAGATTAATCACTAAAAGTTGTTTTACTTGCCTACGAGGGATTAGGTCTAGTACAAATTGTTACATTGCTAAATAACCAACAAGCAGTGTGATTAACCGGTTGGTCTTTCCATCCGTGATTGTTTTGTGTGATCAATTAGTCTCATTCCAGCACAATATATATGCCCTTTTATATGGCCAAATATATATAGGAACTCAGAAATAGATTAAACAATGTCATATATTGGTGCATAGTCCCATCAGGAAACAATAATCATACAGCTCCTCCTCCTAATGCCCATATGTCTACCAGTTGATAATCTCAGGAATTGTACAGTCTCACACACACATCTACAATCCTAATTGAGCAGGGCATGGCTCGTAATTTACAGACAGAGTTCCACGAGCTAGCAATCCAAACGTATAGTACCGTAGCTTGCTGGCTAGAGAAAGTTGCAAATTGCAACTACTGCTCTAGTACTTAAAATCTTCTCATGCGCTAGCTTAATTAGTAGTAGAAAGAAAACTGAACTAGTACTGGTACCGAGATACCCGAAGCTAGCTAGCCAAGCTGAAGCTCCACCTCCACCCCATTGTCGTTCCGGCAAGTTGGGTAGTCTTTCTTGCCTGCACTGTCGCACAAGACTAGGTAGACAACGGGCTGCGCCACCAGCGTCACCACCACCAGCACCGCGCACAGAGCCACGTACACCGTCCAGGCGGCGGTCACCTGCAATGCGCGGCCGAATCCCACGCCCTCGTTGCCCTGCACCGCCGGAAATGTCATCAGTGCGGCCACGAAGCAGCCGTCGAGAAGGGCAAAAACGTTAGCCGCCTTCCAGAAGTTGCTGCCGCCGAGGAGCACGCGGCTCCTGCGCATGGCACCGAGTCCGCTGGCGTCCTCGAGCACCGACACCACGCAGGCCAGTTGGCACACCAGCGCGATGTACGCCGCCCCGGCGAGGCCCGCGGCACAGCCCAGCAGTTGCAGAGCCACGATGATCTCGCCCGGGGCACGGAGCAGCCGGAGGGCCCGCCAGGCGTCGCTGAACACGGCGACGCAGCCTCCGAAAATGGCGACCGCCATGACGAAGGTGGACGGATGCTGCGTGCGCATGTCCTTGGTGAGGTCGACGATGCTGGCGTGGACCGCGCCCTTGGTGCGGTACAAGGTTCCGACCGAGAGCACAAACATGCTGTGGTAGATATAGACGAAAAAGGCATCGAAGAAGACGAGGAAGAAGGCACGGGAGAAGAGGAGACGGACGAGGCTGGAAACACCGCCAGAAACGACGCGGGAGAAGAGGTGGCCGCATAGGCCGACGTGGGCGACCAACAGAAATGCGTGGCCATCACTCTCGAAGCTGGGGAGGATGGCGAGGAGGACTCGGAGGGTCTCAAGGCAGACGCCGGCGAGCCCGAGCTCGCCGAGATGCTGCTGCTCCGGTTCCCACTTCATTGAGCTAGCTAGCTAGCTAGCTAGGATGGTGGTTGGCTGTAGAGCAAGAACCAAGGACGGTGGTGATGGAGCAGAGGAAGCAGCTGCTAGGTAGCTAGAGAGAGATAAAGCTGTGACGGCCGGTGGCCAACCGCGTTGTGCTGTCGCTGTGCCTGAGACGCGAAGCTCAGCCTTTTTGTGCTGGCTCACCGCGTGCGCCCGTGAGGCCTTGACGCTTGTCGTCTCGGTTACAAGAGCAACTCCATCCATTTGGTCCGTTTACATCGGTTTCTGTCCGATTTGAGAAATAGGATGGCCTAACAAGCCGACGCATTTGGCCTGTCGTCCGTTTTTCTGTCCGCGCGGACCTATTTTCAGCCCAAATTTGAGGCGAAATTACGTTGGCGCGGACACGGCCGGTCGACCGCGCGTCGCTCCCCTTGACCTCCCCCTGGCCCGCCTGGCAGTCACATGAAAGCCATTCCCCTCCACTTCACCCTAGTTCCTCCCTCGCACACCCTCCTCTCCCTCGCCGCCGCTGTTCCACCCCTGTCCAATCCGCCATGATTTTGGCCGGAATCCCACCGCAATCTGGCCAGATTTGTTCGCAGCACCGTCCGCCACCGACTCGGCCATGTTTGGACGGCCGAAAACTGCCGGAGGTTCGCCGCACCGCTCACCACCGACTCGCCCGCAAGGTTTTCGACCACCGGCCAGAGGTACGAATTCATCACCAGCTCTATGGCAGATAGCTCGGACGAGTACTTTTAGTACAACAACATAGCGTACTCCTCCTCCGACGACGAATCCTCCGACGATGATAGCGATGTATTGGTTGCTACGCTCCTCGTCAACGAGCACATTTCTAGGCTGCAACCCATGTTCAGGGGCTCGATGCCCGGCCGTGCACCGGCGTTCGACCGTAACAGAGAAGGCGGCCATGTCCAGCTGTTCAAAGATTACTTCTGCCCGGATCCAATTTACAAGGCCCCAATGTCCCGGCGCCGTTTCCGTATGGCCAGACATGTGTTCAACCGCATTCAGCTAGGCGTGCTTAGCCATGACAACTACTTCAAGTGCAAGCGAGATGCCATTGGCAAGCTTGGGTTCTCCTCCTACCAGAAATGCAATGCGGCCATCCAGATGCTTGCTTATGGAGTGGCCGGTGATCTTGTTGATGAGTACATGCGCATGAGCGAGTCCACTTGTTTGGATTCAATGTACAGATTTTGCAAAACAGTGGTGGCGGTGTTTGGCCCGGAGTATTTGAGAGAGCCAGATATGGAGGACACGGCCCGACTCCTGTCCATCAATGATGAAAGGGGATTTCCCGGCATGCTTGAAAGCATAGATTGGATGCATTGGGAGTGGAAGAACTGCCCGTTTGCTTGGCAGGGGCAGTACCAGGGCCATGTTGGAGAGTGCACGGTCACGGACACGGCCGGTCGACCGCGCGTCGCTCCCCTTGACCTAGGCGAAATTACGTCGGCGCGGACACGGCCGGTCGACCGCGCGTCGCTCCCCTTGACCTCCCCCTGGCCCGCCCGGCAGTCACATGAAAGCCATTCCCCTCCACTTCACCCTAGTTCCTCCCTCGCACACCCTCCTCTCCCTCGCCGCCGCTGTTCCACCCCTGTCCAATCCGCCATGATTTTGGCCGGAATCCCACCGCAATCTGGCCAGATTTGTTCGCAGCACCGTCCGCCACCGACTCGGCCATGTTTGGACGGCCGAAAACTGCCGGAGGTTCGCCGCACCGCTCACCACCGACTCGCCCGCAAGGTTTTCGACCACCGGCCAGAGGTACGAATTCATCACCAGCTCTATGGCAGATAGCTCGAACGAGTACTTTTAGTACAACAACATAGCGTACTCCTCCTCCGACGACGAATCCTCCGACGATGATAGCGATGTATTGGTTGCTACGCTCCTCGTCAACGAGCACATTTCTAGGCTGCAACCCATGTTCAGGGGCTCGATGCCCGGCCGTGCACCGGCGTTCGACCGTAACAGAGAAGGCGGCCATGTCCAGCTGTTCAAAGATTACTTCTGCCCGGATCCAATTTACAAGGCCCCAATGTCCCGGCGCCGTTTCCGTATGGCCATACATGTGTTCAACCACATTCAGCTAGGCGTGCTTAGCCATGACAACTACTTCAAGTGCAAGCGAGATGCCATTGGCAAGCTTGGGTTCTCCTCCTACCAGAAATGCAATGCGGCCATCCAGATGCTTGCTTATGGAGTGGCCGGTGATCTTGTTGATGAGTACATGCGCATGAGCGAGTCCACTTGTTTGGATTCAATGTACAGATTTTGCAAAACAGTGGTGGCGGTGTTTGGCCCGGAGTATTTGAGAGAGCCAGATATGGAGGACACGGCCCGACTCCTGTCCATCAATGATGAAAGGGGATTTCCCGGCATGCTTGAAAGCATAGATTGCATGCATTGGGAGTGGAAGAACTGCCCGTTTGCTTGGCAGGGGCAGTACCAGGGCCATGTTGGAGAGTGCACGGTCATACTTGAGGCAGTGGCTTCAAAAGATCTTTGGATTTGACACTCTTTCTTTGGCACGGCTGGATCCCACAATGATATCAACGTCTTGCAATGCTCACCGGTTTTCTCCAGGCTTTCTGAGGACAATGCCCCGGTGGTGAGTTATGATGTCAATGGCACCACATACAACAAAGGATACTACCTAGCTGATGGTATCTATCCACCATGGACCACTTTTGTGAAGACCATCCCCAAGCCAGATGGAGAGAAGGAAGCACGGTTCTCCAAAGAACAAGAGAGTGCTAAGAAGGATGTGGAGCGTGCTTTTGGAGTCCTCCAATCTCGATGGGCTATTGTTCGTCACCCTGCTAGAACATGGAGCGTGAACACTATGGGAGAGGTGATGACTGATTTTGTGATCATGCACAACATGATTGTGGAGGATGAACGTGATGATAGCATCTATGACCAGGATTGGCAATTCAAAGGTGAGTTGGTTCAGCCTGTTGGTGGAGCGGCCACATTTGCCAACTTTATCCACTTCCATGAAGACATGCGTGATCGTGACGCTCACAAGCTGCTTCAGAGAGACTTGGTTGAGCATATGTGGCAGCACTATAGAAACCAACCACCGGCAAACCAAGGAGGGGCCTGATTTGTTGCTTCTTTTTATTCGATTTGGTTGTAAAACTATGTGACTCTATTTACATTCGTCTGGTACAATTATATTTCAATTTGGTTGTAATAAATATTTCATGATTTCGTTCAATTTGGTTGTAAAAAACTCTGCTACTTTCATTATTATTCGTGTTCCCATTTTATTTTCAATTTGATTGCATGAAAAAAATAGTCCACGACCGGACCAAATGGGTCATCCTGTTGGGTTCACTGGCCAAAAAATGATGGACATGGGCCGGACGCTGTCCGTTTGGCGATCCAAACGACCAAAAAACGGACACAACATATGTCCGAAATGGGTCGTGCGTTGGACTTGCCCTAAGAGCTAGATATCCCGGATAAACTCGCCCCACAAAATGAGTTTTGATGGTTCGGAGCACCGCAATCGCCTTCTTCCGCCAGTTTGGTAGAGGCACGCTGGAAGCACTCGGCAAAATGTGCTCGAAGAGCTCATCAAAGGTGCAGGACTCGGTTTGCCTGCCGCCCACAGAGATCACCACCTATTGCCCGCTCCGCTTTCCCATTCCTATTGCTTTCGGCTCCTCAAGATTCTTCATGCTTTTTTGTGCTTGTGGGAGTCGAATAGCTAGATAGATAGTTCTAGTCATGATGCTTGAAGGGTAGGATAGAGGCAGAAAAAAAAGTCATACCCTTGGTGTTGGTGAAGTGAATGCCACTGAAAGACTCTCTACTGAGACAAAAGGAGGGGCTGTCAGTTCGAGTAGGAAGATTTCGGTTTTTCTCCTTCCCTCTTTTCAATAAGAAGAAGTATTTGAAATGAAACAAATTCCTCTTCATTCTGTTGTGCTCAGCGAAGGAACTGCTTGGAGGAAGGGATGAGCTTTTATCGGAAGGACCTGGCCGATGCAATCGAGAGACTGAGAGGAACTGGACTTGGCAGAGGAATGCATAGAAATATCTGCCTTTGCCAAGAGAATCCAAACCTGCCTAATAGCCTATGAATGTGGAATTCCCTTCGTATTCTTCCTCAAAGCTCCTCTTCCGGCGCCTCCACCGGCACCTCAATTGGCCTCGCGCAGGGAGGGGTGTGGGGGGGGGGGGTGCATCTTGGCTATAGATGTTGCTTGGAGGGAGGAGACCGGCCCACATGCACACTTGAAGGCGGACACGTGCTTGCTCGCAACGGCACTGCATGGTCAAGCCCGCCATCGATTCATACGAGAAGTGGGCGAAGTTGGCTACATGCCGGAATAATTGCTCGCCGGTGCTTTCTAACTCTAGCGGCGATGGGGAACAAATCGCGACGGAGGGGGGGGGGGGCTAAATGTCCCTGGTACCGTTGATTTAGTGCCGAAGCGTCGGATCCCTGGATAAATATTTCTGGCCCGAGGGGTTATTCGGGATATGGTACAGATGCTCTAAGCACTCCTCTACCTAGAGCATGAATCTTGACTTTTGGAACACTCATATCTCGGTAATGAGTGGCAAAATGGTAGTAGTGGTATCACTATTCCATCTAAGGAAATGGCCTCAAACTTGATTATTGTACATACCAGGCGATATTCTCTTAGGGCATGTACAATGGTAGAGAAGGCACGTCTTCTCTTAGCCGTCCACGTCATTTAGAGAAGGCAAAATTATAAGTTATACAATGCGTTATCTCTTATTGCCATCTCTAACAATGAATGAGAATTAAATATATTTTAGTAGGAAATCGTAGTCCTAAGGGCATGTACAATGGAGTGACGTCAGCCTTCTCTTAGCGTTGACACGTAGGATAATTATCTAGTTGGCGGAGAGAGAATGGAGAAAGAGGAGGTTGTCTTCCCTTAGCTAAGAGATGATATCTTACGAAATAAGAGAAAGCTAGTTTTACCATTGTACCATTTGTCTTCTCTTAGGACTACGATTTACTACTAAAATATAATTAATTCTCATTCATTGTTAGAGATGGCAATAAGAGATAACGCATTGTACAACTTATAATTTTGCCTTCTCTAAATGACGTGGACGGCTAAGAGAAGACGTGCCTTCTCTACCATTATACATGCCCTAAGAGAAGACAAATGGTACAATGGTAAAACTAGCCTTCTCTTATTTCGTAAGAGATTATCTCTTAGCTAAGGGAAGACAACCTCCTCTTTCTTCATTCTCTCTCCGCCAACTAGATAATTATCCTACGTGTCAACACTAAGAGAAGGCTGACGTCACTCCATTGTACATGCCCTTATTAACTCTGTTAGCTTAATAGCAAGGGTTGAGAGATTTGACATTGAAAATCTCGTGGAGGTTGCATTGACGTGTTTATATTATTAAAAGGTGTCTTGTGCTAAAATTGTCCCACTCATTTAAAGAGAGGCGCTTCAGACTTGTTTCTCGGGTGTCCTTCTACTCCTCATCTTCATCACCTCGCTCTGTGTCGTGATGATTGGTCAGAACGACTAGCTCCTGCTGCATGTCACGGGTCTAATGTCCCATGCCGGTGCAAACAGCAACTCGGAAGCCGACTCAACTTGGCCACTATAGAAAAACTCGGGAGCCGACTCCTCGAGTCGTACTGCGCAACCAGGGACGGAGACAAGGGGGGACGAGCAGGTGCTACGCCCCCTATGCTTTTTCCTTGCAATATTAGAGCATCTTCATTAGGGGCCTCCAAATGACCCCCAAAGGTCCATTGGAGTCTGGACCGTCAAAAACGCCACCCCCAAAGGGTCGCCCCGAGCAAAAACATGTCCGGCACCCCCGAGAGGGCTTCCAAACTTGGAGGCCCTTTCGGGGTGCCGGACATGGGGGCGGACATGCGCCTGACAGGGCTGGCACGTCCGTCATACACACAACACCACGCCCAGTGTTAACTTGGTCTTGGCAGGAGGCCGTTGCGCCGCGTTAAATGGCGAGGCGACGAGACGGCGGCTCGCCTGTCATCACGCCTCGCAATAACGCTCCGGCCGTTTCCCAGGCGGGCGCAGAGCGAAGCGACGCCTCGCAATAACGCCGCGCCCGTTCCCATGGCGCAGACGGAAGCGACGCGTGCTGCAGTCGCAGCGGCTGCCCGGGGCGGCGTCCTACGCACGCGTCGTCGGCGTCAATGTGTGGCCAGGCGAACCGGTTGCCGCGTTAATGCAGGCCACCCAACCCCGCTCCTCCGGCCGCCTTTAAAACCCGGCGCATCGCAGCCCTCCTCTCCCCACACCACCGCTTCTCCCTTCTCCCAACTCGCCACCAGCAGATCGGCCGCCAAGTAAGGCGGGCAACCGCGAGACGCCGGAGGAGCGCGAGCTCCTGCGTCATCGCGACTTCCTCTCGGCGGAAAGCGAGCGCCGCGGCCAGCGACGACGCGAGCAGATGGAGGAACGCCGTCGCTGCAACGAGGAGGCGGAGATGGCCAGGGCGTATGAACGCGAGCGGTGGCTCGAGGACGCAGCCAACGCGACTCCGTACGTCGTGTCGCTGGAGACGGCGCAGCTGTGCAGCCACCACAGCGTGCCGGTGGAGGGGGACGCGTCCCTACCCGAAGGGTGGACGAGGAACGCCGTCAACGTGCCGGTGGCGCCGCGGCTGAGCGGCAAGGAGCGCGTCGGCCTCATCATGCGGAAGTGGCAGGCGATGCCGTACGAGCAGAAGCTCGACCCCAAGTACTCCATCTCGGCGCCCTACTGGCACGCCGTGGTGGACGCGGAGTACGAGGCGCGCTGTGCCGGCGACTTCCTCCCTACCGGCGCGCGGGAACCAACGCCGGAGTTGTCTGCATCGGACGACGACGCAGCCGAGGAGGACGACGACAACCCTGAGCTGCCAGATCTACCTATAGAAATGGCAGGTGCATCTTGGTCAGCAGCGCCGCCGCCACCGGAGAAGGGGGTGGGAGGTGAAGCCGGCGAGGCTTCCGATCAGGCGGCCAGGCGGTAGATGAAATCTCACCACGCGCCGGCCGCGAAACCAGAAGCCTCAGTCACGGCGAGGCTTGGTTTCTAAAGGCCGTAGCCAATGGGAATAGCAGATGAAACTTCCCGCGCCGGATCATCGAGACATGCAAGTCTGTTGATGATTCTGGCGCTTGGTTCGCATCTTCTTCCCCTTCGCTAGGCCATGGAGCGGCATCTCTCCTCGCCGCCGGCGCGTGTAGTGGTTGGCTAGACGTTGTAGCGTGTAGCCGGTACCGGCGTAGTTTAGGTTTAGTTTGTTAAATCTCGTTTAGATTTTAAATTGTAAGTTTGTTAAATCTCGTTTAATAAAATCCGCCGCCCGCAAGGTGTTCGATGATTTGCTCGCGTTTGGGGGCGGACGTTTGGTGTGCGCCGCTGTGGACGCGGTCGAAAACATGGGCGGACACATGTCCGGCACCCCCAATTGGGTCTCCATTGGGGGGTGCTGAACACGAATTTGGAGGCCCCGGTGGAGATGCTCTTAGCTACTATGGCTGGTTGATTAGTGCAATTTAACTTGATTAGCCCCCCTCATCAAGATCACACACACTATTAAGCTAATCTCGCCCCTCTTGATCACAGATCCTGGCTATGTCCCTGTGCGCAACGCTCTGCCAGAATGTATCCCCGCCAGATCGACACCACCACGACATGGATCTTAAATCTTCGGAGTTGCCGACCTGAGAAGGAGGGGCTCAGTGAAAGAAGAGTTGTTGATTTTAAAAGTAATTAAACCAAGTGAAACATGTGTAGGTCGCACATGAAATCATAATTATATACAAACATGTATGCGTACGTGGTAGACATCTATATGTGCTTGTATATTTATACGTTTTAGGTCTTGTAAAGTGAAAAAATGAAGTTTTGGAAGAAATAAAATAAGAAACAGGACTGGATAAAACTTTCATTTTCTGTGGATAAGTGTCATACACTTTTGCCCTCGTGATTCTTTCTTGACATGTTTTCCTCAGCTAGCTAGCGTAGCGAGGCAGAGCCTCTCTTGCAGGTTTGCATTGGAATGGAAAATGGCACATGGCCATGCGTGGACACGAGAGCCCGCAACCAAGATAGAGCAGGCAGAGTTCACATGGGCGCCTGGCCTGCCTTTGCCTTGGCTTTGAGGACGCGCACGACGGAGCTTGCACCGGAATGGAAATGTGATAGGTATTGCATTCTCGCACGACATCGATCGATCATGTTTTTTTTAGAAAAGGGCATCCTAGCCTCTGCATCAAAATGATGCATATGGCCTCTCTATTAATTTATTAAAAGTTAACAATAGCCCATTACAGTTTATGGATTACAAAGAGTCGATACATGTATCAACCAACGAAAGAGAACTAAACAAACAAACTTATTCATAGTGCTATTCTATTCTCAAAACGTCATCCCGACCGGTTGTAGAAGTCCTTCATGACTGACTCTAACCGGGTACATCCAGACTCTATAACATGGCGTTGCTCCACTGGTTGGAGAAAAGACCATGAGCGGATGTGCAGATGTGTACTGTACGCAGCTCACTCTTCTGTCATTTTGAGTCCTTGGCGGGGTTGATCTTCTGTCATTTGTGCTCGTCGTGATGCTTTGAGGAGACCAGATGTCACTGGCATGAGGCAGTGAGACGTACATGCATGACGCAGGGGCGGAGCTACGTTATATGACTGGGGTCAATTGACCCCGATGGCTTGCGACTAAACGCTCGTAGGTATAGTCCACTAATAAAATTGACCCCAGTGAAAATTGGATTTTGACCCAGCCCGTCAAAGCTCATTCACGTGTGAAGGCCCACCAATTCATGCAGAAAACACGCAGCTCTCACAGCCCACGTTTCGCTAATCGCTCAAGCCAAAGGAAATAATCGCCCGGGTCCCTCGCTTCACCGCCACCTTGTATTCTACTTTCTCTTTCGCGAAGTCCTACGATCAGCACAAGCCTGATCACCTGGATCGCCACGGGCTGTCCCTCGTCAACACTCCTCTCCTCTACACAGGTCTTTGCATATAATTCATCCGAAGGAGATTTATCTTTCGAGATGATATTCACAATTCCTAATTGATGAATTATCTTAGGGTTGCCTGATGTGTTGATTTAATTCTTTGTTCGGAGGTTTGGCCGTTTGGGTGGGCATTGACCTATTGGGTAATCAGAGGGATCACGTGGATTAGCCAATCTAGATTAGGAGGCTTCAAATTGTTGCCAGGCACAATGTCAGGTAATCTAACAAGAAGGAACTTGTATCGTCAGTTCATATATATATACTAGTTGAATTTGGCGCGGCGGCACGCCGCGCCCTTGATGAGAATTTTTGTTATGGTCTGTTTCTTTGTTTTAGCTGCATAATATCTTTTGTAAGTTGAAGTGGCAGTTTTGGTTTGCACACTATTTAGCTATATAGCCAATATGATTTGCAGTAAAAACTAAATGTAATGCATAGCAAGATATATACATGATTACATAGGATGCCATAGATGACAGTTCCGATGTTGGCATACATAGAAAAGGATGTTGGCATACATAGAAAAGGCTCAGAGATGCAACATTTGTTGGAAGACAGTGATGTGATGAGAACAGCCAAAACGGGCATACGGAAAACCCGGGAGAAGAAGACAGAGGATAAAGAGAAGAGAAAGTTTGGGGCTTGCTCATGCATGCTACCTAGCCGACCTGCCCTTCTCCATAGCTGCCACCGCGTGCTGGGAGTCTGGCGCGCTATGCCAAGACATCGGCGGCTCCTCATCACAGCGCTGCAAAACCATATGGCTAGTCAGCATGTGTTGAATCGTGAGCAGTTGGCATACTGCACCACAAACATAGCTAGAAGAAGATCAAAAGAAGAAAACCAAAACATCAGATGCATCTGAAGTTACACCACACATATATTAAATGTCTGATGCGCCAAGTTTCCTAAAATTCGATAATAAATATTGGTTATGGATCTCAATGCATAATCGACAAAGAAATGAAACATTCTATGTGTTCAAGAAAGGGCCACATCACACAAGCGTAGTATAAATTTCCTATTGCAAGTTAAACTACATGTCCCTATAATTTAAAAGTGTAACTACTGCGTTCTTTATTTGCTTGAATAACCAGAATTTCTTACATAACCAAAGATCTTTAAATAGATCTGCATAGATCAGAAAGAACTTGCCAAATAAACATGTCTCACCTGGTATGTAAGCTGCAGTGGTGATTTTTCTCTTTGAATACTATATACATCAATACATGTTTGCAAAGAATTTCAAGAGCATGATTTAAATCAGTTGTTTGTAGTTTGGTGTAAAAATATACACGTACAACTGGATATATGTACGTACAGGCACGAATCATGAAAAATAGTAGACACTTCAAATTCTTACAACGGTGAACTAAAACATTTTCTTATTATAATAGATGTAAAAGTGTACCTACGGATGGAACAATAACATTCTATGAACATGGACCCATGATAAATAATTAAATGGGTCACCACCAGGAAACCTCTATTTATATTTTTTTTAAATATGCGTAAGACTGGATCATAAATAGGAGTTCGAGAACATGAATAACCTCATTGGAATGCTCAAAACATATGATTTGAAGATATGGATTACAAATAGTAAAAGAAATCAAATTTCTGATCGAAATGTTAGCAACTGGTATAAGCAGAATGTTCCCTGGATGAAACAGTGACCTAACCATGTACCTACTAAAATTAGAAAAGCATCTACCTGCGTCAAAAAGTTTACCCAAATGAAGAAAAAAAAAGCAATAATCCTAGTGAAAGTACATCATGAAAATGATATAGACAAAGAGTACAACTGTGATACAAAGAAAATTATATAGACAAAGAGTATAACCGTGATACAAAACTGAGGTAAAGAAAATTTTCATATCAATTACAATATATAGGCCCTAATACACATATATAGGGAGGGATAATACCAAAGCAATCCCATCTTACCAAAATGATGAGTACCAGGTGTACGTCTTGATAGAATACACCATGATATACTGTCGACCAGCTCATGACCTTCACGGATATTGTTCCACTAACAAAACATACTGTCAAGATACATGCCACAGTTAACGTATGTGCCAATGAATTGCTGGTACAAAAACAATATAATTTTGTCATCAAGAAATACATGATGTTTGAATGTTCATGCGAAACATATATTCATGGTTCTACTCGCTTGCTCTAACTTTATTGGCTCTGCTGACATGAGACGCTTAATTGCGGTACTAATTTCAGCTAACACTGAAAATAGGAAAGGAGAAAAGCTCAGCAAGTTGATCTCTGACTACTACATGTTGGATGGAAGCTGACACCTATTTTAATATTTTACAAACATTAGAAATGATGGTCCAACCACTATCAGCATACGAAATCCTAGGTGATATCATGCTTGCACGTAAAAATTCTTAGATGCATATTTTACATGCTTTACAAATAGAGCGAGTGGAGCTAAGATAAGAGGGAAATAAAATAGAGCTTGAAAATATTAAAGGAGAGTAAATTGACAGTGAATGTCGCAGGAGATATGAGCTTGAGGCTCTTTCCAATATTGTAAAAGTTTCTTCGCAATATGGTTATGCATGGAATGTGATATACCATGTATAGAGCATAAGAAAAATAATTATTGATCAACCATTTTTTTATGAGAATAGTTACCTGAAGAAATGTAGATCCAAAATACCCAATAAGTGGACATGTAATTTTTGTTTGATAATATGCGCATCAGATAGATTGTTAAATAGTGAAGATCATCAAATATGTTTTTAATATACATGCCAAGTGCCTAAGAAGGGGAATTGGTACCCAAGGACATGCTTTTACTGTTAAGAAATAGGCAGATATAAAAAGAAGTATGAAATCTGACTATGTATACGTGCTACTAAACATTATTGTCGCTCTTGAAGAACATGACCTGCACAATATTGAGCACAATTCTGAGACCAAGAAATTAAAGCCAGAAACTCTGAAGCTAAAATACATGTCTTGCTATGAACCAGATAAGCACATGGACACAAACTCATTTGAATATATGCAGCAGTGTATAATAGGCTTATGAGCTAAGCCAATAAGCTAAAGTATGCGGACGTGTGGTTACATGGAATGTTATAATAGGGTAGATCGTGGGATTTATTTTAGTGTCGTTAGGTGACAAACTATACGCAAATTACAATGAGCTTGTGGTATTAAGTTTGGATAATATATGAATGGCAAAAAACTTTAGGAGAAATATGCATAATAAGTAGAAATGGGGGATACCATAGCAAAAAAGAAATAAAAGGGGGATCCATACAGTTGTATTTTGTATAGGAGGAGAAATGTAATCATAACAAAAATATCATACATCCGGTAATTCTTAACTTTCATGCCGACAAATCGTAATTTTCCTCTTTTCAAACTCTATAGGCTGGGTGCTGGAAGGTTCTTTAAGAGAGCTGAAGGTGTAGCTTCTGACGATCATGTTTCTGGCTAAGGAATTGTTTTCCACTGAAATAAAATATGAGCTATTGTATACTGCATCAAAATAATAAGCATAGTGCACTTGTAATTATTAAGAAGTTGCTATTACATGTTGCATCAAAATCTAATACGTATACAGTTCACTTCTTACAAACTAAAAGGAGAAATCAAGTATGCATCTGGGACTAAATTTTACATCAGGTTTCAGCTATGTTAGTGGGTACATTGAGCACTTTTATTATTTATCATCTGCATTTTGTCTTCTTGGATTAAAATCTAGAGATAGTATCCGCCGTGTCCTGCTATTTTATCAAGAACTTCTTGATGGGAAAATTGAAATGGAACAAAGATTTCGGCATCAACATATTGGTCAGGTGAGAAACACAAACAGAAATGTTGAGGAAATTTAATTATTTGAAAATGATCATCAGTAGCATGCATGCATCTATAAATTGCAGAAAAACATTTCACCAGTGTGGTAATCATGGCAGGAAAACCTTTTTACAGCCCCTAAGAGATACTCCTTTTTGTATGTACTCTGTAGACGGCCGATGAGATAATTTTATCTTGCTTCTGTTTATGCATTCATGTAAAGAACCATCGTACGCCTATGTAACATAAATTCATTCATGTAAATAATCATCGCATGCCTATGTAACATATAAGCAGGAAATAGACATCACCTGAAAGAAAGGATGCATCTATGTTTCTAACCTGGAGTGCTTTCCTGAATATGCATAGCAATCAATATAATTTTTCCATCTGTCTTTAACATCCAAGCATAAAAGAATTATTGGAAGGTAAGCAGTCAAACTTGTGCATGTAGAGGGAAAACTCATGGTGGTTGAATTTGCAGGACTATTGTTTATCAGTTCCTCTACCAAATAGAAGGAACAAAATCTCAACCACGTGGTGGAACACCACAGCCACATCATTATCACACCTGATAGCAACATGATCTGCTAGTTGCACATGGGTGTGGTGAAGCATTTGCCCTCAGTCTAGCATAGTGATGCTATGCTAAATCATCACAGGGGAGTAAAAAGACCAAGTACAGCATCTGTTCTTAATAAATTGAGCCTCAGCCTATGCATCATAGGCAAGGGGCAAATAACCCACAATTCTGAGCAAAGACATACGCAAATATTGCTTTTCACAGCCTGTATGAACACAGATCCAATATTTGATGCTGAGCACAAAACCCACAAAGGGGAGAGGCACCACAAGCACACATATGCAGTAAAAGCACCACTGAGCAGTATAATCAAATTTGCCTTAGCTAAATACTTCTGTGTAACTCAATTGAGGCATCACAGCAAGCAAAGCTAAATAATTTAGCTCAAACAAATGAATTACACTACAACAGGGCACAATTACAGCATAATAACAAAGGGGGAAATCATCACACCTGATAGCAGGTTGATTTCTATTTCCCTAGCAACATGATCTGCTAGTTGCACATGGGTGTGGTGAAGCATTTGCCCTCAGTCTAGCATAGTGATGCTATGCTAAATCATCACAGGGTAGTAAAAAGACCAAACATAGCCTGTTCTTAATAAATTAAGCCTCAGCCTATGCATCATAGGCAAGGGGCAAATAACCCACAATTCTGAGCAAAGACATACGCAAATATTGCTTTTCACAGCTATGTATGAAGCACAGATCCAATATTTGATGCTGAGCACAAAACCCACAAAGGGGAGAGGCACCACAAGCACACATATGCAGTAAAAGCACCACTGAGCAGTATAATCAAATTTCCTTAGCTAAATACTTCTGTGTAACTCAATTGAGGCATCACAGCAAGCAAAGCTAAATAATTTAGCTCTAACAAATGAATTACACTACAACAGGATACAGTTACAGCATAATAACAAAGGGGGAAATCATCAGAAGCATCTTCTGAATCCAAGGTTCAGAACAGCATCACCTGCACATCACAGTAATAGCGAGTATAATTCCAGCACACACGCAGCACATAACAGAGGACATCTCTGAACATAGGTTCAGAGAGCACCATCTGCTACTGTGAAGGGCAGATAGCAAGTCTGTGGAGGTGCAGAACATTTTCCCGCCACAAGCTAAGGCACGGGCTAGATCATCAACCAAGGGAATGCTCAGGAATGCTCAGGGGCACTGGTATTTATTCAGTAAACATCACAGGAGCAGCAGGTCAAGCTCGAGACCGAAGCAACAGGAAACCTAAATCATCTTTTCCTCTAATCATTTCAGAGCATGGCCGAAGGCCTGGACGGGGAAGAGATGAGAGAGGAGAGGGAAGATCATACCTTACGCCTTTGACCGTAGCTCGCCTGCGACGGGGCAGTGCCCATGTGGCCAGAGGAGAAGGGTCAGAGGAGAAGTGCATCACGGCACCAACACCACGGCTGCACGGGGGTCGCAACCCTGCACCCAGCCGTGGCGGAGCACCGGAGGAGGGCGAGCACGGTGGAGGCGCGTCGACGCCCGAAACCCTAGCCTAGGGTTGGGCCGGTCGCGCGCGGCCGCGCCAGGCGGGGAAAAACAGATCGAAGAGGAGGAGAAGGTGGAGCGTCGACCGCTGCGTCGACCGCGCCACAGCATGGCGACGGAGGCGGCCGGAGCACGCCGGAATCAAGCTGCGATGGCGACGGCGGCATGGGGATCGAGAGAGTGAGGGAGAGGAGAGGGCTAGCCAGCTAGGCAAGAAGCCGTGGCCGTCACCGCTTTGGCTATTTTTTTTTTGTTTTTAGTGTGTCATGAGGCTGACAGGTGGGTCCCACCGTGCACTGTAGAACACTGTAGATTTCTACAGTGCCTACTGTAGTATCTACAGTAGACGGGGCGCTGTGAGGCCGCCGTTTTGTTCATCTTTGATATACTTAGTAATTAATTTATATGTATTTTGGTATTAATGGTCACATACTAATATGACAGGTAGTAAAGATTTAATAGTGTTTCTTGAAGTTTGAAAATAAAATCGCCTTCACCTACAATCAATGATCCTGACCATAAAGGTACATCAAACATTAGACGTACAATCTGTTCTTGCCCTTAGCCGGTGCTCTCAGCAATGAAAATAGTGGAGACAGTACGCAATTGCGTTGGTGATATTTCATGAATCACTGCATCACTTGATTTTTGGAGCAAAGACTTCTATATTCAAATCCAGGTAAGGATGTGATAGACCGCTTTTTGAGGATGAAAGAGCGTAGAGGCAAAAAAATATAGAGGTAATTACTTTTGTAATATGACTTTATTTAAGGTATATTGATAATTAATGCTTCTTATTATGTGAGACCACTAAAAAGAATATTTACTACCTTTGTTTCTAAATATAAGTCTTTTTTAGACTTTTCTTGATTCGTGCATATCTATACGTATTTAGACACATTTTAGTGTGTAATTTCACTCATTTCGTTCCGTATCTAGTCCACCGTGAGATATATCTAAATGGTCTTATATTATGGAACAGTGGAGTCACTAATACCAGCCACGCATCTGACCGTGCGGGCTATACACATTCGTTTTGACACCAGCGACCTTTTTTCCTGGCTTCGCCCTTGCGCATGAGAGATCGATGCATACACCGTTCGTACCATGCACACACTATCACACGTCCAAGCACAACCACTCTAAACATACGGTTAACACTTTAACACCGATGAAGATAAAGTTGTGCATCTTATATGGGATGGCTCATAAACTCCGTAATAAATGGATGTGTGCCTTATTCGATGCAGAGGCTCGGGTTCTCTTTATTTCTAAAAAAAATATGGTGAGGGCTCATTACCATTTTCTTTTGGTGATCTCAGTAGGGAGATATTGGCAACATATCTTTGGGATAATTTTCTTTAATGGTGATTTTTTACAAAGGGCGGTATATTAATATTGGGATGGTATAAAAAACTCAATACTCAGCAACAACACGGTCAAGAGCTAGTCGATGCATGCAATCGAGTATGCACACAATTAAAATAAATTAAAAATGAAAGAACACAAAACATGACAAAAACCATGTCTAACTACATGGAACCTTCAATCACCACCCTTGGCAACACCTGAGCTACGAGAAGGTTCTACGAAAAAAACACCTCCTAGAAGTATGGCATAGGAATGACATCATTGCCAGATTCAACCATCAGATCGGCCAATCACTGATTTTCACTCATGAAAGCAAGTTCATATATTTTCCACACAATGCGTTCAACAAGAACAAATCATTAGGTACAAGTCCTAGAGTTTCACCGCGGAGCTCCCCGGTTACTCGTAGATATACCTAGCCATGGGAAGCCCGACCCGATCGGCCCGGCCCGAAATTCTAGGGCCTGGGCCACCATGGGTGGGCCTGGGCCTCAGATTTAGTCCCGATGGGCTTTGTATATTGACGTTTTCAAGAAGAAGCCTGGCCCGAGACCCGAAAGCCCGATGAGATTTTGCGCTCATGGGAGGGTCTTGGCCTGAAATATAGACCCGAAGGTCGGATGAGGCTGGGCCTGAGATTTTGCCCGTGGGCTTTTTAGGCCCAGCCCAAAGTCCGGCCCGGCCCGGCCCATGGCCAGGTTATGCTCGTAGAGCTACTCAGCTACCGGCGGACCTACCGTCCCTGTTGCCCGGGCTTCCTAGCTGCTCGTCTCGCGCAGAGATGGGTCTAGGCAGACGATCAATGAACAAAGGTCTCCTTTCGGCCAGGCCCATGATGACACAGCGCGCTATTTCTGGAATTGGCCCAGAACGCGGGCTAGGATTCAAATATACTTTAAAAAATATTATTTAAAAAAATCATGCACAGATGACCCATTTGGACTTGTCCGCTTCTTCTCTGTCTAGCTGAGTAGTACCATGGAAGCACGGCGCCGAGCTCCTCATCCACCGCGACATCTACGGCCACGAGCCCAAGGACACCCGTCGCCGGTACTCGGTGATCGATCTAGTATTAGATGAGCAGCAATACGCCGCGCAGCGGAGGTCAATCTGCAGAAAACGCTGCTGTAGCCATCCAAACCACGGAATCGCGAGCAATTAAGAAGCGCAGAAGCAGCTAGCTCCAGTCCAACGCCAGTACGCCACCATGGCCGTCGGGCGCAGAAGCATCAGCTAGCAAGCAAGCAGCTGTTCATCGGGCGCACCTCGATCTTCTGCTCGGCGTGCTCCTGTAGCAGGGCACGGCCGGAGTACCCACGCATCCAGGAGGTGGACTACGCCATGAAGATGGGGCTGATAGCTCCTGTGCGACTTATTTCCAACTCAATGGACGTAGTACGACGTCTTTTCAGACAATAGCCTCCATGCGACGCCTATACGAGGAGAAATAGCCCAGAGGCAACATGGCACTTAAACGCTCGTTAGGTTTGGGTGACCGTTTGTAAACAGGCGACCGTTAGGAACCGGGCCCACCACTTGTCCACGTACGCACTGCGTGAGTCCCACCTCAGGTCAGTTAGAAGAGAACCTCGCCCGTCCCCGACCTCCCGACGCCGCCATTGCTTCCCCTCCCCTTTCCCGCATCCTTCTCTCCCTCTTCTCCGGCGACGAAGCGCAGATGTCTGTCTCCTCCGCCGCGCGGTCACAATGGCCGCGGTATGGTGCAGTGCCGCTGACACGGTGCCCAGACTGCAAACGCCCAGAGGCTCTCAAGCGTTGGGTCAGCAAGACCGACGAGAATGGCAATCGAGGGCGCGAGTATGTCAGCTGCTTGAGCAAGAGGCACACCGGAAGTGATGGGCAGGTATAGATCTCAGTTCTTTCGCATCCTTTTGCTTTGATTTCACCGCAATTCGTTTTTGCTCGTCGAATTTGGGAAATTTTAAATTTAGGGTTCATGTTGCTGTTTTCAGATTCTGAAGAAATGTGGCTATTTCGAGTGGATGGATGATTATTTAGAGAGGATTGTGTTTGAGGGCTACATTGATTCGATGGGGGCCGCAAATTTGCAGCTCAGATTGGGGGGGCTGCCGCCGGTGGGCGTGGAGATGGGGGAAAGCTCGGGGATGGGTGCGCCCGGTGCTGACAGAGAGGTGAAGAGGAATGCGCGCAATGGTGAACTGCCCGGGCTGCCCTCGGAGTCCGAACTGAACCAGGAACTGAAGAAGATCAAGAAACATCTAAAGCAGATGGTTGATTTGCAGAAGCAAGCAAATATGATGGCTGGTGGATTTTATTGTTGCATCGTTGCTCTGTTTTTCGTTTACTTGTTGATCCGTCGTTAGGGCAGAGGAATTTGTTAAGTTCGTGTCACTTAATCGAATGCACGCAGCAATTTGTTAAGTTTCTGAATTTGTTGACTCTTTGTTCTTCAGTTAACTTCAGTCGACAGTTGTGTTTTCCTTACGAAAAAAATCGTACTGGGCTGCCAGAGTAGATGTTGGGCCGTGACGAGTAGATGTTGGGCCTTGGCGTTTCAGAATTTTTCTTATTTCCTGTAAAAAAAACTACTGGGTTGCCAAATTTTGCACGCATAGAGGCACACATATATTTACATGTTTTAGCTAGCACGCGTTGCCGAGCCCACATGTACTTGTTTTAGCTTGTTGTAACAAAGTTTGAATTTTGTTACTAGTTCCATTGTATTAGCCTTTGAATTTTGTTACTCCCTCCCTAGACAAAGATATGTCCATTAATATGGATCGGAGGGAGTACTTTTATGGCAAATGGCATGTTTAGAATGACCCAAGTACAAATATTAAACTGAGGCAAAAGAAATGCAAACATGAGCTATTTTATAGATATGGGGCATATATACCCAAGTACAAATATTAAACGGGAGGCAAAAGAAATGCAAACACGAGCTATTTTATAGATATGTGGCATATATGCCCAAGTACAAATATTAAACTCACGCAAATTAAACAAACCCATTACATTTAACGGTGGGCCCTAAATATAGGGGGCCCACCCAAACCCTAAACCTAAGCGCTGGCGCCCCTTCGTCTGCGGGCGCCCTTCCGGCAGGCCAACCGCCGGGGGTTTGGCCTACTTCGCCAGTGGAGGTGCCGGCGCCGTCCACTCCGCCGCCCTGAGCGCCGAAGCCCGTTCGTCACGGGCCCGGGCGTTGTCCTCCCGCATCCGGTTGTCCACTTTGTCCCAGCACCGGCGGATGCTGCGCCGGAGCCTCTTCGCCTCCCTCTCCTCCTCTTTGGCGAGTTCTCTCGCCTCCTTCCTCTCCTGGGCGGCGAGGTAGCGGTGGATGCGAAGCTGCTCCTCTTCGCTGATGGGGCCGGGGTTGGGGTTGGGGCCGGGGTTGTGTCTGATGTGCTCCACGCACCAAAACTTATTCCTCGGGCGAGGCCGCTTGGGAGCGACGCCCAGCTGCTCCGGCGTGTAGCCCGCCTCGTGCCAGGGCCGAGCCTTGGACTGGTTGTCTTCGTCGCTCACGGACTCGGGGCTGGAAGGCATGGAGTACGTCGACCAGCACGACATGGTTGGGGAGGAGGAGGCAAAGGGGCTGGAGAGGGAGAAGAGGGAGGAGGAGGCAAAGGCACTATTTAAAGAGCCGATGAGGTGTAAATAAATTTTGGTAGATGAAGAAGCAACCGTGTGAAAACGGGGTGAAAACTTAGGATAGCTAGTTGAAGCAACGGGGTGACAACATTGGTCTCCTCTGCTCTGCGTGCATTAAGCGCTCTGCGTGCATTAAGCGTAGGACAGCTAGTAGGACGTTGCGGTCAAAGCGGTGCCTGCGAAAATAGCTATGATGCGACGTAGGCTGCATGCGTGCATTAATGCAAAGAGGTGAAACAGATGAAATACAAAGTCTCACGCCAAAGTACGTTGCGGTCAAAGCGGTGCCTGCGAAAATAGCTAAGTATGATGCGACGTAGGCTGCATGCGTGCATTAATGCAAAGAGGTGAAACAGATGAAATACAAAGTCTCACGCCAAAGTCTGCGTCCCTGCGTGCATGCCTCACGAGGCGTGCAGGGCTGCGTTGCTGCAAAATAGCCCTGGTGCGACGCGACATTGTTTACTCTGAAACGAGGCGTGCAGGGCAGCGTCGCTGCAAAATAGCGCTGGTGCGACGCGACATTGTTTACTCTGAAACAACTGGAGCCCATCACACGCCGGACCCACCTGCCATGGAGAGAAAGTCAGAGAGCGTCAGGTGGGCAAAGTAAGAGGATATGTTCCATGCATGCAAACTACGGCGGCGACGGCCTGCAGAGGCTGAGACGAGCGCGTGGGTGGAGAAGAATCGCAGAAGAAAGGGGAGACAATGGTGGCGAGCTCGAGCGTCACTGACAAATGGTGCCCATCAAACGCCGGACCCACCGGTCATGGAGAGGAAGTCAGAAAACGTCGGGTGGGCAAAGTAAGAGGATCTAGTTCCCTCTGTTTTCAGCGGCCAATCAGGTGGCTGGAACCAACCTCTCGCGGATCGCCATCGGGAATCCTTCTAGAAGACCGTATCTGAGGGCTGTCGTTGGCGCCAGGGCTTGATCGGACGGTTAGGGTGCGACGGTACGGTTTGATCAGATGCTGCGCTATGGTTTCAAATGAGCATATTTAATTAAAAAAAATCAAAATGACATGAGACCAGCGCCCAATGTTGTTATATGTGATATAGTTGCTAGAAAAAAATATAAACATGATTTTGGGATAATTGATCGAAAATGGTTTCCACAAAAGAGCTATCTTGTATAGACTTGTTTAGAGTTCACTAATAGAGCGATGGTCTCAAATGAGCATATTTAATTCAAAAAAAATCAAAATGACATGAGACCAGCGCCCAATGTTGTTATATGTGATATAGTTGCTAGAAAAAATATAAACATGATTTTGGGATAATTGATCGAAAATGGTTTCCACAAAAGAGCTATCTTGTATAGACTTGTTTAGAGTTCACTAATAGAGCGATGGTCTCAAATGAGCATATTTAATTCAAAAAAAATCAAAATGACATGAGACCAGCGCCCAATGTTGTTATATGTGATATAGTTGCTAGAAAAAAATATAAACATGATTTTGGGATAATTGATCGAAAATGGTTTCCACAAAAGAGCTATCTTGTATAGACTTGTTTAGAGTTCACTAATAGAGCGATGGTCTCAAATGAGCATATTTAATTCAAAAAAAATCAAAATGACATGAGACCAGCGCCCAATGTTGTTATATGTGATATAGTTGCTAGGAAAAAATATAAACATGATTTTTGGATGTTTTATATATGATTTTCTATTAAACCATGTTATTTAAATAAAAAAATAAAAAAATAGAAGAATTATTCAAAACATAATGAAACTTCAGATTTACACTATATAGGTAGAATAGATGTCTAGGAAATTAATTTGGCTGATTTAGACAAGATGCCAACAAAAGTTGCTTAGAAACGAGGGCATTTACCCTACCTTTGGAGGTCGTTTCAAACACACTTTTGATGACTATGAGCTTAACATAGCAAAAGGGCTCGGATTGATCAGCTAACATAGCAAAAGAGCTTAACATAGCATGGAAATATCAATATCACAGTACTAATTTGAAATTTGAGGCCAAATTTGAATCGGTTTTCAGTTCAAATTTGAATCGGTTTTCAGTTCAAATTTGAATTCCAGCCGAAATTCAAATACAAAGACCACAGTACAAATATTATTACATGTCACAAATGTTATTACATGTCACAAATGTTCAAACACGCCGTGTGCCCTTCCTACCACGCCGTGTGCCCTTCTTCGCACATCTTGTTTTTGGTTCTCCCTCCTCAACACATACAAGTTCACTGAGCATCTTGGTCTTGTTCACGGGCTTCTTGACTGAACTAGGTTGGTCGTTCACCTCCTCAAAAATCTCAGTTTCAACCTCGAAAGCAGTTTCATCTGTCTCAAACTGCCAGTTATCTGTCTGAATGTTATCTGTCTGAAACTGAGCTGCAAAATCATCGTCTTCAGGGTGCACCTCTTCAGTCTCAAACTCAGCTGCAACATCATTGTCTTCAGTGTGCACCTGGGCATGCCCAGGGACATGCCCAGGTTCAGTTGAACCAAACACAGAATGCACACTTCTCCTCTTGCCACTGACTCGTGCCCTTTTTGCTTGCCAATTATCTTCAGCAACAAATGGAACAAGTGGAACAGGTGGAACAGGTGGAACAGTTGCAGCACGCTTCCTCCTGAAAATAAAGCATGAAATAGATTTAGTAATTAAAAAAAACCAAAAAAAAGATAAACAAATCAAAAACAAGAACATACTTTGGCTTTTCATCTGGATAGGCGCAATTGGCAGATCCTGCTCTGTGCCCAAGTTCCTGACAGTAAATGCATCTGTTCTTGCTACCTTTTTGAGCCCTTTTGGGCTTGTCATCTTTCTTCTTTTTCTTACTACTCCCACCTTTCTCAAACCAGGACTTAAATCTACTCTGCTTAGGCCTGCCAGCCTTTCTTTTCGTTACAGGAGGACACATGTAAATTCCAATGGCTTCTCAGGCCACTGTTTCTGATCTGTAAGTGGTGGAATTGGAGTTGCATATGCAGCTTTGAATTTTGCTACCGAATAATATTCATGCAAATATGGGTGCATGTTTACCTTCTGTTGGGAGGCTAAGAAAAGAATGGCATGCTCACATGGTTTGCCGGTGTGTTGCCACTCAAGGCAAGTGCAATCATGCAATTCAGTATTAACAACATGCCTCCTACCAGTTTTGCTATCTTTAACTTCAGCACCCCACAATGAAGATTTTTCAACAGACAAATGTGTAAGACTTCTGCTCCCGAAGCACTCCCTTTTCTCAGCATGGGGGAAAACATTGTTAACTGCATTTTCTAGCCCCTTACATGCATCTGTGTGGATTGCCAAAGGTGACACTGGACCTATACATCTTTTCAACTGCATCATGAACCATGTCCATGAAGCCTCCGTCTCTGACTGAAACAAACCAATAGCAACAGGGAACATCCAATTGTGCCCATCTAGAGCATTGCATGCTGCCAACTGACCACTCCACTTGCCTGTCAAAAAAAATGAGTCTATGCTCAAATATGGACGACACCCTGCCTTGAAGCCATCGGTGCAAGGCTTCAACGCCATAAAAAACTTGGAGAAATAAACTTTGCTAGCCGCATCCACCTCAGTATCTATCTCCACAATACTGCCAGGAGATCTCAACTCAACCTCTGCTTTAAAGTTGTAAAGCATCCTAAATGTGTTTGCCCAATCACCATATAAATGTTTCATTGCCCTTTGTTTGGCCTTCCACACTGTGGTATAATTCAGTTTAATTTTGTATGTATTTTGCAAGTCCAGTTGCAGTCTCTTGGCAGTAAGGTTAGGTGTTTTCTCTAGCAATGGTTTGATCTTTTCTGCAACCCAAAGCTGTGATGTCATGGTTGATACTGTTTCTGAACTTGTAAGACAAGTATGTTTTTTGGGGATTTGGTTAACCCTGACAGTACTTCCATCAGCCTGCAGTCTAGCAGATATGTACCACTTGCAAGCCTTCTTGCCAGAACCATCAAAACCTCTGCACTTCGCATAAAACTTCTTTCTATCAGTCCAAACAGTCTTTGCATCAAACTGATGTCTCACTGCATAAGTCTTGAAAGCCATCCTGAACTCTTTCATGTTCGGCCACATCTTCCCCACTCGAATGACAGGGTTTTCCTTGTCATACACATGCACCGGCTCATCATCGTGTTCATCATCTACATAGTCTGCAGCATCTTCCATCAGCTGTTCATCTACATCTTCAGATAAATCACTGTCAATCCCATCTTGTTCACCCTGCTCCTCATCCCTCTCATCCACTTCAATGCCAAAAAGTTTGGCCATCTCAGTGTCAGCCATCGGTGCAATGACCAAATCATTAGGTTCAGATAGGTCAAGTGCATTCCAATCAACAGAAACTGCAGGTGCTATTACTGTCGGTTCAGTAATAATGGGAATTATACGCCTATCGGAAGCCCAATCATCATTTGCCTGCTGCATAGCTAACTTTGAGGGCACATAACCCACCTTTGAATCAACATTCAGATCAACAAGCAGAGCATAAAAAAGTAAAACTTTGCTCCTCCAGCCATCTTGCCGATCGATTTCCTCAGCAAGCTGTTCACCATCCTCAATTCTGACATATTCACCTTTCCAATTATCGAACCACAACAGTGATACTTCTTGCTCTGGACCCCAAATAACATGCTCTGCAATTTTCTCCACCATTGCCTTCACCGCCTTCTCCCCCATGTTCGGTAGGTCTGTTGGATCAAGCTCTTCAAGATCAACCTCCCACTTCACAATCGTGTCTCCATCAATGTCCACCATGCTCCCATCAACTAATTTTGCCGTAGATCGTAAGAAATTGACTGTAATTTCGAAGGTGCTCCGAGCAGCATCCTCTCTGTCAGTAGCGGGCAGCGTGAGGTCGAGCAAACGAGACCCACATCGAAGTAAAATTGTGCGGTAGAGAAGCGCGTTACCTATTCGAAGTTGAATCTCTCGGCTCAACCCGCGGCTCCACCATCTTCTTCTTCCCCCGTCCGCCCCCCCGCCCAGTAGCGCCGCCCCGCGTCCTCTAGCCATTTGAATCAGCAGACAATGAGCAAATTAGCTCAGATCTCAAATACATTCGGAGGGGAACGGGGAGGAAGACGAATTCGCTCAACATTGCTTCCGCCGCCGCCGCCAAGAACGAAAGCTCTTCCGCCGCCGAGAACGAGAGCGCCGCCGCCGCCGAAGAAGAACGAGAGCGGAGTTGGGGGCGGGCACTGGCAGTTGGGCGCGGAGTTGACGAATTCAGTCAGCTGTTTGACTCAATCTTGTGGGACCCACATGCTTAATCTAAGCTAATAAGCCCGCTAACAACAGTTTTGGCACCCGTGTGCCTCTGGGCTATTTCTACTCATATTTGCGTCGCATGGGAGCTATTGTCTGGAAAGACGTCGTACTCCAGCCAATACTCTGAAAACAAGTCGCACAGGAGCTATTTGCCCGTGAAGATGGGATTTGAGCTCCAGGATGCAGTTGCCCACCGCCGCCGCCCTGGCGACACCCACCTTGGTGGCGTCGAGCGAAGCATGGCGTTGACTTCTCCGGCGACTCCTGCACACTCGGCAAGGTCCCGGCGTCGGCCATGGCGGAGCTTGCCGTCATCTCCGGCCCGATCTAGTGGTGCGCGGCGGCCATGGCGGAGCTTGCCGTCATCTCCGGCCCGATCTGGTGGTGCGCGGCGTCGCCTGGCCTGCTGCTCGCGGTGGTGTCTCTCGACGACGGCGCGGCGTCCATGCGGTGGGGATTTTTCAGGGGAGATAATAGTTGGGTAGGTGGAAGGAAGAGAGAGGAGATTTATTTGGCTGACATATGGCCAACACACGGACAGGGGAGGACATGCGCGGACACAACAAACTTTTTTCTGTCCGTTTTTGTCTGTCCACAACCCAAATTTGAGCATGAGCCAGGAATGCGTTGGACCGGACATAAAACGGACGCTGGACTTTATGCGTCTGCATGTTAGGGGTTGATTTTTTCCCAAACAAACACAACCGGATTGAATGCGTCCTAGCGTTGGAGACATCCTAATCGTTCGTTGGATGACACCTCCTTCTGAACTCTTTCTTGCAAACATGGACGATGTGTCGCTCATCTATCATACTCCCTCCGTTCCAATTTATTTGACTTAGGTTTGTCCAAATACGGATGTATCTAGACACTAAACAAGTATAGATACATCCGTATTTGGATAAACCCAAGTCAACTAATTTGGAACGGATGAAGTACTTTCCAAGAGTTCGCATTACAAAGACTGAAAGACAAACCACTTGAATTCAGTGAAGATCTCTGCCATATGTGTACTCGTCTAACATTACCTAGAAGAAAAATCTGATATTGGCGAGATTTAGTACGTGGGTTTGCACCGGTACATCTCTAAAAATCTTTACAACTTTAGATATCAATTAGTGGTGTGGTGGAGATCAAAACACACCCTTTAGTTTGAAGGGTAGTCGATCTAAAACCCTCTTTAATCACTTCGAGATTCTTGCACTCTTTTGAAGAGGATGCACAAAAAAGAACTCATTGACATTATATAGGGTAACGTGGAAGATTGCATTGAACAAACTTACCTTGAAACAAAATTTAGCTATGCCAAAAGTTCATGGAAGGGACCCGATTACATCGGTATGCAATATTGTAGATTTTTCTTAGGGTACATAAAGGTTGCACTTTGTTTATTAATTGCTAGAATGAGAAGGAACTGCACAATTCCTGAGAGCGATAATATTAAGGGATGCTTAAAGATTTGTCGGTGTACTTGTGCAGTTGAAGCATCTCACATGGCGGTAGACATGAACAGTAAACGTCGGCACCGACCACATTAAAGTATTTGAAATTGATCACAAATGTGCGTTGCCCAGTACACCATCACAGATATATATCTAACTATATGAAAGACGGTCCAAATAGCGAGCTCTCAGCGCTCCTGCCACGGTAGATACTACAGTGATGAACAGTACAACAGTTTTTTTATCCGCACCGTCGCTTTCTGGTCGGGCGGTCCGCGCGCACCTACGTGACGTTTTTGCAAAAAACCCTCGCTCCCTTCAAAATAGCTCCGCGACCCATCGTTTTACGAAGAAAAGGACTAACATTAATTTACATACAAAACCAAGGACTTTTATGCAAAATGTTCACAGACCTCCCCCCTCCCCTCCTTCTTCTCCGTGCGCCGCCGGAATCGCTGGCGCCGCCGACACGCCGCACGTCCGCCACGCTCCTCCCCGCACCAATATGAGCACGCACGGTGGTTCGCCGTCGGCTGCTCTTCTTCCTCGCTGACGGACGCGTGCCGGGACGCTGTGCGCGCGGCGGAATCGTCACCGGCGTCCGCGCTATCCATCTGCGGGTAGCCCGCGTCGAGCCGCGGTCGACGCGCGCACGCCCGCTTCCGACCTCGCTCCGACGCGGCCGCGCCCTCGCCGTCGCCGTCGCGGCAGCGGCAGCCCTGGCCACAGCTAACGTCAGCGCGACGTCAGCATGGGGCCAGGCTACCAGTTTTTTTATTTAAAAAAAAACAAAAAACGCAATATCCCAGACAGGTGGGCCCCACTGCCTCACAGAAATTCCAGAAAATGAAAAAATTCAAATTCATTAGCTTTAAATTTACACACTATAAAAATGCGGAAAAAAAAGCACAATGGACACAAAAATGAATGCCGTCTATTTATGCCACAAGATCAAATTTTAAAATTTCAATATTTTAAAATTTAAAATACCTCCCAGAACTTAACATTCCGTAAACGTTAAAGAATTATAATCTGAATATCTTCCCGATTTAACGACTTTTTAAAATCCAACCAACTTTTAACCGGAAACTTTTTTATAATTCCAATCATTTCCAAAATTGAAGAATTTTCAAATGTAAGCGTTTCCAAATTTAAAAATATTCCCCCTAATTACATTGAATGAAATTTGATGAATGCTCACAAATTGCGTTCTCCCTAATTATGCCAAATTGCTTCTTTTCGTTTACATGTTTTCATTTTTTTCTATTCTCTTTTCTTTTTCTTCGCCTTCGCCCATTGTCACCAAACTAACATATTTATTGACAATTCATCTCCTTACAAATTTCACATTTCAATTTGGAACCATACTTGACAATTTCAATTACACTAACATATTTAGAGGTAATAAAACTTAAAACTCTCTAATTATGTAGTTAAATTTTAAAATGCATGCCTTAATAAATATTCAAAGAAAATTCAATTCCACTTTCCCTAATTATGAAAAGAAATTCAATTGAATTTAATGCATGCTCACTTAATGTATTTCCACCAATTATTGAATTAGATTTAATATTTAAGAAAACCCTTAAACACATTATGTAAAACTAAAAAGATTAAGATTTAGAAATAGTACTACAAATGAGCTTCCTACAACTATGCAGCTAAATTTAATAAATATACAAACTGAACTAAGCTTTCTCTAATTTGACAGTTCAATTTAAATAAATGAGATACACAACAAAAGAAAAATTGCTGTCTACTTATGACATACGATCCAATTTCAAATATGAATATTTGAAAACTACAAAATATTTTTAAAGGCACACAATTCCAAAATTTAAATTTACCACGCGAGCGCAACGTATGCCGCTGGGGAAAAAACAAAACTGTCGCAACAATACAAATTTCGAAGTATAAACACTTCTTTAACAGAAAACTTTATTTGCATTCCCAATTTTCTGTAATCAATTAGTTAACATGGTGGTCAGCCGTATTATGAAAAAAAGAAGAAAAAAAACATTGGCTTATCAAATTCTCTATCGAACCGTCAAAAAGAAATGATACAACAACAAAAAAGACCCTCTTTAAATTGAATTCTAATTAATTGGATATCCCGCATAAGGAATTGAAGAAAGACGCGACGTTTAATTCCAGGGAGTTCCCAACAGAGTTTAGAGCATGACGTCAGCTGTTGACACTACAACAGGACAGAGATTTGGTAACACAATCATGTAACACATAATAAAATATGTTACAAGTAAATTTCGAGTAACACAACATTCGTGTTGCTACTCCCGACAGTAACACAAACTTTATAATGCCCGAAATTGTGTTACCACGATATCAACCAAGTAACACATAAATACGTGTCAGCGATAATGTGTTACAGAGATATTGCGTAGTCACATATAATGTTGTGTTCCTGGGAATATGTTACATATGTCGGTGTGAGTAACATTGATCCAGGTGTTACAGGCTCTATTATACGGGAAATAGCAATGATACAAACGTAGGATTTTTTAGGAAGATACATATGTAGGTTTTTTTAGGTAAGATATATACGTAGGTGAGAGTAACATTTATGCGGCCTGCACATGGCCCATAAACTTTTGCGGCCCAGAAAATTTGTGTAGGCCATGTACAAATATTTATCCACTGGTGCTGAAAATCTATCTGTTGGCGCTGGACCTGGTTTACTGCCTAGGCCGACTTTACTCGGGCCGCTTGTTTCCATCGATCTATCAGCCTCCGTGTCTCCCACAACGTTAACTGGGACTCGAGCGAGCCGCCGTGATGGCCGACCGAGACACGATCCTGCCGTTTGAGATCTCGACCTGAAAAACTGTGCGGAACAGCAGAAGTGCAAAAGTGCTGCTGCCGCTGCCCACCCATCGCCGCACGCCCGCACAAGCATTTGTCTCATCACGTTCAAGTGGCCACACGCAACAACAATAAGCGACACCATCACCTATGCAACATGACATGATTGATGATAATAATTCACTGCTTTCACGCGAAAAGGTTATTACCGCATACTCTTACTAATGTCACCAATATAGAATATACAATAATTACTTGCTCATCTTTTTCATTCATTAAACTAGAATGGCGACCATGATAATGTCAACCCGTTACTGATTCAGCACAATTCATCATCGACAGATCTTTTTATTGATTCTGTGCCAGAGGTATATTTGTGTGCTTTTGATTATTAAGTTTCAGGCTTTTGAACCTCCTGGATATAAGTATCATTCCATATACTATTGTTGTCTCTTTGTAGGTGAGCAAAAAGAGAGAACGTACAGCTGAACTTTCTACAAGACTGGACCAACAAGGGAATAGAAATCAACATCCACGCTCAAATTCCACAAAAAGAAGGCGTACTTCTTCACTGAAGGTAAAAATCCACCAACTGGTATGAGTGTATCTACCACCAGGTTTTTGGTTATCAATTCCTTTATATTGTGCATACTACCATGTTTTTGGTTATGAATTTCTATATATTGTGCATGCTAGGTACATGTCTTAGCACGGCTGTAGTTTGAGCAATAAACAATATTTCAGTTTACCCGAAAATTCAGTCAGATTGGCATCCCTTTCTGATAGTATCTGTTGCACGACCCTAGTGGCTCAAGCAGCGGCTTGCTTGGCTCTTGCTGATTGTTATATGCAAAAAAAATTGAATACTAATATTGTTCTAATATAGGTTGGTTCCGAAGTAGTATTGAAGACTTCAACATATCCAAACAAGCGGAATGTGGCATATGCTACTATCCGAAGTACTGATCCTACAACTAAGGCTGGTGGGATTGAGTTATGTGCCGAATTTGCACTTGTGCACATAGATGACACTATTCTGGATAATGAGGAGTTAGTGAGAGAAGTAAGCGATTGCAAGACAGTTGGTGATGCTTTTGCCTCAGGATTACTAATTGCTTGGCCTTCAGCTTTTGTATGTTGATTAAAAAGATTGATCCATTTTTTTGAATCATATTTGTGTATATTTGATTGTAACTATATGTCCAAATTGTTTTGCAGATCCGTAAGAAGGATGGTTGAGTTGCAACTGAATTCTCCGACGAGATGAAGAATCAAATAAATTTCAATTGTTTCACTTATCAATAATTATAGTTTTACATGGATAGACCGAAAATGTAATATTATTCGGAATATGTTCTTTAGCCGAACTGATACCTATGCTATGGTGTAATATTCTTTGCAAAGGTGTTCTCCTATAGTCAAATTGATATTTATGTTATGGTGTTGCACGGGTGTAATTTTGATTTATTTCAATGAAATATGATTCTACAATCTTGTATGTCCGAGATACCTCGATATATTTAATTTGTGAATGTGCCTTCTGCATTTTCGTTTTCATTTTCATGGTGCTAAGCGTCAAATAAATTAATCATCAAAACAAAATGCATTAATTAAAAACAGAATGCATTATATTCATGCGACCTGTGCAATTATTATTTTGATAACAAAATAGAATATGCCTAATTTTGTGTTTATTAATTAAAAACGAAATGCATTAATTATCTTTTGATGGAGAGTGTTACTCACGGTGTTACTCTAACTATATAAATATGTTACTACGGTAGTTGACAATAAGGAATTTTATGTTACAAGATTTGGATATTACGTTACTGGTTGTATTCTGAGGCTAAATAAGGTGTTACCAATCGTGTTACTATAGTTTTGAAAATATGTTACCACAATTTTTTTACATGGATGAAAATATGTTACTACTTATGTTACCATAGTTAAAAAATGGTGTTACTTGTGTATTTGGTAACACATAATAGACGTGTTACTATACCAGAACGGTAACACTATTTTTGACCTATGGTAACAACTATTATGTGTGACAGTGGACACCCCTTAGTAACACGGCCTAATGGAACACATACAAAATCGTGTTACTGTATGGCCTAGTAACACACTTTTGGACCTACAGTAACACAAGCCTGTGTTACCAAAGGTCTATCCTGTTGTAGTGTGACCCACAACTCAGATTTCTCTTTTTTCAGCAACAATTCCAGAATTTAGTAGAATTCCGACAAATGGGCCCACTTTAGGGTTTAGGCTTCGAATGTGCACATTTTTCAAATTTAAAGTTCTTCCACCAAGTATTCAAAAATATGACAAATATATGACCATTAACAAAAAATAAATAAACGTTAACTATTTATGCCATATGATCAAGTTTCTAATTTGGAAACTTCAAAAAATTCAAAGCCTTCCAGATCTGAGCATTCAAAAAATGAAAAAAAAACATACAAATAGCTCCCCACTTTCACCAATTTTTGAGATTCAAACAAATTATAAAGCAATATTTCCGAATATATTTATTGGAAAAATACGAGTAATGTATCAGAACAATCAAAAAAATACATACGAACTACCTATGCTAAAGAAAAAAATTGAAATATTCAAATGTCCTCACCATTTGGATGTAATTCAAATGCATCTTTCCTGAATTAAATTAAATATTACCGCCAAAATACAATACATGTTCGACCATTTGAAACTATTAAATATTTGAATATTATACATAGTGTATCCAAAATGCTCACAAAAAATGCTACCTACTCATAAAAAAATAAAAAATATGTTTGCTAACACCAATTTGGCCAACATTTGGATGAATATTCCGATATTCCATATAATATATCGGAAATACTCAAAAAAAGGAGACATACTTACAACAAAATACAAATACATGTGAACATTTCAATTTGGCCAATATTTTGACACCATACTACTAAACTTTCCCCAAATGTACAATCAAATTCAAATGGATTTCTTTGATTTCAAATAAATATTTGCGTCGAAATACAAACATGTTTAAACATTTCAACCCACTAAATATTTCAAAATTCTACAAAATATTTCAAAAATGCTCACAAAAAAATGGTACCTACCTATAACAAAATAAGAGCATGTTTTAACATTCCAATTTGTCCAACATTTTGGTGAACAAAAAATATACATATTGTACAAAAAAAATACCAAGGGCGTGGCGTGACGCCACGCAAAATTCAACTAGTGTTTTCTTATTCTCCGTCGTATTACAGATCAAATAACAATAGCAACACCAAATAATGGAAGGACTTGAACAACATCGGTAGAGAGAAGACCTGGCTACATTCCGGATTGATCGGGGATGCAGAGATATAAGTCACGGTGCAAGCGGGACACACTGTGGCAGCCCGCATAGGCCCCACATACGTCCACAATTCATACGGGGTATGCTGCGTATGAGTCGCGATTATTTTGGGGCGCCGCACGTGCCGCGTATGTCACGCTCGCGCCGCTCACTCGCTAGTTAGCTGAGCGACAACACCACCACCAACGTCTCCATATGTCACGCTCGCACCGCATACAGATTAATTCATTCGCGCCGCGGGCACTGAAGACGCCAACCACGACAACACCACCACCAACAGCTCCGATGCCAGCCGCCGCGGCCCCACAGCCCTCGCTGCCGCTGCCGCCACCGCCGGAGAGGGTGTGGCTGATGGTCAGCTACACGGGCTGCATCCAGCCGCGCGGCCCGCTCCCACTTGCATCCTGAGATATGAGTGTGATGATATTTGTTAACTATGTCTCATTAGTGTAGATAGCCATGGAGCATGGAGGCATGTTTGTTCATGGGCATATCCTGGCGGCATGGTGTAGTTTACTTGTACCGGGTCTGTCCTGAACGATTTGGGTTAGAGTTTAGCCTACTGTTAAAGGCTGGAAATACACACATTTGAGCAATATGGCCACAGAGGGTGTCAATGGCTACCATCATCCTAGTGCTCGTGCATGCTCACAAGTTTTATATGCCCTGTAGCACGTCAAAGATTTGTTATAGACCGAAATGAGCTATCAATGCAGAATAAAAAACGTCCACACCAACCCGATCAATGCACGACAATTAAGCGCTACTGCTCCTTATATACGTGTTGTTTCTCCACCGCACTGCAGTAGCAACTCCCCACAACAACGGATGGAATTGAACGATTTATACCATATGCTGCCATACATGGGCTTTGGAGGCACTGGGACAGAGAAGCACAGTTGCACTCAAGAGTCAAGAACTACGTAGCTGTAGTCCGCGCTTGGATTGGCGGATGTAAATACAGAGCTGGAAATATTTCGGCGTATGCTCCGTAGTTTTAGCAGCGTCTCGCTAACTCAGTGTACTTCTCCGATCGTTTTGCCTATTTTACGCTGCTAGTGAATATGCACGTGCAAACGCACGTCTCAGTTTTAAAAAACAAAAATTCTTGTAATTTTTTTAGTTTAAATGACCTGCATCAACAAGAATAAATTATGTACAATGAAACCAAGCTTGGAGTACCTTTTAGAACACATGCATGAACGATGAACAAAAACTAAAATAATCTGCTGTAGTAGAACGTTGTTGTCGCCCTCAAATGATTCAGTTATGAAAACTCAGTCTTCAAACCTTGGCCACCACAGTGCTCACGACACTACTGATAAAAGTGAAAGAAAATCCACTGAGAACCACTTATCCAAGTGTAGAAAAAGATATACTCAAGTATTTAATCATTTTCACAATACGTGAAGTGTGGTCAGATTCTGCAAGGTTAGTGTAGCTTTTCAGAGCACTTGATTAAACATGTATCGCTTAACTAATTTAAGGTGCTCTCTTCACGTACATTATTTTCCTGAAGGCATAAAGGTTATATAAGTAATGTTCTGGCTGAAATTGCACTGCTCCTATTGGCTTCATGTATATTTTTGAGAAAATTCTTTCCCATTTTCTCTCCTCAAGTTTTTAGATATATTATGCTTTTTACAAAATGTTAGTCTCGCTTAATAGAGAGGACACCAAAGGTGAAATTTAGTTGTAACATGATTTGGGAAACCAACTTATATTGTGGCATTTAATCAATCTGCTTTGTTTCTTCCATGGATTTATAGCATGAAGAATGAATATGAGAAAATAGATATAACTAAATCCCATTATTTCTTTGGCAACTCAATGTTTACAAACTGCAATTCACATAGGACACCATCAGACAAGGGTTATACTTGTTTAGAGTTTTAATACCTAATACACAGATCACGCCACGGATCTGACAAATATAACTTAAGAATGGCAGAGGTGCTCATGAAACAACGGATGGAACTCCAAAACAAAAGCGCTCTGGTGCTATGCATTGCTCGATGGTACCAACACAGATCAAATCAAATCGTGCCAAAATTAACATGGGCGTGACACCTATCAAATAATCTGAAACGACGACAAACAGGCAGGCACGAATGATGCCACAAGAGAGTCAAAGTAGCAACAGCAAGCGAATAATCGATATACTACAGTAGTGAATCGAAGTCCCGCGAAGCAGTGTGGGTAAGGTGTGAACACCTGAGGGGATCGTCGGCGGCCGGAGTCCACGACTGGTGAAGAACGTGTTTCCCCTGGCCGTCTTGAACACGGCGAACTCCTCAACCGTCCCTTTGCCCGGTGCTCATAACGAGCTACGGAAGGGGATACGTATCTTGGCAAGAGTGAATTCAAGAGATTGTAGAGAGGTTTGAGGCAAGAAATGAGAGTTTAAAAACAAACCGAAGACAAAGCAACGAATGAAAGGAAGGACGGCTCGCTTTACAACCAGGGCGGGTCTCGCTGCCGGATCAATGCGTAGGATGCACGATCTACAATAGGGAGAGCCAACCAAGAACGAAAGAACCTGGAAACAAACCCGCGAGCGAATACCCCCTGCTCCTCTCGGTCCCCGCCTCCTCCGCTTCCTCCTACAGCCTCCGGATCGCTATCTTCCGCCTCACCGCGGCGGCCATCTCCTCGCACCCCTCCACCACCTCTTCTCCTCCTCTCCCGAGCCGCCTCGGCGGCAGCGGCTGCACCGGGGCCCTCGCCACGACAGGCAGCACGATGATGACCCGCGCCACTGCCGGCCACCGCGGCGGCGTACGGAGCGCCCCTGCCCGCCGGCGAGGCCGCGGGGGGCACATGTCGGCCTAGCTGGAGGGCGGCCTCGTTTTCCTAGCGTGGAGGGTAGCCTCGTTTGGCCGTCGTGGAGCAGGAACCCTCCCGTGTAGTTCGTCGTGGGCCTCTAGCGGGATTCGTGCTGGACGGACCTCGTTTTGCCGGCACGGAGGGCGGCGACGGCGGCAGGACTGCTGCTGACGGGATGTACCCTTCGGGTCCCCTACTATTGGTATACCTGGTGCGGCCCAGACAAAAATATACCCGGAGGCCCAAAGAAGCCCAAGAAGCTACAACTTATAGTCCAAGACAACAACGCATTATAAACCCTACCTGGCTCCCTTTATAAAGCCAGGCAGGGGCACCCCCAGAGGGTATAGGGACAACCTGCATAGGCATAACGAGACCACGTCTCACCACCAAAATCGCCATTACGGCCACCATGTAACCTCATATCATTATTATCAGACAAGCAGGAGTAGGTCTTTACTTTACAATGAGGGGCCGGACCTGGGTAAATCCCTGCTTGTCAGCCGTCCGATACTATCAGCATGCCATCTTCTCTCTCTATACGAAACCCTAGGTATCTCACCATGGGATTTGCCGCCACGTCAGCTACGTTGGATGCGGATGGAGACGATCAGGATCAACGAAAGAATCAAATAACTGTTGGACCGATGACATTGGGACAATCTGGATCGTTGATTAAAAATTGAACGTTTTAGATTTAATGTAACCCGAACATGTTTGCTATTTTAATAATAGTATAGATAATCCAAGCGGGCCGTGTATGCAACCTAACACAGACGTGTGTGTCCCAAGTCCTAATCTTTGGATCACAACTCCATGTGAACTCTTTCCTACACAACATCTTTCATCGTCTCACTATCCAAACCAAAGACTGAAAGATAAAACATTATTGAATTCAATGGAGATCTCTGCCGCATGTGTAGTCATCGACATTTAGTACGTGGGTTTGCACCGGTACACCTCTAAAAATGTTTACCACTTTCCATATAAATTAATTAGTGATGTCCTGGAGATTAAAATATACCCTTTAGTTGTGACGGGTAGTCGATCTAACACCCTCTTTAGTCCACTATGAGATCCTTACATTCTTTATTCTGGAAACAAAATGTCAGCTATGTCAAAAGTGCATGAAAGGGGACCAATTAGATCTGTATGAAAAACTTAGTTTTTATGGTACCCACGAATAAATAACAACCCTTTATTTTTGTCCATCTAAAGGCCAACAAGAATTCATACTAGTCACACAAAGATAACTAGTATAATTCGTACGTGTGCCAAAATAGGCACCTCCCGCAGATGGGTCTGGCTCAAGATAGTAGATGGGTGCCAGCCCCTGACAAAATTTGCACCTCGACCCAAGAAGGTAGATGGACCGGCTTTGTTGGAATGTTGGGTACTTGGGTTCGCGTCCTTTCATAATCGGAAATACTCAAATTACAGTACTACCAGCATCACATGTGTTAGAGCATCTCCTCCAATAGATGCTGTTAAATAGCAGCCCAAAAACTGCACGATGTAAATTATACATCACCAACAACGTGAATTTTAGGGCATCGAGAACAACCAACTCCAACAGTTGATATATTTTAGGACACGACCGATCCAACAGTTGCCCTAAAATAAATCTGAACATTGCATTTCATACAAAAATATCCAAAATTTTGATAAACATTCAACCTAAACATTAAACTAAACATGAACTAAACATGTCTAACTAATCAAATCCATTGATTGAGGAGGACGAGTCGAGCTCTAGTTGAACGAGGAGGATGAAGAGTCCACGGTGATCACCGTCGAGGGTCCAAGCTCGCCCTCCTTCTTGACCTTCACCGTCGAGGTTCCAGCTCTGGACTGTCTTCTTCCTCTCGAGGTCACACGCTTCCATTAGAACTTCATGAAGTGTTTTTTCGTTTATTGAGGTCGTTCAGATTTTGAAAAACGCCCAGACATAAAATATACTATAAGGATTTAAAAACAGATTTTTAAAACGTAAAAAGGAAAAAAATACTCTTTTTTATTGGGCCGCTCCAGACTGGCTCATGAAGTGTTTTTTTTTCCCTTTATTGACCAATCGCGCAACTATAGCTAAATCTGGGCCGGACTTTTGTTGTTCGGTGCAAAATGATGCAACTAGGAAGTCATGCGGCCCATTGCCCATGCTTCAGCATTCGTGCGTTTGACTGAAGACGTGGCTGATCACAGCGATACGACCGAAATTCGACGCGTCCAATTTCTCGAGGGATCTAAAGGGGAAAAGTTTACACAGGCGTGAGTAGGAGAAATCGCAGATCGCCATGGCTACCCGCGGGCCGCCGCCGCCGTCATCCGGATCCGCGACCGTGACGGTCGACCCCTCCCCTTCCTCCTCCGCCCCCGCGTCCGCCCCGCCGCCGCCGGAGACGCTGGTGCTGCGGCTGAAGCGGCGGGCGAAGAAGAAGGTGTCGTGGAAGGAGGGCACCGTGGACAACGAGTCCCTCGGCCGCAAGAGCTCCAAAAAGTGCTGCATCTTCCACAAGGAGGTGCCCTTCGACGAGGACTGCAGCGACGACGAGGCCGACCCCGGCCGCAGGAATCCTCCGGCGGACGGAGGCGAGGGGACCAGCGGGGGCGGCTGCTCCTCCCACGGCCACGGCCATAGACACCACCAGCACTGAGCTCCGGTTCGATAGGTACGGTTTGGGGATCGTTGATGCTTGCTGATTGATTTTGTTGTCGTAGGTTTTGCGATTAGATGGGTGGGAGTTCCAATCTATGATTGATCTGGGGAGGATTTTTTCGCAGGGTAGGATTATTAACCATTTAGAAATTCGACATGTTATGACCCCTCAGTTTATTACTTGTCAAGTGTTCATTTGATTTCAGGGTTTGTAATAGTTTGTAGGATAATGTTTCATAACATAAAGCTAAAGAACATTGCTCCGGTGTATGCTGGTATATAATTTCCGCAGCCTCCATGCTTGAAATCTACTCCGTAGTAACCTGGAACTTGAATGACTTTGTAGCTCAGTATAAATACTCATGCCAGGTAGCTTGCTACACTGCCTTGTTTATTTACTAATCTTGATGTGCTTGTTATAATCTGCAGGCAACTTTTGATGGGCTTCCTTGTCTACACGTGAAGTTGTCAGGTGAAACATTTACTGCTGTGTGTCAAAACATTAGGTGAAAATGTACTCAAACTTTCAACAGAATGCGCCTTCTATAGCAAACTGTATTGTTCCTTCCATGTGATCCAGTGTTATGATATGTATAAATGCTACACCTGTTGTCATTCATTTGGTGACTTCAAAGATTTCCAGGTTCTTGGATACCCGTTTGGGCACCTCATTACACTTGTGGCTCAAATGGCGCACCTTGTTGGGTGGTTGTGTAATGATGGTTTTGCTTGCCTTATCAGATATTTTGTCTCATTTATAACATGCCCTGATAATCAGGTTACATGTAACATCCTGTGGTTTCTGCCATTCAAATCAACACATTGGATTTGAACGATACTTTGAATCTGAAATTATCAGCTTTGTCTTGGTAGTCATATAATTTTGACGATTCACATTCAACCTGTTTATAGGAATAAAATAGTGATGGTAACTGTCAGTTTAGTTGTCGAACAAGGATGGCAGCTGTGTATGTATTTCACTATAACTTTTTGACATGGAACCTAGATTTCTGTTGGAGTCAATTAAAAGTTCTTTGAAAACAGAGACTTCTGTTGATATCCCTGTCCTCGGATGAACATATCCGAACAATCTTCAATTGTTATGCCGACTGACTGCCAAGAGAGCCCTCTTTCTATTCTAGAGAAAAATTGGGCGATATACTTCCTAGATTTTGTTTGAGCTGGTAATTCTGGAGCGCAGCCCTGCAAGAGTCAATACTCTGGTTCGTGGTTGTGTTCCTATCCGGTAGTTATTTTATTTGCCTGTCTCAGGTGTAGCATGCCCTGATAATCAGGATAGATGTGACATTTGAAACGATATTATTAAATGTTTCTCACATTCAAATCAATACATTCGATTTGATTTCTGCTTTGAATAGTAAAGTGTCAGTTTTGTCTTGTCATATAAATTTTGTTGCTTACAATTCAATTTGTTTTTTGTAGAAACAGAAAACATTATCTGTAACCACTAGTTTAGTCGTCAAACAATGATGGAGGCTGTGCATGTCTTTTGGTAGAACTTTTTGACATGTAACCTATATCACTGTTGGAGTCAGTTAGAAGGTCTTTTCTTTTCAAGGAAGACTTTTGGTTATATCCCGGCCTCTGATAGCCAAGAAAGCATGCACAGTGTTGTAACATTCCAGATCTTTGCTTGAGCTGGTAATTCTGGTGCTCAACAAAGCAAGAGTCAGTGCTCTAGTGGTTGTGGAATGATTCATGGTTGTCTTCTTATGCGGTATTAGTTTTAAAAGACGGTTAAAGTGTTGTGTTTGAAGGAAACAAGCGACCATATTTTGTTTCATTTAGTTCCCTCTTGCACAATATGTTTTCTGTTCTATCTAGTGATTTTTTTTTTTGCGAACAAAACTTCCAATCTATTCGTCAATTGTCAAGGTAGTACAAAGAATGCAAGAAGTAACAAAAATTATATCCAGATCCGTAGACCACCTAGCGACGACTACAAGCACTGGAACGAGTCGAAGGCGCGTCGCTGCCATCACCCCTCCCTCACTGGAGTCGGTCAAACCTTGTTGTAGTAGACAGTCAGAAAGTCGTCATGCTAAGGCCCCACAGGACCAGCGCACCAGACAAGCAACCGTCGCCGATGAAGAGAAGCGCAAATCGGAAGGATCTAACCTGTAGACACACGAACACAAACGAACGACGATCAGATCCAATCAGATCTGCCGAAGACAAACGCCAACCGAATCTTCTGAGATGTTTCCCAATCATAGTGCCGGATTGTCATAGAACGAGATGATGTCCCACAAAAGGTATATCTTGGAATACGCCATGTGATACGGCATGACATGCTAGCACCAAATGCAAGATTTGCTGTAAAACCGAAATGAGCTATCCTGTCACAATGGGGTGACAATTAAGCACCGCTGTCCTGTCACTTGAATGCAATCTTATATATACATGTTGCTTCACCATTGCATCGCAGATCAGCTAGCAAAGGCGCAGTAGCAACTCACAACAACGGATGAAATTAAAAAAATGCATATGCTGCCGTTGTCCATAGGAATTGGATGCATTGGGATAGTGGAGAACTGTTAATGATCCAGTAGCTACGCACAACAAACTTGGTTTATCTCTGGATGAACGGATTTCGCGACAGGATATGACAATCCTGCTTCCCGGACTATTCCTCTGCGCGCACTGGATGTCCCTCCGACCATCCTTTGGCCGCTAGGCATGGGTGCCATGACGTGCTTCATCACTTCTATGTGCGCTGCGTGAGCTTGATCCTTTGGTAGATCTACCAAATCTGTGGTCGCCTCTGCCCCCCTCCCATACTATACTTCGCGTCAATCATGAGTTAATAACGTAAAACTACCACTCTTCACGCCAAATTTACTGATTGGTACCTGTCGACGTCTCGATCTCATTTTCATACCACATTTTGTCGAAATTTTCTTTGAAAACCCAAATTGAGCTCTGATGAGAAATTGACAGTTGTTTTGACAGTGTTGGCCCACCTGTAATGTGACGTGACAAGTTCGGTGACAGTCTATAACCTGGACCCACGTGTCAGCCCAATTAAACAAATAAAAAAATGAAAAAATTCTAACCTGAAAAATCTAGCTAGCACCGGCCGGCGAGCGCGCGCAGCTAGCATGCCCGGCGCCGGCGAGCGCGCACGCACGCGCAGCTAGCTAGCACGCCCGGCCGGCCGGCGAGCGCGCACATGCCGCTAGCTAGCACGCTCTGCTGGCCGGCAAGCGCCCGCGCACGCGAAGCTACTGAGCACGCTCGGCCGGCTGGCGAGCACGCGCGCGGGTAGCTAGCACGCCCGGCTGGCCGCGACCCGTGCTCTCTCCTCGCCTTCTGCTCTGCCTGCATGCGAGCGGGTCACGGCCGTCCTCCGACGCCACCGCGGCGCGCCCGTGTGCGCGTCCACGCGCCGGCGTTCGCGAATAGCCACAGGTCGCGCCGTCCCAGCTTATCTCGCCGGCGACGGACTCCACGTGCTTCAGGCACGGTCGCCGCACCCGGCCACGCGCCCGGCGCCCACTCCGCGCGCTGCCCGGCCGGCCGCTCTGCCGCTTCCTCACCGCGGCCGTCGCCGCCTGGGGACTCCTCCGGCCGCCGCCGCTACCAGGACGGCCATGCGAGCGGGACCCCGGATAACCGCAGCGGGGACGGGGCCGGCGACTCCTGCGGCCTCTCGGCGCGGCTCTACAGGCGGGAGGACGACGGTGGCTGTGGCGGGCGGCTGCTCCACGCGCCCGGCTTCCTCTCCATAGAGCCCGTCTGCTGCAGGGGGTCGACTGCGGCGGACGGCCGGCGGAGAGCTTGCCGGCGCGAGGTGGCTCACCGGCCGACGGAGAGCGGCGAGCGGGGCGGCGGCTAGCAGGGGCAGAGCCGACGGTTTGACTTTTTTTTAAATATTTTTTCTTTTCTCAGATTTTCTTTTTCTTTTTTATGGTACTGATAAGTGGGACCCACCGTCAGTTTAGTTTTGATTCTCTCTCAGCTTGCCACGCCAACCAGCAATAGACTAGTAGGTGTGTTGGTACGTGGGTCCACCAAACAGGCGGAAGTTTCCCTGGGGCGATCGGGAGGCGATCGTGAGTAGCTAGGGTTTTCTTCCTTGTGGGTGGGTTTCGACGGCGACTCGGATCTCGGCGGCGAGATCCTGAACCACGCGTCGGCGAGGAGGGAGTTGTGTTGTCTCGTGGGGCACGTGTACTCTGTGAGAAGGAGTTGTTGATGGCATCGTCGTCCAGATCGCCTGCGAAAAGCGGTGGTTCTAGGGTCCCATTGCGATCGCCGGCGAAGGCTGGATCGGAAGAGTTAGCGGCTTCGTTGTCAGCGAAGATGGGAGATCTCCTGCTGACGGACAAGGAGGCCACCGGCCTGGTCATCAAAAGTGCGGCATCGTCCCAGATCATTCGACCTAGGTGGGCGGTGGTTGGCAAGGTGTGTTCTTCACGGAGGCTGGTCATAGATGCCCTAGAGAGGGCGATGCATAGAGCCTGGGGACTACATAGGTCTGCTCAATTCAAGGAGATTGGGGACAATAGGTTTGTCGTGTGGTTTTCCTCTGAGGGAGATTGGCGGCATGTGATGAAGAACGGACCTTGGCAATTCGATTTCAGCGCGATCCTGCTGAAGGAATTTGATGGTGCAGTTCGGCCCTCAGACATCGTCTTTGATTCGTTGGATATCTGGGTGGGGGTGCTGGATCTGCCGATGGATTTCATGAATAGGAAGTATGGTGAGCTGATTGGTGGATGGATAGGGAAGTATATTGCAGTAGATGTGGATGAAGATGGGATAGCATGGGGCAAGGACCTTCGGATTAGAGTGGCAATTCAAGCTGATCAGTCGCTGCCGAGGGGGATTAACCTGAAAGAGTCCAAAGAAGATGTGGTTGGTCGATGGTTCGACGTCAAATACGAGAAAGTTCCACACTTCTGCTTTGAGTGTGGTCGCCTCATCCATGATAATGGGCAGTGCAATGAGGAGAAGGGGGAGGTGCAGCAATGGGGCGAATGGATGCGTGCGTCTCCACGCAGGAGCCATAAGGCACCGACAGCGGTGCAGCCTTCAGTGTCAGCCAGCAGCTTCGACAGTAGGAATTCGAACCGTGAGTCCAGCCTGAGAGCCATACGTGATCTGCCACCTAGGAGAAATCTTGCTGCTGACTATGAGCTCTCCAGCTCTTCTCACACTGGCGGGAGGGAGATGCACGGAGAAAATGGGGTGGTGTCTAGCCCTGATAAGCGTAATAAGGCAAAAGCAAAGGAGTATTTGGTGGGCAAGAAACAAGTTGATGAAACCTCAAAGAAGAACAAGAAGGGAACATTCACAAGGAGGCCGAGGTATGGAGATGGGATCAGTGGAGGACAAGGACAATCCATCGGCACCACAGGGCGCCAATGGTAGAAAGAGAGGCACCAAACAGGTTTGGATGCATGTCCCGGTCTAGGTGGTCGGAGCTGGAGATGGCAGTTCAGAATCGGGGAGGGGGGGGGAGAGGCAGAAAACAAACTCTGTTTTTGACAGACTTGAAGATCCATCGGCGGCGCCTGCTAGGCAGGGCCGCCGGGACCAATGAATATCATGTCCCTAAACTGCCGAGGACTGGGGTTGGACTCGGCAGTGGGGGAACTCCGCGACCTGATTAGGTCCTACAACCTGGCGGTGGTGTTTTTGTGTGAAACTAAAAACAAGGCTGAGGTGATGAAAAGACTCATGTGGAGTCTAGGCTTTAGGCAAGGTGTGAATGTCGATTGCAAAGAAAAAAGTGGAGATCTAGCTATTTGGTGGAGAGAGGAGGTGGAGGTAGCTGTGCGTCCCTGGTGCCAGTAGTATCTAGATGCTAGGATTACTTTTGGAGGGGAGGTTTTTAGGTTCACTGGAATCTATGGAGAACCTCGCACGGAGCTACGGCACAAGACATGGGAGTGCTTGCGCTATCTCAGAAGACAGGACAACCTCCCGTGGCTGTGTGCCGGCGATTTTAACGAATTATCCCGACAACATGAGCAAAGAGGAGGAAATCCAAGGAGCTTGGCACAGATGAGCCGGTTTAATGACTGCCTGTCTGACTGCGGACTGGCGGATCTGGGGTTCTCGGGCTACCCGTACACATGGAACAACAGACGAGAGGGGTCGAACAACATCCAAGCTAGGCTAGATAGAGCTACGTGCAATGATGGCCTTGCTCAACTCTTTCCAGCTACCACTGTTCAACACATAGAGACGGAGGAGTCCGATCATCTTGCCCTTCTAATTCGTGTTGCTGCTATGGAACCGGGGCCGCGGACACTGGTCTTACAGGGCTTTAGGTTCGAGGAGATGTGGACTAGGCACGATGATTATACACAGATGGTGGAAAGTGCTTGGACAGAGGCGAATACTGGGGAAGTTGGGCTGGGGCTAATGTCGGGGGAATAATTAACCCGCGACTTATTCAAAGCTAAAAACAACGACTTCACCCTCATGATCACGCTATTATTGGGACACGTAAAGATGGGCTGACCTAGGATCGCGGCCTACCAAAGGAAGGCTCCAGAAGGTCGGCGTTAACTTGCCTTGAAAGATAAGAAGACAATCGGCTTCGTGTAGAACTCTTGTAACCTGATGAGTCTCTGTGTATATAAAGAGGACTCGTAGGATCTAGACAGGGTCAAGCCCTCAAACACTAGATCATATGGCGAGTACCAAGATCGGATCGCCTCCATTGTAACACCTCATATATCATATCAATACCAATCTAGGGTAGGCAGGAAGTAGGTCTTTCCTCACATTAAGGGGCCGAACCTGGGTAAATATGTGTTGATCTTTGTTCCTGCATCCCAAGCTCGGAGACGATTGACTCGCGCAATCCCACACCTGTGAAGTCATGCATGACATCTGACGTGACAAACCCACAACACCTCCCCCGGCCTCGTCGTCAACGGTGAGACGCTTGCGATGAGCCGCTGACATCGTGGGCACGGATGGCGAGCATCGAAGCTGCCATGCCTAACGAAGCTGAGGTTTGAGAGGTTCCCACGCGAGGTGTGGGAGCCCCAAGCCGTGAACCAGTTCATCAACAGGCTCGGTGGGCAGCTTGTGGAAATGCTCAAGCCGGAGGACAGCTGGTACCTGAGTGTGATGGCTGGTACCTGAGTGTGATGGCGTGGAAATGCTCAAGCCGGAGAAAACTCCTTGTATCTACCCCCTTTCGACGCCCGTGGAAGTGGTAGACGACACGGTTGACTTCCGGTGAACTGTGGGGGGGTTTCGACGGAACCGGGGGCCGCGGAGCGTCGGAATCACACCAAAAACTAGGTGGTGCCATATCATATGTGTTAGAGTGTGGTGGGAGGTTTCAAGAGCCAACTTGAGACTCCGAGGTGTGACCGGCTTCACACACCACACTTATCCGACACGAAGGTTATGCTCTTTTAGGTGTAAACTCCCATTTCGGGTGGAACAGATGGAACCATGTGAAAACATGCGGCCAAACTGGGTTCTGAATGTTCATATGACCTAACCAAACACAACCAAGGAGAAAACTCCTTGTATCTACCCCCTTTCGATGCCCGTGGAAGTGGTAGACGTCACAGTTGACTTCCGGTCAACTGTGGGGGGGTTTCGACGGAACCGGGAGCCGCGGAGCGTCGGAATCACACCTAAAACTAGGAGGTGCCATATCATATGTGTTAGAGTGTGGTGGGAGGTTTCAAGAGCCAACTTGAGACTCCGAGGTGTGACCGGCTTCACACACCACACTTACCCGACACGAAGGTTATGCTCTTTTAGGTGTAAACTCCCATTTCGGGTGGAATGGATGGAACCATGTGAAAACATGGGGCCAAACAGGGTTCCAAATGTTCATATGACCTAACCAAACACAACCAAGGAGAAAACTCCTTGTAGCTACCCTCTTTCGATGCCCGTGGAAGTGGTAGACGACACAGTTGACTTCCGATCAACCGTGGGGGGGTTCCGACGGAACCGAGGGCCGCGGAGCGTCAGAATCACAAAATTTGCCAAATTTAGGTGCATAAGAGTATGGTGGGAGGTTTTAAATATAATTAAAAATATATCTGAATTACCAAAGTTATTTGAAGCATGTTAACTGAATTAAATATTACTTCGCCGAGTGAAGTACTCGGCGAAGGGCTGACTCGGCGACGTGTTCTCGGCGAAGGCGGACTCGGCGATGTTTTTGCGGTGACTTAGGTAAATTTTCCCCAACTTCCTCCACCAAAATTCCCCAATCGTCTTTTCGACCGCACCCGCGCCGCCCGCTACCCTCTCCCGCTCCAGTCGCCGCCCTCCCTCCTCCCACCGCCCTCCCCCATCGCCGGCGGATCTAGCCACCCTCTCTTGCTCCGCTCGCCCTTCTTTACCTCCGTTTCACCGTCGCCCCATCCGCGGTCAGCCATAGAAGGCGGCTAGGGTTTCGCCGTCGACGTCGAGCTCCTCCCGCTCCCTGGCCACGAGTTCCTCGTGCTCCCTGACCTGGGCCGAGGTCTTCCTGCTCCAGGCCGAGCCTCCAGCCCGAGTTCCTCCTCCCACGTTCTCCTCGCCGGCCGAGATACACGTATCCAATCAACGATTAATTTGCATATCTGAGTTCTTGTTTTAGTGACCCTATAATTCTTGTTTTAGTTTTTCTTGTACTTCACGCAAATGAAGTTATGATTTTTTACTGGATTAGAGCTGCATTTTTGTGTGAATGAGTAATTATTATGTACTGTTTTTGGGATGGCTAGGTGACATCTACCATATTTGTTTTGCACGTTTGTGGTACCTTGTCTACATGTCTACTTGTCAAAATCGGTTGACTTGTATTGTTACAGTGTTCTAATCTTTTGAAACTTGTTAATCTGTTTTTTAAAGAGCACTGGATTTAGGGAGCCAACAGAAAGTTTTAGAATAATAGTGTCTAACTGATTATAGAAAACATAAAAGACCAATATAACAATCAACAACAACTAGCTAAGGAGTAGGAGTTTTTGGTTTTCGGATGAGTACCATCTCTGTATTGAATCGGAGCTACACACTACAGCCAAACACCACTGATTATATTCTAACTCTGATAACATTTTGCTTTGAACTAGCTTCTGATAGTGGCTGGTCTTAAATGTGTGGGAGTAGTTGAGAAATCAAATGGCATATTTAGGATCCCTCACTTCCCACTTCTATATAAAACTACTTCGGTTTGGTTTCATTCCAAGAGAAAGAGGCCACATACTGCCTCCTTGTACACGCAAAGTGTGATGTATTGGCAAGATCAACCGCTAACCACATCTTGCATATGTGAACTTGAGTTAAATTTGGAGACCCTCACGGTTAGGGTATATTTGGCCAGAGTATTTTTTGTTGTTGAAATTGGTACTGGTAGTTAGGAGAGTTGCTTGTTAGGGTTAGTAATTATTTAGGCTTGTTTAGTGGTTAATTTGTTTTTTGTTGCATTAATATGAGTTTTGGCATGCTTCTTATGTTGACATATGTCTTTTCTTTAATATTGCAATTTCTTCTTATGAGTTTTCTTTAAGCTTATTTATTACTATTGTGTTTTTACTTGTACTAATCAACACATTCTTCGTGATGACAGGTGATTGAGACATGGCTGGGAGGAAGGAGAAGCCGGGCGCCAAGGAGAAGCAGCTCGCGGCGAGGAAGAGTGTCTCCAAGGAGAAGCACCTCGAGGAGAAGCGGCCTAAGCGAGTCGCCAAGGAGAAGCGGCCTGTTGTCAAGGTTGGCACTATTTCTAATCTATACACGGAGGTTGCTAATGGGTCTTCCTCGATCATTGGAAGGAGGGAGCATCAAGGAAAAGCACGCGCGTCAGCCAAGTTTCCAACGCATGCTTTCCGGCCGCACGACAGCCGCGTGTCCGACGCGTGGCGCTCGCGAGCGAGCCGGCCAGCGCGCTAGTCAGCTGATCGATCCGATCGATCGTATCCCACCCGCGCTAGCCAGCTAGCTTTTTCGTCCCTTTTTTTTCTCTTTTCGGGCATTGGAGATTTTGTGGGGTAAGATGGGTGGGGTCTACTTTGAACAATACAAAAGATATACTTTGAACAAGAGAAAAAAAGAGAAAAAGTTTTAACAAAGATCTTGAAGGGGGTACATTCGTCGTTGTCCCTTGTATTTCGTCGATGCATGTCTTGTCACGCGTGCAACGGGCTGCGCCCTAGCACGGCGCCTTCGGCGCGTCTACCATTCATAAAGTGCACCGGAAAAAAGGCAGTGCACTGCCGAAAAAAGGCAGTGCACTGCCGCATTCGACGCAGTACACCGCAATAAGAGAAGGCAGTGCACCCATCCACGACAGTCTAAATACCCCATCTGAGGCAGTGCATCACAAAAAAGAAGGCAGTGCATTGCCCGGTCCAAAGTGCACTGCCCATCTGAGGCAGTGCACCTGAAAAAGATAAGGCAGTGCATTGTCCATTCGAGTCAATGCACAGTAAAAAAAGACAGTGCACTGCCCATCCGAGGCAGTGCACCGCAAAAGAGAAGGCAGTGCACTGCATCCAGTAAAAAGAAAGGCAGTGCAATTTACACACTCCGGGCAGTGCCCAATCGAGGCAGTGCACCGCAAAGTGAGAAGGCAGTGCACCGCAAAAGGGAAGATATTGCACCGCACTACAAGAGATAGATAAGGCAGTGCAAATTACACACTCCGGGCAGTGCACAAAAAAAGTTCGTCGAAACATATCAACATGGATCTAGTTTTGAAGATCTCGACACGAATAATCCATTCCTGAAAACAGATCGTGATTTCGACACTCGGTTCGCAAGATATTTCTTTTTTCGTCTTCAAACTAAAAGAGAAAAAAGTAAAAAGACACCCGAGCTAGCACCCAGCATTAGCGCGAACGAGGGACAAGCCCCTAGCCTACACGTGTTGAGCAGGGGACGCACTCGCGGGAGCGAGGCATGCTCAGAATGTGCCCACGTGGTGCTCGCGGACGCAACAGCAGGCGTGCGCCCCAGAAGCGCGCACTTTTTTTAACAATTCTGTTGGAAGAAAGCGTCAACGCTCGGCTACGAAGGACTCTTCCGCACGGCGTGGCAGACCCTCGACAACCACCCATGCGCGCGGGGGTAAGGCCCCTCGGGCTCGCTTGAGTAGTCCTGTGCCCACGGCTTCGTCTTCCGAGTCTGAGGAGGAGGAGCGGCCCGGGGAGCCCGAGGTGGAGGAGGAGTCAGAGGGGAGGTGCTTCCCCATTAGAGTGAGGATGACTACCAGGACCAGCGCTCGGAGGAGTCAGAGGGCGATGAGCTGCCCCAGGAGAGTGAGGAGGATGAGGATGCCGTGGCGGATGAGGATCTGTTGACAGCTCATCCACTTCCGTTGATCGCATTCTGTGTGACCGTAAGCCCTACTTGCGAGGTCCTTCCTCGATGCCAGCTCGTGAGTCAAATGGCCTTCTTGATGTCGGCGAAGATGGGTAAGTGGTGGAATCACAAGCATTTTGACTTTTGCCACAAGCATTCTCACTTTTGTTACCTTCTAGTTTATTTACCTTTTCATCACAAGCATTCTGACTTTCGATTTCGGTATGTGCAGGACATTCAATGTGGTGGGCTCAATAAAGAAACGCTTACCTTCAGGCGTCCTTGGCCGTCTTATCAAGCAGCTTTACCCTCGCTTGATCGACCTCAAGAAGGATGGAATCACCACTGGTCAAAGGGTGCTGAAAGGATCGGTATGACACCTAGAGGGGGGTGAATAGGTGCTACTCCAATTTTAGTCTTTTTCAATTTAGCTTGACACAAAAGGTAAATTCTCTAGATATGCAACTACGGTGAATTTACCTATATGACAAGCTAGCAACTAAGCACGATATAATAAGGCGGTAAACAAGGATAGAGGTAACCGAAGTCAAAGCACGCGGAGACACGGATGTAATCCCGAGTTCCTCCTTTTTAGGGGAGTACGTCTCGTTGGAGAGGTGTGAACCAACACAATGGTTCAACGGCCACAAAGGCCTCACCCTCTTCTCCGGTGAACCGCACCACAAAGGTTTGGTTCACTTCAACTATCGGAAACCTTCGAGGCGGAGTCCGGAGCCTTTACAACAACGACTTGGGGCACAACCCACAAAGGATTGGGGGCTCCCAAACAGCTACAATCTGTCACAAAGACAATCAAGTGAGTACAATAGGGGGCTAGGTTTTCCTAGTGGAAACCCTAGCTAATGGTCCCTCAAGTGAATGAGGGGGAAATGAAGAACGGCTTGGTGAAGATGTAGATCGGGGCCTTCTCCTTCAATCCTCCAAAGATCAACGAGATTGGGTGGAGGGATTGGGAGATCTAGTGATTCTTGAGCTTGTAATAATGGTGGACTTCTATTTCAGTCGAGCTAGCTTCTTGGAGAAGAAGCAGTCTTTATATAGGGTCCCTGAAAATCCAACCGTTATGTGCAGAAAAACTGCACAGCGGTACTACCGCTGGGACAGCGGTACTACCGCTGCCTGCTTCCCTGCGGTACCTAGTGCACTGCAGAACCCAGCTGCAGCGGTACCTCGCAGAGGTACCGAAGTTGCCAGGCAGAGCGGTAGTACCGCGGCACTGCCCGGTAGTACCGCTGGGATCGTTCGATTAAAAAGAAGGAACCCAGCGGTAGTACGAAGCAACTACCGCGGGGTACCGTAACCAATACAGAGAGCAAAAACGGCCTAGCGGTACCCCTGGCGGTACCACCAGCGGTAGTACCGCTGGCTGAAGCCAGCGGTACCACACGGTACTACCGCCAGGAGGAGTACCAGCTGTGCTGCAGGAGTCCCGCTCCAGGTGGAGCGGTACTACCGCTGCGACAGCGGTACTACCGCCAGACACAGAAATGCTCACTGTGCTGATTTCCAGGGTACAAGCTCCACAAGACATAATGTATCAACAAGATATATCTGCAATTGTCAAGCGCACATTAGTCCTGATAATGTGTTGTCATTAGACTCCAAAATAGATTTAAGAGCAAGTATGCTCTTTCAATCTCCCCCTTTTTGGAGTATGATGACAACACATTAAAAAGGTTCACAAAATATAGGCGGGCTCCCCCTAACTATATGCATTAGTAGAATTTTGCGTTTGAATGCAAAATGCATATAGGTTAGGATCAACACTCCCCCTAGATTTTATAAACCGGGCAAGTTTATTGAAACAAACAATAAAGCACAACTTGCACAACGGTAAGACATGAGATAAAGCACATAAAGTCCACATAGTTTAAGGTCCACATGTCTTACCCCATGAGTTCAACGAAAGTAAAACGAGATACAAGAGGTGCACAAGCGAACAAACACCAAATAGAAAAACAAGCTTGTGCCCTCAACCATGCAACTCCCCGGACAACCTAATAGAAATCTCCCCCTTGGCATCATGACACCAAAAAGGGAGAGGCATAGCTAACGTCCCAAGTGGAAGTCACTCTTCATCGGAGGTGGAGGCTGCAGCAATGTCGTCACTTTATCGGCTGAAACTGAACCATCCTCACACTTGCATCACCCTCCCTCCCATCATCATCATCATCAGAAGCTTCTCATGAGCAGCGGAGCGACCAATCTGAGTGCGAGACCAAGGGATATCTGGCTGAGAAGAGGATGCATCATCCTGAAAATCATAGTCCACCCAAGTGACGGGTTTGAGCCACTCATCTTCTGCAGTAATTCTATCCTCAGATCCGGCCTTAACCGGAACGCCTAAATGCTCAAAACGCTGACGGTTGAGTTGACGCTCTTCTTGTTCCTCTCATGTTCTTTATAGGCCCTCTTGTCAGCATCATCTATACGGCAAAAGATGGTTTTACAGCACCAGCCAGCCACTTCTTGAACCCTTTGTCTTGAGCATTTGCCTTGGGGGGAAGTTCAAACAAGGGATCCTCCTCATCATCATCGGAACTTTCTTGTTCATCGGGAATAAGTGGATGAAGATGTTTCTTTATGCTCAGCTCCTTGACCTTGTGGTCGGTGGGATCCTCCTCATTGTCCAAAAGAGCCAACGGAAGCTTCTTCTTGACCCACGTGGAAATGATCAATTGCATAATGTGAGCACCAAATATAGAAGGTCGCCTTTTCATCACCACAGCATACATTTCATGCCATATGATGTCCATCACATCCAGCTTCTTGCCTTGCCCAACCATGATAGAGGATTCAAACATAAGATCAATGAGTTTGCCATGGATTTGGTCAAAGTTTCCCACACGAGGCATAACGGTGTTGCGATAGATCCGATGCATGATGTCCCAAACCTTTAGCAAATTCTTTTGGAACCCCACCATGGCACGTCCTTGGATGTACAAGTCAAAGAGAACCTCGTGCTTCATCGGATTTGAGTTATAGTTGATGCGAAAGAATTGTTGCTGAGCATCTTCATTCAACACAAACCCATTTTCAGCCAACCCAAGAAGAGAAGCAAAATCAGCCCATGTGGCCTCAAGAACCTCATCTTTTGACATCCATTTAATCCGTCTTGGCTCATCCGCGAAGAAGTGAACGGTGGCAAAGAATTGCATGACAAGGTGATCATTGAAATTCTGCTGCAGCCCAATATAGTCATAGATCCCAAACTCTTTGCAAATCTCAATAGCATCGCCAAAATACCCAAGGTGCTTCTCCATGTGATCGGTGTCAATGCAAAACTGTTCACAAACCTTGGTCTTGTGCTTGGGAAGGACTTCATAAAAGATCTTCTCTTGAAACAGATTGTGGAACCCCGGAGTGGTGTAAGTACGGAGCTTAGGAGTGGCATAGGGGTTCATCCTTCTTTCTTTGACAAAATCCCTTGATGACATGAGTTTGAGCGACTTGCTCTGAGCAGCTCTGAGCTTTGCAGCATTTGACTTCTGACGGCGAGTGGTCTTTTCAGGCATAACTTCAGGCTCTTCATCTTCGTCAGCTAGGTCTTTGCCTGAACGAGCACGCTTAGCAGCCCGCTTGGTGTGACTCCCACTAGCCTTCTTACCAGCACCTGTGATAGCATAGGAGGATAGCAGGGAGATAAGTATTGCCAAAAACATCGAGACCAAACGAAAAGAATCCAGATTGCACAGTTCTGGAAAATGCCAGTTCCAGCGGTAGTACCGCTGGTCCACCGGTAGTACCGTGGAGCGGTAGTACCGCCACGAGGGCGGTAGTACCGCTACCACCAGATCTAGCGGTTGACTTTACGGTACTTGCTCGATCTATGGAATCTTCCAACCAAACTTCGCAAGAAGGATCCTAAACTAAGCACCAACTAGTTCCTACAACTTCTACCACAAGAACTACGGAAAACCTAACTCCATTGCATCTCAACGAATCAACTAGGTTGAGAGATAGGAGAGAGAAATTACCGGAGCTCATCGTGGAGGAGAGGAGGAAGGAGATGGTCCTTGAGCTTCCTCTGGCCGGAGAGGGGCTATCCAGGCCGGAGTAGGGCTCCCCGGCGAAGAATCCTGGCGGCGGCGGCAGCGGGGGGCGGTTTTCGAAGGAGAGGGTCGGGGGTGGAGGGGATAGAAAAGAAACTACCCCTCCACGCCCAACTTAACCTCTGGTGAAAACGCACCCAGCGGTAGTACCGCCCGCACTGGTACTTACGGTAGCCAGCGGTGGTACCGTTCCTGGGAAGGAACGGTAGTACCGCTGAGCTGCCGGTAGTACCGCTACCTGGTACTATTGACTTCCAGCAAAAAATTCTGGGAATTCAACGGTAGTACCGGGTACCTGGTGACTACGGTACCGCTCGAGGGACTGCTGTGCCTGGAAACTCCAGGCAACGGTAGTACCGCGAGGGCACCGATAGTACCGGGCACTTTTGCCACGAAACTTCGACGGGTTGGTCACAAAGATTTTTGCAAAAAGAGAGAGATGTTTTTAAGGTGTACGGCATTGGCTTAGGATAGAGAAAGTAACTGGGGGAAGAGAGACAACCCAAGTTTGCAAGAATCAAAGATAAAGGCCAAACTTGGTGCTCTCCACAAAACGCAAAAGAGGTCTAAAAATACCCAAATAAGATCAAATAAGATCAACTCCTCAAAAGGAGGAGGGCGGTGGCCTAGGCCACCATGTATGAGTATATGTGGTGTGACACCGCGAAGATATATCTTGGGTTCACCGCCACTACTCGTCATTTAAGCTCATCATTCATAAAATGAACAAAATAGAGACAAAATGAGTTCTTACTATCGGCATAATGGGGGGAGGGATAGTCCAATGGATTAGGACCGCACTCCCCCTATGTCCATGCCTACACCTAAACCAAACATATAGCTAAGAAATAGGTGTGTATGCAAGATATTCAAGCGACGCTCCCCGAATCGATGATATTTAGCTCATGCCTCAAATAAGTGAACCTTGCTTCATCAAGTGGCTTCGTGAACATATCGGCAAGTTGGATCTTCGTGGGAATATAGCCAAGCTCAATGTCACCCCGGTTGATGTGATCACGGATGAAGTGATAGCGAATCTCAATATGCTTCGTTCTTGAGTGCTCCACCGGGTTGTGGCCAATCTTGATAGCACTTTCATTGTCACATAAAAGAGGCACTTTGTCACAATGGACACCGTATTCCTTTAAAGTTTGCCTCATCCACAACAATTGAGTGCAACAACTAGCGGCCGCCACATACTCGGCTTCGGTGGTGGAGAGAGATATGCAATTTTGCTTCTTAGAAGACCAACTCACCAAGGACCTACCAAGGAATTGGCAAGCCCGGAAGTTGATTTCCTATCATCCTTGCAACCGGCCCAATCCGAATCCGTGTAACCGGCAAGAGAGAAAGTTGAGCCTTTAGGATACCACAAACCAAACCTTGGGGTATGAACTAAATATCGAAAGATTCGAAGAACCGCCGTTTGGTGGCTTTCTTTGGGAGCCGCTTGGTACCTTGCACACACTCCTACACTCAACACAATATCGGGTCTAGATGCACAAAGATAAAGCAAAGAACCAATCATAGAGCGATAGAGTTTTTGATCAACATCCTTATCTTTACCCTTTGGATTAAGTTCAAGATGACACTTGGTGTCCATAGGAAACTTCTTCTCTTTAGCATTTTGCATCTTGAACCTCTTGAGCATGTCTTGGATATATTTGGCTTGAGAGATGAAGGTCCCTCCACTCAATTGCTTGATCTCAAAACCAAGGAAGTACTTCAACTCTCCCATCATGGACATCTCGAACCTATCGGTCATAAGCTTTGAAAATTCATCATTAAAAGCTTTGTTAGAAGAGCCAAATATGATATCATCAACATAAAGTTGGCATATGAAAAGCTCCCCTTTAACCCTCTTGGTAAAAAGAGTGGGATCGATTTGCCCCACTTCAAAGCCACGGTCTACCAATAGCTCTCTTAGGTGCTCATACCAAGCACGAGGTGCTTGTTTGAGACCATAGAGCGCCTTATCAAGTTTGTAGACATGGTTAGGGAAGTGTGGGTCCTCAAATCCCGGAGGTTGCTTAACATATACCAACTCCTTTAAAGGACCATTAAGAAAGGCACTTTTCACATCCATTTGTTGCAACTTGAAATTATGATGTGATGCATATGCAAGAAGGATACGGATGGACTCAAGGCGAGCCACGGGAGCATAGGTCTCTCCAAAATCAATGCCTTCAACTTGAGAGTACCCTTGAGCTACCAATCTTGCCTTGTTCCTCACAACCATTCCATGCTCATCTTGCTTGTTCTTGAATATCCACTTGGTGCCTATAACATTGAGGCAATCTTTTGGCTTCTCCACTAGATTCCACACTTTGTTGCGCTTGAAGTTATTGAGCTCTTCATGCATGGCTTCCAACCAATCCGGATCTTCAAGAGCTTCAAAGACTTTCTTTGGTTCCACCATAGAGATGTGGGCTTGATGTTCATTAAAATTTGCCAATTGTTTTCTTGTGGTGACCTTGTTCTTGACATTAACAATGATATTTTCTAGATGAAGACTCTTTCTTCTCCAATCCTTTTTGACTCTTGCTACACGACGGGTTTCGATATCCTCATTGATGCGAGGAATTTCCGCTTGATCATCTTGATCATTTGAGTCCCCGTCTTGACCGGAGTGTTGACCTTGATCATCTTGAAGCATCTTCAACAAGGAGAGGGTTGATCTTGGTCATGACCTTGGCTAGCATCAACAATAGGAGAACTTGATTCTTGCATAGCAACATGGTCAACATGAGGAGGGTCTTGAACTTGTTCTTGGGTAGGTGCATCATTTGCTTCCATAGAAGGTGCAACTTCAACTTGTGATGATGGAGTCTCCACATGAGTGGAGCTAGGACTTGCTTGAGGAGGCTCATGATGGATTTCAATGGGGCGATGGAAACCAACCCCCATTCTTCTTATTGCATCTTGAGGTTCCTCATTATCTACATCACAAACATGAAATTGCGCCACTTGGGAGCCGTCATTCTCATCGAACCTCACATCACAAGATTCTATGACTTTCCCAACGGTCTTGTCATAGACTCTATAGGTGTGAGATTCGGCACCGTACCCAACAAAAACACCCTCTAAAGCTTTAGATTCAAATTTAGACAAACGAACACTTTTGTTCTTATAGAAACACTTACAACCAAATACTCGGTAGTAGGAGACATTGGGCTTGTTGCCGGTGAGCATCTCATAAGATGTAAACTTCTTGCCAACACGAAAGAATAACCGGTTAGATGAGTGACACGCCGTGGAGATAGCCTCGGCCCATAAGAATAGCGGAGACTTAAACTCCGCCAACATAGACCTTGCCATATCCATGAGAGTCCGGTTCTTCCTTTCGGCTACACCATTTTGTTGAGGGGTATATGCAGCGGAATATTGATGACGAATCCCCTCTTCACTAAGAAACTCATTTAAGGTGTAGTTCTTGAACTCGGAGCCATTATCACTCCTAATGACCAAAATAGGGACATTGTATTGGCGTTGAACAATATTGGAAAAGTCGATGACGGCTTGTTGGGTTTCATCCTTCGTCTTGAAGAAATAAACCCAAGTAAATCTTGAATAGTCATCAACAATCACCAAACAATATTTCTTCCCACCAAGACTAGGTTGAGGCACGGCACCAAAGAGATCAACATGAAGAAGTTCCAATATCCTCTTGATGAAATGATGGTCTTGCCCGGATGGGGAGAATCATGCATCTTTCCTTCAACACAAGCCCTACAAAGACGATCTCTAGAAAAAGAAACATCTTTTAGTCCAAGAATGTGGCCACCCTTGTGAAGACTTTGCAAAGTTCTCATGTTGACATGGGACAAGCGGCGATGCCACAACCACCCCACGTCGGCCTTTCCGAATAGGCATATTGCTTGAGTGTTGGTAGACCCCGAAAAGTCTACCACAAACAACTCATTTTCAACATACCCAACGAACATGACCTTTAGAGTCTTGCTCCTCAAGAGTACCACCATATCAATAGTAAAATGGACATCAAAGTTCATCTTATTAAGAGCACGAACGGACATAAGATTGTAACCTAGAGACTCAACAAGCATGACATTTACAAGGGTGATATCCCTTGCAACTACCACCTTGCCGAGACTCTTTACCTCGGCCTTTGACTTGTCACCATAAGAGACGGATGAGTTATTTAGATTTGGTCTCAACTCCGTCATAATCTCCTTGCTTCCGGTCATATGACTAGTGCATCCACTATCAACCACCCATTTCGATCCACCGGAAGCATAGTCCTACAAGAAATCATTGCTTGGATTTAGGTACCCATTTCTCAATGGGTCCTCTTTGGTTAGCAACAAGGGTCTTAGGACCCAAATAGAGTAATCAATGTAACCATCATATGGACCAACATATTGAGCATAAACATCCCCATAATAATCAACATAAAGAATATAGTTGGGGTTGTTATGCCCCGCAAAGTCACTACGAGTGGTCTTGCCCCTTGTGGCACTACCACCGCAATGGAAGTCTTGGCTTGTGCGGGCTTGGTCTTGATCTTCTTGTTGTTGCCCACTTTCTTCTTGGGCTCGGCTACATAACCAAGACCCTCCTTCCCTTTGTGTGGTTTTTGCTCAAATAAGTAAGCAATACCCTTATCTTTACCTTTGGGAATAGAGGTCTTGGCACTAACATTTTCTTCAATAACATTTTCATGAACACGAGGAAGAATAGATATGCTAGTTGAGCTAGATTTAGAAAGTTGAGTTTGAAGTTGCTCATGAGACTTGACTAAAAGGGAGTGAGTTGTTTCCAAGGCCTTGTGAGCCTTGTCAAGCTTCTCCATATCCTCAAGAAGTCTAGCATTAGCAACCCCAAGTTCAACTTTCTCCTTTTTAAGCACTTTATATTTAGCAAAGACATGATCTCTATCCTTAATGATTTTATTAATGATATCATCATTTTTAGCATCAAGAGACTCAAGTCTTTCCTCAAGAGAACATCTTTCTTCACTCTCTTCATCAAGAGAGGCATTCAAGGATGCTACGGAAGCATTCAAAGAGGCAATGGTGAGAGAATCCTCTCTCTCAATCTTACTCTTTTCTTGAAGAAGTTCTTCGGCCGCACATAGTTGTCTCATGAGAGACTCAACATGTTCCTTAGCTTCACCTTGCAAGTTAGTCATGAAAGTATCGAAGGCAACAAGTTCCTTCTTAATCACAAGACTAGATTGATCACTCATTTCATGCATAGTCTTGGGAGAAGGAGATGATACCTCGGTGACATTAGCCATGAGGCAACGAGCGTTGTTGGTGGAGAAGTTCTCATTGGGGGATTCAAAGAGAGAAGATGATGAAGTTGATACAATAGCCAATGCGGCTACCTCTTAGTAGGTGCATCTTCATCTTCGGAATCACTTGTGGCATATTCTTCTTGTGCCACCAACACAATTCTTGGTGCCTTCTTGAAGAAAGGCTTCCTTGGTCTTGCGGGCTTCTTTTGGATCAACTTGAATGGTCCTTGGGGATGAGCTTCCCACCATTTTGCTCTCGGTTCTCATAAGGACACTCTCTTATGTAGTGGTTCTTGTCATGACAATTGTAGCACGTCTTCCACTTTGAGGCTAGCTCTTTCTTCCCACTTGAGTTGTTCTCTTTATCAACCTTGGCTTTAGCTTTTGCCGGGTCTTGCCAAAACTCTCTTGTGGCAAGAGCTATATGACCATTTAGAGCCGGTTCAAGATCATTTGGAGCAATGTTGCTTGGGCACGCTTCAACCTCATCAAGACATACCACCTTGGCCTTCAAAGCAAGTGAGGGGCCTTGTTTCATCCCCATGGCCCTAGCACGGTTATCTTCGGCATTCTTGGTGGCAACCTTGGAGGCTTGCACTTCTTGCATAACTTCATTGGATGTCATTTCGTTGTAGTTGTGTCTTCCTTGAATGGACTTCACCTCGATGGGCTCGAAGGCAAGAGAGCATTCACATACTTCCTCTTGACATAAGCATCATCCACATAGGTTGCCCCCACATCAAAGAAGGCCTTTGCAAGAGTCTTGAGTCTTCCATACATGTCTTCATGATTCTCATTGTCAAACATGTAGAAGCCTTCGGCATCATTGCTCAAAGACTCATATCGGTTTCTCTTCATGCTTTCATTCCCAAGAAATGCAACCTCAAGACAATTCCAAGCTTCTTTGGCGGTGGTGGCATTGAGAACATAATGCTTGTCACTTTCACTCACTGAAAGTTCAATCATATGGAGTGCGGAGGCATTGAGTTGCTTTTCGGCAAATTCTCTTCTTGTCACATTGCTTGGATCCGCAACCTTGTACCATCTTCAATGATCCTCCAAAGCTCGATAGAGGCACTGTTAATATGAGATTTCATTGAGCGTTGCCAACTAGCAAAGCTAATGCATTAAGCTTAGGTGGAGGACCAATGGGGTTTATGCGGGTGGTGATAGGTGGGTCGATAGGGTACCATCCCGGAACGTATGGTACTCTTCCTTCCCATCTTCATGCTTGGTAGGAGGTGGAGGAGTTGGTTTAGATCCGGAGGTGGTTTCCACCCCCTTCTCATTTTTCTTTTTACCCTCCTCGGAATCACCTTCATCGGAGTTAGAGATGCCCTCTAGTGGGATGGTTTCCGAAACCTTGGCATTTGTGAGTTTCATGAGCATGTCACGCAACTCATCAAATTTGACATTCATGTCATTCATGGACGATGTCAATGTTGTTTCCAACTTTTTGATATCGGCCATGGATGCCATGGTCTCTTTGGCCTTGGCAAGATCGGCCTCATCCTCACTTTGTGTCATACTTCTCTTAGGCGGTTAAGCCCAAAACAAGAGAGCCTTGCTCTGATACCAATTGAAAGGATCGGTATGACACCTAGAGGGGGGGGGTGAATAGGTGCTACTCCAATTTTAGTCTTTTTCAATTTAGGCTTGACACAAAAGGTAAATTCTCTAGATATGCAACTACGGTGAATTTACCTATATGACAAGCTAGCAACTAAGCACGATATAATAAGGCGGTAAACAAGGATAGAGGTAACCGAAGTCAAAGCACGCGGAGACACGGATGTAATCCCGAGTTCCTCCTTTTTAGGGGAGTACGTCTCGTTGGAGAGGTGTGAACCAACACAATGGTTCAACGGCCACAAAGGCCTCACCCTCTTCTCCGGTGAACCGCACCACAAAGGTTTGGTTCACTTCAACTATCGGAAACCTTCGAGGCGGAGTCCGGAGCCTTTACAACAACGACTTGGGGCACAACCCACAAAGGATTGGGGGCTCCCAAACAGCTACAATCTGTCACAAAGACAATCAAGTGAGTACAATAGGGGGCTAGGTTTTCCTAGTGGAAACCCTAGCTAATGGTCCCTCAAGTGAATGAGGGGGAAATGAAGAACGGCTTGGTGAAGATGTAGATCGGGGCCTTCTCCTTCAATCCTCCAAAGATCAACGAGTTTGGGTGGAGGGATTGGGAGATCTAGTGATTCTTGAGCTTGTAATAATGGTGGACTTCTATTTCAGTCGAGCTAGCTTCTTGGAGAAGAAGCAGTCTTTATATAGGGGTCCCTGAAAATCCAACCGTTATGTGCAGAAAAACTGCACAGCGGTACTACCGCTGGGACAGCGGTACTACCGCTGCCTGCTTCCCTGCGGTACCTAGTGCACTGCAGAACCCAGCTGCAGCGGTACCTCGCAGAGGTACCGAAGTTGCCAGGCAGAGCGGTAGTACCGCGGCACTGCCCGGTAGTACCGCTGGGATCGTTCGATTAAAAAAGAAGGAACCCAGCGGTAGTACGAAGCAACTACCGCGGGGTACCGTAACCAATACAGAGAGCAAAAACGGCCTAGCGGTACCCCTGGCGGTACCACCAGCGGTAGTACCGCTGGCTGAAGCCAGCGGTACCACACGGTACTACCGCCAGGAGGAGTACCAGCTGTGCTGCAGGAGTCCCGCTCCAGGTGGAGCGGTACTACCGCTGCGACAGCGGTACTACCGCCAGACACAGAAATGCTCACTGTGCTGATTTCCAGGGTACAAGCTCCACAAGACATAATGTATCAACAAGATATATCTGCAATTGTCAAGCGCACATTAGTCCTGATAATGTGTTGTCATTAGACTCCAAAATAGATTTAAGAGCAAGTATGCTCTTTCAGGTGCCTGCTTGGTCTTGGGCCCACTTCACGATGGTTCCGGACTCCACATTCGACCACCTTGGCAATCGGCTCATCACTGAGTCTTGGGTAAGTAATTTAGAACTTTACTACTTAATACCAAGAGTTTGGACTTCATCGTGTTAATTCCTTTGTCGTAATGCTCAATGATTCTAGGATTACTTCACACTCGTCGAAGGTGAAGGTAAAGAGGAGGCAGCGAAGCAGGTGTTGATTAAAATTGTGAAGAAGCTCATCCCGACCAGCTTTACGAGGCACGTGTTGGCTGCGTTGTCCAGTTCTATGCAGAGCAGATGCACAGGGTGGTCACCAAATGTAACAACCCACTTTTGGTAATGCAAATTATGGACCAAATTTTCACTTTTTGCATTCCATACATGCATCATTGCATCCACTTGAAATTGTTAAACAACCCACTAACTTGGTTTGGTAACATTGGAAAACAAAATGCCAAACTTGTTTGAATCAAATCTCACCACAACGAGTGCACTCAAACTCGCAAAAATACAAAACTTCTTGACATCTTATAATTGTCAAGGAGGTTCCAAGAGTGCATAAGGACATGTTGAACTTGCTCAACAAATCTCTAAAGGGTTATAAGTTTTGAAAGTTGGCAAAGTTGCCTCAATCTAACTCAACGAACAAATGTGGACCAAACTAATTTGTTTTGAGACACCAAAATTTGTGGAGTTCCTCCAGGTTAAGGGGAGCATCCCCAAATTCTTCCATAATTTTTGGAGCAGTGCAAGTGCCCTAATTAAAACCATTAAAGAAACATGTTTTAAAGTTAAAAACAGAAAAAAGGAGAACCGGATTATCCTGTCCGAACGACCATCGGATAATCCGATCGGGGTCATCTTCTTCCTGTAGCGACCACACGCGTCATTCCCGCCGGACCAGCTCGACGCCGAGCTCGCCATGGGGCCCCCGCACCCCCTGCCGCACGTGAGGAGAAGAGGAGCACCTCGAGGCCCCTGGCTACCCTATCCACTCGCCCCCTTGCCCTCTCCTTCCCCATTTTTTCTTCCCCACGAGCTCCACATCGCCGTCGCCATGGCCGAGCTCGCCGCCGTCAATTGAGGTCACCCCAAGCAAATCCAAGACCACAGAAAGCTTAGCCTCCTCCTCCTCTCCGTCCTCACCGCAAGAATCGAGCCGGGAAGCTGCACATTGCCTGGGATTCGAGTTCTTCTCCGACGAACTCCGCCGCACGCCGAGCTCGATTACCGCTGCTCCCGTCCATCCCCGGCCTAGCTGAGCACCACCACGAGTTCGTGGTGAGCACTATACCCTTGTTGACCCCTTTCCCTCTCCCCTTTTGCTCTAGTTCGAGTTTTGGCAGTAGCCCATGAAATTTCAGCTGTAACTCGCAGATCCAGGCCGGATATTCCGGACCAGGACCCAATATTCCGGCCTAAATGTCCAGCCTAGACCAGAGGCGCGCACAATTTTTCCTTAGCCAAATTTTCCTGACTAGTGGAGGAAGCAACCAGATATTCCGGCCCCGGACCAAATGTCCGGCTTGAATATTACGGCTGAGTCCAGTGGCTCGCACCTTGAGTCCTTAGCCGTTTTCACGTGTGGCCAAGCCTTGAGACCGGATATTCCGGTCTGGCACGACCCGGATTATCCGGCCTCTAGGAGCTTTTCGCCTATTTGGCTAAGTTGCACATGGTCTCCTCACAACTTAAAACTTGCATCTTCTCATGAGCATGACATTCATATGCAAGTTAACCCTAGGGTTCATCGATCTTGATCAACTAGTAAAGTTGTTGTAACCCTTAAACCCCACGGTATAGTCGCGATGCACCGTGATGCATCCAACCTCCGTTTAAATTGTTTAGTTGAATCATCCTCGTCTCGGGGATTTAAAATGTCATGTCATCATGTGTTTGCGCATTGCACTCGCTAAAAATGTGTGGTGATTGATTGTTGCTTCCCGTGCGTTATGTTTCGATAGGTCAAGCAGACGGGGTTCCACCTCAATACCCCGCCGAGCAGTGCTACCAGCACGTTGAGCAAGGCAAGCGTAATCCCCCCTCTGAGCATATCCTATCCTATTTTCCGTAATTATTTTCTCCACTATAATATTGCATGCGGTTCTAAATGTCTTTTGCTTGGGTTAGAGTATCCTAAAGAATGCATTAAGTTTCCGATGCCAATACCTGTTTTTCCCTCCTAACACCATAGGTTTGTATTGTTGGCCATGAGATACTTAATTATACTAGGTTGATGCTTAGCCATGCTTAGTAATTTGCCTAGCGGTACTATGGTTATCAAATGTTGGGAACAGGTGGTGAAATGAGAATGATGGTGGAGAATTGTGGTGACGGATAATAAAATGCTTAAAGGTGGGTATGAGAGGCCACGGTGGTTGTGGTGTTTTGTCTCGTTCTCGCCGCCTAGGTGCGAGTTCTGTACCTCCTGAACCAAGACTGAGCGTGCAACCATGCGTGAGGCCTATGCATTCGCAGTGCAGGAACCCTCATAGACTAAATAACTCAAGCGGGGCTAGCCAGGGTGCTCTAGTTCGGGCTTCCATTTGCATGTGCGTGATGATGGTGGTATGAACTGGGATGAGGATGGTGGTGTTAGGAAAATGAGTGGCTGTGGGGTGGGGTGTTGTGATCCTGGCAGTCCTACCGCCACTGATGATCCTGGAAAGTCCTTAACGAGGGAGAAGTCGACACGCTCCCACCCAGCCGGCTCTCCAAGGAAGAAAGCTAAAAGCTAGGTAATGGGCCGGACGGTACGCGTGGCAAACATTGTACACCCCTGCAGGGTTAAATCTTTTCGAAAAGCCGTGTCCACGGTTAAGGACAACTTGGGAATGGACGATGATCATAGAATAACTTTAACGGAATGATTAAAAACTGGGTACTAGAGGTACCACTCAAGATTGTAAGGTGAGCTTCCTCGAGGGTGATTCGGGAGGTGCCTTTGATGGACAGGTACAGTGGTTGAGGATGGTTTATGATGAGTAAGGTGATGAAAGAAAGAGTTACTCCTTACCTCTTTGAAAATATTCTGATTAGTCGATGCCTTTGAGTTATGTTTTCATAAATAAATCAGCTTTATGCAAAACAACCATAAACTTTGAAAGCCTCATCGAGCTAAAGCTCTATTTATAATCTTGCGAGTTCGTCGAACTCAACGTCGTTTGTTTTGTTTCAGAGGAGGACTTCACCGACCTCGAAGGTGGGTTCTTTGTGGACGTCGACGAGTAGTCTGGGGTTCCCAGGTGGTAGCTTGGGACATCCCGAACAGCTGGCGCTGTGATGTTTATCTGTAGGCCTCTTAGGCCATATTTGGATCTTGTTGTTTAGAACAACCTAAGTTGCTTCCGCTTGATGTAATGTTGGGTATGTGACCTCTGAGTGTCATTTGCTATCTTTCTCTATTATAAGAGTTGAACTATATGATTTGTGTCGTAGAGTCTGTGATGTGCCAGTTGTTCCACAAGTCTTGATCTCTCTATTATACATTGAGGGTTGTGCCTGTGTTAAGGCATCAATCGGGGAGTTGCGTTGCCGATGATCCATTCCGAGCAACGCCTGCCAATGGTTTTGGCCGGGGATTGGTAAACCCGTAACCTCCGGTTGTATTGCTTAACCGGTGACACACAACATCACTGTATAGCAGTCGGGTCGGGGCGCCACAAGTTGGTATCAGAGCAGTACTGCCTGTAGGAAACCCTTCTACTGGTCGACGTTGAGTCTAGTGGTTGTGAAAATATTTTTAACCTAAAAATGAGTTGTGAAAACCATCTTAGGATTCTTTTTACTCCTTATCTGGTTACCCTCTAATCTCGGAGCAATCTTACCTCGATTTGAGTTTAAAGGTTTTACTCCTCGTCTGTTACTTCAAAATGATTAGAAACGTGGGTGGGTTCGACCTTTAGTGTTATGTGTCACGTTGCTCCCGCTGCGTTGCAATCCCAAATCAACTCAGATGTTTCTACCGAGTTAATCTTTTGATCCTTTCTTTGGGTTTTAACCCACGGACTTGAACATATGGTCCCGGATTGTGCCAACTAGAGTGTGTTAAGTTGTGATTTCTTAACTCCCACTAGTAGCACATGATGCTGATCTTCGACCCAAGTTCTATCTTGTTGATTCCTTGTCCATTGTTGTACAATGTATTAACGTCCCTAGTCTGTGTACTTGTGTAGACACTAATACTATTGTTCGATCATTCGGATAAAGATACTAACCGTGTCCTTGTCAAATCTCCAGAATGGCTCGAGGAGGCCGTGGAGGCCGTGGTGGTCGCGGTAACCACAATGATGATGAGGATGATCTGCCGCGTAACAGCCCACTTTTGGTAATGCAAATTATGGACCAAATTTTCACTTTTTGCATTCCATACATGCATCATTGCATCCACTTGAAATTTTTAAACAACCCACTAACTTGGTTTGGTAACATTGGAAAACAAAATGCCAAACTTGTTTGAATCAAATCTCACCACAACGAGTGCACTCAAACTCGCAAAAATACAAAACTTCTTGACATCTTATAATTGTCAAGGAGGTTCCAAGAGTGCATAAGGACATGTTGAACTTGCTCACAAATCTCTAAAGGGTTATAAGTTTTGAAAGTTGGCAAAGTTGCCTCAATCTAACTCAACGAACAAATGTGGACCAAACTAATTTATTTTGAGACACCAAAATTTGTGGAGTTCCTCCAGGTTAAGGGGAGCATCCCCAAATTCTTCCATAATTTTGGAGCAGTGCAAGTGCCCTAATTAAAACCATTAAAGAAATGGTTTTAAAGTTAAAAACAGAAAAAGGAGAACCGGATTATCCGGTCCGAACGACCATCGGATAATCCGATCGGGTCATCTTCTTCCTGTAGCGACCACGCGCGTCGTTCCCGCCGGACCAGCTCGACGCCGAGCTCGCCATGGGGCCCCCACGCCCCCTGCCGCACGTGAGGAGAAGAGGAGCACCTCGAGGCCCCTGGCTACCCTATCCACTCGCCCCCTTGCCCTCTTCCTTCCCCATTTTTTCTTCCCCACGAGCTCCACGTCGCCGTCGCCATGGCTGAGCTCGCCGCCGTCGATTGAGGTCACCCCGAGCAAATCCAAGACCACAGAAAGCTTAGCCTCCTCCTCCTCTCCGTCCTCACCGCAAGAATCGAGCCGGGAAGCTGCACATTGCCCGAGATTCGAGTTCTTCTCCGACGAACTCCGCCGCACGCCGAGCTCGATTACCGCTGCTCCCGTCCATCCCCGGCCTAGCTGAGCACCACCACGAGTTCGTGGTGAGCACTATACCCTTGCTGACCCCTTTCCCTCTCCCCTTTTGCTCTAGTTCGAGTTTTGGCAGTAGCCCATGAAATTTCAGCTGTAACTCGCAGATCCAGGCTGGATATTCCGGACCAGGACCCAATATTCCGGCCTAAATGTCTGGCCTAGACCAGAGGCGCGCACAATTTTTCCTTAGCCAAATTTTCCTGACTAGTGGAGGAAGCAACCGGATATTCCGGCCCCGGACCAAATGTCCGGCTTGAATATTTCGGCTGAGTCCAGTGGCTCGCACCTTGAGTCCTTAGCCGTTTTCACGTGTGGCCAAGCCTTGAGACCAGATATTCTGGTCTGGCACGACCCGGATTATCCGGCCTCTGGGAGCTTTTCACCTATTTGGCTAAGTTGCACATGGTCTCCTCACAACTTAAAACTTGCATCTTCTCATGAGCATGACATTCATATGCAAGTTAACCCTAGGGTTCATCGATCTTGATCAACTAGTAAAGTTGTTGTAACCCTTAAACCCCACGGTATAGTCACGATGCACCGTGATGCATCCAACCTCCGTTTAAATTGTTTAGTTGAATCATCCTCGTCTCGGGGATTTAAAATGTCATGTCATCATGTGTTTGCGCATTGCACTCGCTAAAAATGTGTGGTGATTGATTGTTGCTTCCCGTGCGTTATGTTTCGATAGGTCAAGCAGACGGGGTTCCACCTCAATACCCCACCGAGCAGTGCTACCAGCACGTTGAGCAAGGCAAGCGTAATCCCCCTCTGAGCATGTCCTATCCTATTTTCCGTAATTATTTTCTCCACTATAATATTGCATGCGGTTCTAAAAGTCTTTTGCTTGGGTTAGAGTATCCTAAAGAATGCATTAAGTTTCCGATGCCAATACCTGTTTTTCCCTCCTAACACCATATGTTTGTATTGTTGGCCATGAGATACTTAATTATACTAGGTTGATGCTTAGCCATGCTTAGTAATTTGCCTAGCGGTACTATGGTTATCAAATGTTGGGAACAGGTGGTGAAATGAGAATGATGGTGGAGAATTGTGGTGACGGATAATAAAATGCTTAAAGGTGGGATGAGAGGCCACGGTGGTTGTGGTGTTTTGTCTCGTTCTCGCCACCTAGGTGCGAGTTCTGTACCTCCTGAACCAAGACTGAGCGTGCAACCATGCGTGAGGCCTATGCATTCGCAGTGCAGGAACCCTCATAGACTAAATAACTCGAGCGGGGCTTGCCAGGGTCCTCTAGTTTGGGCTTCCATTTGCGCGTGCGTGATGATGGTGGTATGAACTGGGATGAGGATGGTGGTGTTAGGAAAATGAGTGGCTGTGGGGCGGGTGTTGTGATCCTGGCAGTCCTACCGCCACTGATGATCCTGGAAAGTCCTTAACGAGGGAGAAGTCGACACCGCTCCCACCCAGCCGGCTCTCCAAGGAAGAGAGCTAAAAGCTAGGTAATGGGCCGGACGGTACGCGTGGCAAACATTGTACACCCCTGCAGGGTTAAATCTTTTCGAAAAGTCATGTCCACGGTTAAGGACAACTTGGGAATGGACGATGATCATAGAATAACTTGAACGGAATGATTAAAAACTGGGTACTAGAGGTACCACTCAAGATTGTATGGTGAGCTTCCTCGAGAGTGATTCGGGGAGGTGCCTTTGATGGACAGGTACAGTGGTTGAGGATGGTTTATGATGAGTAAGGTGATGAAAGAAAGAGTTACTCCTTACCTCATTTGAAAATATTCTGATTAGTCGATGCCTTTGAGTTATGTTTTCATAAATAAAATCAGCTTTATGCAAAACAACCATAAACTTTGAAAGCCTCATCGAGCTAAAGCTCTATTTATACTCTTGCGAGTTCATCGAACTCAACGTCGTTTGTTTTGTTTCAGAGGAGGACTTCACCGACCTCGAAGGTGGGTTCTTTGTGGACGTCGACGAGTAGTCTGGGGTTCCCAGGTGGCAGCTTGGTACATCCCGGAACAGCTGGCGCTGTTATGTTTATCTGTAGGCCTCTTAGGACATATTTGGATCTTGTTGTTTAGAACAACCTAAATTGCTTCCGCTTGATGTAATGTTGGGTCTGTGACCTCTGAGTGTCATTTGCTATCTTTCTCTATTATAAGAGTTGAAGTATATGATTTGTGTCGTAGAGTCTGTGATGTGCCAGTTGTTCCACAAGTCTTGATCTCTCTATTATACATTGAGGGTTGTGCATGTGTTAAGGCATCAATCGGGGAGTTGCGTTGCCGATTATCCATTCCGAGCAACGCCTGCCAAAGGTTTTGGCCGGGGATTGGTAAACCCGTAACCTCCGGTTGTATCGCTTAACCGGTGACACACAACATCACTGTATAGCAGTCGGGTCGGGGCGCCACACCAAAGAGGAAGCCAGGCCCATACACTTGTCGAGAGCCCAGTACATGAAGGTTGCCACATATTTTCCTATTATTCTCCACATGAATGATAAAAGTTCTACTCATATGGATCTTTCTTGTGTAAAATAGGTGATTCCTCAGTGGCTAGCCGCCCGGTAGCCTTGCTACAAGAAGATTGTAGACAAGTGGGTGTCGGATGCGTTCAAGAGGCACCACGAGGAGGCATCGGATCAGCGGAAGATGGTAGGCGGAACCCACCGTCAAGGCCCCCTCTCACTCGACGGCTTTATTGCACACAAGGTAAGAAATTATTTTTGTTCTTTCCATACAAGTTTTTATTTATGTGCTATTCTTTTTATATTTCCTTTTGACCTCAATTGTATGTTTCCTTTTGATGTCATTTAATTGTAGGATAAAAGGAGGGCTGGAAATTGACTAAGATGCAAGCATTCATTGAGACCGGAGGTCAAAGGTATTGGAACCGAATAAACCCTTGGAAGACCAGTGGATCAGTGATTGTGTGGATCACACGTTGGCTGGGAGACCCCAAGAGGAAGGTATGAAGCAGTGTAGCAGCAGTTTCCTTCAGTATGAAACCAAGATTTAATCGAACCAGTAGGAGCAAGAAATCACTTCTGAAGGTTTCAGTGGTGCGCTGACGTGGAACCTGCACACAACACAATCAAACTACTTTGCCCCAACGAAACAGTGAGGTTGTCAATCTCACCGGCTTGCTGAAAACAAAGGATTAAACGTATGGTGTGGAAAACAGTAGTAAATTGCAGAGAATGAAAAGGAACAATGTTTGCAGTTGGTTGTATTATCAGTGTAAAAGAATGGACCGGGGTCCACAGTTCACTAGTGGTGTCTCTCCATAAAAGATAACTAACATGCTGGGTGAACAAATTACAGCTGGGCAATTGACAAAATATTGAGCGCATGACAATGCATATATATGACATGATGATTACTATGATATTCATGTGGGCATTACGACAAAATACATAGACCGTTATCCAACAGCGTCTATGACTAATAATCCACCGCCAGGTTGTCATACCGAGTTCCCCGTTGGTATTAAGTTGCAAGCAACGGATAATTGCATTAAGTAATGTGCGTAATGTAAACAAATGCATTAGACCTAACGGCGCACCCTTAAGCTAAGCATCGGTTATTTTATCCCTAGTGGCAACAGCACATCCACAATCTTAGAAGTTATTGTCACTCTCCCAGATTACCGGAGGCATGAACCCACTATCTAGCATAAATACTCACTCTTGGAGTTACAAGCATCTACTTGGCCAAAGCATCTACTAGTAACGGAAAGCATGCAAGATCATAAATAACATATAAGATAGATTGATAATCAACTTGACATAGTATTCAATATTCATCGGATCCCAGCAAACACAACATGTAGCATTACAATAAGATGATCTTGATCATGATAGGCAGCTCACAAGATCTAAACATGATAGCATAAAGTGGAGAGACAACCATCTAGCTACTGCCATGGACCCGTAGTCCAAGGATGAACTACTCACGCATCACTCCGGAGGCAGGCATGGTGATGTAGAGCCCTCCGGTGATGATTCCCCTCTCCGGCAGGGTGCCGGGAAGAGCTTCTGAACCCTCCCGAGCTAGGGTTGACGGCGGCGGCGTCTCTGGAACTTTTCGTGGATAATGGCTCGGGTATTTAGGGTTTTCGCGTCGGGAAGAATAAATAGGCGAAAGGGCGGCGGCTGCGGAGCCACGAGGGCCCACACCACCCCACGGCGCGGCAGGGGGGCCGCGGGCCCCATGGTGTGGGTGCCACGTGGCCCTCCTCCGTCTCTCCTCTGGACTCCGTCTTCGTGTTGGAAAAATAGGAGGTTCTGTCCAAGTTTCGTCCAATTCCGAGAATATTTCCAGACTAGCTTTTCTGGAATACAAAAACAGCAGAAAACAGGAACTGGCACTGTGGCATCTTGTTAATAGGTTAGTCCCAGAAAATGCATAAAAATGCTATGAAGTGTATATAAAACATGTAACAATTGGTATAATATCAACATGGAACATCAGAAATTATAGATACGTTTGAGACGTATCAAGCATCCCCAAGCTTAGTTCTACTCGTCCTCGAGTAGGTAAAACGATAAAAACAAAATAATTTCTGAGGTGACATGCTACAATCATAATCTTGATCAAATAATATTGTAAAGCACATGTTATGAATGAAGTGATCCAGGTCAATGGTCTATAGTTTGCTAGCAAGTAGATAATGAGCAAACAACTGAATCATATAAGCAAAAACTTTTCATGAATAGTACTTTCGAGACAAGCATCAAAGAGTTTTGCATAAGAGTTAACTCATAAAGCAATAGATTCTAAGTAAAAGGTATTTAACCAACACAAAGGAAGATTTAAGTTTCAGCAATTGCTTTCAACTTTCAACATATATATCTCATGGATATTTGTCAACACAAAGCATATAATAAGTGCAATATACAGCATATAAAAATTGTTGCACCAAAGTTGACACTAGTGTTTGCTTCTAAGATAGAAAGAAGTAGGAAAACTGACTCAACATAAAAGTAAAAGAAAGGCCCTTCGCAGAGGGAAGCAGGGATTAAATCATGTGCTAGAGCTTTTTAAGTTTTTGAAATCATAAGAGAGTAAAAATAAGTTTTGAGAGGTGTTTGTTAATTGTCAACGAATCAGAAAATGGAAAGTACAATATGACCCCTGCCAACCAGACTTTTAAGAGCGGCTCCCATGAAGGACGTTATTTCTACCAGCAAGGCAGATCATCCCTCTTTCTCTTTTGTTTACACATGCAGATATTTCACTGTTTGTCATTGCTTGACTGATAAATCAGGGCAAAAATGTGAAGAGAATTAAGCGGTTAAAGTTGTAATTAATTGGGACTGGGCACCCCATTTGCCAGCTCTTTTTGCAAAATTAATGGATAAGCGGATGTATATGCCGCTAGTCCGGTGGTAAAGTCTGTTTGACAGTTGACATAAAGACATCCACCCCGTCCTCATGAGCTTGGTAAACATTGACACAAAATAGGAGTAATAATTTTGAATAGTTTAAAGGTAGCACATGAAAAATTTACTTGGAATGGCAAGGAAATACCACATATAGGTAGTTATGGTGGACACAGATGGCATGGATTTTGGCTCAAGGTTTTGGATGCACGAGAAGCATTCCCTCTCAGTACAGAGTTTAGGCTAGCAAGGTTATTTGAAGCAAACACAGGATATCAACCGACACAGCAAGACTTATATGAAAACATATTGCAAGCATTATAAGACTCTACACTGTCTTCCTTGTTAACCAAACCCTTTTACTAGAAAATATCTAGACCTTAGAGATACCAATCATGCAAACCAAATTTCAACGAGCTTTACGGTAGTTCTTCATTAATAGGTTTTAACTACATGATACAAAAGCTTAAACATGAACTACTTGATAACTCAAAACAATTGACAAGTATCAAATTATCCAATACATGATCTACAAGAATATGTAAGCTTTTTCCATTATACCATCTACCACATGCAACATTTTCTGTTCCAACCAAACACCAATCAATTTATTTCAACATAAACTCTCCAAACAATTATAAGTGAAGCAAGAGAGTACTTTCTTTAAAAGAACTAACAGCTCTGAATAAGAGATGCATGAAAAACAGGAGCTAAAAGCATAGCAATAGCTAGATAAGAATACTCAACAAGTATAAGTGAAGAATAGGAGTATTCATATGAAAAAGCGGAGCGTGTCTCTCTCCCAATCAAGAATGCTGGGTCCAATCAAGTTGACCATAAGAAAAATAAAATACTGAAAATAAAAGCACACAGACGCTCCAAGTAAAGCACATATGATGTGAAAGAATTAAAATATAGTTTCACTAGAGATGACCTGATAAGTTGCTGATGAAGAAGGGGATGCCTTGGGCATCCCCAAGCTTAGACGCTTGAGTCTTCTTGAAATATGCTGGGGTGATCCATGGGAGCATCCCCAAGCTTAAGCTCTTCACTCTTCTTGATCACATTATATCATCCTTCTCTCTTGACCCTTGAAAACTTCCGCCACACCAAACTCAAAGTAATTCTCATTAGAGGGTTAGTGCACAATCAAAAACTCACATGTTCTATAAGGACACAAACATGACCGTTACTTTTAACATTACTACTGCCACTGATGTTATGTGAAGCTCTTCACCCTAAAAAAGAATTCCACTCAACACTAGTAAAAGAGAGAATGCGAAAAATAAAAGACAGAATCTGTCTAAACAGAACAGTCCGCAAAGACGAATTTTTTCGAGGCACTTACGTTGCTCAGATCGAAAAACTTTAAACTAACGAAAGATGCGTACATATCTGAGGATCACGCACAAAAATTTGCAGATTTAAATAATTTTTCTGTGATTTTACAGAATAAAACGGTGAACAGCAGAAATCTGTTCCTGCGCAGAAATCCAAATCTAGCATCATCTTCCTATTAGAGGCAATACTTGGCACAACAATGCGATAAAATAAAGATACAAAGGAATTGTTACAGAAGTAAACAACTCCTTGACTCAAAAAAAAAGAAAAATTGCAGAAATAAAATAATGGGTTGTCTCCCATAAGCGCTTTTCTTTAACGCCTTTCAGCTAGGCGCAGAAAGTAAGAATCAAGTGTTTCCAAGTGATGAAGCATCAACAGAATAATTTGCTCTAACAATAGAATCAAAAGGTAACTTCATCTTCTTTCTAGGGAAGTGTTCCATACCTTTCTTGAGTGGGAATTGATATTTAATATTCCCCTCTCTCATATCAATAATAGCACCAACAGTTCTAAGAAAAGGTCTTCCCAAAACAATAGGACAAGAAGCATTGCATTCAATATCCAAAACAACAAAATCAACGGGGACAAGGTTATTGTTAACCATTATAAAAACATCATCAACTCTCCCCAAAGGTTTCTTTATAGTATTATCAGCAAGGTGAACATCCAAATAACAGTGTTCCAAAGGTGCTAAATCAAGCATATCATAGAGTTTCTTAGGCATAACAGAAATACTAGCACCAAGATCACATAAAGCATTGCAATCAAAATCATTCACCTTCATTTTAATGATGGGCTCCCAACCATCTTCTAACTTCCTAGGGATAGAAGCTTCATGTTTTAATTTCTCTTCCCTAACTTGCATGAGAGCATTAGTAATATGTTTAGTAAAAGCCATGTTTATAGCACTAGCATTAGGACTTCTAGCTAGCTTTTGCAAGAACTTAATTACTTCAGAAATATTGCAACCATCAAAATCAAAATCATTATTATCAAAAGTAATGGACCATTGTCTCCCACATCTCGAAAAATTTCAGCACTTTTATCAGGAACAGTTTCAGTGTTTTCAGGCAATTTTAAACGTTTTGCAACAGAAGTAGAGACATTGCCAACACCAATTACTTTACCATTGATAGTAGGAGGTTTGTTAACACTTGAGTTTATAGCATTTTCAGTAGTAGTAATAGTATAAACTCTAGCAATACTATTCTTTTTAGCAATTTCATCCTCTCTTGCCCACCTAGCATGTAAATCAGCTAACATCCTCACATTATTATCAATTTTAACTTGTATAGCATTGAGAGTTTTGCTCTCTTTAACATCATGAGGCATAGTTTTAATTTTTAACAAATCAACATCAAGAGCAAGACTATCAACTTTAGAGGCAAGAACATCAATTTTCCCAAACTTTTCCTCAACAGATTTATTGAAAGCAGTTTGTGTACTAATAAAATCCTTAAGCATGACTTCAAGATCAGAGGGTACACTCTTATTATTGTTGTAGGAATTACCATAAGAATTAACATAACCATTGCCACTATTAAAAGGATAGGGCTTATAATTGTTATTACCAAAATTATTCCTATAAGCATTGTTGTTGAAGTTATTATTTTTAATGAAGTTCACATCAACATGCTCTTCTTGAGCAACCAAAGAAGCTAAAGGAACATTATTTGGATCAACATGCATTTTTCCATTTGTAAGCATAGACATAATAGTATCAATCTTATCACTCAAGGAAGAGTTTCTTCAACAGAATTTACCTTCTTACCTTGTGGAGCTCTTTCGGTGTGCCATTCAGAATAATTTATCATCATATCATCAAGAAGCTTTGTTGCAGCACCCAAAGTGATGGACATAAAGGTACCTCCAGAGGCCGAATCCAATAGGTTTCTTGAAGAAAAATTTAGTCCTGCATAAAAGGTTTGGATGATCATCCAAGCAGTCAGTCCATGGGTGGGACAATTCTTTACCAATGATTTCATTCTCTCCCAAGCTTGAGCAACATGCTCATTATCAAATTGTTTGAAATTCATAATGCTACTTCTCAAAGATATAATCTTAGCAGGAGGATAATATTTTCCTATGAAAGCATTTTGCATTTAGTCCATGAATCAATACTATTTCTAGTCAAAGATAGCAACCATTCTTTAGCACGTCCTCTCAAAGAGAAAGGAAAAAGTTTCAGTTTAATAATATCACCATCTACATCCTTATACTTTTGCATCTCACAAAGTTCAACAAAATTATTAAGGTGAGCAGCAGCATCATCAGTACTAACACCAGAGAATTGCTCTTTCATAACAAGATTTAAAAGTGCAGGTTTAATTTCATAGAATTCTGCGTTAGAAGCAGGTGGAGCAATAGGTGTACTAATGAAATCATTGTTGTTCGTGCTAGTGAAATCACACAACTTAGTGTTCTCAGGGGTACTCATTTTAGCAAAATTAAAACAAAACAGAAAGATAACAACTTGAAAATAAAAGTAACTAATTTTTTTGTGTTTTTGATAAATAAAGCAAACAAGACTAAATAAAAATAAACTAAGCAAGACAATAACAAAGTAAAGAGATTGGAAGCGTGAAACTCCCCTTGCAGAAATCCTCTTGCTCCCCGGCAACGGCGCCAGAAAAAGAGCTTGATTGCGTGGATCACACGTTCGTTGGGAGACCCCAAGAGGAAGGTATGAAGCAGTGTAGCAGCAGTTTCCCTCAGTATGAAACCAAGGTTTAATCGAACCAGTAGGAGCAAGAAATCACTTCTGAAGGTTGTCAGTGGCGCGCTGACGTGGAACCTGCACACAACACAATCAAACTACTTTGCCCCAACGAAACAGTGAGGTTGTCAATCTCACCGGCTTGCTGAAAACAAAGGATTAAACGTATGGTGTGGAAAACAGTAGTAAATTGCAGAGAATGAAAAGGAACAATGTTTGCAGTTGGTTGTATTATCAGTGTAAAAGAATGGACCGGGGTCCACAGTTCACTAGTGGTGTCTCTCCATAAAAGATAACTAACATGCTGGGTGAACAAATTACAGCTGGGCAATTGACAAAATATTGAGCGCATGACAATGCATATATATGACATGATGATTACTATGATATTCATGTGGGCATTACGACAAAATACATAGACCGTTATCCAACAGCGTCTATGACTAATAATCCACCGCCAGGTTGTCATACCGAGTTCCCCGTTGGTATTAAGTTGCAAGCAACGGATAATTGCATTAAGTAATGTGCGTAATGTAAACAAATGCATTAGACCTAACGGCGCACCCTTAAGCTAAGCATCGGTTATTTTATCCCTAGTGGCAACAGCACATCCACAATCTTAGAAGTTGTCACTCTCCCAGATTACCGGAGGCATGAACCCACTATCTAGCATAAATACTCACTCTTGGAGTTACAAGCATCTACTTGGCCAAAGCATCTACTAGTAACGGAAAGCATGCAAGATCATAAATAACATATAAGATAGATTGATAATCAACTTGACATAGTATTCAATATTCATCGGATCCCAGCAAACACAACATGTAGCATTACAATAAGATGATCTTGATCATGATAGGCAGCTCACAAGATCTAAACATGATAGCATAAAGTGGAGAGACAACCATCTAGCTACTGCCATGGACCCGTAGTCCAAGGATGAACTACTCACGCATCACTCCGGAGGCAGGCATGGTGATGTAGAGCCCTCCGGTGATGATTCCCCTCTCCGGCAGGGTGCCGGGAAGAGCTTCTGAACCCTCCCGAGCTAGGGTTGACGGCGGCGGCGTCTCTGGAACTTTTCGTGGATAATGGCTCGGGTATTTAGGGTTTTCGCGTCGGGAGAATAAATAGGCGAAAGGGCGGCGGCTGCGGAGCCACGAGGGCCCCACACCACCCCACGGGCGGCAGGGGGGCCCGCGGCCCCATGGTGTGGGTCCACGTGGCCTCCTCCGTCTCTCCTCTGGACTCCGTCTTCGTGTTGGAAAAATAGGAGGTTCTGTCCAAGTTTCGTCCAATTCCGAGAATATTTCCAGACTAGCTTTTCTGGAATACAAAAACAGCAGAAAACAGGAACTGGCACTGTGGCATCTTGTTAATAGGTTAGTCCCAGAAAATGCATAAAAATGCTATGAAGTGTATATAAAACATGTAACAATTGGTATAATATCAACATGGAACATCAGAAATTATAGATACGTTTGAGACGTATCAATCAGCACCACCGCAGGGAATCAGAAGGTTAACTACTTCTCCAAGTTCAAGGAGATCCACGGTGAGACTTCCGATCCTTTAACCGCACCATTCAACCCCAAGGTTGCTATGTACGCGGGACAACGTAAGCTGAATGGCCGGCCTTAAATTGGCGGTGCTTGCTTCGAGTCTTCGTCCGTTGGTGGATCACTTGCCGAGATGCGTGCTCGCCGTACGAGCTTAGCGCCCGAGATCGAGCGCCGCCCAAGGGTCGGACTTGGAACCTTGGCTGCAATGGAGGTATGTATGTCGTTTTTGAACCTTCTTTTCCACTATTCTACATCTTTCCATTGTGATGACCACTTCTTACATGGTTGCAATCCCGTAGGCCGAACTTGAGAAGGCTAGGACCGCCGCAGCGGAGGCTACGGCGAGGGCGGAGGCCATAGAACAGAGGGCGCAGGCAACAGATGAGAAGGTGGTGCAAATGCAGACATACCTCCTGGCGCTAGTGGCGGTAAGTGCAACAACTTTTTCTTTCAACTAAGCCATGTGCTTGAACTTTGCAAACTTAAACTCGTCTTCAGTATGCAGAGGTTGCCCGCGGATCCGTCGCTTCCTCCTCTTCCTCCACCAGCCCCCCTCCTCTTGGTAAGTTGTCTTGAAACTAGCTCGGTAACAATTCATCTTTTTTTGCTTACTCGTTTAATGCGAACCTTCATAGGACAATCGATCGGCTAGATCCCACACTCCCGCGGATGGTGAAGGAGGGAATGGTGGAGACATAGAGAATGGTGTAGACGGAGGGGCAAGCCCAACGTCGGCGCCATCGACCTCCAACAGGCCCGAGTGACTCTAGGTTAGTTCTCATTCTTGTTCTTTGTTAACTTATGCATGTGTTAGAACTTGCTAACTAAAACTCATGTTTCTCACAACTTGTAGGACTCTAGGATTGCATCCACGACACCTTCGATCTTGAAGCCTTTGTCGTTTTAGTTCTTCAAACCAAACTATGGATATTGTTTTTGTGATCTTTGGATATTGTTGTTTTGTTGGATGTGCTACCAAACTTTTGTAAAATGATGTGTGTGATGTGCTACCAAACTTATGTTTGTGCATTTGTTGTCTTCTATGTGTTTTATGTGCCTACTAGTGAAGTTGATGTGCATATAGAACTATATTATTGTTTCTGTGCAGGGAATGCAATGAAAACAGAGAAAATCCGTGCAGTTTGGGCATCTTTGCCGAGAGAGGCGCTCGGCGAAGAGGCATTTGCCGAGCTCGACACTTGGCGAAGCGGTGCTCCAGGTGCCAAATGGTCACCTGGGAATGCACTTCGCCGAGATAGGTTACTTTGCCGAGAGCGGCGCTCGGCGAAGCCCGTTCCCAGATGACCATTTGGTCCATGTTTGCCGAGACAATCGTGAGCGCGAGACACTCGGCGAAGCGCCAGCCCGGCGAAGCCTGATCTCGGCGAACCAAGCACTCGGCGAAGCTGATGGTCGGCGCAGTGCAGGGAGGGCACTCGGCGAAGACGACCACTCGGCGACGCTGGAGTCTTTGCCGAGCCCTCTCTTCGTGGACGCGTGTCGCAAGGTTGTGCGCCTACTCTTCGCCGAGTGTCTGCTTCGCAAACTCGGCGAACGCCTGACACACGCCTGACACAGATCTGACAAGGGACGGACCCGATTACCTTTACTTCGCCGAGCTGTGGCTAAAAGACACTCGGCGAAGGTTCGCCGAGTCCCCACGACTAAAAGCGCTCGGCGAAGCCTCGTCGCCGAGGCGAATTGTGCCGAGTGTTTTTGGCCGAGATCCATACACGGTGAAGCCGTCGCCGAGATGGATTCAGGCCTTCGCCGAGTCTTTTGACCACTCGGCGGAGACTCGTTTTCCCATAGTGGAATGTCCCATCTATACCATACTGTCTTACTGATTCCATGCAATCTAGTAATGTTATAAGATGTATAAATGCTACACTTGTTATCATTTACCTCCTCTGTCAAAAAGCGTTTTATATTCCAGTACAGAGGTAGTATTTGTTAACTTCAAGGATTTGATAGATTCTTGGATACTTGGACACCTCATTACGACCCTTGTGGCTCAGATAGCATTGTGTCATCTTGTTATTAAAGGGGGAAATCTACATGTAGAACGGTCGGAAGTTATTCTTACGTGGCGGACTCGCGCTAGCCAGGCTCCTTTGGTCCCGCACGTGACTCTGCATCTGCTCGCCTCGGTGCGTACATGCACGCACATCAGCTAGCTGTCTACGCCACCGATCGATCCATCCATTCGTGCGTAGTACACTAGTACTACAGCCATCTACCAAATCCATCTAGCTACTTGCCTGTTTGCCTAGCTCGTTTGTACATACATCGAGTACATGTCCGTATCTTTCCGGTCGTATCGGTCTGGTAGCCTGACAAGTCTTGCCTCATCTGGCATGTCGCTCGCCGGCGTTGTCGACTGCGCCGCAGACCCTATCTGTGTCTCGCCGTGCCGAGGTGCCTCCCGGTTGATCCAATTGTGTCGTTGTTCGAGGGCCGAAAACCACCTCTCGCCTGGATGACCTCCCCAAGTAGGGTGGGTACCCGGCCAGTCGGCGAGCACTCGTCGGAGTGTCATGTTGCTGGCCTCAACGGGGTTCGTCGTTCGATGACGAGCCCTCCGGCCAAATCAAAACCTCTAAGACCACTTCGATGCGTGCTGACCCTCGGAAGTGTGCGGCGTTGGCCTCTCGAAACCTTGTCGTAGCTTCCCGGGCCTACATAGGCCATCCCCGGTTCTCGACAACCATGCTGGAGAACGACAAGCCTCGCCGGACAACCTTCACACTCGAAGGAAGCAGTCGACTACAGCCCTCGGCTGGCTTTTACATAAACATTAGTCGTCACCCGTCGTCGAGCGCACCACCCGCGTCAAGTCTTCCTTAACCCCGCCGCGCCCCTCGCTGCCCTCGGAAGTGCGACACGACAGCGATAACTCGGACATATGACACGGTCTTCTTTCACACTCGAGTCGCGGAGAAGATCGAGTTAAGCATCAATATCACGAAGAAGCGTCCCGACCCCATATCAAATGTGTCACCCGAAGGGCGCACAACCCAACTCGGGACACCGCCTTACTATCGGACATTTAGGTGTCCAACAATAGAGTATACTCATTACCACAAAGTCGGCATTCGTCACGAAATCGATGTAGCTACCCTCTTCTCTCGGTAATTATAGTTACCAACCCAAGCCTGATAAAGTTATCCATGTGTTCTTGATAGAGTTATCCGCCACGAAATCGATGAAGTTGTCTTACTCTCTCGGTAATAGTTACCCATCCGGTACTGATGGAGTTACCCACCAAGAACTAATAAACTTACCCATGTGTTCATGACAATGTTATCCACCACGAAATCGATATAGTTACCCTTGTCTCTCGGTAATAGGTACCCTCCACGTACTTATTGAGTTACCCACCCAGTAGTGATAATCATGATGCACATATCCACAACGAAATGGATATAGTTATACTACTCTCTCGATAATAATTACCCACGCAATATTAACATGGTTACTCATGCGTTCATGATGTTGATATACACCACGAAATCGACGTAGTACCATACTGTCTCGGTATAGTTACGTATCCAATACTGATGTAGTTATCCACCAATTACCATGATTTGTAAGGCGGTAAAGCGCCCTAAGACGGACAGGGCCGTCTTATCTAAGCATCGTCAGCGGACGCTTTAGCAGCCTAAGGGCCTAAGTCGGTAGTTTTTCTTAAGCGTAGGAGGGCGCCTTAGCGCCTAAGCGTCGCCTTTAGTGACACCTTAAAAATCCATGTGTTCATGATGTATTTACCATCCAAAGGGGTAACTCACTTATGAAACTAGATGGTAACTTCAAAACTCAAAAAGTCGAAAAAAAAACAAAAGCGGGAACTCGTTTCAATCTGAAAACTAATCACTAATATGGTGGGTAACTTATACACTACGGTCTGGATAACTCACGTGTTACTGTGGGTAACTTTTGGGTCCAAAAAAAAGTTGTCGGAACATATCAATATAGGATCTAGTTTCGAAGATCTCGTCGCGACTAGTCCAACGGTGAAAACAGATACTAAATCGGATGAACGGTTTAAACTATAAAACTTTTAAATTTTCAGAATTCGCATTTAATGTAGATGACATCAGCAGTTTTGTTTGTTTGTTGTTTATAAGGAGTTGTGGCATGCATGCGGTGAGAGCAAACCGCGCATGTGGCATGTGTGATTTTTTGTCCTAATGTTCTACGGTTAAGGTTAACCATAGAACGTTCTAAACCTAGTCGCGTAGTGACCATTGTTTCTCACGTGTGCTGTGCTAGGATGTTTTCCCCAGCTCTAATAACGTGTTGCCTAAAAAACGATATGCTGCCCCATAGAAGGTACATGCTGTCTATGTCTTTGATCAGGAAAGATACGCGAGCACCAAATGCATGGTGCGCTAGGCATGAAACCATGGTCTAGACCTATTGCGCCTGCTTATGCATAAGCGGGCTTATGGATTCCGGTGGACAGAAACTCCTCAAGAGACTTCTTTTGGGATTGTACTGTTTTGGCTTATTTCAAGTGATGAGTTGTGAGATGTCTGTTTTGCCCTCAAATTTGATATGTACACTAAATTGACCGTTCTAAGTGATACATATGCTAGTTTTTAGGTAAAAAAGAGCTATCAATAAAAATATATGTATAATTCATTACGTGCCAAAGTAAAAGAAATGTCATAATGATTCTGAAATTACAATAACAAGAACAACTCAAGCTACTATGGATTCAGCGATGCTCTGTTGTAGTGCTGCCATGAAGCTATCAGATGAAGATGGATTGGATCCACCGGTAATAGATGCGCTCACCTCATGCACATATGGGCACCGCTCAAACTGATCGAAATGTTGATCATATAGATTACTGTCACGGATGAAGTTATGCAAACACATGCAAGCGGTGATGATCTTCGTTTGCGTCAAAGCTTCGTGGAAATGTGGTATACCTTGGAGAATGCGCCACTTCTTTTTCAGAATACCAAATGCTCTTTCAATAGCATTTCGTAGACAAGAATGGAGATGCTTGAATCTCTCCATCATGTTTTGTGGAGGTGCCCCCTGAAATTCCGGCACATGGTTTCGTTGCTCTTTGAAAGGTGCGAGATAGCCAACTCTGTCGTAACCTTGTTTGGTCAAAACATGCACAGGACAATTGTTTGCATTCACCTCTTCGATGCACACGTCAAGAAATACACGATGCGCTACGGCATCCCAAGAAGCTTTTGGTGGTTTCGGCTTGACAATCTAGATGCACAACAACACAATTATCCACCAATTTTGTACCATACCAGTCACACAAACAATCATCAGTACTAGTACTATGATATATTAAAAGGACATGATTATTGTATAGCACCATTCCTTCCAAAATCAGTGGCAGTACTACTAGCATCACATAGCAACAATCACCTCTAGCATCATAATTAACAGGACATGATTATTGGAGGCACTGGTACTGTACTCAAATCTGAGCATCAAAATCCAAAAAATCTGGAGAGATTCGATCTTGTTACCTTCGGTGCCTGGGACGTCGACATGATGGAGCTTACGGCGGCGTGGAGCACGACGAACTCGAGGTCACCTCGAGCTGGAGCGGACGGCGGCGCCGTGGAGCCTCGGGATGGGGGCGGAAATCGGCCCAAGCGGCTGGGATCCGGAAGTGGATGGAGGAGATCCGGCGGTGGGGGCGGTGGCGGCGGTGTGAGGGCGGCGGCGGGGCTTGGGGAGCAGGGGCGACGGCGAGCTAGGTCGGGGCGACTGCTTCGCCTCTCGTTCGCGAGAGGTCGACGAAGGGGTGGGTTTCTTTTTCTTTTTTTCCTTCTACCGTTTCGTGGACTAGTGAGTGGATAGGCTGCCCAACGGGTGGCATTCTGGGGGTAATTTCCTCCAACGACATGTCCTCTTTCGCAGAACGGTTCGGCGGCCCAGCGAGAAGCGCGGGAAACTGGTGTCGACCAGTTTCTCCCCACTGCACTGAAATGGTCTTTTGAAGAGTTTTACGGTGGGGAGATGTCGTGGTAGGGTCACGACAGATGCCATGGGTATGGCTAAGATGGGGCCGAATGGTCGTTGGGGGAATCCGGGGAGGGTTTATGCACTCTTGAAGTGCACAAATAAAATAATGAGTTGTCTCACATAAGGTCTTTTCTTTAACGCCTTTCAGCTAGGCGCAGAAAGTAAGAATCAAGTGTTTCCAAGTGATGAAGCATCAACAGAATAATTTGCTCTAACAATAGAATCAAAAGGTAACTTCATCTTCTTTCTAGGGAAGTGTTCCATACCTTTCTTGAGTGGGAATTGATATTTAATATTCCCCTCTCTCATATCAATAATAGCACCAACAGTTCTAAGAAAAGGTCTTCCCAAAACAATAGGACAAGAAGCATTGCATTCAATATCCAAAACAACAAAATCAACGGGGACAAGGTTATTGTTAACCATTATAAAAACATCATCAACTCTCCCCAAAGGTTTCTTTATAGTATTATCAGCAAGGTGAACATCCAAATAACAGTGTTCCAAAGGTGCTAAATCAAGCATATCATAGAGTTTCTTAGGCATAACAGAAATACTAGCACCAAGATCACATAAAGCATTGCAATCAAAATCATTCACCTTCATTTTAATGATGGGCTCCAACCATCTTCTAACTTCCTAGGGATAGAAGCTTCATGTTTTAATTTCTCTTCCCTAACTTGCATGAGAGCATTAGTAATATGTTTAGTAAAAGCCATGTTTATAGCACTAGCATTAGGACTTCTAGCTAGCTTTTGCAAGAACTTAATTACTTCAGAAATATTGCAACCATCAAAATCAAAATCATTATTATCAAAAGTAATAGGACCATTGTCTCCCACATCTCGAAAAATTTCAGCACTTTTATCAGGAACAGTTTCAGTGTTTTCAGGCAATTTTAAACGTTTTGCAACAGAAGTAGAGACATTGCCAACACCAATTACTTTACCATTGATAGTAGGAGGTTTGTTAACACTTGAGTTTATAGCATTTTCAGTAGTAGTAATAGTATAAACTCTAGCAATACTATTCTTTTTAGCAATTTCATCCTCTCTTGCCCACCTAGCATGTAAATCAGCTAACATCCTCACATTATTATCAATTTTAACTTGTATAGCATTGAGAGTTTTGCTCTCTTTAACATCATGAGGCATAGTTTTAATTTTTAACAAATCAACATCAAGAGCAAGACTATCAACTTTAGAGGCAAGAACATCAATTTTCCCAAACTTTTCCTCAACAGATTTATTGAAAGCAGTTTGTGTACTAATAAAATCCTTAAGCATGACTTCAAGATCAGAGGGTACACTCTTATTATTGTTGTAGGAATTACCATAAGAATTAACATAACCATTGCCACTATTAAAAGGATAGGGCTTATAATTGTTATTACCAAAATTATTCCTATAAGCATTGTTGTTGAAGTTATTATTTTTAATGAAGTTCACATCAACATGCTCTTCTTGAGCAACCAAAGAAGCTAAAGGAACATTATTTGGATCAACATGCATTTTTCCATTTGTAAGCATAGACATAATAGTATCAATCTTATCACTCAAGGAAGAGGTTTCTTCAACAGAATTTACCTTCTTACCTTGTGGAGCTCTTTCGGTGTGCCATTCAGAATAATTTATCATCATATCATCAAGAAGCTTTGTTGCAGCACCCAAAGTGATGGACATAAAGGTACCTCCAGAGGCCGAATCCAATAGGTTTCTTGAAGAAAAATTTAGTCCTGCATAAAAGGTTTGGATGATCATCCAAGCAGTCAGTCCATGGGTGGGACAATTCTTTACCAATGATTTCATTCTCTCCCAAGCTTGAGCAACATGCTCATTATCAAATTGTTTGAAATTCATAATGCTACTTCTCAAAGATATAATCTTAGCAGGAGGATAATATTTTCCTATGAAAGCATTTTTGCATTTAGTCCATGAATCAATACTATTTCTAGTCAAAGATAGCAACCATTCTTTAGCACGTCCTCTCAAAGAGAAAGGAAAAAGTTTCAGTTTAATAATATCACCATCTACATCCTTATACTTTTGCATCTCACAAAGTTCAACAAAATTATTAAGGTGAGCAGCAGCATCATCAGTACTAACACCAGAGAATTGCTCTTTCATAACAAGATTTAAAAGTGCAGGTTTAATTTCATAGAATTCTGCGTTAGAAGCAGGTGGAGCAATAGGTGTACTAATGAAATCATTGTTGTTCGTGCTAGTGAAATCACACAACTTAGTGTTCTCAGGGGTACTCATTTTAGCAAAATTAAAACAAAACAGAAAGATAACAACTTGAAAATAAAAGTAACTAATTTTTTTGTGTTTTTGATAAATAAAGCAAACAAGACTAAATAAAAATAAACTAAGCAAGACAATAACAAAGTAAAGAGATTGGAAGCGTGAAACTCCCCTTGCAGAAATCCTCTTGCTCCCCGGCAACGGCGCCAGAAAAAGAGCTTGATTGCGTGGATCACACGTTCGCTGGGAGACCCCAAGAGGAAGGTATGAAGTAGTGTAGCAGCAGTTTCCCTCAGTATGAAACCAAGGTTTAATCGAACCAGTAGGAGCAAGAAATCACTTCTGAAGGTTGTCAGTGGCGCGCTGACGTGGAACCTGCACACAACACAATCAAACTACTTTGCCCCAACGAAACAGTGAGGTTGTCAATCTCACCGGCTTGCTGAAAACAAAGGATTAAACGTATGGTGTGGAAAACAGTAGTAAATTGCAGAGAATGAAAAGGAACAATGTTTGCAGTTGGTTGTATTATCAGTGTAAAAGAATGGACCGGGGTCCACAGTTCACTAGTGGTGTCTCTCCATAAAAGATAACTAACATGCTGGGTGAACAAATTACAGCTGGGCAATTGACAAAATATTGAGCGCATGACAATGCATATATATGACATGATGATTACTATGATATTCATGTGGGCATTACGACAAAATACATAGACCGTTATCCAACATCGTCTATGACTAATAATCCATCGCCAGGTTGTCATACCGAGTTCCCCGTTGGTATTAAGTTGCAAGCAACGGATAATTGCATTAAGTAATGTGCGTAATGTAAACAAATGCATTAGACCTAACGGCGCACCCTTAAGCTAAGCATCGGTTATTTTATCCCTAGTAGCAACATCACATCCACAATCTTAGAAGTTGTTGTCACTCTCCCAGAAGGAGGCATGAACCCACTATCTAGCATAAATACTCACTCTTGGAGTTACAAGCATCTACTTGGCCAAAGCATCTACTAGTAACGGAAAGCTTGCAAGATCATAAATAACATATAAGATAGATTGATAATCAACTTGACATAGTATTTAATATTCATCGGATCCCAGCAAACACAACATGTAGCATTACAATAAGATGATCTTGATCATGATAGGCAGCTCACAAGATCTAAACATGATAGCATAAAGTGGAGAGACAACCATCTAGCTACCGCCATGGACCCATATTCCAAGGATGAACTACTCACGCATCACTCCGGAGGCAGGCATGGTGATGTAGAGCCCTCCGGTGATGATTCCCCTCCGGCAGGGTGCCGGGAAGAGCTTCTGAACCCTCCCGAGCTAAGGTTGATGGTGGCGGCGTCTCTGTAACTTTTCTTGGATAATGGCTCGGGTATTTAGGGTTTTCGCGTCGGGAAGAATAAATAGGCGAAAGGGCGGCGGCTGCGGAGCCACGAGGGCCCCACACCACCCCACGGTGCGGCAGGGGGGACCACGCGGCCCATGGTGTGGGTTCCACGTGGCCATCCTCCGTCTCTCCTCTGGACTCCGTCTTCGTGTTGGAAAAATAGGAGGTTCTGTCCAAGTTTCGTCCAATTCCGAGAATATTTCCAGACTAGCTTTTCTGGAATACAAAAACAGCCGAAAACAGGAACTGGCACTGTGGCATCTTGTTAATAGGTTAGTCCCAAAAAATGCATAAAAATGCTATGAAGTGTATATAAAACATGTAACAATTGATATAATATCAACATGGAACATCAGAAATTATAGATACGTTTGAGACGTATCAATCAGCACCACCGCAGGGAATCAGAAGGTTAACTACTTCTCCAAGTTCAAGGAGATCCACGGTGAGACTTCCGATCCTTTAACCGCACCATTCAACCCCAAGGTTGCTATGTACGCGGGACAACGTAAGCTGAATGGCCGGCCTTAAATTGGCGGTGCTTGCTTCGAGTCTTCGTCCGTTGGTGGATCACTTGCCGAGATGCGTGCTCGCCGTACGAGCTTAGCGCCCGAGATCGAGCGCCGCCCAAGGGTCGGACTTGGAACCTTGGCTGCAATGGAGGTATGTATGTCATTTTTGAACCTTCTTTTCCACTATTCTACATCTTTCCATTGTGATGACCACTTCTTACATGGTTGCAGTCCCGTAGGCCGAACTTGAGAAGGCTAGGACCGCCGCAGCGGAGGCTACGGCGAGGGCGGAGGCCATAGAACAGAGGGCGCAGGCAACAGATGAGAAGGTGGTGCAAATGCAGACATACCTCCTGGCGCTAGTGGCGGTAAGTGCAACAACTTTTTCTTTCAACTAAGCCATGTGCTTGAACTTTGCAAACTTAAACTCGTCTTCGTATGCAGAGGTTGCCCGCGGATCCGTCGCTTCCTCCTCTTGCTCCACCAGCCCCCCTCCTCTTGGTAAGTTGTCTTGAAACTAGCTCGGTAACAATTCATCTTTTTTTGCTTACTCGTTTAATGCGAACCTTCATAGGACAATCGATCGGCTAGATCCCACACTCCCGCGGATGGTGAAGGAGGGAATGGTGGAGACATAGAGAATGGTGTAGACGGAGGGGCAAGCCCAACGTCGGCGCCATCGACCTCCAACAGGCCCGAGTGACTCTAGGTTAGTTCTCATTCTTGTTCTTTGTTAACTTATGCATGTGTTAGAACTTGCTAACTAAAACTCATGTTTCTCACAACTTGTAGGACTCTAGGATTGCATCCACGACACCTTCGATCTTGAAGCCTTTGTCGTTTTAGTTCTTCAAACCAAACTATGGATATTGTTTTTGTGATCTTTGGATATTGTTGTTTTGTTGGATGTGCTACCAAACTTTTGTAAAATGATGTGTGTGATGTGCTACCAAACTTATGTTTGTGCATTTGTTGTCTTCTATGTGTTTTATGTGCCTACTAGTGAAGTTGATGTGCATATAGAACTATATTATTGTTTCTGTGCAGGGAATGCAATGAAAACAGAGAAAATCCGTGCAGTTTGGGCATCTTTGCCGAGAGAGGCGCTCGGCGAAGAGGCATTTGCCGAGCTCGACACTTGGCGAAGCGGTGCTCCAGGTGCCAAATGGTCACCTGGGAATGCACTTCGCCGAGATAGGTTACTTTGCCGAGAGCGGCGCTCGGCGAAGCCCGTTCCCAGATGACCATTTGGTCCATGTTTGCCGAGACAATCGTGAGCGCGAGACACTCGGCGAAGCGCCAGCCCGGCGAAGCCTGATCTCGGCGAACCAAGCACTCGGCGAAGCTGATGGTCGGCGCAGTGCAGGGAGGGCACTCGGCGAAGACGACCGCTCGGCGACGCTGGAGTCTTTGCCGAGCCCTCTCTTCGTGGACGCGTGTCGCAAGGTTGTGCGCCTACTCTTCGCCGAGTGTCTGCTTCGCAAACTCGGCGAACGCCTGACACACGCCTGACACAGATCTGACAAGGGACGGACCCGATTACCTTTACCTTCGCCGAGTCCCCACGACTAAAAGAGCTCGGCGAAGCCTCGTCGCCGAGGCGAATTGTGCCGAGTGTTTTTGGCCGAGATCCATACACGGTGAAGCCGTCGCCGAGATGGATTCAGGCCTTCGCCGAGTCTTTTGACCACTCGGCGGAGACTCGTTTTCCCATAGTGGAATGTCCCATCTATACCATACTGTCTTACTGATTCCATGCAATCTAGTAATGTTATAAGATGTATAAATGCTACACTTGTTATCATTTACCTCCTCTGTCAAAAAGCGTTTTATATTCCAGTACAGAGGTAGTATTTGTTAACTTCAAGGATTTGATAGATTCTTGGATACTTGGACACCTCATTACGACCCTTGTGGCTCAGATAGCATTGTGTCATCTTGTTATTAAAGGGGGAAATCTACATGTAGAACGGTCGGAAGTTATTCTTACGTGGCGGACTCGCGCTAGCCAGGCTCCTTTGGTCCCGCACGTGACTCTGCATCTGCTCGCCTCGGTGCGTACATGCACGCACATCAGCTAGCTGTCTACGCCACCGATCGATCCATCCATTCGTGCGTAGTACACTAGTACTACAGCCATCTACCAAATCCATCTAGCTACTTGCCTGTTTGCCTAGCTCGTTTGTACATACATCGAGTACATGTCCGTATCTTTCCGGTCGTATCGGTCTGGTAGCCTGACAAGTCTTGCCTCATCTGGCATGTCGCTCGCCGGCGTTGTCGACTGCGCCGCAGACCCTATCTGTGTCTCGCCGTGCCGAGGTGCCTCCCGGTTGATCCAATTGTGTCGTTGTTCGAGGGCCGAAAACCACCTCTCGCCTGGATGACCTCCCCAAGTAGGGTGGGTACCCGGCCAGTCGGCGAGCACTCGTCGGAGTGTCATGTTGCTGGCCTCAACGGGGTTCGTCGTTCGATGACGAGCCCTCCGGCCAAATCAAAACCTCTAAGACCACTTCGATGCGTGCTGACCCTCGGAAGTGTGCGGCGTTGGCCTCTCGAAACCTTGTCGTAGCTTCCCGGGCCTACATAGGCCATCCCCGGTTCTCGACAACCATGCTGGAGAACGACAAGCCTCGCCGGACAACCTTCACACTCGAAGGAAGCAGTCGACTACAGCCCTCGGCTGGCTTTTACATAAACATTAGTCGTCACCCGTCGTCGAGCGCACCACCCGCGTCAAGTCTTCCTTAACCCCGCCGCGCCCCTCGCTGCCCTCGGAAGTGCGACACGACAGCGATAACTCGGACATATGACACGGTCTTCTTTCACACTCGAGTCGCGGAGAAGATCGAGTTAAGCATCAATATCACGAAGAAGCGTCCCGACCCCATATCAAATGTGTCACCCGAAGGGCGCACAACCCAACTCGGGACACCGCCTTACTATCGGACATTTAGGTGTCCAACAATAGAGTATACTCATTACCACAAAGTCGGCATTCGTCACGAAATCGATGTAGCTACCCTCTTCTCTCGGTAATTATAGTTACCAACCCAAGCCTGATAAAGTTATCCATGTGTTCTTGATAGAGTTATCCGCCACGAAATCGATGAAGTTGTCTTACTCTCTCGGTAATAGTTACCCATCCGGTACTGATGGAGTTACCCACCAAGAACTAATAAACTTACCCATGTGTTCATGACAATGTTATCCACCACGAAATCGATATAGTTACCCTTGTCTCTCGGTAATAGGTACCCTCCACGTACTTATTGAGTTACCCACCCAGTAGTGATAATCATGATGCACATATCCACAACGAAATGTATATAGTTATCCTACTCTCTCGATAATAATTACCCACGCAATATTAACATGGTTACTCATGCGTTCATGATGTTGATATACACCACGAAATCGACGTAGTACCATACTGTCTCGGTAATAGTTACGTATCCAATACTGATGTAGTTATCCACCAATTACCATGATTTGTAAGGCGGTAAAGCGCCCTAAGACGGACAGGGCCGTCTTATCTAAGCATCGTCAGCGGACGCTTTAGCAGCCTAAGGGCCTAAGTCGGTAGTTTTTCTTAAGCGTAGGAGGGCGCCTTAGCGCCTAAGCGTCGCCTTTAGTGACACCTTAAAAATCCATGTGTTCATGATGTATTTACCATCCAAAGGGGTAACTCACTTATGAAACTAGATGGTAACTTCAAAACTCAAAAAATCGAAAAAAAAACAAAAGCGGGAACTCGTTTCAATCTGAAAACTAATCACTAATATGGTGGGTAACTTATACACTACGGTCTGGATAACTCACGTGTTACTGTGGGTAACTTTTGGGTCCAAAAAAAAGTTGTCGGAACATATCAATATAGGATCTAGTTTCGAAGATCTCGTCGCGACTAGTCCAACGGTGAAAACAGATACTAAATCGGATGAACGGTTTAAACTATAAAACTTTTAAATTTTCAGAATTCGCATTTAATGTAGATGACATCAGCAGTTTTGTTTGTTTGTTGTTTATAAGGAGTTGTGGCATGCATGCGGTGAGAGCAAACCGCGCATGTGGCATGTGTGATTTTTTGTCCTAATGTTCTACGGTTAAGGTTAACCATAGAACGTTCTAAACCTAGTCGCGTAGTGACCATTGTTTCTCACGTGTGCTGTGCTAGGATGTTTTCCCCAGCTCTAATAACGTGTTGCCTAAAAAACGATATGCTGCCCCATAGAAGGTACATGCTGTCTATGTCTTTGATCAGGAAAGATACGCGAGCACCAAATGCATGGTGCGCTAGGCATGAAACCATGGTCTAGACCTATTGCGCCTGCTTATGCATAAGCGGGCTTATGGATTCCGGTGGACAGAAACTCCTCAAGAGACTTTTTTTGGGATTGTACTGTTTTGGCTTATTTCAAGTGATGAGTTGTGAGATGTCTGTTTTGCCCTCAAATTTGATATGTACACTAAATTGACCGTTCTAAGTGATACATATGCTAGTTTTTAGGTAAAAAAGAGCTATCAATAAAATATATGTATAATTCATTACGTGCCAAAGTAAAAGAAATGTCATAATGATTCTGAAATTACAATAACAAGAACAACTCAAGCTACTATGGATTCAGCGATGCTCTGTTGTAGTGCTGCCATGAAGCTATCAGATGAAGATGGATTGGATCCACCGGTAATAGATGCGCTCACCTCATGCACATATGGGCACCGCTCAAACTGATCGAAATGTTGATCATATAGATTACTGTCACGGATGAAGTTATGCAAACACATGCAAGCGGTGATGATCTTCGTTTGCGTCAAAGCTTCGTGGAAATGTGGTATACCTTGGAGAATGCGCCACTTCTTTTTCAGAATACCAAATGCTCTTTCAATAGCATTTCGTAGACAAGAATGGAGATGCTTGAATCTCTCCATCATGTTTTGTGGAGGTGCCCCCTGAAATTCCGGCACATGGTTTCGTTGCTCTTTGAAAGGTGCGAGATAGCCAACTCTGTCGTAACCTTGTTTGGTCAAAACATGCACAGGACGATTGTTTGCATTCACCTCTTCGATGCACACGTCAAGAAATACACGATGCGCTACGGCATCCCAAGAAGCTTTTGGTGGTTTCGGCTTGACAATCTAGATGCACAACAACACAATTATCCACCAATTTTGTACCATACCAGTCACACAAACAATCATCAGTACTAGTACTATGATATATTAAAAGGACATGATTATTGTATAGCACCATTCCTTCCAAAATCAGTGGCAGTACTACTAGCATCACATAGCAACAATCACCTCTAGCATCATAATTAACAGGACATGATTATTGGAGGCACTGGTACTGTACTCAAATCTGAGCATCAAAATCCAAAAAATCTGGAGAGATTCGATCTTGTTACCTTCGGTGCCTGGGACGTCGACATGATGGAGCTTACGGCGGCGTGGAGCACGACGAACTCGAGGTCACCTCGAGCTGGAGCGGACGGCGGCGCCGTGGAGCCTCGGGATGGGGCGGAAATCGGCCCAAGCGGCTGGGATCCGGAAGTGGATGGAGGAGATCCGGTGGTGGGGGCGGTGGCGGCGGTGTGAGGGCGGCGGCGGGGCTTGGGGAGCAGGGGCGACGGCGAGCTAGGTCGGGGCGACTGCTTCGCCTCTCGTTCGCGAGAGGTCGACGAAGGGGTGGGTTTCTTTTTCTTTTTTTCCTTCTACCGTTTCGTGGACTAGTGAGTGGATAGGCTGCCCAACGGGGTGGCATTCTGGGGGTAATTTCCTCCAACGACATGTCCTCTTTCGCAGAACGGTTCGGCGGCCCAGCGGAGAAGCGCGGGAAACTGGTGTCGACCAGTTTCTCCCCACTGCACTGAAATGGTCTTTTGAAGAGTTTTACGGTGGGGAGATGTCGTGGTAGGGTCACGACAGATGCCATGGGTATGGCTAAGATGGGGCCGAATGGTCGTTGGGGGAATCCGGGGAGGGTTTATGCACTCTTGAAGTGCACAAGCAAGAACACACCAAAAACCGCAAGAACACGAACTGAAAACCAACCAACTAAGAACACGAAGAACACCACGATGTACCCTGCTTCGGGGCCCTCTTGCGGAGGTAACACCCCTACTGCAGCACTATCCTAGTCAGTATATAGCACAAGATGACTAGTACAGGTCGCTCCTCGAGCTGTGTGATGGTACAAGGGTGAGAGCTTGAGGTGGGAGATGAAGTTACAAGGAGAATCAACTAGGGTGCCGGGGTCTCTTTTCTTTCTTCTTCTTTGTTTTCGTCCTTCCCTCCCGTCGTCGTCCTCAGCACAGGAGGGGTAGAAGCCCCTTATATAGGCTAGCCGGGTTACCATAGTGCCCCTCGCCGAGTACTGTAGCCATGCCTCTGCTTTGATCATCATTGCACTCCTGTCAGGGACAAGACATGACATGCCCATCCCCTGCATCACCACAGTGGAGCTAGGATGTCCCCTCTGACTGAGACAGGACGTAGCCGCGCCGAGCTACCTCGTAGCCCTGACCTCGGAACTCTAGGGGTCAGTGGTCAGAGACGTGCAGACCCGCAGAACCCGGGGCACGCCTCTGCCACGCTCCGTGACAGACGCTCCCGTGTCAGGCGAGAAGTGACTGGAGCATTGACTCCTGCCCGAGCTATGGCCTCCTGCGCACAAGATCTTTTACCAGGTCGGATTTTACTTCCTTCCCACAGCTCATCGTGCACTCACAACCCAAACCACGGCAACGAGGTAGTTAGGTCGGCTGAACACAGTTCGGACAGTGAACCTCGGCCCTGGCCAATAGTATACCTCGGACCCCTCCTGGCCAAGATAGGTCGGCCTGTAATCTCCAGGTCAAGATGAAGCTCGGACATTCCCAGGCCCAAACAGGTCGGCCCTTTCCGTACCTCGGCACACCTTCGAACTCCACTTATGCCAAGCCTTGACCCTACCCGGGGATACTCCCCCGACATTAGTCCCCGAAGCTGGTGCGGTCCTACGACCTCGGATGGAGGGCCGTAGCAGGTTCAAAACAAGCAAGACACCACCTCTAAAACCGACCTCAAACATAGGTCCGCCGAGGTACTTCCCACATACCACCATCTAATCCGAGGTAAATGCAAACTGAACTTTCCGAGCTGTTCGACAGAGCACAATCTTGCCCCAAGATCTTCCGAGGCACGTGGCGAAGAATCTCTGCCCGAACCTCGAAGCCCGGACCTCTGAAAGACAGATCCTGACCACACGCCGCCCTCGTCAGCCGGACCCACCAAACAGCGCACCTGCGCACTCAAGTGCGAGACCCATTTGACCGCCCGCGACTCCTCGATTCTCGCGCTGACCGGCACAGGAAATCCGAGGTGGGCGGTTGCCACACTGCGGCCCACGATGTGGCCGATCGTGCGGCCACCAATCGCGTAACCGTGCGCCCACCCGCACACGATCCCGCGCCTTCCCGATAACCGCGCGGTAGTGGCGTAGTTAATGCGTGCAGTTACCGCACGCGGCTATAAATAGGGCCCCACGGGTAACTTCACCGTCTTCTTCCTCCATCGCCCACTGCTCCGTGCCCATTGCTCCGTGCGCTCTGCCTCCCTCGCCGCCGTCAAGCACTTGTCGCTGCGACCTCGCCGTCTCGAAGAATCTCGCCGGAAACGCGCACCGCGCCTTGCGCTGCCACTCCGTCGTCGATCTTTCCCCGATCTTCGAGTACCTCACCGGTGAGTTCCTTATCTCCCCTCCGTTGCCATAGCCATGAACAGGTTCATCCTTCGATGAACTCGAGGATCTGGATGCATATGATGAACTTGAGGAACCCGATGCTCTATCTTTGCACCATCTTAGCCATTTTTAGATCTCCTCTAGACTTGTACCAGATGTATCCGTAGCACTGCCCTTTCAGTTTTGCCCCTGGATGAACTTGATTTTATTTCCCTTTTTGCTCACCGGTAGATCTTTGCTAGCATCTTGCCACGGTAGAAACGTGTTTCCCGCCTAAAAACTCTTTAGCCCGGCTGTTTGACTGATCCGAGGTATTATACCCCGGCTATCCTGAACTGTCCGAGGTACCTACCCCGGTGGAACCTTGAACTGTCCGAGGTACTTACCCCGGTTGAACCTCCAACTGTCCGAGGTACTTACCCCGGTTGAACCTCCCTTTTCTGCAGGAAAGTGCCAACATGTCGGCCACGGCCAGCGAGAGAGGTGGATGGGATGGCTCGGACGTCACCGACGATGATATTAAATGGCTCAAAGAAACTCATCGAATCCCAGCCGAACTGCTGTACGTCTTCACACTGGGGACGGCGAACCGATCGCCAACCGGCGAGAGAGTGGTGTTTGTCTCTCACTTCGAGCGCGGATTCGGACTTCCGGCCAGCAAGTTCTTTCGAGAATTTCTGAAGTTCTTCGGCTTGCAGCCGCACCACCTCCCAGCTAACTCCATACTACAGCTGTCGTGCTACGCAGCTTTCTCTGAAGGATACCTCGGCCTCTGGCCGAGCGTTGAAGGCTGGGCCAAGTACTTCCAGCTGAAGAAACAGAGCATCCCCAACAAGGATGTTGTGCACAAGGATATGACCGCCTGCGGGGCGGCCGCTATCTCACCCCGGCTGGGCTCCGAGTTCCCACGGATCAAAGGCCTGGAGAGCTGTAAGAAGTGGAATCGATCCTTTTTCTATGTGAGGAACCCCGGCACTGTCGACCTCATCAACCTCCCGGACTTCCAGCTCGGCCCTCCCACTGCCCAACTCAACTGGGATTTCAACCCGGAGGACGCCTACGCCGAGGTTCAAGAGATCCATGAATACATGCTGGATCTCAAGAAAAGAGGGTGGGGTTCCGATGACATCCTCCGGACTTTCGTGGATCGAAGAGTCAGCCCCCTCCAACAACGAGCCCATAAGATCTGCCATATGGAAGGTCTACTCGATCCTACTCGGATCAGCAGCAAGGCTCTCTCCAAGGCCTCAGTCTGGCGCCGGGTCAAAGCCGTTGCCCAGACTGAGATGGACGAGGAGTGGACATGGGGCGTGGAGCCTCACAACAGAGAAAATCTTCCGGAGCAAGTGAGTACTTTACTAAATTTCCGAGCTTACGCTCCGGTCTTGCACACCTTGGTTGCTTCTTAACTCAACTCTTTTTCGCCACTCCTGCAGCGGTTCGCCCGGCAGCTGATCGAGGACGGCCCGGAGCCGTCGAACTGGGCTCCTGCCCGCCTCGCCCTGGAAGGTTCGGAGACTGAAGACCCGGACAATGAGGATCACCTTCCGATCCCTAAGGCCGTTCCGAGGTCCGCCCCAAAGACTGGCTCCTCCAACCCGGGTAAGAAACAAGTTCCCACCTCCATCAGAGACTGGTCTGACGACGATGATGACGATGACGATTGCCAAATTCTGGAACCTGTCAACATTATTCCCATTTCATATGCTCCTCCAACATATAAGAACTTTCATCCAGCGTCTGCAGCTTCCCGGAAGCGCTCAGGACCTGGTACCTCGGATGCCGAGGCTTCCAAACCTCGGATACTGCGGCGCCCAAAGCCAAGCGTGCCAAGAAAACCTCGGCGAAGCGCAAGAAACGAGACCCCGTGGAGGAAGATGCGTAAGTCACATTTGCTCCTCCTTTGCTCCTCCTTACTCCTCACGCTGCTCCGAGGTTAAGTTTTTTACATTCTAACTTAATCTTTCTCTCTTTTGTCCAGCCCGGCTCGGCATATCAAGCAGAGCCACAGCTCCATACACTCACCACTGCCTCCAGTGGTTGAAACTCAGACCCCCGAAGTTGAGGTCAACCTCGGAAGCCCCGCCAGAGCCTCTCCTCCAGGACCGTCCATCGACCTTACCAGCCCGGATAAGACCGTCTCCTCCCCAGTGCGCGTCTCCTCCTCCGAACTTCCACCGCCGAGCTCTGCTCCCCGCCGAGGTCAGACTCCTCCACCTCCTCAGAAAGATGCGGAGACAGACCGCCCAAGACTCCGGCAAAGACCGTGCAGGAGCCTCGGCTCTCCCCCAAGTCTCAGGCTGCGCGCAACCAGCAGCAGCAACAACAAAAGAAGAAACAACAACAACAACAGCAGAAGCAACAGCTCCAACAGCAGCAGAAAGATTCTGTTGTTGAGCCTCCCAAACAGCCCAACAAACTCCAATGCCGCCACCGCCAACGGGACCCAAGGCTGCAAGCACCCAACTGGTGCCGCACGTTCCTGCGCCGAAGTCCACCTCCACCAAGATTGCGCCCACAAGCTCTCAGGTCGCCACCTCCCGAGCTCTTTTTGCTGCTACCACTCAGCCGGACATCAGCAGCTGGGAGGTCGGGCAACTCCGGACCCAGAGCGGGAACAGCTTAGGCTCAGAGAAGCATTATGACATAGACTGGAACTCGGCTGACACTGCCGAGGTCTCCTCTAACCCGGGCTCTGAGCATCCGCTGGACCCAGCGCCGTGCTCCAGTCCATTTACACCATGCAGGCTGCAGTCCTCGATTGCAGCAAGAAGGCCTCGGTAAGTTTCTTTACAACTTTCTTTCTTCCTTTGATATCAAATGACCAACACATACTATTCCCAGTCCCCGAGATTCGGGTTGAGCAATTGATACTCCACCGAGTTAAAATTGCTCGACTTGAATCTCAAAAACTTGTCATTTCTCCACGCTGAGTCCCCGAGGCCAATGCCAAGTCCCCGGGCCTCGGGTACTAAAAAGACCTCGGATTTCTTCGAACTGATCTCTCTATTTCTTCAGGGATGCAACAATGCTCGGACAAAGGTCTTCAAGAACCTCCTGCTAGATCACAACAGACTGAAGAAGTCTCACCGGACTCTTCTATCCGCCAAGGAGCAGAGCGACAAAGATCACGCCTCCAAGCTGAAGACAGCCGAGGATGAAATAGCTCGGCTGCAGAGAGCTGAACCGGGCTAATGAAGCCAAGACTGCTGCGGAGAACGCTATGAAGGTTAAGGACCAGGCCGCCGAACAGCAGCAAAATCTTGCCAAGACCCTGGAGAGCCGTGCCACCTCGGCCGAAGCCGAACTTACCGCCCTCCGGGCTATCTCGAAAAGCTGTTTGTCCGAGCTTACTCGGATTAACGACCAAATGGACAGTAAGTTTCTTTTCCCCTTTTCCTTATTTTCTGCCGACCTAGACCCCGTGCCACCGTATGTCTTATTTCAGCAACAGCCTTTTTGTCCTCTTCAGAGAACTTCGAGCACTCCAAGGACAAGGCTATCCGCGAAGTTCAAGCAGCTCGGGCAAAGAGGGCTGAGACAGAAACCCTCAGCGACAGCTGGGATATCCAAGACCACCTTGTCGCCCTCAATGCTCGGATCAGGCCGCTCAGAGCCATTGGAACCAAGCTGGTTGATGCTGCCATCGAGGTCCACCGTGCCCTCTGGCCCAAGGTTAATGCTCCTACTTGCATCGACGAGCTCGCCACCAAGCTGAAAGGAGCCGAGGCTAGACTTCGGGAGTGGAGATGCTCATCGGCTCGGGCTGGATCGGACAAGGCCCTGGTATTCGTGCTGTCCTGGTATGAAGAGATTGAGATCCATACTGTTACTTCCTTGCGCAAGGGCTCTCCCTGGAACTCCACCCCTGATGGCATTGCGAAACGCCAAGCAGCTGCCGACCTCTTTGCTAGTTATGCAAACACCCGGATCTTCAATGAAGGGCGCCTTACTCTGAGGACGAAGAGAGCTCGGACGAGGAAGCAGTCTGGTGAAGAAAGCTCTGAAGGCGAGGACATTGACTTTGAAGAGCCAGAGAGTTCCAAGGGCAAGGCTGGCAAAACAACCGAGGTGGCCGAAGGCTCTGATGATGACTTCAGCTTCGACGAACCTCCGAACTCCAAGGGCAAGTCCGGCAAAGCTGTAGCCACCGAGGTGATTTCCTCCGACGTGACGGACACCCCGGCAACAACTCCCACAACCGAGGTTGCTTCCGCGACCGAGGTTGTTCCTGCGCCCGAGGTTGCTGCGCCCGAGGCTCCCACTGCCACCACTTCGGCGACCGAGGTCTCTGGTTCCGAGGCCTGAATTTATTTTAAGCAAAACATTAAATCCCCGGTATGCCGGGTGCAGATGTAACAGACCTTAAGTAGTTTGCTTTGCTACCATTACTTTTAACTTGCTATCCGAACCAAGCTTTTCTAAGAACTTAAGCCGAACCCTTTTGGAACAAGTCCCCGAGTTCACTTTCGTGTTTACTATATCTGGCATTCTTTGCTCTTGTCTACCATTTAGGCGTTCGACAGTCGAGTCACAAGATTGTTGTTTATAGCATACAGTACTTAGCAAATCTCGAAGTGTGTTTCCAAAACCATCCGACATAAACGAAAGGTAAAGACAGGGGTTAGTAAACGACACATGCCGAACTATATTTTTGGACCGAGTCCCCGAGTTCATTTTCATGTCTCCCACGTTTTTTCATCTTTGCTCTTGACTACCTTTTAGGCAGATGCCAGTCGAGTCACAAGATTAGTTACATAGCACACATTACTTGAAGTTTGAGACGAGGTTCAAAATAGTTCGGCATATGAACGAAACTGACAAACAGAGATAAAACACAAGCACGAGAGCGAGGCAGTCCGAGCTTCAACCTCGGAGTGCCGACATTTTTATTAAGGATTAACCGAGGTACATACACTGCGCCTTTCATGAGTAGAAAGGTCGGAGTAGAGCTATATTCCATGGTCGCCTGACCTCTGATCCGGGGTTGTCCAGCCCATCTTCCCTGGGTTCCTGCGCATCTATTAGATAGTAGGAATCATTGAGCAGAGCTCGGCTCACAATGTACGGTCCCTCCCATGGAGGTGACAACTTGTGCCGACCTTTCTTGCGCTGCACCAGCCTCAACACCAAATCTCCCTCGTGAAACACACGAGGGTTGACACTCCGGCTATGATAACGCCGGAGACCTTGCTGGTATATTGCTGACCGAGATGAGGCCAACTCTCTAGCCTCCTCAAGCAGATCTACTGCATCCTCCCGAGCCTCCTTTGCCTCGGCTTCAGTGTACATGGCCACTCTGGGCGCATCATACTCAATGTCAGTGGGTAGTACAACTTCTGCCCCATAGACCATAAAAAATGGCGTATAGCCAGTTGATCGATTTGGCGTGGTCCTTAGACCCCATAGTACTGCTGGTATCTCATCAATCCAGCACCCCGGAGTTTTCAGCAGTGGTTCAATAAGCCGAGCCTTGATGCCGGCCAACACCAGAGCATTTGATCTTTCCACTTGCCCATTAGACTCCGGATGTGCCACCGAGGCTATGTCCAGCCGGATTCCCTTGTTCATGCAAAACCGAGCAAACTCTCCAACAGCAAAGTTCGTGCCGTTGTCCGAGATAATGCTATGAGGGTACCCATATCGCAGAATGATTTCCTTCAAGAAAGTCACTGCTGAATGACCATCCAACTTCCGAATTGGTTTCACCTCGATCCATTTGGTGAATTTATCCACCATCACCAGTATGTGTGTCATGTTACCTCGGGCTGGTTTGAACTCTCCCACCATATCTAAACACCATACCGCAAACGGCCAAGTGATAGGAATTGTTTTGAGCGCCGAGGCTGGCACATGTGTTTGCTTAGCAAACCTTTGGCATCCTTCACATCTCCGGACTATGTCCTCGGCAATCACCAAAGCCTCGGCCAGATTAGACCCCGCCGAGGCACACTGAATGGCTCACTTGTAATCACCCGAGATGGTTATGATCCCACTGGGCCCTGGCATTTTCATCTTCAGGTACGCCACATGGGTGGAAATCATGAACTTGGCCAGGGCTGGCCTTCCAAGCAATGCATGGTATGCACTCTCCAAGTCCACCACTTCGAACTCGATACTCTCAACTCGGCAGTTATCCTTGGTTCCAAACGCTACATCCACCCATATCTTGCCCATGGGTGCACAGGAAACGCCAGGCACAATCCCATGAAAGGTACAACTGCTAGGCATTAACTGGTTTGGGGATACGCCTAACTTCACCATTGTGTCCCGGTACATGATGTTGATGGCACTGCCATTGTCCACCAGAACTCGGGTAAACCTTACATTGTTAGTAGGCCCGCACAACGTCGGATCTACCACTAGGGCATACCTTCCAGGGCTCGGCATGATCCGAGGTGTATCTTTCCTGCTCCAAGTGACCTCCTGCTCAGACCAGTTCATGTAGGTCGGCACCACCGGCATTACTGCATTCACCTCCATGGCACGCCTCTGCACACTCTTCTTGTCAGTGGGCTCGGTCACAAAGACCACATAGCTCGCATGAGCCTCTCTATAGTCATTTCCGGGGTATTCATACTGCTGGCTTGGTCCAGCACCACCATTGTTGTTGTTACCTCGGACGTTCACCACATTCACCGGTCTTGCCGCTGTAGGCCTCAAAGGAGGGGCAGTGGTTATTGGGGTAACATTTGCTCCGGACAGATTCGGGTTAGTCCTTGGCTGAAATCTCTGAGGTGGTCCTCCTCTGTTTCCTCCGTCCCTTGCCCCTTCTTCCCTGATCCTGCGGTGCCAGCTGCACTGCCGGGTTGAATGGTTGGCTGGCTTACGTGGATCGGTCGTATGGTAACGGCAGGGACCATCTATCATTGATTCATAAGTCAAGGGTGGCTCTGGGTTCGGACTAAATGCCGGACCACTGATTTTCGGCCTCTAGACACCTCTAGCTTCGGGCTGATCCGGGTTCACCGCTGCAACTTGGTTTGAGGTGTACGGGTAGTCCGGCTCCCTCCTCTTGTGCCCGAGCTCTTGGCGGTCATTATACCTCGGTCCGAGCCGGTTATTTATTGGCTCCCTTCTTCTGTTACGTGCTCCTGCCTCGGCTGCTGGCTGCATCGGGTCACCAAGAGCATAAGAATCCGCAATCCGGATTGCCTCTGCAAGGGATTTCGGCATATCTCTCTGTAGCCTCTGCCACAGCATACTGCCATGTCGGCAACCATCTGCAAACCAGGAGATGGCCTGGGCCTCTACAACTCCACAGGGATTCCGGAAATTACTCCACCGAGTTAAGAACTCCCGATCAGTTTCATGATCATCTTGCTTACATGCTGCCAGGAGCTGAGGTCGGTTTGGCCTTTTGTAGGTACTAGCAAAGTTGCTGTTAAACGCCAGCTCCAAGTCTATCCAGGAGTTGATACTATACTCCGGCAAATTATTCAGCCAGATCCGAGCTGGACCCTCCAACATGTGCGGGAGATACCGGACCGCCCATCGGCGATTGCCCCCCGCTATGTGCACCGAGGATACATAATCTGTCAACCAATCTTGTGGCTTGGTGCTCCCATTGTATGGCTTGGCGTTCCGACCTAACTGGAACTGAGATACTGGTGGTGGTGGCTCCATCATGATCCGAGGTCCAAAACATGCTGGACCAGGAGGGCCTTCCTCCTCCAGTTGCTCAGACAAGTAGATTATATCCAGCTTGTTGCGGACGTCGCCCGGAGCTAACATCCGAGCTCCTATCCGAGGTCCCAACGACCCATCCACTCTGTGATACCCGGCCCGCGCCATGGCCGAGTCTCCATCATCGTATCGGTCATCGCCTTGACCGACGTTCTGAGGTTGCTGAGCATACTCCGGCTCTGGCTGATACTGCTCCTGCGGCCGGGGTTGTTGCTGATACCTCGGGGGCAGAGGTGGTTTACCTCGGCCAGCCGATGCTGCTTGCCCACCATTCTGATTTCCCTGGCCGGAGTTACCCCTAGCCCGGCTAGCATTGCCCTAGCCCACCTTCTGCTTTGCTGCTAACACCGGATCATACTTCAGCAGCTGCTTGTTCTGACCCGAGTTGACACTCCGGGCTCGATCGGCTCCTCCGACGAGTGGAGACGAGGCTTGCCCCTTGGACACCTAACTAACGGGCCTAGCTGAATAGACCATCTGCGAATCACCAGCCCCGGCTCTGCGGAGAGCCTCATTCTGCTGGTTAGCTACATAGACCAATTCATAGACTCGCTTTTGCTGCGCACGCCATGCATCTCCAGTCAACCCGGATAGCTCGGCCCTGCCTGCCTCTGCAGCTTTGAGGTTCTTGGCAGGGGAACTATACACCGGCCTTCCAGTTGACACGCGACTCTCACTCCTTACCGAGGTGGTAGGTCGAGCCTCCCTGTTCATCTCGTCATTGAGCCCCTTGCCTCTCTGCCGCACCCCGGCTAACCTACTGGTATCAGCTGCAACCGGGGTGAAGCCATTCGCTGCATTGTACTCACGCAGATCTCTATTGAACTCATCTCGGGCTGCTATCATGGCTACAACCTCCTTTTGCAACAAGACACGCTTCTCCTCTAGCTCGGTCGCAGTCATCACTATATCTACTCCGGGATCAACAGGATCTGCTAGTGTCTCTGCTATCTTTGTTAGGACTGCACCTCGGCCCTGCACCTCAGGGGTGCCAGGCAACTCCTTCTCTAGCCTGGGCTTTGCAGCTCTCACCTTAGCCGCAACCTTGGCCGGCTTGGATCTGCTGGCATCTCCTCTGCCTGCGGCATCCACCGTACCGGTCATCATCACCTCGATGCAGCTCTCAGGGCGAGTGATACGCCGACCTAGCGCCGCAAGGAGAGGAGTTTCGTCGTCCACGAGCACCTGCTCCGGGTACTCGCGAACAACCTCGACAGCAACGTAGGTGACGAAGCTGCCGAGCATCATGGTGAAGCCATGCTCGGGGAAGGGCTTGCCGGCGAAGCACCCCGCTTTGTCGCTGATGAAGTTGAACTCACCGATCTTGGCGATGAGCCCGGAAAGAACATGCTCGCCTGAGCCCGTCCGGATGTATACTCCCTCCAACGCCTCAATCTGCCCCACGGTGGGCGCCAACTGTCGTGGTGGGTCACGACAGATGCCATGGGTATGGCTAAGATGGGGCCGAATGGTCGTTGGGGGAATCCGGGGAGGGTTTATGCACTCTTGAAGTGCACAAGCAAGAACACACCAAAAACCGCAAGAACACGAACTGAAAACCAACCAACCAAGAACACGAAGAACACCACGATGTACCCTGCTTCAGGGCCCTCTTGCGGAGGTAACACCCCTACTGCAGCACTATCCTAGTCAGTATATAGCACAAGATGACTAGTACAGGTCGCTCCTCGAGCTGTGTGATGGTACAAGGGTGAGAACTTGAGGTGGGAGATGAAGTTACAAGGAGAATCAACTAGGGTGCCAGGGTCTCTTTTATTTCTTCTTCTTTGTTTTCGTCCTTCCCTCCCGTCGTCATCCTCAGCACAGGAGGGGTAGAAGCCCCTTATATAGGCTAGCCGGGTTACCATAGTGCCTCTCGCCGAGTACTGTAGCCATGCCTCTGCTTTGATCATCATTGCACTCCTGTCAGGGACAAGACATGACATGCCCATCCCCTGCATCACCGCAGTGGAGCTAGGATGTCCCCTCTGACTGAGACAGGACGTAGCCACGCCGAGCTACCTCGTAGCCCTGACCTCGGAACTCTAGGGGTCAGTGGTCAGAGACGTGCAGACCCGCAGAACCCGGGGCACGCCTCTGCCACGCTCCGTGACAGACGCTCCCGTGTCAGGCGAGAAGTGACTGGAGCATTGACTCCTGCCCGAGCTATGGCCTCCTGCGCACAAGATCTTTTACCAGGTCGGATTTTACTTCCTTCCCACAGCTCATCGTGCACTCACAACCCAAACCACGGCAACGAGGTAGTTAGGTCGGCTGAACACAGTTCGGACAGTGAACCTCGGCCCTGGCCAATAGTATACCTCGGACCCCTCCTGGTCAAGATAGGTCGGCCTGTAATCTCCAGGTCAAGATGAAGCTCGGACATTCCCAGGCCCAAACAGGTCGGCCCTTTCCGTACCTCGGCACACCTTCGAACTCCACTTATGCCAAGCCTTGACCCTACCCGGGGATACTCCCCCGACAGGAGAAGCAGGAGACTTCTTTTGGGCTTCTTCGATTTGGTACCCAGAAGCTGGCTGAAAAGCCCAAAAGAAGTCAGCCTTATTAGGTGTGCTATGTTGGAATGTACTGCTAGACCTACTGCGCCTTGTCGGAGAGGCTAGGAGACCTATAGCAAACAAAAATTGCATGGAATCTACATATTATATTATCCTGATTTTACCATGTAGCGCTATTTATGTTCATCATGTCACATTTGTTTTGCTTTTGCAACATGTCGGTGTGATTCGACACTGAAACACTAATTTTGTTCACGTCTTTTCTTCCTTTGAGGACATTGCACTCAGTTTATTTTTTAGAAGTAGAACTATCATGGAGCATGCCTTGCTCGACGCGTGAACATATTCGAGGACAGGAAAACATTGGCACAATTGAACAACGAGAAACTGGGAAAACGTAGGTTCAAGTGCATCACTTTTTAACGCCATAGCATGTGTTGCCTTAATAAAGATTAGTAGCACAAAATTAACTTAGCTAGGACTTTTTTTCTAAGGTCTGTCCAGAATAGCCTTCCTCACACGAATACTGTGTTGCACAATTTGGCCGACAAACAAAGTGTCAACTGATTTAATTCATTCTTCTTCAGACTAATGCACGAAACAAACATTAATTCACAAATATTATCAAAAGCTTTATTATTTTGTCTCAGATATAGCATGCCCTGGTAATCAGGCCAATTTGATACATATTTGTCCAATGGTTTCTGCCATTAAAATCAACATATTGAATTTGAAGGATGCTTTGAATGTGAAATTGTCAGTTTTGTATTGTAGTCATACACTACAAGAAAACGGATAGTTGCCTATGGCTAAATGTATGCCGACGGCATTTTGTCGGGGCCGTCGGCATATATGGTTGTATGCCTACGACTTTATAAAAGTCGTCGGCATACGTTTGGCCGTCGGCATATACTTTGTATGCTTACGGCTTTTTAGAAAAGCTGTCGGCATACGTATGGCCGTCGGCAACCATGTTGTAAAAAAACCGTAGGCATATGTTTGGTCGTCGGCATACAAATCTGCATCCGTTACCAATCTGACGGTGCCACCTATACGCCGACGGCCACCTTATTTAGGCCATCGGCATACAACTTTTTTTCCAAATAAATAATCTGTGAGTTTGTATGTCTACGTCTTTTTGTGAAGTAATTTTTTGAAAACTTTGTCAAAACTAAGGTTTATCATTTTTTCTAGCAACTCATACACATAAAATGACTCCATGGCAAATGATTTCTTTTTTTGAGTATTTGTTCACTTTCTTTTATTTTTTTAAAAAAGTCAAAATGGCCGCCATGTCTATTTATTGAAAGGGGTCGAATTATTCAAAACTATCGACGGTTCTGTGATATAACCACTACTTGTGTAACTTAAAATTATTTTTGTCAAATTTTTAGAGCAAACTATCACACACTTATAGTTCAAATTTAAATTACTTTTGAAAAATAGGCATAAAGTCGTTTAAATAGACAAAATTAGGTAGAAACCGAGAAAATTAATAATATTTCTGGATTATCCATCAAATGTGGTCTACTTTGTGAGATATTTGGATGGGTGCCATTTTGCACCATATTTTTTATACTTGCTTAACAAAAAATATCATTTTTTACACTTAAAAAAAGGAAAATGATATTTATATAATTAATTTGAAAAAAACTCAGTTCTGCAACATTGTTTGTAATATCTAGATACAGTTATGTGTCAAATATGGTCACATTATCACAAACTATGCCACGGGAATGATCATAGCTAGGTTATTTGATTCGAAACTTATACATGTTTTATAGATGATTGATCTTTTTGTGAAGAAGTTTTTTGAAAACTTTGTCAAAACTCAAGTTTATTATTTATCCTATCAACTAATACACATAAAAGGACTCCATGCCAAACGATTTCTTTTTTTGAGTATTTTTTCACTTTCTTTTATTTTTTTTGAAAAAACGGTCAAAATGGCCGCCATGTCTATTCATTGAAAGGGGTCGAATTATTCAAAACTATCGACGGTTCTGTGATATAACCACTACTTGTGTAACTTAAAAATATTTTTGTCAAATTTTCAGAGCAAACTATCACACACTTGTAGTTCAAATTTGAATTACTTTTGGAAAATAGGCATAAAGTCGTTTAAATAGGCAAAATTAGGCAGAAACCGAGAAAATTCCTAATATTTCTGGATTATCCATCAAATGTGGTCTACTTTGTGAGATATTTGGATGGGTGCCATTTTGCACCATAGTTTTTGTACTTGCTTCACAAAAAATGTCATTTTTGACACTTAAAAAAGGAAAATGATATTTATATAAGTAATTTGAAAAAACTCAGTTCTGCAACATTGTTTGTAATATCAAGATACAGCTATGTGTCAAATATGGGCACATCATCACAAACTATGCCACGGGAATGATCATAGTTAGGTCATTTGATTCGAAACTCATACATGTTTATAGATGATTGATCTTTTTGTGAAGAAGTTTTTTGAAAACTTTGTCAAAACTCAAGTTTATCATTTATCCTATCAACTAATACACATAAAAGGTCTCCATGCAAAAGGATTTCTTTTTTTGAGTGTTTTTTCACTTTCTTTTATTTTTTTGAAAAAAGGTCAAAATGGCCGCCATGTCTATTCATTGAAAGGGGTCGAATTATTCAAAACTATCGACGGTTCTGTGATATAACCACTACTTGTGTAACCTAAAATTATTTTTGTCAAATTTTCAGAGAAAACTATCACACACTTGTAGTTCAAATTTGAATTACTTTTGAAAATAGTCATAAAGTCGTTTAAATAGGCAAAATTAGGCTGAAACCGAGAAAATTCCTAATATTTCTGGATTATCCATCAAATGTGGTCTACTTTGTGAGATATTTGGATGGGTGCCATTTTGCACCATATTTTTTGTACTTGCTTCACAAAAAATGTCATTTTGACACTTATAAAAAGGAAAATGATATTTATATAAATAATTTGAAAAAACTCAGTTCTGCAACATTGTTTGTAATATCAAGATACAACTATGTGTTAAATATGGGAACATTATCACAAACTATGCCACGGGAATGATCATAGGTCATTTGATTCGAAACTTATACATGTTTATAGATGATTGATCTTTTTGTGAAGAAGTTTTTTGAAAACTTTGTCAAAACTAAAGTTTATCATTTATCCTACCAACTAATACACATAAAAGGACTCCATGCCAAAGGATTTCTTTTTCTGAGTATTTTTTCACTTTCTTTTATTTTTTTGAAAAAATGGTCAAAATGGTCGCCATGTCTATTCATTGAAAGGGGTCGAATTATTCAAAACTATCGACGGTTCTGTGATATAACCACTACTTGTGTAACTTAAAATTATTTTTATCAAATTTTCAGAGCAAACTATCACACATTTGTAGTTCAAATTTGAATTACTTTTGGAAAATAGGCATAAAGTCGTTGAAATAGACAAAATTAGGTAGAAACCGAGAAAATTCCTTATATTTTTGGATTATCCATCAAATGTGGTCTACTTTGTGAGATATTTGGATGGGTGCCATTTTGCACCATATTTTTTGCACTTGCTTCACAAAATCCCTTTTCTATTTTTCTGAAAATAAATAACAAAACAGAAAAAAAAACTGGATGGCGAGCAGGCTGAATTGGGCCGACATAGGCCCAGCTAGGCCCAGCCATTGCATCTGACCTCATCGTAGCCGTTCGATCCAAATCGACGGTTGCTGTTTGTCCCAGCCAGCACAAAGTTTACCCAGAACCGAACCCTAACCCTAACCCTCACTTCCTCTCCCCACCCTGTTCGGTACGCTCCACACGTACGAGAGAGCGGCGGCGGCGCGCCAAAACCACGCTGTCCCGGCCGGCCTGCTCGCCAGCGCGCGCTTGCATAGCTAGTACGATGCGAGGCACTCCGTCGAGCTCGCCGTACCGCGTCGCGCGTGTGTCCGAGAGAGCTGGGAGGTCGCTGGACGACGGCGGCAAGGCAGCCCTGGCACCCATCTTCGTCACGCGCACCTCGTGGTCGCCATCCATTCGATTCATGGCGTTCGAGGCTGCGAGATCCGGTGGGGACTGGAAGCCCTCCTTCCCCGCATCCTCCTCCACCGCAGCTGGCCGGCACATCGCCGCTTCTCCGTCCTGGAGGTTCTCCTCCGACGCGCTCGCCGGAAAAAAAGGTCGCACCATGGTCTCCTCTGTCCCTTCTTCACTAGAACGCACCGTAGTCTTCTACTTTTAGCTATGCTGCGTAGATACAGATCGGATCTTGCAATTAGTAGCATGCTTTTGTGGTTTTGTTCCTCATGATTCGTAATGTACCCAGTAATAATTTGCTAAGTTACTTTGTGTCTGTTAACCTTTACTAGTCTACACCCACATCTTTAAATTTTATTGCGAGCAGAGATGCAAGATGTTTGGTTGAAGATCCTCTCCAGATTAAATATATTGCATTTTCTTCTTGCTATATTTAAGATTAAATAACTGGTCCTTGGATGTTTTCTGAACCACCAGTCTTTTAACCTTGACCAGTCTATGTTCTATCTTAATTAACACAAGACGGTTGCACTCTGTTTCATATCTTTATTAATTTTGTGTACGAGTAGTTCATGTTAGAGAGAGGTCTGATTTGTCCAAATCGTGTGATAGGCCAGTCTATGTTCTATCTCAATTAACACAAGACGTATGCTTGCTAATTGGTATTAGCTTCTTCTGCTTTTGCTAGATAGACACTTAATTGTGACATATTCAATTTCTTGTCTATTTGCATCGTAATCCCAGTCTTTGTATCATCACTTTGTGCTGATCAAAGGATCGTCTTGTGCTTGCAGAGTGTAGAACCCGACTAAGCTTGAGTGTGCCACGCTATGGACTTTACTGGAAGCACGTCAACCTTGTAAGAAGCTTGAAACTATGTTACCAGCAGCACACAATCCATGCTAACTACCATATTGATTCAATCCTGATGTATGTACTGCATACCACTGGCGTAGCTTAGTGGAGGCCAACATGGGCCATGGCCCTCCCAACTCAATCAAATTTTGCATAGTATTACTTTGTCTTTATCATTTTTTACCATACAAAACACAAAATATATCAAGTTGGCCCCCCTCAACTCTTATCTTATTTCTTTTGGCCCCTCCTACAAAGATGATCAAGCTCCGCCACTGCTGCATACCATAAACTTGCACGTGAGCATGAACCCCAGTCCATTAGAGAAGCAGCTCTTCCATGAGGTCCAGCAGAATTTGCAGTCGAAGGTAATTTTTTTCTTTCTCCTGTTTAATGTGTGTATGCATTGAAATTTGTTACACTAAATAAACTTGCTGTATGCATGGATGGATGCTCTCAAATTTCGTAGGTTTGTTTTCTGGTGGTCAGCTTGAACAATAATAGTATATCTATATGTTGCAACTAACCAGGCTGAAGCTGATTTTCCATTGCAGCAGACATGAAATTGCTTGTAGAGTGCCAAAAAATTTAGGTGCTGCCTAGTTTCTTGCAGTTTGTAGTGTTGAACCTATTTTTAGATGATCACTTCGGCAGAAATTAATGGCAAGTAGAATGAGAAGCTGTTGATGGGCGTTTGCTGGGGGTTACATCTACTGGTTCTTTCTTTCAGAATTGTGTAACGGTTCTTGTCAGTGTACATATATGAATGTAAAGTTTGAGCTTTGTGTGTTGATTGAATGTTAAATCTTTGAATCATGTGTCCGTATTTGTAATTATCTTGTGTAATTTGATTGAGGGCCAAAGGCTGTTTAACTTATTTCATATATTGGTTCCCAGTATTTTCTGCAAATTGCTAGCCTTTTATTGCTTTTTTTTTGTTCTGGTCAACAAATATGCCGACGGCTTTTGCCCTCGGCATACACGTAGTGGCCGTCGGCAAACATATTGACGCCGTCAAACGTCCGTGTCTGTTACTTTGTTTGCCGACGTCATTTATATGCCGACGGGCATTGATAGCCGTCGGCACGGTGATATATACCGACGGCATTTATATGCCGACGGCAATATGTATGTATGCCGAGGGAGCAGAAGACGACGGCATTAGTGCCTTTGCCGACGGCATCTGGCTGTAGGCAAATATCAGTTTTCCTGTAGTGATATACTCTTAAATTCCCCATGTTTCGGTGGAACTTTTAGAACTTTTTGACTCATAACCTAGATGTCCCCTAGAGTCCGTTTAAGTTTTTTTGGACAAAGACTTCTTTTGATATCCTTGCCTCTGATGCACACCAAACAACCTCCAATTGTTATGTCGACTGATTGGCAAGAAAGCACGTTGCGTCTAGAGAAAAAACTGAGAAATAATACTTCTAGATCTTTGCTTGAGCTGGTCGTAAGATGGGTCTACTCCATTGGTCTTGGAGCTACTCCAATTCATGGTTGATTTGTTATTTTCTTATATGGTATTAATTTCAAGAGATAAGTGTTGTTTTTTGAAGCATACAACAAATAATATTTCATCTCATTTAGTTCCTTCTTACACAAATTTGTTTTTTGTTTTCTCAGTACCTGTGCTAGCTAGGATGTTTCCATATCCCTAATATATGCCATGTTAGATCTGATGTAAATCAAAATGAGCTATGTCTCCACCAACCTCCAACCTGGCCACAATTGGGTGAGTAATAATTAAGCACTACCCCTTTTCACCCGAATTCCAACACCTTATGTAGACATGTCGGTTCATAACCGCATCACAGATCGGCTAGTAGAGATACATCAACAACTCACGAACAACGGATGAAATTAAAAATGTATGATGCCGATGTGCATGGGAATTGGATGCATTGGGATAGTGAAGAATTGTTAGTGGTGCGGTCATCCTTTTGCCTCTAGGTGCTTGCGCCGTCAGTCGAAGGTCCTTGGCGGATCCTGCTAGCACATGGGATGCTAGATTCTACCAAGATGATGTACCACTGCCACATTTCAAGAGACAACTATCTAATTCCCAGAGACCACACGGACGCGAGAGGTGGCAAGGATGGTCGGCAGGGATGCTGCCTGGCACAGACTTTTGGCCGGTGGAGCACGATGGATATAGCGTGTTAAGCTACCACGCTTGCAGTGCGACCGCATGAGCACTGATATATGCACCAACCATGTGGTGTTTAACTACAACACACATCTCTTTTGTTTCTGCCTTCTATAACACGCTAGTGTGATTCAAACCTGGTGCGTTAATTTTTTTCTAAAATTCCTTTAAACTCGTTTTCTCTTTTTCACCAATATAACTATCATGGAGCACATGCGCCTATTTCAAAGAATGAACATAAGATTCAAGAAGCTGCAAAACGCTGGCACAAATTCATCAGCGAGAACATGAAAAATGTAGGCTCAAGTGCATCTTTCTTTTGTGTTGTAACATATGTTGCCTCAATCCCTCAATCATGATTAGTAGCACACCTCTAACTTACGCCAGAACAATTTTTCATCCTAAGTTTTCTCCCTTCCACGTGTGGATACCATGTTGCACAATTTGACCGAGAAATAACGTATTCCTTAGGATAAACAGCACAAAACAAACATTAATTCACTACCTATCTAATCCTTTAAGTTTTTCAAAACAACTATTTATGGACTCGATAATCTCTGGTGTGATACGATCACCAGCAGACAGCTTGTACTGCTCAAATTTTGCCTCTTCGCACTCCCACGCAACGTTCTTGCAGTCCCTGATAGTTCCTGGAAAGGAGATTGATGGTCAGCTCTGGTCTGGCACAATTGGCATTGCAAACAACTCTTCCAGTTAGGAATCACAAAAGCGATCGTGCGAGATACGCCGAGATCTGCTGTAACACTGCACTGAAATGAGCTATATCTCCAACAACCAACAACCTGACCACAGATGGGGCGACAATTAAGTACCACCGCCTTTTCACTTCAATGCACCTTATATATACATTTTTTTTGAACCTCTTATATATACATGTTGGTTCAACTCACACCACCGCATCTCATATTAGCTAGCAGAGGTGCATTAGCTAGCAGCTGATGAAATCGAACAGTGTGTATGATAGTATCGTCGATTCGTCGTGCATAGGAATTGGATGCATAGGGATAGTAAAGAATTGTTAATGGTGCAGTAGGAACTCGCCACAAACTATGCACATTACGTTTTCAATCTGATGCTCGCTTTCTGGCCTCTTCGCTTGCACGCACCGTGAGCTCATCAGATCAAGCTGCTGCTCGCCTCTAGGAACGTACCCTGTCTGTCGGAGGTCCTTTGGCGGATCCTGCCAGCACACGAGGCGCCACCAAGATATGGACGCGGCGGATACAACGCATGAAGCTAGCAAGCGTGCAATGATACCATCATGTGGTGTTTAACTGCGACACATTATATAATCGTTTATGTCTTCAGTAGCATGTTAGTGTGATTCGGAACTGATGCAATGATATGTTAATTTTATTTTTCTTCACTCGGTTTCTCTTTTTCACCAACAGAACTATCATGTAGCATGTGCTTTCCCTTTCAAAGCGTGAACATAAGACTCAAGAAACTAGAAAATGCTGGCACAAATGCATCAGCGAGAAGCAGGAAAACGTAGCCTCGAGTGCATCGTTATTTTGACCTATACCAGATGTTGCCTCACTCATGATTAGCTGAACACAATTTCTTTCCCGATTGAATAAATTTTCCCAAGTTCGCTCCAGTATAAAGTTCCATCAATGGATACCAAGTTGCACAATTTGACTAGGAAAGAAGTGCAACTGACTCAATTCATTCTTTCTCAGACTAACAGCACGAAACAAACATTAGTTCACTAACTATCTAATCCTCTAAGTTTGTCAAAGCAACTCTTTACGGACTCGATAATCTCTGCTGTGATACGATCACCAGCAACCAGCTTATACTGCTCAAACTTCGCTTCTTCGCACTCCAACGCAGCTTTCTTGCAGGCTCTGATAGTTCCTGGAAAATAGATCGACGGTCAGCTCTTGTCTGGCACAATTGGCCTTGCAAACAATTATTCCTCTTAGGGATAACAAATTAACTAGGACAATTGAGTCGGAATGCCCAACAATATGAGGATAAGCATCAAAGCTATATATGGAGAAACATCATCATGTCGGAACTAAGTCTGGGGTTTCGGTGAGATAAGTAGTCGTAACAAACTGAACAACATACAACTCATGCAAACGAATCTGAAAGATGATGTTGTGATTGCTAATGGAACTTACACTGAGAAGTTGGAGTATACTAGGACATAACGAGGAATATGTTTTACCAAGAACTCCAATCTAAAGAGAAACATTTCAGCAATTTGATAAGAGATGAGGATATCATCTTGTGAAGGCTAACAGCTCAGGCTGCCATGGGGTAGACATGCATTCAGCACCCCACTCACACTTCTGTTCTTTCCTTCGTGCAAGGAATTAACCCGGTTACCCGGAAGTGCGATGTCTTGGGCCAACAAGGGTTTGATGCAAGTGTAACTCAGGTTAAACTGGCAATGTCGTACGAAAGGTGGGAGCAGCACATACATAACACAACCATAAACACAATGAGATCAGATACTGAATTAATCTATGAAGAAATAGACTCATGGTGCATCAAACCATTTGTAAACAAACAAAAATTAAAACCAAGACTGATGTGGTTCCATCATCATCCACTCACCGCTCACATCCAAGAGGTTGAACGACACAGGGATCTTCCCAATGTTTCGCACCATTGTGATAGCTGCCCACACTTTCTGGTGATCTTCACGCGACACTCGGATTACGCAAAGCTTTGTCAGAGGATTTACATACTTCACTGCAGATGACGATTGATCAGTGCTCAGAAGTATTACAGACATATATGATGCTGCCTAGAGGATTTCAGGTTGCTTTAGAAGTTATTAGCACCTTGCAATGATCCGAGAGATGCAGCTAGGCCACAGTCCCCAAAGTTGAGCTGGATGCTGTCTCTGATCACTTTGGTTATGTTGAACTGGGTGAGAATGACAGGATCAACCTCTCCTCTGCTGGCATCGATGAAGACCTCCATCACCATGTATCTGTTCTTGAAATGAACCATTGTGTGAGACCTGGATTTTTAAGCAGATGAACAACAATCAAAATTCAAAATAAGAAACATTTTCAACAGAACCAAGGCAGTAAAGACTAAACGGCATAGTAGCCATGCCACAAAAAGATTTCTCTTCAACGCTACTATCACATCAAAAGAGCGAAGATGCACGCCAGGACCAAGAGGATCACTGTCGAGTACGGGGGGCAGGGCTTGGGCGCGACCTCGTGCCAGCGACGGGAAGCTCGTGGCAGCGGCAGCAAGCAGTTAGGGAGCTGCGAGCTCCGGGCGATTCGGGCGTCGGCGGGGCTGATTTAGCTTGGGGAGCTCGATTAGGTCGGGGCGGAAATCGATTCGGTCGGCGGCGGGACGATTTGGCGGCGGCGCGGATCGAATCGGTGAAAGCTCTAGGGTTCTGGTGCTCGGGAGAGACGAAAGAGAGAAGGGAACTTGGATCCAAGTTCACTGACGGAACAAATTGGGGATTAGAGATTTGTTTGAAAACTTTGAATTTTTTTTATTGAAATTTCACGGAAAAGTAAAAAACTAGTACGAAATTTTCAAATCGGGTGGACAAACTAAGGCCCCGCTTGGATCGTTGTTACTTAGTCAAAACTATCGCGCAGATTTACGGAGCGTCAGACGTCCTGCTGAAAATATGACAAAACAACAAAACGTGTCGGGCAGAAATACCGGAACCTAATTTCTCCCAGTGATCCAATCGGGGCCTAAGGTGGCAATTTCCCTGTCTACTCACTACCGTATAGTTTGTATTACTGGATTTTTTCCAGTTTTTGAAAAAAATATTGATTTTGTTACTCCATCTGATCTGAATTACTGTCACGAGTTTGTATAGTATTTTTGTACTAGCCTAGTATTCTCCCTGCAACAGTTAAAGTGGACCGGGGGAGTACTAATTTCGGCCAAAAGTTAAAAATATGAAAGTTTCCAAACAGTTCGATTCAAGTCTGATGCACTCCGCAGGAAAAAAAACAATGAGAATCTCGAGATTTGGTTTTTTTCTAAACAACTTTAGCCCAAAAGTTGAGATTTTCCGGAAAACTAAATCCTTAGGTTGTAATTTTTTATTTCAAAAAAATTTCTGGGCATGTGTTGCTATTGTCATGTTTTATTTCAAAAACGCATGATTCATCCCTTACCAATTGTTTGTCAATACAAAAATATAGACCCACCGGTTAAATATGCGTTATGTCCGTTTGCAGAGTACTTCTTTTGGTCTATGATGTGCACAAGTAATTCGGTTGCCTTCAAGCCTAAGAATCGGCCTATTTGGATAATTCAATATCCACTTCATTCTGACGTATTCTGTGCTGAAATAATCCATGCCGAGTCACTAAACACAGTGCGCTTACGTTTGCATTAGGCGAACTTCTGACTGCAATGTCATCACTAGCTATGCAATCATACTGAACACGTAATAAAAAGCGTGGACGGTGGCAATAATGTGAAAAGTTTGACACGGCAAACAAGACATGGCGAACAGGACGTGCGCATGATTATCGTATAGTATAGGATTTAATTTAGCATACACTGATCAAGATTAAAAAAGAAAACACGACTAGCTAACCAAAGTCTACTACTCCCGTATTTCTATATTACAAACGCCACTAGAAACTGCATTCTATGGCAGATATATGGCCACCGCCCATGAATAAATTCAACAGGCACACATTGTCTACTCTTAAGGCCAACTGCATCCTTTTCCTGGTGGTTGGGAGGAAGTTACATGAAAGTCGTCGCAAGAACTCGGGTGCAAGGACCGGCCGGCGGCAGAACCGCAAATTAAGGGGATATGCTGTGCTTACCATAAGTAGTGTCCGCTTGGCTCTCGATAGAAGTCACCAAGACAACTAGCAAATACTCGTTGCCTGACCAAAGCAGAGATCAAGCCTCTCAGAGTAGCTAGCAGCTTGAGTCTCCTTCCCAAACCGAAGCAGATCAAGCCTGTCAGAAGAGCTGGATTTCTCTAATAATTCCTGTGTTCTTGGTTGATTCTTGTGGCCATGAGACAGAATAGTAATACTTCTTCCGAGCACCGCAACATATCACTCCTCCGCGTTTTCGGTCAGCTTCTTCTCCCCTTTCTCTGGATACCAGTTGTTTCCATGGAGTACAGTTCGGTTTTGAAGTTCAGTTCGGTGCTACCCTTGTACTTGTAGCCAATCTATCATCTTATGCAGAGTCCTATTTCTTGTTTACAGGTCAAGGCAAAATGGTCCTCAAAAGGGTCTCTACTGGATAGCACCCCCTAATTATTTCAAGCTTGATAATAATTTCCCTTTACAATTTTTGCATCGCACATCTTTTCTGCCACCATCTTATACGCTTTGGCCTGTTCGGATAATAGGATTTCCGCTTCAATATTCATGCACCATCCATCCAAGCTCCAATCCATATACAACTCTACCTGTTGCCTCCTTTGTTTGTTGAAGCAAGAAAAATAGAGGAGAGAAAGAGGAAAACAAGAAAGAAAAATGTCAACTGGTGGATATGGTCAGACAGCGTCTGGCTGTAAAAACCAGATCATGCTTTCTCTGTGCGTAGTTGTAATCTGCCTTGAAACCGTAATCCTGTCTCCAACGCAGGAATCTATAAGCCCAATCCTTCTGTCCTTCAATCTCGCCACCTGCTATGCGCTGGCCATGGCATCCATCTTTGCACCCGGCACGATGATGAAGGGGATAGCTGCAAGGATGAGCGTTGTCTCGGCTGCACTTTCTGTCCTCCTCGTGGTGACCAGAGAGCTGGCTTGCAAAGTTCAAGCATTTCACGGTGCAAATGGAGCCTAGTCCTTCAGAAGGTTTGGTTGAAGGAATGATTGTATCAGATTGCCGATGTATGTGAGAAGAAATCTTGTCTGATTTCTTATTATGTTATGAAAAAGTGTAAGTGTGGTATTAGTTAAATTACTGTTGCGTTGTGGTGTGGTCCACTATATGTTGCTGGGATGATGTATATAATATGTTCATTGGTGGCATTCTGGCTCCCCAGAATCTAGACAGATGTTCCCTTTGCAAACTACAAGCGATTTGTCTGAAGCACACAACTGGCAATAATACTGTATAACTGTATTGATCTCTATGAGCGCCAGACAAGTGCTCTTATTTTTTGTGAGCAGTCACAGAGACACTACAAATTTCAAAAGTCAACTGTTAACAAACAAGAACAAAGAACTGGTCTTGTAACCAACAAGACCAAAGATATAACCAACTCAACCTTATGTAATAACCAGAGGATAAACTTGGCAGCTTAATACAGTCACTCCAAGATTAAGTGACTGCTAGTCCATACACTTGCTCCGTACAATGAAAAAGTCAATCGGCATTTGGATAACCTAACGTCCCTAAACTCACCAAAGAATGAACGTGCTGTACAACTCTTATAAGCATAGATGCTGGAAAATTGAGTTGAGGAGTTCTATCATGGAGCATCTCCAAGGCGTACTCTTACAGGCGAGGGTCTAGCAATCAGACCATCCATCACCCAGCCAGTGTTTGAACCATCATGCTTGACATGAGTAAACTCCCTCTGAACGTAATCGAGTGACGCTTCAAGACGTCCACCTGGTCTACACTCTGTGGCAACATTGAATGGTTTGAGACCCATATATTTCTCCAACCAATACAGATAGTTAACATGGAATATTGATTTGAGCATATCTTCTGGGGTAGATCCCTCTTTAAGAACAACCTATAGATGGCAAGTAATATGTCAATTAGTTATAACAGATCAAAATTTAGTAAATAGTTGCTTCAAGATGAACTCACACAAAATTTCCCCTTGTAATCCGTAAGTAGGTATTGCTCTTTTTGAATAAATCAACCAGTGCATATGCATCTTCCTCTTTCTCAATTATTTCGCTAAGCTTAGAACCCAACTGTAACCGTCGACTGATTCTATCTGCAGCGTCTTTTGCTTCTGCTGATAAAATCTCGCTTTGCTGGTGAACAAATCAACGAAACAATACATAGTGAGATTCATAAAAGAAAATCAAGCAGGAGAACATTCTTTGAATCAAACATGTGCAATTAAACTAATTCATTGTGCTCAATCAAAGAACCAGTTGTCTACTTATAACTAATTCCAACAAAAAAAGGCACAATTTATATACTTGGACAGGACCAAGCGCATGTAGAATGTAGTCCTCACTCTCTATTTATTTTAAATATCTGTTATTGGTTGATTAGAATGATACTATCTTAAAAATGTAAAACATTAGCAAATAGGCACTATACTAGAGAGAAGACGGAAAAGTTTAGTAATAATACTGATGATAATAGAAAGTATTCTTGACTTACTTTAAGTTGAGCACCCACGGACGAACTTGGAAAAAGTGGTTCCTCATCATTAACCTCTTTGACTGAAGGAACTTGTCCACTTAATAAATATTCACTAAATACCAAACCTACAGAAAAGAATTATTAAGCAAATACTTAAAGACATACCATGTCCATATCATCAGATCCATCATGAAAAGGTAAAGAATAACACAATGTGCCATAGAGTGTAAACCTGAAATATGGGTGTACAAGAAAAGAATACTGAAATATACACATTTTCCTCCAAAACTGGGTGGACACAGACCAAATAGATTAACATTTTCCATGAAAGATTTCCAACACACAAAGAAGATATGAATATACTCATGTTTTGCTCTAATTCAAGTATTCAACAATCTATTGGACACTCACTATTAAGCTGTTACCTCATTCTAAACATTTTACATTCCCTATTTTCAGAAAAAGGGTGATAAACTCATGAGATAATACAAGCAATTCTACTAGACCTATTACTGCCAGCTCTTTGCACATTTTGTAGTATACAGAACATCCCAAAATATTATTGTATTTGGTCCGTTCCTCCTTGCTATGACCCTGGAACATGACGCATTGTTAAAAGTTTATATCCTGCTATAAATTTACATGCAGCTCTCCTGCAAGTTCTCGAAAAAATATATACTACTGTATTTTTAAGTATTTTGTATTGTACTCCCTCCATGTCTATATATAGTGCATATTAGTTTTGTCCTAAGTCAAACTTTGTAAACTTCGACCAAGTTTATAGAAGAAATGTCAACTTCTATAATACCATGTCCATATCATCAGATCCATCATGAAAAAATACTTTCATATTAATATTTACCCTAAACTTGGTCAAATTATACGACGTTTGATTCAGGACAAACTAATTGCACTATCTTTTGACATGGAGGAAGTAAATAAATATTTAAAAGATGTACTTAGTTACATTGATGAAATCCAAGATGTGTTACAGCAAACGTAGTTTCACTGAAAATATACATTAGGTCATACTGGCCAGTTTTTTTATATGCTGCCATTACCAACAGGATTTGTGGTTTGTCTTCCATGCAAATCACTTTAATACCACACATTACAATTGAAAAATTTGCATACAATGCTATAATTGCAAAATAGATTCCAATATTTTGCCAAAAATAAAAGGGAACACTAAACTAACAATGGATTTTTGACTAGTTCAATCAAGTGTCACGTTTTCATACATCACAAAGATACAGAAAGATGACATAATGTATTTTAACTTCTAGTCATAGAAAAGATGTCAGACATATGAGGATTCAGGAGTCAGGACTATGAAACATAAAGATGACATAATGTATTTCAACAGCAGAGGAGAAAACGAAATTACTTGCACAGTAAGGATTCAGCGTCCTCAGTTGAATTCATTGATAGGACTATGAAACATAAAGATGACATAATGTATTTCGACAGCAGAGGAGAAAACAAAATTACTTGCACGGTAAGGATTCAGCGTCCTCAGCTGAATTGATTGATAGGACTTAAGGTTGCAGTACATGTGAACTACAGTAACACCAGCAAATGAAATAAGAGCTAATGGTACTGATGAGCCAATTTGGTTCGCTAATGCTATGCCAAGCATTATGCCAAGAAACTTGCTAACCATTCCCTGAGCTTCACCCTTTGCAATAACCTGAGACATAACTCGATTCATTTCAGTCACTCAATCGAAAAAACAATGTGAGACAAAGATTTAGTTTGACTAACTTTAAATAACTTAAGAGATAAAGTTCATATGTGCAGTTCCTTTTAAGACTAAAAATGGCAGGAGTGCAGCCTAGAAGAATAACAGTACTATAAAGCTATAGTGATGCCACTGCAAACTGGGGCTGATAAAACATCCAAACAATCAGAAATATGTGTCTGCGCATCATAGAATATGTTCCCTAACATAATTGAAGAATATATAAAAGGTAAGCAAGATTTGAAGAAACATATCTCTTGTAGGATTCAGAATAGCAACTTTAGATGCATAAATGAAGTGAACAAAAATATTAAGGTATTGTCATGGGTGTTTGTGGACAGGGTAAATACTAAATATCACACGCCGGGACTTGCATGGCTTGAAGGAGTCCTAGAAACTAGATTAGGAAAAATAGACGATAGATGAGGGGTAGGACTTTTGGGAGAAAATACTAAATGTTTATTGAGACTATAAGAGGCATCCCGTGCTACAGTAACTTATATGAGGGCCAATGCCCATGACACTGAGAGGCATCAGCTTACATACGATAATCGCATGTCCCAGAGACCGATACATGAGTACAAGAAACAATTCTATAGACATGTCAAAACAAATGTTCAGCAAGATTTGTTCAGAAATAAGGATAGACGGACTTTACCTCAGCAAAGTTTCTCTGGACAGCAAAACCAGCATAGAAACAACTTTTTGTGGCAGCCTGTACATAGAAGTGGTAGAAGTTTATCAAAGGAGAACTTCTAGAACTAAATTAATTGCATAATCTTATTGAGAAATAATGCAGTGTCCACATAGTATTATGTTATATAAACTTATAAAGTTTAAGAACATATATGAATTGGAGCAAGTAGTATATGACACTCTTTTTGTGGGGAGTGGTATATAACACTCAATAATGCTAATCTATTTCACTCAATTTGAGCAGGCAGATAAATGCTCCAAGCATGTACACCACCATACAATAATTTTATATGCAATTAGGAACTATTATAGATGGAACGTAATTGTTCAGAACGCCAAGTTTGAGACAGATATGAATAGGAACGGCAGTATTACGTATAACAATGGGTAATGCTTATTTATTTCACTCAATTTGACGGGACACGGACAGATAAACGGTCCAAGCACATACACTACCATACAATCATTTGATAGGCAGTTAGATACTGTTATAGACAGTACATATTTGTTAGAAATATTAATCATTAACTAAGTATGTGCAGATCAGAAATAACATATTTTTTTCTTCTCAATGGCTAATGGTCACGCAAGACATAGACTATACGTGGAATCGGGTAGGTAACCAAATAAAGTAGATTTCTCATCAGCCAAGAACGAAAGGCTCTCACATGAAATGCTAGAAGAAATGGTGGCTAACAGATGCAGGATGAATCTGTGCAGTGCACGTGACATAAGATATACTCCCTCCGTCCCAAAATAAGTGTCTTTGATTTGTCCAAATATGGATGTATCTAGATATGTTTCATGTCTAGATATATTCATATTTGGACAAATCTAAGACATTTATTTTGGGACGGAGGGAGTACTAACTATTTAAGCAGTCCTGATTGTTACAAAGGGTGATGTTATCACATCGTGTCTGGAACAAAATAATTCTGACATAGAACTTGTTATGGACCCTGGTCCACAACGGAATAAATTGGGTAGGATAAAGGTCCAAACACCAGCAATAGGGTGATCACCCTCTATTATCTGGCGACAGAACTTGTCCCTGGCATGGAACAAAGGCTGTGAGGCATAATGGAACTTGTGATTTCTTGATTGATTCATCAAAGGGTTACGTGCTAGTCCTTTATAAATAGGAAAACTGACTTGATCCACAAGTTGGATCTCAATTCAAACTCAAGACCGAACTATACTGTTGTACAAATTATACTATTTTTACTTACTGGAAAATATGTAATGTTATTTATATACTGTCAGAGGAAATGCTTGTACAACAAATGTGAAGTAGTTATTTATGTGTGCAAACAAGACCTCGAGAGATATTTGTGTAGTCCTAATATGTCATAAAAGTTATGAATCTAGTAGATTGTAAATTTTATTCAGTCACTGTATTTAGTTCCGTACAAAATGGTATGAAGAAAATAGGGTGTTCCGCCAGTGGTATGCACACTTAGGAACATCGTAATGCTGATAATCCAATAACCCATAGCACAAACAGAATTAACAGTGCTGACCTGTATCAGAGCAGCTGCTGATCGGCCAGCTCCAGCTGCTGCACCAATGGGAACAAACAGGTGAGGAAAAACCGGAGTCAAAATCTCCAGCCCATAAGCTGTGTTCTCCAGAAGATCTGCAAACAGCCTCCATCCCTTCGGGTTAACATCGAAGTGCCGCCCGAATTTGACAAGAGTATCTTGCTCAAGTAGCCAAGCCCATCTTTCAGCACCCAGTTCACTGCGGCAGCTGTCGGTATCGCTCCTTTCCCCAAACCAACTGCATACAGTAACGCCTGCAGAATACAGTTCAGCCGGTAAAAATGCTAAATTTCACCTGGCAAGAACCGAGAATCGAACATAATTAACAGACGCATGCCGATACCTGGGTGGAGAGCACGCCGCTGATCTGGCTGGCAACACCTTGCACGCCGCGCCACAGGGAGTACTGCATGTAGTCGCTGCTCACGCTATGCGGGTATCCGTCAGGCAGCAGCAACTGAAGTGCAAAATCAGTGCACCGCCGCCACGACCGTTCAAGCTGCGTCTGCAGAGCGGCGAGTTCGCCATGGCCAAAACCCGGCTTGTCCGTCCCCTCTTCTTGCTCCCGCTTATCGTCTCCCGCGACGAGGTATGAGGTCCCGGCCGGGTTCGGGACGAGCAGCGTCCGCGTGCTGCCCCTCACCTCCCAGACGCCGTCGGCGTCGGCGAGGGCGGACGGGATGGAAGCGAAGGCGTCGGACTGGAGGAGCAGGAAGAGGAGGAGAATCTCGGGGTTGAGGGACTGGAGCCACCGCCGCCACCCGTCTCCGGGGTCGTCAGGAGGGTCCCCTCCTCCCCCTTGCCACCACCGTCCCCCTCCTCCGCCGCCGCCACCCCCACCGCTGCGACTTCCATCGCCGAATCCGCCGGACGATGAGGTCGCGAGCGGCGGAAGGCAGAGCTTGACGGCGAGGCGCGGGAGGTGGCGAGCGGTGGTGGGGCGCGAGGAGAGCGAGACGGGGGCGACGATGCGAGGAAGCGGTGGCTGGGAGAGAGGGGAAGGGAGGAGGAGGACGAGAGACTGAGACGAGGACATCAAGGAGGAAGGGTAGGTGAGAGGCGGGGTTTGGGACGGCCGACGGCGGGGCGGAGGTATCTAGTGGGGAGGCGGCCGGCGCCGGCGGCTTGGAATTTTCAAGCCAAACAGAAACAGGGGGTTTAGCTGCAGCGTTCAGGCGGAGGGGAATTGGGCTGGACTACCAACAAGGGCCAAACAGGCCTAATATGTTGAAGACTTCAATGACATGGAGGGGGTAACTTGGTTAGGAACTTAGGATCAAACATTAAATAGGGTCTACGTTCATTAAAAAAAATTAAATAAGATCTACGAGATCAATGTTTTCTAATACGCAAAACATGTTCAAATATTCTAAAAAAATGGACAACACACATCTATGTTATATATGCAACACCAAAATTTTGTTGCTTCAAATTTGACCTACAATTAGAGAGCCAAAAAAGAGAAATTTCGGTGCAAATAGTATGAAACACCGTTCACCCAAACCTGACACTATTCACAGTACAATTTAGGCTTTTCGTTTCTCTAACTATAGATTGAATTTTGAGATGAAATTTTTTGGAGTTGTAGAAACAACCAGTAGGTATGTTATATAATTTTTTTAGATTTTTTAACAATTGCTAAATAGGATTTTATGACTTGATCCTATGGCTGAGATCACGTACAAGTTTTCCCCGGAAAATTGGAACTTCGAGCGCATTTCGTAGCCTAGTACTCCCTCTGTTAATAAATGTGTTTTAGCCTTTTTTTTTTTCCATATTCACATGTCTAGACACGTTTTAGTGTATTTGTTCAGTTATTTTAGTCTGCATCTAGTTAACATATGAAATAGCTAAAATATTTATATTTAGAAACAGAGGGAGTAGGTGGTAGAGCCGTAGAGGATGGAAATGTCAAGATTCCTGATGGTATGCAAAAGCTAGAAAGTGATGAAAATACGGTGGAGTGTCTACTCATTTCAAATGTACTGCAAAAGCTAGAAATTTCCAGAGGTTTGCATTTAGCAAATCTCGCAAACACACGAAAAGCATTGCAGCACGCTCGATATTGTGAAATCCTGCCATGGAGAGAAAAGAGTTTCAAATCCACATGTCATAATCTGCCAGAAAATTCACTCGCTCCACGTTGTCCTATGAGCCGAGTTGTGTCAAATAGGTCGCTCCAAACACATTCACCATCGCTTTAGAAACACATGTATATGGCTCGTTAGTCGTCTTGTGTATGTACAACAACTCTACATGCATGACATCACGTAACAGTAGTGCATTTCTGAATAGATGACTCATGTAGTCAGGCACAATCTTGTTTCAGTTGGAACTTGGAAGTAGTCATCGAACTCCCTCCTCACCATGAACAAGACGCATGAACATATCTTTCTTTATTCTAAAGCGTCGTCGAAATTGAATCAGACCTTGTTCCTCGGGAAAATAGTCATTGAATAGATCACATGACCCGTAGCCATTTGCGATTCCTATAGCTTGTTTCCCAGGTTTCAAACCTCCACTTTGCCGAGGGGTATTCAATTCCGCTTGCAAAGTTACAAGACAAGTGAGAATCCTCTAGACCTCATTAGCATCGGCTGCGTATTGACGTCATCTTGCATCATTTGATGTAATACAAACTAATCGTCATTATGCATAGTCTATGAATCAAATCAATCATGAAGCAATTAAACAAAGAAACATTCTATCAAATTTACATAGGCAAAAAAACTAAAAAAATCTATGTGGGCAAATGGCCAAACACGTTGCGGGGAGCAAGCTAGTCTTGGCCGTCGGTTGGCAACGGTCGAAGAGACGACGATCGACGACAGTGGCTGGGGGCGCGTCGTTATGCACCTGCAGGAACTGCGTCGCCGTGGGCACGCGGCTGGGGGCCGTGACGTGGTCGCTGTTGTTGCCGCCGGTGTCTTTGATGGCTGCAACCGGCGATAGAGACGCCAGTGCGACTGACAAGATGGCGACGCCGGCGAGAGGAGACATGGCCATCTGCCGCACCTGTCACTTGTGAGACCGGTTCAGTGATGCTCGCAGAGAGTGTTGGGTACAATTAATATTACAGGTCATGCAATTAACTTGCAGAAGCGTTTGGATGTTAGTTTGCTGGGCAAGCGTCAGTTTGGACTCCGGAGAATTAACTTGAAGCGTTCATCTTTGAGCAATAGAAAATGGCAGGAGTTTGTATACCAATTTATTGGCAATATATATGGTTATCCGATTTATTGACAATATATCACTAGTAGGAAATAGCCTACTGGCAATCCTGTGTTTGCGACGTGCCTCCGGAACAACACGTTGCTAGATGAATTTAGCAACGCGTTTTGGCAATAAACGTTGCCACTACTTGCGTACTGGCAACGTGTCAAACTGCGCAAGCGTTGCCACTACAGTTTGGCTGGCCGCTGAGCTCCGTTGAAACTAGTGGCAATGCGCGCCATAAGCGCACGCTGCCATTACCGCAGTATTGGTAACGTGTATATGCCGTAAGCTGTGACAGAATTTGTTTAATACTCTCTTTGTGCCAATGCAATTTCAGGTGCAGTTTATGACACACGAGTCAGGCAACAAAATGCGGGACAGAAGAAAAAGAAAAAATCACATTAGCCACGGGCAAAATGCGAGACAAAAAAAAGGAAAAATAACAGTAGCAACGTCTATGTTTTGGATACATGTGGCCAGTAGTGTATAGTGGCAACGTGTCCTGCTTTGGCGGCCGTTACTAGTAAGTCTATTAGCAACGCGCTCCATTCTTTTGCACGTTGCTAGTGTTTTTCTGCCCCAAAAGAATGCGCAGCATTCTAATTTTGGTCAAACAATCCCCAAACCGCAGCCGCCCCTCCCTCTCTCTCCTCTCTCTTCCTCGCCGCCGCCGTTCATCCATGGACGCCGCCGTGGCCTCCCTCTCCCTGCGTCGCCGCCGTCGACCGCGCACTCCAGTAGGTCACCCGGCGCCCCTCTGTTCTGCGGCTTTCCCGAGCTCCACGCCCCTAGCGAGGAGAGCTTCCTCGATCCGTCGCCGCCGCCCTCTCCATCTCCGTCGACGGTGCGGACACCATCCATCTCTCTTGCATCGATGGAGCAAGCTCCTTTCTCCCGCGCGCCGTCCTCCCTCGGTAAGCACCGGCCTGCTACAGCCCCTCCCCGGCCTCCCTTGGCCCGCTGCACATAAACTGTTTGATGAAATGCTTGTTTGAATTTCGACGATGAACTGTCAATAATATCATTGTGTATGTGTATGTTCGTAGGAATTGAGGTCCTTGAGATTGCCGGAATGTTGATTAACTTCCGTTCCGGTAATTTCGGGCATTCCATATGTCCTATTTTTAGCAAAGTTCCTGCCAATTTTTTTATGAATTTTCGTATGACTTTTGCTAAAAAATATGACATATTTGAGTGCTCGAATTTGGTGTGTACTTACTAACCTTGAGGTTTTTAAACTTAGTTATGTCGGGATATTATAGTGATGTACTAAAAATGTGAAGTTAGAGCTTGGCGCTTCTTGTGCATTGTTGGAGAAGTTTTACATGCAGAATTTCAAGAAGACGCGGGACAAGCAAACATCGGAAATCGTGGTTAGTTTCAAACCTGAAATCTTCTACCACGATCAATCCGGCCTCTTCGCAGTCAACTGGGACGACTTGTTTGACATGCTGAACTTCAGAGCATTGGACGCCAGCATAGTGAGATGTTTTACACTGTTAGTATTCAAGAATCAAAGCGTCAATACAATATGTATGGTACTATATCTATACAAGTTTTTTTGAACCATTTATGTTTATATATATGTAGGTACAATTATGTTCGCGCCCAGGAATACTCTTATGCAGTAGCCTTTGTTGACCCCCACCTTGCTTCGCAGCAGTCTATCCTTAATTCGTCCACGAAGATTGTGAAGGATTACATCATCAATGTGATGGAGAAGAGCAAAGATAAGGAGTTAATCATATGGTATTTTAATAAGGAGTAAGTTATTTCCCCATCTTCGTTTACATATTTGATTAAGTTCACCCAACTGATTACAACTACTTGTAGTTTTCACTGGATTCTTATTACTATCTCACTACTGGATGGCCATGTCCACTATTTGGATTCTTATCTTAGTAAGAATGAAAATTTTGGGGACATAGTGGAGCTTATTGATAGGTCAGTTGATAGTTACATCTGCATAATGTAAATGATTGTGATCAAGATACACTCTTTGTTTTGTAATGCGAAATATGATATAGTTTGTTTTATTGTATCCATATTTTGTAGTGCATTCGAAGAATTTAGCAAAAGAGAAGGAAATGCAAAAGGGAACTATACAAAGCTTACCCATCACCTTCGATATCCAGTTAGTTTCCACTAGCACTTGTAGATATATGCATGCATGTCATCTGTTTTATGTGTAATATGGTTATTTCTAAGCAATATATATGTCTCAGTGCCACCAGCAGCCTGTTGAGACCAATCTGTGTGGCTACTATCTTTTCGAACATACGGAAATCATGATTAGCTGAGTTATTGACCCTAAGCCAAAATCTGTGGTATGCAAAACATTTTTTCCATTAACTGAGAATATTCTTCTGATTTTGTCCCGGTTTTGATCGTGACTTCTTCTATGCAGCATCCGCGAATCGGCTTAAACGAATTGCCGAAGAGCACACTAGTAAAGATGATCGAGGATATGGCCGGATTTTTGATTGGTGAATGTGTCAGGAAGAAAGGAGAGTTCCATTATGTTAATTAGAAACCTTTTGACTTATTCAGTTGCAATCAATATGTGACTAGCTATTATTGAACAAATATGTTAATTAAAATAGTGTGCATGACCCTATATATATTCTGTATTCAAGACTTTGTATGCATACCATACATTATGTTCCCTTCTACTGTACTTCGAATGAAATATGGAAACGAAAAATAAAATAAATCGGAATAATAATAATTCAAAATAAACAACTAGCAGCGTGCAAGCAAGGGAAATGTTGCCAGTGTAAAATGGTACCGGCAACACATTTATTAGATACACGTTGCCAATCTGTATATTGCCCGCAACGTGCAGACAGAACACGTTGCCAGTAAAAATAGCAGCAGCGTGATACCGGCAACGTGTGACCACACGTTGCTATGTGCAAAAGTCGCGCGTTGCCAATTAGCTTTTCTGTACTAGTGTATATATTGTTATCCGATATCTTTTGACAATATAGGTAATGACTAGCAGTACGTGGATGTCATCTTTGTCTATGAGATATTGAGATGACGCAAATACTTGTTATTTGGATTTTTAGTACCTTCTAGCGTTTTATGTTTGCTTAAATATTAATGCTTGTTACTTGTTTATGTACAATTTTAGTCTATAACATGTTAATTGAAATATTGGTTCTTACTTTGCAGGTTGCATAATTTTGTTAATAATATTTTGTTTCTACATGTGCATCATCTAGTGTCATATGGGCCTTTAATCACGTACTTTTTGTTGATAATATACTTAGTCAATGGATGTGGTATAAGTATGTTTCAAATCCAGAAATCCTACTCTGACTCGCTTCATACCATATCTGAATTCCACATAAATCCGGTATTCGAATATACATTGACCTGCTTTTAAATCCAAAAAATATATGAAATAAGATATGGTTTGAACATTGTCCGGTCGAATAATGCTCAACAAAATTGTAATAAGGAGGAGCATCCAAACTACAAATTTACAACGGAAGGCATGTCATCGTCCTAGACGGTTGAACCATCATTAATAAGGAAAACCAGAGACATGTCCTTTGTAGGCCCATTTACGATTTTATCGCCATCACCCTATGGTTCGAACTAGAGGATTGAGTGACACTACCGGAGTTTAGTACAAACTAAACCTTTTTTAAATGTTTCCAAAACTGAAGGTTCTCTAACGCAACTCTACATGCATGGTCACCCTACAAGAACTAAGCGACTTAACAAGCCCAAACGAGCAAAAGAACAAGCTCCCAAACCAAAGTAACAAAGTTATGAATGCAAAGTACAAGAATCAACTAAAGGACGCTGACATAAAGGTATGTTCATTGATTTTAGATCCTTACAAGGATTCTACCGATGGATAGGCTCAAAGACATGTCCTATGGTACAAAAGATATCACCTTCTTCATCTTGAGTTTCGGGTATAAAAATCTATGTTCAACTACTAGTGGATGATTTGAGGCAATTTTTGGCACCCTGAAAACCAACCCGATGCCTTGGATGCTCCTAGACGACACCAATGGTCTGGGAGTCCAAAACCTTAGAAAATGTAACAAGGTTGATGAAGTCTCGTAATAGGGATCAATATTTTGCTTGAGCTAGTTCTTTGATTACCCCCAAATCGTTTTTTTCCTCACAGAGATATATGATTTGGAACTTGAGGAGGAGAGCGGAGATCGGACAACGACATAAATTTTATGGATCAAAGAGTGTTCTAAGTTTGGGAGAGCTAGTGGTTGGTCATAATCCAGGTAGATGATGTAAGTTTATATCACTTGTTTGAGCCGTTGCTACGAAGGATTGATCTCTTGCATTGTGTTCGACGTCGAAGAATATATAATATGTTCGACTTTTCTTTGCTTTGCTTCTTTGGAATTTTGGTTTCATTTTGCGACCATTTGTAAGAATCATAAATATGTGCATTTCTAGGTTGGTGAGACAATTCTTCATAACTTTCAATGATTTTTTTAACCTCAATTTGGGTGCCACTTAGAACTTTTGTACTGATATCCAAAAAAAATGGCACCCACGGAAATCATGGACAACTATCTGAAATTTAGCTGAGCTTTCAGTAGAAAAGGGGAACCTTGTCAACGATAAGGTTCATTTATATATATCAACTATGTTGCGCATCGTACGTTATTTGGATTTTGGACATGTATTACGTTAGCATTTCGTAAAGAATCGATCACTCGATCAGTAGGGCAGCTCGCCGACGTAGTTTCCGGGAGGGAAGTACTGGCAGACAGCCACGGTGTCGAGGCCGTTCCGGCAGGTGCGGCGGCCGCAGCCGATGTGTGTCGTGGTGTTCCACACCACCTGCGTGTAATCCCCGCACGTCTTGCCCTGTGCGCAGGCGTTGGCACGGTGGTCGTACCACCGCCGCTCGTCCACCCACACCGCCGCCGCGTGCGCCGCGGTGTGGTGCCCGGTGGCCCAGTAGAGGTTCCGCCCGTAGACCCCGTTGGTGGGCCACGCTACCGGCGAGAGGCTGCAGGGGACGCGGAGCTCGTTCGCGTATTTCATGGCGTCCAGCTCAATCGTCCAGTTCCACGTCAGCGGCGGCACGCCCACCGCCGCCCGAGCGTCGTTCTGCACCTGCAGGAACCGCGTCCAGGAGGGCACGACGGGTGCCTCGACGGCGGCGCCATGGTTATGGCTGGGGATGCTGATGGCTGCGGCCGGCGATGATAGCGAGGCCAGTGCAAGGGACAAGGTGGCGAGGCAGGCGAAAGGAGACATGGTGATCTGCCGTATTCCTGGGTTTGGTTTGGTGAAGTTTGTAGGAGAAGCGCGGTGATTATATAGGAGTGGTTAATTAATTTTGCAGGGTCACATAACTTGCATAAGCGTTAAGTTTGGGCTTTAGATGCAGCGCATGCGTCAGTTTGGACACTGGAGAATTAATATGAAGCGTTCATCCTTGAGTGTACTGCTAGACTTATATCTCGGCATGAATTAATATATGTGAGTTCTGAGCTTATATATTTTCTTGAAGGTATAGATTGTGCTTTTAGTTTTTACGAATGGATTTTACAGTTTGTGAGGACTAAAGATACTAAATAGGCACCCGATGAATGAAAAAATTTGAGTCGAAACCAGTATCGTCAGTGTGTTAGAGAAGGACACTGCGTATAAGTCGGTGAACAGTGAAAGTGTGAATATTATTCTGCAGCAATACAATTTGCGAAGCACAAGGAAACAAACGTGTAATGCACAATCGATGGTAATGAGCTTTCATGCACACCGCGTACGTAGTGGAAAGCAATTGATTAACTTGCAGTTGCATGCATGCACGCCGTGATCAATGGACGGCGCGCGATCAGTACGGCGGGCCGGTGCCGTAGTTGCCCGGCGGGAAGTAGTCGCAGACGAGCAGCGTGTCGCCGGAGCCGCACACGATCTTGCCGCAGCCGAGCTGCGTCGTGTCGCGCCACACCACCTGCGTGTACCGCGCGCACCCGGACAGACCCGCCGGCGCCGCGCACGAGTGTGTGGAGTAGTTGTACCGCCGCCCCTCGTCCACCCACTGCGCGACCAGCGCCCCGGCGTTCCAGCGACGCCCCTTGCCCACGACGATGTTCTCGCCGAAGTTGAACAGCGACGAGCGCCCCGGCACGCAGTCCGCGCGGCGGGAGCGGGCGTAGCGCTTGGCGAGCTTCGCGATCTCCCGGCTCCACGTCAGGGGCTCCACCCCGACCTCCCGCCGCGCCGCGTTGTGCGCCGACAGAATGTCCGTGACGGTGGCCGTGGCTCGCGCAAGGCGGCCGTCGGCGGTGTCCGCCGTGACGGGCGTGCACGGTGGAGCCAGTAATGCAAGGAGTAGCAAGATGGTGAGGTAGGACATGTGAGTAGTCATCTTGAGTTTACTGGGAATCTTGGTTGTATTGAGGGGGAGGATCGATGGACCTGATTGGATTGAGATTTCGGTGTGGTTTATTTATAGAGGGGAGTACGTTTCGTGTCAATCTATTTAGCCCTATTAGCTGGTGATTTCTTTGAACGCTCGCATGGCGGCTCGTGCTATCTTTGTATCCAAGCCACGAAGGAATCTTTCATGTTGTTTAGAAGATAAATCCATGCGGGCATAGCGCAAACAATACGAGTATGTGCTTGACCAGAGAAGCAAATGCAATTGAACGACCTTGTGGCGTGTGTGTACATTATGCGCTGTATGTTGCTGATTTTAGGGGACTGATCCTGTCAAACATGGCGAGCGAAGATTAGGGAAGAAGCAAGAGCAGCTTCACGGCAATTCTTCCCGCCCACGCGGCCGTATCTACACGGTGCGACGAGGCAAATATTCTCATCAAATCGGTGCACTTTCTATTCCTTATATTTGTCAACTAGATGTCTGGATTGTGGAACCAGATCCTCTGACTTTACTCACCCTGACATTCTCTGACTTTGGGTCGCTGACGGGTGGGTCCCGCATGTGGTGGGCCCCACCTGTCAGCGACTCAAAGTCAGAGAAAGTCAGGGTGAGTAAAGTCAGAGGATCCCGTTCCCTGGATTGTAGGCTTGCAGTATACCACATATTTGACTCACTACCAGAATCCAGGCGTCCGCCGAGCGTGAAGGTTTTGCGAGGGCCACGCTCGGCTTACTGTATGCCGGGCTTGAACAAGGAGCTAGCACACGGCAAACAGGCACCCTCGGCATACAAGGCCGTATGCTGACAGGGCCTGCTCGGCAAATAGGCGTATGCCGACGGTGCGCGCTCGGCATATAGTCCCACTCAGCAACTAACTGGCATGGAGTTAAGGCGTCCATGACGGGCTGACGGAGCCTGTTGCCGAGGGTCCTGCTCAGCATCCAGTTTTTCAGATATATACTTCCTCTGCCATTTTCTCGGTTCAATGAATCATCCGGATAAGGTGGTTCTTCTCTTAAATATATATCTTGCCATTTTATCATCCGGGTAAGACTGACCGAAAGGAATCATGCGCAAACTTGGGCTCAAATTTGGTTTGTCATATTCCTATGGCATGCCCTGAGCCCCTGACACAACCAATGAGAAAATTCATTGGTCAAACCCTTTCGACGTCGATCAAAGGGGTAGACAGTGGGTCCCTACGAGTTAGGGTTTGGCTGTTGTGGGGGCGTCGGAGCGCCGGAATCCCTCCGAAACATGTGTGGTGTCCTAACTTATGTGTACAAGTTTTCTGTGAGGTGGAAAGAGGCAACACACAACTCCCAAATGTGACCCATTCACATACATTGAGTTGTCACTTAAGCATATTTATAACTTAGAGTGCGAAACTCCCACTTTGAGTGCATCCGAGGGAATCTTGTGATAACCTATGCTCAAATTATTTTTTTCCTATTCCTATGGCCCAACCTAACCCAACCATGTAGAAAATTACATTGGCATAACCCCTTTCGACGTCGGTCAAAAGGGTAGACGAATCCGGTCAACGGGTCAGGATTCGGCCATTGTGGGGTCTTCAGAGTATGACCAAAACATGCATTGGGTCCTAGCATGTGTGTACAAGTGTGATGGGAGGTGGAATGATGCAATAACCAACTCACAAGTGTGATCCACTTCACAGACGACACTTACGGAGGAGGAAGGTTGATGCATGGGTTAGAGTGCGAAACTCCCACTTCGGGTGCATTCGAGGGAATCTTGTGATAACATGTGCTCAAATTATGTTTTCATGTTTCTATGGCCCAACCTAGCACAACCAGGTAGATATTTACATTGGCCTACCCCTTTCGACGATGGTCAAAGGGGTAGACAAATCCGGTCAACTGGTCAGAGTTTGGCCGCTTTTGGGTCTTCTCAGCGTCGACATCACACCAAAACTTGTATTGGTTCCTACTCCCTCCGTTTAGGTGTATTAGGCCTCCTATCAAAATCTATTTGTTCCGAAACTATGCCATCTTAAGGCCCCAATTAGCAGTTAATGACCCGATTAATTAGGGACAGTAATTAGCACGCTAGCAATGCATGTGCTGGTTCCTCGCATGTGGTTGGACAGCTCCGTGGGCATGCAAAGGGCCCACGGTGATGATGCGAGCAATTGGCTGATTTTTATCTCCCTACAATAACTACCCAAAACGGATTGGCTGAAACAAATCGTTGGAGCTTTTTTCTGGCCGTATCATCGTGCGCCTTGGTCGCAACGCTGCATGTAGCAGGCCTAATACACCTAAACGGAGGGAGTAGTATATATGTGTATAAATGCGTTGGGAGGTAGAGTAAGGCAATATCGAACTCCCAAGTGTGACCCGTTTCACACACGGCACTTACAGAGGAGGAAGGTTAACTTAGAGAGCGAAACTCCAACTTCAGATGCACCCGAGGGAATCTTGGGATAACTTGTGCTCAAATTATGTTTTCCATTTTCCTATGGCCCAACCAAACAAAACTATGTAGAAAATTCCATTGGCCTACCCTCTTTCTACGTCGGTCAAAGCTGGTAAACAAATCCGGTCAACGGGCAAGAGTTTGGCCATTGTGGGGTCTTCGGAGTTCTTGATGTACAGGTACTCACTGTAAGCATCATGAGCAGGTGTTCCTGAGATGAAGCAGGTTGACGCGGCCAATCTCAAGCCATGAAGCGCAAGTATAAGTAGCAGGAGCTAGCTGGTTCTGCACCATTTTGGTGCCTCGGCAAATTTGTAGGTGATTCTACAATGATCTTGCTGGCTCTGAATCTGAACTACTCATGAAGAGTTCACGAGAGGTTTGTGTCCTTGAATCAGAGAGAAAGCTACGGCTGGGGTTAACCCCACAAGAACTTGGCGTTCCTTTTGTGGACCTACTCATTGTATTGAATAGCAACCTATGAGAAAGCACATAGCTCACTTATAAGATCTTTGTTTCATGTTCGACAAAAATAAGATGCAGATTAAGGTTTAGTTCATCTCTGTCAGCTCCTTAGCTTGTTAGGCTGTTTAGCTATTAATTTGTCCGCTGCTTGGAAATGCAACTTATTTTAAACTAAAAAATTGAGTGCTTGGAGACATATATTTGTACAGAGAATTGTCAGGAGGACATCAAATATTATGTTCTGGATTTTCAAGGAAATTGTGTTTTGGACCAAAAGAAGAAAGCACGAACCAGAGTTCGAAGTGTTGAATTACCTCAAGATCATCTAGCTCAAGATTTGAGCCACAACTAAGATAAAATTAGAACAAACACACCTTTGAGCTTCAAAATTGGTGAGAACGACATCTAGGACTCCACTAAGTGAAGCCCCTTTCTTTTCTGCTTCGGGACAGCTCCTAGAGTGTGTAGGAGCTGCTGATGGATGCCTTCCCATAGCTACTGTGCGTACTGGATTGGGCAGGTCAGAGGGCTGTTTGAGAGTTCTAGTGGCCTCTTCTTTCTTCTCTCAGTTTGGAATAGCCTCTCTGTATGTTTTTATATGCACGACACTATGGGGGGACCCACCTGTCAGTTGATATTTTGCTGCCCCCAATCAAGGCACATCACAAAACCGACCTACTGTAGCAGTGCTACTGTAGCAGCCGAAATTGTTGACCTAGGTTTAGCCTAGATCAAAATATCCAACATTCTCCCCCTTGATCGTAAGGCTAAACTTTATAAACCCACTTATCAATGAAATGGCATACGAGATAAAAAGATTACTGCGGTCAATTGTTTAGTACCACAGAAACCCAATTACTACAATATACCACCCCATCTCAAAATGGAACTTCTTTAACTTATGAGCTCCATAAACTTAAACTTAAGTGAAATCTTATGAGCTCATTTCTTTGTTGAAACTTATACATAGGCAATAAATTACAACTGTCAATTAAGTACCGCTGAACTTATTGGCTACAGTACATCATTCCATCGGAGAAATGAACCCTCTTTAGATTTGTGGGGAGATGGTGTTGCAATGGTCCCAAGAGTGCAATTTGTTCTCTTATGAATATGCATACTCATAATTATGCGCGCACTTAAAACGAGAACAATATGTTTTCAGAGTCACAATTAGTCCCTTAATAATAGGCTGCCACATAAACTTAATGCCGGCAACGTTAGAAGGAAAGCCTCTTTAAATATGATGCTTAGAATTTAATATCTTATGTAATGCTTACATGCAAGCACCCAAAATTTGCTTTATATGTGTTCAACCCTTATGTCGTAAATCTAATACTTATTTGTTGAACACCAAAACTTATTTCATCAAGGCCTTGAATGTTTTGACTCTGGAATCATTCTTTCACAATGTCTTAGGTCTGGCAGGAACCTCTTGACATGCTACTTGAATTGACTGCACTCTTACATAATATGTCCCGGTATAAATTTCTTAAGATAATCACTTAATCTTAAATTGTTATGGATCAGGGACACAAATCCATATCTTAAAACATAGGGATCGAAACATGCCATAATTTAATTTGCATCTTAATGATGCCTTTAAGAATTTGGGTGAAGCCATTCCACAATATGGGTCCCCCTGTAAGAGTAAAAATTTTGTGGATAGAACTTAAAAAGATTTTCACTCCTTGCAGAATACTTTAAAGATCCACAGCTTGGTGGTCATTATTTTTTCTTGAATGTGAGCATGTAATCCCTTAATGTGATATATTATCACACAATTACTTTAGTGCTTGTGCCAACTAGGTAAAGCTTTTCTTAAGTATTTTCCGGGAGGTCCAAACCCGGACTTATGTCTGCCAAGATATCCCGGACACAAGATCTTTAGGGCACATAATAACTTAAGCATTAGTGACAACATGAGGAAAAACTTAATGCCCTCGAGGGAGTAAGCATAAACTTTAGGGTGAACTTAAAACTCCCTTTAATGGACCTATCTCAGTGAGTTTTAACAACATAAGTACATCACTAAGACGAATTTATCAGTTCCGAGAGAAAACCTCGGGCCTTATTCAATATCCCTATTGTCATAATTAAATTGCTCATAATTAACATAAGATTGATCCATCAAAATTTTGTTATTAAACTTATTTCTTTTTGAGCTTTGTATCATCATAATTCTTTATTTCATAAAGAAGGATTTCCATCTCCAAAACTTAAGGTGGTTAGGTGCCATCATTTTTATCAAACTCCCAACCATATCATATATCAACAAGTCTTTTGATGAGACCCGTTGCTTGAACTTTAGAGGGACCATTCAAAAAATTGGTCCTTAACTTTGTCAAGGTGACCCTTGATGATCTGGTTGTTAGAAATGGCTGTACTCATGATATCCATGATGGAGTTCTTAATTGCCATGCAATATTTGACTGCTCTCTTAAATTTCAACATCATACTTCATTTCAGAGTATCATAATTTTATTATCCCCCTTAAGTGATTTAGGAGAACTATTGTAGAGAGCAGAACCAAAAACTTGTATCTTACTTAAGAAACATGGCACAACCATTTAGCATTAAAAGGCAATCTAATAATTCTTAGTCATAATGATGCCCTTAGGAGATGGAGTCTTTAATAAATCTGACTAAAAGTGGTACTTAGCTCAAACTTGCTTAATATCAAACTTAAATACCTTATTGATGGAATCTAAACATACCTGATAAAATACTTCTTCCTAGGTTGAAATTCATTCTTGGAGAAGTTCAATGCTCCCCTCGAAATGTGGACTGATCCATAGCTTAACATTTCGACGAACTTCCATAATAAATATTCCACCTTTAGTAGAGAAGTCAATAAAATTTGTAGCACGAATCACATTATTGGAATGGAGGATGAAGAGCTTAATTTATGCTAATGGATATCTTCCAGTAGCTTTTAAACATTAGCCTCTAGTCCTTCTTTAAGACTTCTCTTTAAAACTTTCTTATTTATGAGGCCATAATAACATTATGCTTTATATCATTTTATCCAAATGTTTACACATTTTCCTTATGGATATAAAATCCTTTGAGCTTAATCACAGTCCACTTTGTGTGTTTTATTGTAGATAACATAATAAGGTGAACTCAAAAGCTCCATAATTAAATCATGAGAATTCTTCATGATCAACATAATCTTATAGAATTTTGAGAAGCTTCTTCAAATTACTTCTCCATTAATGCCAGAAAACTTTATTATGAAAGAACTAGGAAATTATTTTCCTAGATCCTTACTGGCATACTCCCCCAGATTCTTACTGGGTTTTGCTCACAATAAACATTAATAGACAAGAAATCCATTGGATTCTCGTCAATACTCTAATAATCAAAATTTCTTTAATGAGAGCTCATTATTTTTGTATATACTTCATTACTTATGACCTCATGAAACAATAATATGTACATAGACTTAACTCATTTCTCATAAGAAACATTAAATCAGCCGAAAACATTATGGCTGAATTAAAAAAGATTAGCAATAGGGATAAAATTCATGATCACAAATATTTTATAGTGATCATGTAGAACATAATTCCTCATAGAACATAATTCCTCATGTAAACATTAATCTTTAGGGAATGACACATGTATCCAATCAACTTTGGTCAGAATGAATTCACGTGCCACAACCTATCCCAAAATAATCATTAAATCTCCAACCAAAATTTCCATCTTAATTGGAGATGACTTAATTAGGGATGACTTAATTCCCCGAAGGTACTTAAATATTTGTGGCATATTGCATTATGTCCATAAGCCTTATGCATGAAAATCTTTCCCAGATCATAAACTTATTTTGTCGATCTGATCCACATCAGCTTTGGCCAGAAATGGATCAGAACAACAAACTTTTGTGACCAAGTATTTATTAATCAGCTTTGGCCAGAATAGCAAATACATGTCACACTTTATAGCCTCTTAAAATTCTTTCACCGATCTAGCCCATATCAGCTTTGGCCAGAAATGGACTGTAACATCCCAAAAAAAATTATGAGTATTATTATTCCAAAAATGAGAGCCAACAAAAACTTTTGTTAAATTATAAGTATTGATTGCAAGTTGTGGCTTGTGATAAATAATTCCTGTTGCTTATGTTTATGTTGCTCTAATTACACACTTGAAGAAAAGAAGAGAAATAAAATTAAAAAGCAAAGCAAGAAAAATAATGTGACAAGTGTCACACAAAATTCTCCAAGTGAGAAATTCTTTTCCTTCACAACAAAATTCAGTGGAGTGATAAGTAACCACTCTCAATTTTATTCTACAACTTTCCCTCTTCAAAAACTATTTCCAAAAAATCTCAAATTAAAATTCAAAACCTTTCTTTATCATTTCAAATTGCAAAATGTGCTACATTGCACTTGTCAAACAAATATGCAAATAGCACCACAAATCCTTATAAATATATAGAAAGCAAAATATGAAAGCAATTTGCTAAAATTCAAAATTTGGTTTGGGTGAGGCCACTGTCGAGCACCTGGTGGCCAGCCCGTGTTCTTCCCCAAATCAAGAATCAAATCGATCGAATCCGAGCTTAATCCATCAAATTGCTGCCTCCACTCGATCTCTCTCACCTCACTGACCTCACGGCGCTCAAGAAATCGAAGAGAGGAGGTCAGGGAAGAGGAGGAGCAAGCCAGGGGACACGCACCGGCGCGGCCGCGCCATGGTCGGCACTCTGGCCGTGGAGGTGGCGACGCCGCGTTGCGCAGCACCGTGCCCCCCTCTCTCCCTCACCCCTCTGCCCCCTCTCTGGCAACACCGCAGCCCGCAGGAACCCGCCCCCGCCGGAGAGTCGCCGTGACCAGTGCGCGCCGTGCACCGCCCAAGCGTTCCCAGGCCATCCCACTCGCGAGCAAGCACAGCTCATCGACACGCCTCCATCCTTGCTCCCTGCCATCCCCACATCGTAGCCACACCTCCACCGCCCCTATGGCGAGCTCACACGGCCTCTGGACCGCTCCTGCGCTGTGTCCACCGTGCGCCGGAGTTCGGCCATATAAACCCACCCCGAGCTCCCATTTTCTCCAAGCCACACCACTGCCCCTCCCCACGCCACCACCTCTCGTACACCGCCAGGAGGGCGGAGCCACGGTTGCAGAGCCGCTGCTGCTCTGGTTCTTCCCCGAGCTTCACCGGAGCCAAGGTGGGAGACGATCATGGCCGAGGCCGTGATGCCCTCTCCCTCTCACTTCTCTGGCCCGAACCTTCACCACCATTGACACCGCACTCACCTCACCCTTTTTCCCCTCTATATCGTGCACAGGAGCGACGCATGAGCCTCGCCAGAGTTCGTGCACGGCCGCGGAGAAGGAGCTGTTCGCCGTCGACGCTACACGCATCCCCAGCAAGCACCACTTCTCCCACGACCTTCCCCGAGCCTCCGTCGTCGATCTGCATCATCCACGCACCTTCCTGAGCCCCCTAGGTGAGCTAAGCCTCCACCTCGCCGTCGCTGGAGCTCCGGCGATGCCGTTTTCATGTCGATGAAGAACGCGTGCTCCAGGAGCCGTTGGATCTTAATCGAACGACCGCATAACGGTTCGATTAGATGAGAGGCTGACGGGTGGACCCCACCTGTCATAATTCTCAACATTATCCAGAGAACTAATTTTTCGAATTTAAATCTTTAAGAGAATTCAGTACTTGACCTATCTTAAAAATGCAATATCTCGAGATTTACAAATCCAAATAAATCAAATAAATGTTCTGGAAAGCTTATGAAATTGGTTAACCAACCCAAGTGGTCTCATTTCATTTAGATAAATAATAAAAATGTATTATTAAAAATACTATAGAACGTTTAAATTAGAAACTTGTTTGTTTCTGATACTCTGTTAAGCCAAATAATTCCAAACCAATTTTGTTAGCTTGGTACTGTCATATATTAGCTTCCATAATTTTGGTAGAGTTAATTATGCAGTGGTAATTGTTTGGTATAAAGTTGAAGTTAGAACACCCTTTTGTACTAAAACAATTAAATATGTTTAATGGTTAATCCAAATGATTTAGGGCCAATTTTTTAGGTCACATTTAGTCATGTTTAGTTACCCTAAAAGGATTTAATTTTAGGACCAACATAACTTAATTGGTAACTAAAACTTAATTATTAAGTTACTGGATTAAAACATTTGTGTAGGGAGTTTGGTAACTCCAATTAATCCAAACTAAATTTGTTGTCTTCTACACATCAGTAGCTTTCTGTAGAATTTTAGTTTGTATTTTTGTGACCAACAGAACTCAAGTTGTGGAATTAAACATGTTCAACAAGTTTCTGCCATATTTAAGACATAAATAAATAATGTTTAATTCAATTAAATTGAAACCAAATTGTATTGTTTGATGTATGCAGTGGCTATTTAGAGCATTTAGGATTGTAATGTTGTGATGTTGCTTGAGTAGTTTAGTGATTGTTTGAATTTGTTTGTTTATTAATTAGACGAGAACGCTGTCGGATTTATCGAGGAGGAGAGTTTGTTGAACCTGAAGATCAAGACCAAGGTCACTTTGTCGAGCAAGGCAAGCTACCTCTGAGCTTGCACCCCAAATACATGCATCTACTTTGATAACATGATTTACTCTTAAGGCAAAGATTTTAAAAACCTTTTCAAAAGTATATGGAAATTATTTTGCCACCCTATGTAGAATATAAGATAGTTGATATAAAATTATAGGATGGGAAAAATAAATATTGTTTATTCAAAACTCCTTTGAAAATACTTGTGTGGTTATGAAATGCCGAGATGTCGGTGTTGAAATGGAGAAATGGAGTATGGAGATGTTTATGAAAAATGCACAGTGTGTCCTAGTACTATGACGCCAATCTTACCCTGTGCGACCACATTTACCCACATATGGGAAAGGGCTTAGTCATATAATTTGCTCATATTAGTATGGGATGCCTCATCGACGGAGATGACTCCGTTATGCATGAGGGGATGGTTGTGATCTACCCCTGACCTGGGTCCTCGCTCAAACTCTATGGAAAGATAAGGAGGAGGATTGAAGGTTCCACCATAAACCGCCGGGCAAAACTATGAGTCCTCACACTTAGATTCCGACGGGCTGGGTTAAGTGTTGATGGAAAGTATCATATGGGCAGGATCCTATACTAGCATGAGCAAAGGACAGGCTAGGGTCGGTGACTCAACTTCGCATACACCTTGTATGGATGAGTTACCGGATGGATGTGGGAAAAGCGTGCTACCTCTGCAGAGTGTAAAACTATTCGAATAGCCGAGTCCTCGGATATGGACAGTTGGAAGGCTGTCCTAAGACCATGTGCAAGTTTTGAAAAGAGTTGAGTTTTAAAAGAAAAATGAAGTGGAGAATGTTTCCTACACCTATACCAACGGATCGGTATGAGGTGTTGGAGGAAAGTGGACCATGACGGGCTATGGTCGGAAAAAGGAGGAGTTTTGGAAAACAGATAAAATGGTGATTCTTTAAAATAGTTATAAAACTCTTCTTACCTTTTTCAATAAAGATATAGAGATGTTTTAAATAAATAAAAGTATGAAAGTAAAAAAAACTAGTGCATACTCATGTTGGGGTAGTTTGCGAGTACAATCAAATGTACTCATATTGGTTTCGTCCCTGGCTATTGTCTTAGCCAGACTTCGAGGAGCACTACGCCGAGGAGGAGTATGGCGACTTCTACGCGAACTAGGATCTCCATAAGTCAGCTGCCTGTCGGGTCGTCGTTAGGATTGATGCTACTACGCCGTAGCTTCCGCTGATTATTTTGGTTTGGCCCATGAAGGCACCTATGTAAGACTTGGTCTAAATGACCATTTATGTAAGACTTTTAATTCGGTACTGTAATGGATGTAAACTTTGGTATTCAGTTCGGATTATGTGCAACGACAGACTGATCACGGGATCGTTGTGTTAAGCATAATCGGGTATTTCGGACGGCTAGTCCGGGGTCCCCACAGAGCTGGTATCAGAGCCATCCTGACTTTAAGAGACCTTAGATTAGCATGGTCGCTAGATAAAGTTACAAAAGTTAATTTCTAAAAATAAAGGAGTGAAGTATTTTCGAAAATTTCTTATCTCCAATCCTCTTACTTATACAAAATTTTACTCTCATTAAATATTACATTTTTGTATCCTTAAAATTTTGCACACTTGTCATCCCATTAAGCTTAAAATTTTGCTCACTTGTTGCCATACTAATTTAAAATTTTGATACACTTGCATCTCACTAACTTAAAATTTTGCTAAAAATTGTAGATGGCATCCATTGGACCGAGTTCGTTCAGCTTGAGAGGGACGGCAAGTTGATGTTCGAGAAGGACTTGTTCGAGTTGAGCAAGCAGTTAGGTCGCCCCGCCCAGAGTTTAGGGGAGCCCAGGTGGACACTCTCGGCACGGGAACCTGTGTTGGTTGGTCGAGTCGTCTGTTCGGGGGAACATCAAGTCTCCCGGATCCAGGACGCTGATCTTCACCACCATGGACGTCCACTGGGCGACGGACTGTGTCGTTCTATGCAGAGGATGCTAGCCCGACTTTGTGAGGAGCACAAGGCGGAGTTAGTGAACTCCCGTTTCCGGTTCTACGGGAGGCGCACCGATGATGGACACCCTATCCGATCCCCGCTACACCCGACGTTCGGAGAGTACATCCTGGACATGGAGATTATGCTCTTCCGCACCCAGGAGGATCTGTGTGCGCTAGACTCCGTTCTCGCTTTGAGCGCATCTCGCTCGGAGAGTCGCGAGAGTGAGGCGCAGCTGAAGGAGGAGAAGGTCGCTCTTCTCAAGAAGAGGACCCAGCTGAGGAGGACCATCGTGAAGCTCCGCAAGAAGGTGGCGGAGCAGGACGAGCTGATCGAGGATCTAGAGCACCATACTGACGAGATGGAGGAGGAGGGCGAGGATCTCCGCAAGGAGAACAACGCTTTCCTCAGTGACGATGACGACTTCCTGGAGGAGATGGACTATGAGCAGGAGGATGACGAGGAGGAGTTAGTTGACGAGGAGGAGGAGCCACTCGAGGCAGTTCTCGAGGACGAGGAGGAGGACCCGAGGAGCCACCTTACCAGTCCGACGCTGACGCAGCAGAGCCTGAGGTTCCACCTCAGTAGGCGAGTGACTTGTGTACTACCGCAGGATTAGGTTGACCCCCTATCGCTAGTCGAGTCGAAGTAGTGGTTCTTTTGGAAACCATGTATTAGGTACCTTAGATGTACGATGTTGTAAGCTTGATGTTGTAAGCTTGATGTGTAAGCTTGATGTTGTGAACTCCTTGATGTGATGTTTGTGTTATATAAGTATGTTTGTCTGTGTAAAATATTTTCCATATCATCCTTAATTAATCAACCACTTCGAAATCGTCTTTTCCCTTAGTCGAACCTTTTTGCCTTGCCTCTTATACCCGGTGTGCTTCAGGATGGCGAACACTCGTCGCACCAACACGGAAGGAGGAGCACCACCACCACCACCGAACCCAACCCCCGCCCAACTTCTCGCGCTTATCATGGAGGAACGTGAAAATGCCCGGGAGGAGCGTCAAGCTCATCTCGCTGCCCTGCAGCAGATCGCTGCCGCCCATCAACAACAACAACAACAACAATGGTGGCAATGGCGATGGAAACCAGCGATCCACCTTGAGGATTTCCAGAAGACCAACCCACCCACCTATTCCAAGGGACTTCACCCACTAGAAGCCGATGATTGGCTTCGCACCATCGACAACAATCTGGAAGTTGCTGCTGTAGGAGAAAATGAGAAAGTGCTGTATGCAACCCACTATCTTGCTGGACCTGCACGAGCTTGGTGGGAAACTACCAAGGCTCTCCAGCAAGCTGGTCATGTTATCAACTGGGCTGAGTTCCAGGAGAAGTTCCGCAAGAAGCACATTCCCGGCGGACTCATTGAGAGGAAGAAGGATGAATTCCGCAAGCTGAGGCAGGGAAGTAGAGATGTGGTCGGTTATCTTGATGAGTTTACCGACTTATCTCGGTATGCTCCTGATGACACCGACACAGAGAAGAAGAAGATGGAGCGTTTCATGAGTGGACTTCATGATGAACTGCAGTGTGCTCTGGTTATCCATGACTTCTATGATCTGGAGTCACTTGTGGACAAAGCCATCCAGCTGGAGACCAAGCGCAAGTCTATGTTTGAAGGTCGTAAGAGGAGGATGAATGCTCAGGAAGGTTCGAGCAGCCAGAAGCCTCGTATCTTTCAGCAAAACCCCAAGCCTGCCTATCGACCACCACAAGCTCCACGCCCCAATTTCCCTAACCGCCCAAACAACTTCAACCGCCCCAATGACAATAACCGTCCCGGAGGAAACTTCAACAACTTCACCCGCAATGCCAATGTTGTCTGCTTTGAATGCGGCAACAAGGGTCACTACTCCAGAGAATGCCCCAATCCCAAGAGGAATGTTCAGCGCCCCAATGCGCCGGCACCGAACAATGGTCAAGGCCGCAATGGAAATGGCAAGAATGCCGCACCCCGCGGAAATGTTGCTGTTGCCAAGGGTCGTCTGCACCACATCAATGCTGAAGAAGCCCTGGATGCGCCAGATGTTGTGCTGGGTACGTTCCTTGTCAACTCAGTACCTGCAACTGTTCTGTTTGATTCTGGTGCTACCCATTCCTTTGTTACCCAAGAATTTGTTGCTAAGGGAGGTTTAGTCGAGAGCCTCTTACCCAAACCCATGGTCATCCAAATCCCAGAATCCACCGTAGAGACCAAGATGTTTTGCTCCGATGTCCCTTGAGATCAAAGGAGAAAAGTTTCCAGTCAACTTAATCGTTCTGGGAACCCAAGGCATAGATGTTATACTTGGTATGAATTGGCTAGCCAAGTACCATGGTCGAATTGACTGTGCCAGAAGAGCTGTATCCATCACCACCGACAAAGAAGTAGAAGTGGAGTATGTGTCTGAAACCAATCATTCCACCAGGCTGCCATGAGAGCATAGCTCGACCCGCCCTAGATGAGATCCGTGTTGTTCACCTATTCGAGATGTTTTCCCTGAAGAATTGCCTGGTATGCCGCCAGACCGGGATATTGAGTTCATAATTGAGCTTATCCCAGGAACAGCCCCTATATCCCAAAGCCTTATCGGATGAATCCGGAAGAACTGGTTGAGTTGAAGAAGCAGTTGGCTGATATGCTCAGCAAAGGTCTTGTTCGCCCAAGCGCTTCACCTTGGGGATCACCCATATTTTTGTGGACAAGAGAGACGGTACCACACGCCTGTGTGTGGATTATCGCAAGCTAAATGACGTGACCATTAAAAACAAGTACCCTCTTCCCAAGATCGAGGATCTGTTCGATCAATGAACGGAGCCCGAGTCTTTTCCAAGATCGATCTTCGGACAGGTTACCATCAGTTGAAGATCCGAGAGACAGACATTCCCAAGACCGCCTTCACCACCGTTACGGTTTGTTTGAATACACCGTGATGTCCTTTGGTCTGACCAATGCCCCAGCCTATTTCATGAATCTCATGAACAAGATTTTCATGGAGTACCTCGACAAGTTCGTGGTAGTTTTCCTCGATGACATCCTTATTTATTCCAAGACCGAAGAAGAGCATGCTGAACACCTGCGTCTAGTTTTGGAGACCCTCCGAGAGCACCAGCTGTATGCCAAGCTTAGCAAGTGTGAGTTTTGGCTCAGTGAAGTGGCATTTCTCGGACATGTTGTATCTGCCGGAGGAATTTCTGTGACCCGAGAAGATCCAAGCCATTGTTGACTGGTTAGCCCCAACCAGTGTGACTGAAATCCGAAGCTTTCTCGGACTAGCGGTTATTACCGCAAGTTCGTTGAAGGATTTTCCAGTATAGCCAAACCCATGACCCAACTGTTGAAGAAGGACAAGAAATTTGAATGGACTCAGAAGTGTGAAGATAGTTTCCAAGAATTGAAGAAGAGACTGACCTCAACCCCAATCTTGATTATGCCAGACGTCACCAAGAGTTTCGACGTGTATTGCGATGCATCACGCCTCGGACTTGGTTGCGTTCTGATGCAAGAAGGCAAAGTTGTGTCGTATCTGTCCCGGCAGTTGCGACCGCATGAAGAGAATTACCCAACCCATGACCTGGAGTTAGCTGCTGTTGTTCTTGCTCTTAAACGTGGCGTCCCTATCTTGCGGGACATCGCTGTGAGATCTATACGGATCATAAGAGCTTGAAGTATATTTTCACCCAGAAGGAGTTGAACCTGCGACAGAGGAGATGGATGGAATTAATCAAGGATTATGATATTGGAATCCATTATCACCCCGGAAAGGCTAATGTAGTTGCCGATGCCCTTAGTCGCAAACCTTGCACCCTGAATGCCTTGATCCAAGCCGAACAGCCAGCCTTGTTCAAAGAGTTCAAAGATTTTGGACTAGAACTTGTTAGCCATGGTTATCTCGCCAATTTAGAGTTAGCCCCAACCCTGATGGATCAAATCAAAGAAGCCCAAAAAGGTCATGAAAGCATTGAAGGAATTAAGAAGAAGATTTCTCTCGGCAAAGCACCCGGTTTTACCGAAGATGCTGAAGGAGTGCTGAAATTCAATGGCCGTATCTGTGTGCCCAATGTCACGGAACTTAAGGAGTTAATCCTGAAGGAGCCCATGAGACCCCTTATTCAATCCACCCCGGCGGAACCAAAATGTACCAAGACCTTCGAGAAAGATTTTGGTGGCATGGAATGAAGCGAGAGATTGGTTCTTTGTAGCCAAGTGTGATATCTGTCAGCGAGTCAAGGCTGAACATCAGCGACCCGCTGGATTGCTTCAACCTTTGAAAATTCCCGAGTGGAAGTGGGATGAATTGGAATGGATTTTATTACCGGACTTCCAAGATCCAACCGAGGCCATGATTCAATCTGGGTCATCGTTGATCGACTGACCAAGGTTGCCCATTTTATTCCTGTCAAGACCACCACCGGAGCTCAGTTAGCAGACTTGTATATTTCCAGAATAGTAAGCCTGCATGGTGTGCCTAAGAAGATTGTATCTGATAGAGGCACGCAATTCACCTCAAGATTCTGGAAATCCCTTCATGAAGCCCTCGGAACCAAGTTAGCATTTAGCACAGCTTATCATCCCCAGACCGATGGCCAAACTGAGCGAGTGAACCAGATATTGGAGGACATGCTTCGCGCATGTGTTCTATCCTATGGTTCCAAGTGGGAAGATTGTCTTCCGTTTGCAGAGTTCTCATACAACAATAGTTATCAGTCTAGTCTGCAAATGGCCCCTTTTGAAGCCCTTTACGGCAAGAAGTGTCGTACCCCCTGAATTGGTCCGATACCGGAGAAGGCAAATTGTTTGGACCAGATACCCTCCGTGAAGCTGAAGAGCAAGTTCAGCTTATTCGTGAACGCCTCAAAACTGCCCAATCCCGTCAGAAGAGTTACGCTGACCAAGCGTCGTGTCACTTTCAGTCGGAGATTATGTTATCTCCGAGTGACACCCCTTAAAGGAATGCAGCGTTTCCATGTCAAAGGAAAATTAGCGCCAAGGTATATTGGACCTTCAAGATCATTGCTCGTCGAGGAGAAGTATCCTATCACTGGAGTTGCCCCGGAGTTAGGAGATTATCATGATGTCTTCCACATTTCCTTGCTCCGGAAGTGTCTCGAAGTTCCTGACCAGCCTGATGTTTTCAAAAACATCGACCACTCTCCATCGACCTGAACCAAGACCTGACTTATCGCGAGAGACCCGTCAAGATTCTTGACGAAGATGTTCGTGTTACCCGGAGGCGCGCGATCAAGTTCTACAAAGTCCAGTGGACTAACCACTCTGAAGAAGAAGCAACTTGGGAACGCGAAGATTATCTTAGAAGCGAATTCCCAAACCTCTTTAGTACCTAAGCCTAGCAAATCTCGGGACGAGATTTATTTTAAGGGGGGAAGGATTGTAACATCCCAAAAAAATATTATAGTATTATTATTCCAAAAATGAGAGCCAACAAAAACTTTTGTTAAATTATAAGTGTTGATTGCATGTTGTGGCTTGTGATAAATAATTCATGTTGCTTATGTTTGTGTTGCTCTAATTACACACTTGAAGAAAAGAAGAGAAATAAAATAAAAAGCAAAGCAAGAAAAATAATGTGACAAGTGTCACACAAAATTCTCCAAGTGAGAAATTCTTTTCCTTCACAACAAAATTCAGTGGAGTGATAAGTAATCACTCTCAATTTTATTCTACAACTTTCCCTCTTCAAAAACTATTTCCAAAAAAATCTCAAATTAAAATTCAAAACCTTTCTTTATCATTTCAAATTGCAAAATGTGCTACATTGCACTTGTCAAACAAATATGCAAATAGCACCACAAATCCTTATAAATATATAGGAAGCAAAATATGAAAGCAATTTGCTAAAATTCAAAATTTGGTTTGGGTGAGGCCACTGTCGAGCACCTGGTGGCCAGCCTGTGTTCTTCCCCAAATCAAGAATCAAATCGATCGAATCCGAGCTTAATCCATCAAATTGCTGCCTCCACTCGATCTCTCTCACCTCACTGACCTCACGGCGCTCAAGAAATCGAAGAGAGGAGGTCGGGGAAGAGGAGGAGCAAGCCAGGAGACACGCACTGGCACGGCCGCGCCATGGTCGGCACTGTGGCCGTGGAGGTGGTGACGCCGCGTTGCGCAGCACCGTGCCCCCTCTCTCCCTCACCTCTCTGGCAACACCGTAGCCCGCAGGAACCCGCCCCCGCCGGAGAGTCGCCGTGACCAGCGCGCGCCGCGCACCGCCCAAGCGCTCCCAGGCCGTCCCACTCGCGAGCAAGCACAGCTCGTCGACACGCCTCCATCCTTGCTCCCTGCCATCCCCACATCGTAGCCGCACTTCCACCACCCCTATGGCGAGCTCACACGGCCTCTGGACCGCTCCTGCGCCGTGTCCACCGTGCGCCGGAGTTCGGCCATATAAACCCACCCCGAGCTCCCATTTTCTCCAAGCCACACCACTGCCCCTCCCCACGCCACCACCTCTCGTACACCGCCAGGAGGGCGGAGCCGCTGCTGCTCTGGTTCTTCCCCGAGCTTCGCCGGAGCCAAGGTGGGAGACGATCATGGCCGAGGCCGTGCTGCCCTCTCCCTCTCACTTCTCTGGCCCGAACCTTCACCACCATTGACACCGCACTCACCTCACCCTTTTTCCCCTCTGTACCGTGCACAGGAGCGACGCATGAGCCTCGCCGGAGTTCGTGCACGGCCGCGGAGAAGGAGCTGTTCGCCATCGACGCTACACGCATCCCCAGCAAGCACCACTTCTCCCACGACCTTCCCCGAGCCTTCGCCGTCGATCTGCATCATCCGCGCACCTTCCCGAGCCCCCTAGGTGAGCTAAGCCTCCACCTCGCCGTCGCCGGAGCTCCGGCGACGCCGCTTTCATGTCGATGAAGAACGCGTGCTCCAGGAGCCGTTGGATCCTAATCCAACGACCGCGTAACGGTTCGATTAGATGAGAGGCTGACGGGCTGACCCCACCCGTCAGCATTTTAATTAATTTCCCACGCGTACTGAGTCTATGACGGGTGGACCCCACCTGTCATAATTCTCAACATTATCCAGAGAACAAATTTTTCGAATTTAAATCTTTAAGAGAATTCAGTACTGGACCTATCTTAAAAATGCAATATCTCGAGATTTACAAATCCAAATAAATCAAATCCAAATGTTCTGGAAATCTTATGAAATTGTTTAACCAACCCAAGTGGTCTCATTTCATTTAGATAAATAATAAAAATGTATTATTAAAAATACTACAGAAGGTTTAAATTATAAACTTGTTTGTTTCTGATACTCTGTTAAGACAAATAATTCCAAACCAATTTTGTTAGCTTGGTACTATCATCTATTAGCTTCCCTAATTTTGGTAGAGTTAATTATGCAGTGGTAATTGTTTGGTATAAAGTTGAATTTGAACACCCTTCTGCACTAAAACAATTAAATATGTTTAATGGTTAATCCAAATGAGTTAGGACCAATTTTTTTAGGTCACATTTAGTCATGTTTAGTTACCCCTAAAAGGATTTAATTTTAGGACCAACAGAACTTAATTGGTAACTAAAACTTAATTATTAAGTTACTGTATTAAAACATTTGTGTAGGGAGTTTGGTAACTCCAATTAATCCAAACTAAATTGTGTTATCTTCTACACATCAGTAGCTTTCCGTAGAATTTTAGTTTGTATTTTTGTGTCCGACAGAACTCAAGTTGTGGAATTAAACATGTTCAACAAGTTTCTGCCATATTTAAGACATAAATAAATAATGTTTAATTCAATTAAATTGAAACCAAATTGTATTGTTTGATGTATGCAGTGGCTATTTAGAGCATTTAGGATTGTAATGTTGTGATGTTGCTTGAGTAGTTTAGTAATTGTTTGAATTTGCTTGTTTATTAATTAGACGAGAACGCTGTCGGATTTATCGAGGAGGGAGAGTTTGTTGAACCTGAAGATCAAGACCAAGGTCACTTTGTCGAGCAAGGCAAGCTACCCTCTGAGCTTGCACCCCAAATACATGCATCTACTTTGATAACATGATTTACTATTAAGGCAAAGATTTTTAAAAACCTTTTTAAAAGTATATGGAAAATTATTTTGCACCCTATGTAGAAATATAAAATAGTTGATATAAAATTATCGGATGGGAAAATTAAATATTGTTTATTCAAAACTCCTTTGAAAAAATACTTGTGTGGTTATGAAATGCCGAGATGTCGGTGTTGAAATGGAGAAATGGAGTATGGAGATGTTTGTGAAAAATGCACAGTGTGTCCTAGTACTATGACGACCAATCTTACCCTGTGCGGCCACATTTACCCACATATGGGAAAGGGCTTAGTCATATAATTTGCTCATATTAGTATGGGATGCCTCATCGACGGAGATGACTCCGTTATGCATGAGGGGATGGTTGCTGATCTACCCTGACCTGGGTCCTCACTCAAACTCTATGGAAAGATAAGGAGGGGGATTGAAGGTTCCACCATAAACCACCGGGCAAAACTATGAGTCCTCACACTTAGATTCCGACGGGCTGGGTTAAGTGTTGATGGAAAGTATCATATGGGCAGGATCCTATACTAGCATGAGCAAAGGACAAGCTAGGGTCGGTGACTCAACTTCGCATACACCTTGTATGGCGAGACGGGTTGACACGATAAGTTACCGGATGGATGTTGGAAAAGCGTGCTACCTCTTCAGAGTGTAAAACTATTCGAATAGCCGAGTCCTCGGATATGGACAGTTGAAGGCTGTCCTAAGACCATGTGCAAGTTTTGAAAAAGAGTTGAGTTTTAAAAGAAAAATGAAGTGGAGGATGTTTCCTACACCTATACCAACGGATCGATATGAGGTGGTTGGAGGAAAGTGGACCATGACGGACTATGGTCGGAAAAAGGAGGAGTTTTGGAAAAACAGATAAAATGGTGACTTCTTTTTAAAATAGTTATAAAACTCTTCTTACCTTTTTCAATAAAGATATAGAGATGTTTTAAATAAATAAAAGTATGAAAGTAAAAAAAAAAACTAGTGCATACTCATGTTGGGGTAGTTTGCGAGTACATTCTAATGTACTCATATTGGTTTCGTCCCTGGCTATTGTCTTAGCCAGACTTCGAGGAGCACTACGCCGAGGAGGAGTATGGCGACTTCTATGCGAACTAAGGATCTCCATAAGTCTGCTGCTTGTCGGGTCGTCGTTGGGATGTGATGCTTACTACGCCGTAGCTTCCGCTGATTATTTTGGTTTGGCCCACGAAGGCACCTATGTAAGACTTGGTCTAAATGACCATTTATGTAAAACTTTTAATTCGGTACTGTAATGGATGTAAACTTTGGTATTCAGTTCGGATTATGTGCAATGACAGACTGATCACGGGATCATTGTGTTAAGCATAATCGGGTATTTCGGACGGCTAGTCCGGGGTCCCCACATGGACAAGACCGGCAAAAAAAAATTGTGATCATGTGTTCATCAATCAGCTTTGGCCTGAATGACAAACACAAACCATACTTTATTTAATTAGAGACATTTGATAGAAACAACTTCATATAACATGCATGGCTTAAGGACGGAAACTTTATTGATGGGCAATTATACTTGACATACCATGGTTCAGTGAGATATAACCATGAAAAATCAACTTTAGATATTCTTATGCCCAAAACTTAAATATTGCTCAGATCAAGGGCCACTTAATTTTGAATCCTCCCACTTAGTGTTCCTTATCATCATAATCCCTTTTCAGTACATCATAATTTGCAATACCTTCTTTAGGTATTTTTAGGAGGATTATAAAGGAGAGCCCAACTAGAGTGATCTCAAGCTCCTCCTTCAATAAAACATAATTGCTACCATTTAGTTACTCCATGCCATTAATTATTTTGGCAATGAGAGACATTAAAATGCTTCAATAAACATCGTTTTCATAACTTCTTATTTTGTGGTCAACATACCCGTCAATCAACTTTGGTCAGAATGACGAGCATAAGCCACACATAATTAAATCCTCACATGCATAAACTTCATTCATCAACCTGGTTCACATCAGCTTTGGCTAGAAGCGAACCGGACCAATAAAATTTCATGGTCAAAATGCCCGTCAATCAGCTTTGGCCAGAATGACGGACATAAGCCATGCTTTATTTTGAGGATCAACCAATTTCTTTTGTAGCGAAACTTTATGGCATAATGGTAGCAATAATCATTACAATAAATTTTGGAGAAACATTATTATCATAACGGCCCTTTCTTTAAATGATACATTATTCTAAGCAATAAAAAACTAATTGTTTCGGGGCTTTATTCACATAATTGGTCATCATAATAACATAAAAGTCCCAAGCCTAATTTTATTGGACCACTTAAATTTTACTAATCATAATGAAAAGACATCACAATAAATTAACATAACACATGAGCATAATTAAGACATAAAACAATTATGACATAGAAAAAACAATAATCACCATAATAAATTCTAATACCGTAAAGTAATTTACTAAGCATAATAAAATGCATTAGAAGTAACTTAATATTACACATAATTGCATGATGACATAATAAAATACTAACGAATTACTCAGCATTAATAAGCATAAGATTTTAGAAACATAAACATTATTTCTGCCATAACAGAAAAGTTAAGCCCAAAAAATCATAAATTATTTGTTTTTTTTTTGGCTAACAAAACTCGCTTAACTGGGTCGAAACCTGGCCCAGCCCAGCTCCCCCTGACCCCCATCTGGGCCATAGGCCCGTTGATCAGTGCCAGGAGCGCCGTGAACCGTTGGATACAGATCCGACGGCCGGGAGCGCGCGTGTCGGGATAAGACCAGCATGACGTCGCCGCCCCCGCGAACCCTAACCTCATTTGCTCCCTTCCCTTTTCCTCTGTGTGTCTCCTGCGACGGCGGCGAGAGCACGCAGAGAAAAAACGGCGGCGACGAGCACCGCGAGCGGAGGAAGAGCGTCGGCGTCGTTCAGGCCCTTTCGCCGGAGCTACGTGCAGCTTTAGCTTGCGCGCACCTTCGTCGAGTGGCCCTGGATGGCGCCTTTCGCGAGGCAAGCGTGCACGAGCGGGCGTCCCCGTGGTGGTGACGGCTGCCCTCGCCAGAATCCGGCGCAGCAGCTGGTCTCCAACGGCGACAAGCGCGCGAGGAGAGCAGCAGCCACCCGGCCGATGCAGCGGACGGCGAGGCCTCTTAGGTGTGAGCCCGAGTGCACCCGCGAGCATAAGGAGGTAGCTCCGACGCTGCCGTGGCCGGCGACGACGACGAGGCCCATAAGGTAATCATCCGCTGCCCTTAATTTCACATCATTAGGGTTAGGGTTCCACCGATTTGAGGAATTTCATAACTAGGGTTTCGGTAATTGGGGATTTTATTGGGGTTTTCCCTTCTGAATCATACAGTCCCCACTTTAATTGTGCTTTAAACCGAAACCTCAAAGTTAAACATAAGGGAATCAAGTAATTACTTAAGCTAGGGTCTCGGATTTGGGGAAATCATTAGGATTCATGCATAATTTACTTCTTTCCCATCAATTCATTACATAAACCGAGACCATAAGCTTAATTACAGGGGAAATCATGAAATTTCAGTTCTAGGGTTTCTAGAAATTGGGGATTTTCTATATGTGCATTAGTCCCCTTTTACTTAACTGCATAATTGAAACCCTAGAGCCTTAAAAGATTTGTTAGGGCCAGTATCTTTAGTATTAAGGGCTAAAAACATTAAATCAAGCCAAGACAGGAAGAACAGCTTGATGCTTGACATAAACTTGATAGATCAAGCATGAACTTGAGCAAAAAAAGGGCTCAAACTTGAAGCTAGGAGCTCTGATAACAATGTTGAATTACCTCAAGATCATCTAGCTCAAGATTTGAGCCACAACTAAGATAAAATTAGAACAAACACACCTTTGAGCTTCAAAATTGGTGAGAACGACATCTAGGACTCCACTAAGTGAAGCCCTTTCTTTTCTGCTTCGGGACAACTCCTAGAGTGTGTAGGAGCTGCTGATGGATGCCTTCCCATAGCTACTGTGCGTACTGGATTGGGCAGGTCAGAGGGCTGTTTGAGAGTTCTAGTGGCCTCTTCTTTCTTCTCTCAGTTTGGAATAGCCTCTCTGTATGTTTTATATGCACGGCACTATGGGGGGACCCACCTGTCAGTTGATATTTTGCTGCCCCCAATCAAGGCACATCACAAAACCGACCTACTGTAGCCGTGCTACTGTAGCAGCCGAAATAGTTGACCTAGGTTTAGCCTAGATCAAAATATCCAATAGGAAGGTTCAAGTAGTCACTTCCGGAGTTTCAGAAATCAGAACCAAGTGATCTATGTACAAAAGGGACCGATGGTGTATATCATTCAAAATATTTAGTATCTTTCATGTATGTTCATCAGGTTTCCTGTAATAAACCATAAACACATTTTTGAGTTATTATAGCTACTGCTCTTCATGTGGATAGCCAAAGTGGCTCTCTATTGATTATTAAATTTTTCTCTATATACTATCTAGACTAGTGTAGTCTTGTGTTGACTACGATGAACTGACATTAGAAAACTAGCTTAGGAGGAGTTAAGACCAAAAGAGACATAGCTATTCAGCTACAGGAGTGCAATAGCTGAATTAATACCATTTCTCAATTTTGGATGAACATAAACATGATGCATTATATGCCATCACTTTCTAACACTTTAGGAGAGATAGAGTCTTATACCATGTTGAACAGAAATGTAGTTCCAAAACCAGCAAGTGGATAAGTCATCTCCTGTAACTATAATGTAGCTATAATGGAAACACGATATTTCATGACCACACAATAGCATCCCTACTAATTAAATTAGCTCAGTTTTTATACCGTTGCAACGCACGGATATTTAGCTAGTCAATTTATAAGACCCAAACATAGGTTTAGACCATGCAGCCTGCTTCACCTTTGAGCTCTCCTTCGCCACACCAAAATTAGAAGTGAGCACATATAGCAAAAGCTGAACTAGCAGGAGATGAAATATTATTCCCTTTCACCTTCTCCCTTCTCTGCCACCAAATGTACCAACAACCCACAGCAATGGATTCATGTAGACCCAACTGATTCAGAATTGGAGACTTCCTCTTTGGACTGCAAAGAATATGTTCAAGAATAACTGAACCAGACCCGTCGACACACATAGCTCGGTCAATTACATCAGTTAAGCCGAGTTCTCCCGACTTCACGCACCCTACTACAAGAGAAAACCAGATGCTTGATATCTTCAGGACCTAATTGACAAACTGGACATATATTGCGGGTGAACCTTGTTATGTCTTGCTGCAAGTATCGCCATCCCCGGTACAGTACCATGCAAGGCCTTCCACAACAAAAAATTTACCTTGCTCGGCACATCCAACTTCCAAAGAATATCCCAATCAGGGTTCACTTTTGATGATCCTTGACCATCTCCTCTTTCCACTCGACATAATAAGCTGAATGAACAAAGAATGCAAACGTTTTTGTTCTATGCCAAGCAACAAAATCATATGTCAGGTGTTCACTTAAAGGTATACACACAAAAAATTCTGCATCCACTCTCCTAAACGAGTCCCGAATCAATACTTCGTCCAAGTTTTTGATTGTGGAAAAATCAATTCGCCCACAGTACGTAACAAGATTTGACCGCGGTCTGTCATGATCTTTGGTGTGGGAAGAACAAGAGGAAGCTAGATCAATGAATATACATCATCTAGAAAAACGGAATAGACATTGTCATGCAAAAAAAGTAGACGCCGTTAGATGGGCCCGTTCACTTAAGCCCATACGCAGACTCTAGGCCCAGTTAGATCACCTTCTTTTCACGTACGCCGGACAGAAAGCTTAGATCGAGCTACAATGGCCCGTTCAAAGAAAAAAGACGAGGCACGACGCTGCTCTCTGCCAGAGAGATCTGGGGCGGCCACCCCTATGGTTTGTCCTGCTATTTGGGGGCCCAAACTTTTGGGGGCCCTGTGTCGTCGCACAGCTCGCACACCCCCGTCGACGGCCCTGACCTACCCCTTTCGACGCCGGTCAAAGGGGTAGACGAATCCGGTCAATGGGTAAGGGTTTGGCCGCTTTGGGTCTTCTGAGCGTCGGAATCCCACCAAATTTTGCAGTGTGTATAAAACATCGTTGAGAGGTGGAATGAGGCAATATCCAAGTCCCAAGTGTGACCCGGTTCACACACGCCACTTATGTAGGAGGAAGGTTTAGAATTTTTTTTGCGAAACACGATACAACGCAGACGCTCACATACACGCGAAACTCCCACTTCAGGTGCACCCAAAAAAATCTTGTGATAACCTGTGCTCAAATGATCTTTTCCATGTTCCTATGGCCGCGGCTATGCCCCCAGTCTAACTCAGCAAGAACCTTTTTTTTTACGGGTGTCTACCTCAACAAGAGGCTATGCATGGTGCCATCATGTATCAACTTGTTGAGATGCTCTAGTCTCCAACAATATAAAACTTAATTACATGATGCCGATTGGCCAGACTAGTCGCAGGGTTTTGGGCCTACGTATGCGGAGTTCACTGTCAGTGCCATTGAATGTTCATCTACATATACGTACGTGCTCTCGTAGCAGAAGATGTGATGTACTGGTCCTAAGATGTCGCTCGCAAGTGTGCAGACTTCTATGTCATCTACTGTAGTTTGGCTGCTGCTCCATGTATTTTCCGCGCACAGTTACAAAAGGGTAGTACATGTTAGCACGTCTACGGTGTGCTGTTATTTTACCAGCGCGATAGTCAGGACTCGAAGCAACAGCAATGGCTGTGCTGAAGCTTTGCTTGTGCTCAAGTAGAACAGCGAGTGATCTACTCGTCTTGTGCTTCTTGCTCCTCTATGTACATGTTCATCATGCGACCGCTCTCTCCTTCAGATACGAGTACGACTCCTTCAGCTCAGACGATTTCAGGGCGGAAGACGACGCGATAGTCACCGCCGGCAGGATCGAGCTCCTCGGCGACGAGGCAAGTGGTCGGGCAAGAGGCCGCGCGCTGTACAGGCAGGCGGTGCAGCTCTGGGATGGCGTCACGGGCGAGGCGGCCGGCTTCACCGCCAGCTTCAACTTCAGCATCCAGTCTCTGCAGCCCCGCCGGAGCGGAAGCTCAGCCGGACACGGCATGACATTCTTCCTCGCGCCGTACATGCCCGACATGCCGCAGGAGTCCTACGACGGCTGCCTCGGGCTCTTCGACGAGAGCGTGGTGCCTAAAAACGGCGCGACGACGATTTTCCCCAATGCGTCCGGCAACGCCAGGTTCGTGGCCGTGGAGTTCGACACCCACCGTGACCCGTGGGACCCCAGCAGCCGGCACATCGGCGTAGACGTGAACAACGTCAACTCAGGCAGGAACTACAAGATCTTGCCAGCCGCCAGCCTCGTCGACGCCGGCGTGATGTCTGCGACGGTGAACTACGATAACGCCACGACGAGGCTGGACGTGGTCCTCAGCGTCGTCAGTGGCACCAATTACACCCTTTCCGCCACCGTCGACTTGCGAAGCGTTCTGCCAGAGCAGGTCTCGGTAGGCTTCTCGGCAGCCACCGGCGACGAGTTCGGCAGCAACCACACGGTGCTCTCGTGCTCCTTCCAGTCCACGCTCCCGACAAGGAACGACACGTCCCTCCCATCTACATCGTCAAACAAGAAAGCCACCCTAAAACTCGGTGCCGGGTTTGCCGCCGCCGCTGCCGTCCTGGTGCTCCTTCTCGGCGCCGCCGTGGCGATGCAGCTCCGCCGCGCGAACAGGAGAAACAGGCAAGCAGACGACAAAGACATGCTCGCCGGAGATATGACTCCGGACTCCCTGGACGTCGACAACAACGACGAGTTCGGTTCCAGCACGGGACCCCGACCCATCCCGTACGCGGACCTAGCGGCGGCGACGGGTAAATTCTCGGAAGATGGCAAGCTGGGGCAGGGCGGGTCCGGGTCGGTGTACCGGGGCCACCTGAAACAGCTCGGCGGCCGCGACGTCGCGATCAAGGTATTCTTGAGGGGGGCTTCCACGGAGGGGAGGAAGGAGTACAGGTCCGAGGTCACTATCATCAGCAGACTGCGACACAGGAATCTCGTGCAGCTAATCGGCTGGTGCCATGGCCGCAGGCGTCTGCTGCTGGTCTACGAGCTCGTGCACAACGGTAGCCTCGATGGGTACCTCTACAGCAAACAGGAGACGGCTCTGACTTGGCAAATTAGGTATGCATGCTTGAACTATTCATAGACCATAGTACCAGTGGTATTCTGAACTTAATTTTTTATTGCAATTGACTAAATGACGCAGATTTCTACCTCACACGTGACTAATTCTCAGTTGAATGAGAATTAGTTTAGTTCTAACTCACGTGACACATCCAACCTCAGTTGCAACACACGTTGCATTTCATGCCTATCAAGAATCATGAAGAAATCCAACAGTTCAGTTGTAACTCCACTTAACACTGAAAAAATCTCAGTTGCAAGCTCAGTTGCAAGCAACTTGCAACTCATAGTTGCACGAATCACGATGCAAATCTGGTGGATTGGGTCTTGACTGAGAACTGACCTAGCCGAGATTTAGCAAAACCGTTATTATGAACTAGCTAGAAAAATCTTTAGAACATTTGAAATCTTTAGTACTAGGCATCAATTAATGTAGGGGCCTAAAATTGATCCTCTCTTTCGGAGAAATTACAACCGGGAGGTTACAACTCACTTCACCAACATCTATACACGAAATACCCAAGAAAGCGACTAAAGAATATAAACATCTACGGATCCCACTGTACTTGCGAAGGGTAGCCACCGCCATTAAAAAACATTGACGGCAAAGCTGACCATCACCAGGAACAAAAAAAAACACCATCGTCCAATGGATTCACGAGTCGTATTAACCATCCATCTTTGAAGATCGGATAAAGACTTTACTAAAACAACACGACCAGGGACACACCCGATGCTTCTCTATTCTCAAATCTGAGGCCATCTAAGAACGAGAAGACAACCTGATCTGCTTGCCGCAAACCTATAGACACCACGCCAGCTCCTCTCGATCTATTTAAAGGACCGTGGCCCCCACAACACGGAGCCAAAACGTCGAAGGCCTCCTGAACAATTTGTCAAATCGGATAAAGACCGGCGGACTGGAACCTCCATGGCGTCCCCATCTCGGTGCTGGAGCCAACACCACCGTAGCGTGGGAAGGACTTATTACGACGCGAGAACACCTCCACATGCAGAGCATTCTCTGTTGTGGTAACCGGGGTGAGGCAGATGCACCACACCCACCAACTCTATTATAAGGAATTATATTTTGAGAAATTTTGAAATTCAAGGATGACAATTAATTTCGTGCCATTATGATTTTAAGTCCCTCACCCAGTCAAAATGACATTGCTTCGCTTTTGGATTATATTTTCATGGTTGGACCAAATCTTGGTCATTATGTGCGATGACGAAATAAGGGGTGAACCAAAGACCATAACGCATTACAAGCAGTTGTCCACTATAATTGAGAAAACTTAACTCAACACCACCACATGCTGCTAAGGAATCAGATGTTGATAAGAACTCAGCACCACCACATGCTAGTTTTCTCTCCTATCATCTTGTTTCTGTCCTCCATGTGTTTTCTTCTGTTTTTCTAAAAGTTTTATAATTCTAAAAAACTAAAATTCAAAATAATTTTGCAATTCTGAATGTTTTGGAACTTGAAAAGTCGAGAATTGTGAAATATCCAGGTTGTGATATTCAAAAAAATGAAATTCAGAATTTCCAATAGTTTGAAATTTATAGAAGATCGTTTTATTTGAAATTTAAATTTTTGAAATTGATTAAAGTTCTGGATTTTTTGAAAGTTGGAACTAGTTTTTTATTTATGTTTGGTGTATTTCTCAAATTCATAGTTACCAATATAAAAAGGAACGACGTAAATGAAATGAAATTTACCAATCTGAAATTGACTTCTAGGGAAGCCCTAGTAGGTGACCTGCAATTAGCAAGACCCTAATTTGTGATTTCCAAGATGATATTCAAGCTAAGTAGCATCAAAGTGGGAAATGAAGAGATGAACCCATGAGCTGATGAGCATACCTACTTCTAAGTTTAAAATGTTGTGAAATTGTTTTCCGTTAGATCTATATATTATCGGATAATTTGTGAATATGACAAAAATAGCATAACAAATACACTTAAGATTGTTGTTTTGGCTCTCCTCCCTTGATTTTTTTATACATAGAAATTAACTACTATTCGAAAAACTTAGCAGAATCGTGCTTCATCCAAGTGTACATACATGATTGTCCTCATAACTTCTTTAGAGTTTAGAGTTTTTTTTCGATAAGGGGGGTATCCCGACCTCTGTATCGACTAATGCATATAGCCCCTTTATTACTTTCTTAAAAAAATTATCATTGCAAAAGTATAGTTCAAGGATCACTCAAACTTCCTGCATGGATCAACCACTAAAAAAGCCAAAAAATGTGAAACGCCACTCCATTAACATGTGAGCCTTTGATCAAACTGCCAGCAGCACTGGTTGTATAAATACCGTGCAACCAAGTCCAGACGGTTGCACCCAAAATTCATTGTCTGCCTTCACTCCTCCGATGAGAGATAAAATCACATACGGATCCAATGCGTAGTCAAGGGGATAACCTGCAAAAAGGAGGAAGTTGTTTTTGTCAAACCCAAAATCATTTCGAGCATTCCATATGGATCAAAATAAAGCGCACACACACCCACTCGGATTAGGGGTTTCTCGTTTTTCACCATTCTATTCGATCAGTTTCCAAACAAGTTTGAAATGTTAGTTGGAGGAGATAAATTAAAAGTCATGTAAACGATACGCCATATGGTTTTACCACAAGGGAAAGAAATAAAAAGGTGTTAAATTGTTTCCTTTCTTATTACCTTGTCAATTTCTCTTTGCTAAGTTATCCTTGGTCAAAAGAAACCTCTTGATGGAGGAACCATATAAAAATCTTTATCTTGAGTGGGATCTTGTTTTTGAGATATATTTCAGATGAAACCTTGTCTTTCCATTCAGTAAGTATAAATACATAGATTTTACGGAATAAAGAGCTGAGGAGGTTAAACCCGATTAGCTAAATGAAGCCACAATGACCATTTGTTACCCGTTAAAGACCTCTTAAACATAATAAGAGGTGTAGCTGCCACCGAAACATGTTTTCGCTGGACAATATAGATACTGATTAGCTAAGACTAGTCACAATGGGGAGTATCATGTACTAGTATCATGCATATGATACTATTCTATGTTACTACCTCCACAATGGATAGTAACATATGTGTGGTATCATATAATACTGCATTTATTAGGTTGTACACTCATAATGTATTGGAATCCGTTACGTTACGGTATCTACTTATGATACAACTGTCACCTCTCTCGTCATTAATTGCAGTGTCACGTCAGCTTTTTGACAACATGGCGGACATGATACCACCTATACCCCCATTGTGGCTAGTCTACAAGTGAATTGAACCAAATATCCTCTCAGAATATTTTATTTTTTCCATTGCCAACAATGAAAGACACCCTGATCACCCGGCGAATTGGACACTGCTGACCTCGAGACGAAACTTTAACACAAACTGAACCTCGGGCAAAACCATTTCACGGCTCTAACCCTTTTGGGTAGCGCCCAACGATCGGGCGCTACACTACACGGGATAGCACCCAGAGATCAGGCGCTACACATCCGGATGAGTAGCGCCCGAGTGTGAGGCGCTAGACTCATGCCTATTTTTAGAATTTATTAGAATGTGTACTCATATCTAGACATAGGAATCGAGCAGCTGAGATGGTCACACGATGCGTGAGTGCATCCTTGCTCGCGAGTTCGAGTCCCCGACTAGCCCCATTTTTTCGTTTTTTTCTACTGCTTTTTTACCTCTGCCCCAAGTCTGTCGGCCGTCCCTGTCCTTGCCCCGGCTGCCACCGCCCGCGCGCCACTCGCCGGAACCGTCCGCCGCCGCCCGTCAGCGCGCCACCGGCCGGCCGGCCCCGTCCTTACTCTGGCCGCCGCCCGCCCGCACCCGAGGCCCTGCGCGCCGCCGCCCGTCTCCGCACCACCGGACGCCCCTGTCCCGGGCCGCCGCCCCCGCGCCACCGGCCGCCGCCGCCATGACCCATCGCCGCCATCTGGATCTTAAGTTCCGGCAAAAAAAAACGAAAAAATGGGGTGAGTTGGGGACTCGAACCCGCGACCAAGGAAACACTCACACATCGCTGTGAGCCTGTGACCATCTCAGCTGCTAGATTCCTATGTCTAGCTATGAGTACACCTCCTAATAAAGTCTGAAAATAGGCATGCGTCTAGCACCTTACGATCAGGCGCTACTCAGCCGGATGTGTAGCGTCTGATATCTGGATGCTACCCCGTGTAGTGTAACGCCCGATCGTTGGGCGCTACGCAAAAGGGTTAGAGCCGTGAAATGGTTTCGGCCGGGTTCATTTTATGTTAAAGTTTCGCTTCGAGTTTATTCGTGTCCATTGCGCCCTGATCACCTAGGCCTTTCGAGAAAGCCGAGTCATTTGGTTTTGATTCGACCTGAGAGAGTGTTCTGGAGTGTAGGTATTTATATTTTAGAAGTTCCTGCCACACCCAATCCTAATGCAAAATTTTAAATAGCCATTTGCAAAGTAAATTATTGCTTTTCAGATCAAGAACCTCAATACCCAAACCCATTTGATCTTTCGGTCTACAGATAATGTTTCATTTAATTAAACTTCTTTTTGTGGCCATCGCTCTGCTGAAAGAAGCGCGAACTGTAGAAGTCTAATCTTTTGCGTACCATGTTAGTCCTTCAGAAGTAAGCTGGAGTTCAGATATGATAATAGTACTTGACTGTGGCCTTAATTTTTTTATCAGATACCAGATAATTCTTGGGTTAGCATCAGCCGTGGTGTACCTCCACCAAGAATGGGATCAGTGCGTCGTCCACGGCGACATCAAGCCAAGCAACATCATGCTGGACGAGTCCTTCAACGCCAAGCTGGGCGACTTCGGCCTCGCGCGGCTCATCGACCACGGCATGAGCCTTCAGACGATGACGGCCATGGCGGGCACCCCGGGCTACCTCGACCCGGAGTGCGTCATCACCGGCAAGGCGTCCACCGAGTCCGACGTGTACAGCTTCGGCGTCACGCTGCTGGAGATCGCGTGTGGACGGCGGCCGATGGCGCCGCCCAGCGCCGGAGCCAAGGACAACCAGGTGTTCCGGCTGTTGGAGTGGGCGTGGGACCTCTACGGCAGGGGCGCCGCCCTCGATGCCGCCGACGCGCGTCTCGCTGGCGCGTTTGACCGGTGGGAGCTAGAGCGGGTGGTGGCCGTCGGGCTGTGGTGCGCGCACCCCGACCCGAAGATGAGGCCAGCGATCAGGCAGGCTGCCGAGGCGCTGCAGTCGAGGAAGTTCAGGATGCCGGTGCTGCCGCCCAAGATGCCGGTGGCCGTTTACCTGCAGCCTTTCGGACCTTCCACCATGGAGTACGGCGACACCACCACCACCATCGGGTCGGGAGCTACCATGCAGTACTCGTCGACGGCGACGCAGTCGTCGAATTCTAGCGTGCCAGCGGCTGTCAGTGAGCAGCTGAGCCCAAGAGTATGATCAGGAGACGTCAGTTTCTTTCAGTTGGTGAGCTGAAAGTGAAGCAAGTTTCGCGCCAGATAATTTGTACTATACGACTTATTGAAGGATCAATGCAGGCCCGTTGCTTTGGCAGATTTTTAAATGGCGTGTCGTGGAAAAGCTATTAGCTCATAAGTGAGGCTACAGTTTGAGATTCAGATGCCTACCTTGAATTTCAGTCCTTAAACTTTTGTGTTTGTCCAACTGTCCGCTTTTAGCACTGGCTAACAAGCTGGGATTTTTTTACAAATATGACCACCTGCCCAATAAAATTGTCAAAAATAACCCCACCGATATTATTTTTTTGTCAAAAATGGCTTTGGTGGGACGTTGAAAAAGCGACGTGTGTCCTCCAGCCAAATTAGGAGGCGAAAAGTGACTTCCCTCCAGTCCAGTTCGCGGAAAGACAAGTGTTGCTTCCTGGGTCGGCGCGCTGTGGTGCAACGGATGCTTTTCTAAACAGCACAAAGTCCTCCCGCCAGGTGGCACAAAGTCAATTCCCGCCTTCGTAGTTGGTGGAAAGCCATTTTGTGCCACTTGGGCCGGCGGGAAGACACGTGCCGCTTTCTCCACGTCCTGTCAGGGCCATTTTTTGACAAAAAAAATCGGTGGGGCTATTTTTGACAGTTTTATTGGGCAGGTGGCCATATCTATACTACTATTAAAAGAGCAAACTTGATCGGATACATTAAATTTATGCCATACGATCTTTAACCAACGAACCAGATTGTCCGATCCGTGTTGAACAAACTCAACACATCCTGGACGAAAAGTTTTTTTGTTTTTTTCCTCAGTTATGCCGACCCTCCGCGCGCCTCCTGCTTTCCGTCGCTGACCGGAGCCGTGGCGTACCCGCATCCAGGGCCGGGCCCACAGTGGTTCCAAGTGGTGCGGCCTGCACAGGGCCCATGATTTTTAGGGGCCCCAAAATTTTATTTAGGCAATATACACTTATCAGATTATTGGGCTTCGTGCGTCCGCGTGAATAGAGCTGGCCGTGGGCTGCTGGGCTCTTTGCGCCGCTAGTACTCGCTCATGTCTCATGATCAAAAAGAAATACGGAATCCCCTAAAAAAAATACGGAAAATCCCCTCAAAAAAAAATACCAGCCGCCTGCCTCCCGTCGTTCCCAATCCAGAGTCCTGACTCTCTGCCGATCACGGTCGCATCCAGGCGACGGGCGACACTGCATACTGCTGATCGCCAAAAGCTCAAAAGAGGTAGGCTCCTCTTACTCTAAATCCCAATTCCTCCTTTCCCATTAACTTCGGCTCATCGTCTCTTACTCCTAATTTCTAAATCCTAATTAACTTTTGGTAGGGAAACATCAGTCGGTTTCCAGAAGTGTAAGAAAAAGAATATAATTTAATCAAATCTCAAAAAAGTGCTATGGACAGGTTTATTAAAAAAAAGAGCATCACAAGTGTCATCCGGTAATGTGATCGTTCTACCCTTGCACTTCTAAGTTGTAACTGGAGTTAAATAGGTATGATTTTTAATATATTCAATTGTTATGTAAAATATTATGTCACATATATTTCTTAGTTCAAACTTTCGTTTGAGTTAGGGCCCCATTTTAGAGTTTCGCACAGGGTCTCGGATATTGCCGGCCCGGCCCTGCCCGCATCCACACGCCGGCGGCCGGGGCTCCGCTCGCCTCCTCTTTTCAGTCGCCAGCCGGCGCGGCCGCGTCCACCATCCACGCGCGTCCGCAGCCATCACTCCTGCTTCCCATCGGTGGCAAGGGCGGCCGCGTGCCCCACATCCAGATGCGCCTCCTGGCTGGGTCCAGGCCTTCTCGTGGTTCCCCGTCTCTCGCCAGGGCCGCTGCGCGCCACCCGAGCCGCCGGATTTCAAGAGAGATTAGTCAGGCGGCGGGCGGCACGACCGCCCCTGCATCCGGTGCATCTAGCGAGCAGTGTCCGCCCTTGCTTGCTTTGTGCGGTTGTGCCTCTCAGCTCTCTCTCTCTCTCTCCTCTCCGCACTGTCTCTCCGTGCTACTATACCTCGCTGTGTGCTGTTGCTGCTGCGTTTTCTCTCCTGCTATCGTCGCTGGATGAGTGCATTATAAAAAAAAGGTTAAAAAGTGTACTCTCTCTATGGTATTCTGTCTTCTTCAAGCGCTCAAATAAAAATGACTATATTTTAGGTACAACAATTAAACTTAGATTTTCTAGAGAATATTGTAAATGTAATATATACACGGGAAAGAGCATGGCTATCCGAGGCCGACGACCGCAATGTCCTGACGAAAAAGCAAGGAAAGCGGTTTGGACATGTCTCACTTGTCTAAAGGTGGAGGCGGTGTAGTAGCGACCAACGGCGGCGAAGGGGTTAGCAGACACCATCCACGAAGAAGCAAGGAACGTGCCTAGCACGTCGTGTGCGAAACAAATCCAGTATGCAACGGGGGATTAGGACGTGTTCGGTATTCAACAATGGAATAATCTGAATCGCTAATCCGATGCAATTAAACAATCGAGTATCTTAACATTTGCTCTTTTAATTTTGCATATCTTACAAGTTCGGCTCAGCATGCTTGGCAATTTCAAAGAGTACTCCTGAACACAATCAGGCCTTGTTTACTCCAAAGGTATTTTATGGGATGGGAAGTGTGCGGATGGGAGGGTATTTGGTGAACACCCAATCCCCACAAATACTTTCCTCTAAAATACACTAGCATGGACTAGAGTTTTTGTGTTAGGCAAAAATGATAGGGTTGGTAGGGGATATTTGGGGATTATTCCCTCTCATCCCCTAAAATACATTAGAAGTAAACAAACCAGTGGGATTTTCCGGGATCTAGGATAATCCCCTCCCATCCCCTAAAATACACTAGAGGTAAACAAGGCCTCGTGCTGAAATTCTCAGGTTCTTGAAAGCAAGCTCAAAGCTTGACATCTTCCTATGCTTCCTCCACAACTAAATATCGGGTTGAATATGTCATCGCGGAGCAACACATCCATGTAGGACCTGTAGACATTTACACCACTGTCAAGAGGACCAAATAGAGAATCGTTGCGTGTAATCTTTAGAAAAAATTGACACATGTCTGAATAAAAATATTCAACTCACTTCATCTTAATGTTATTCAGCTCATGCACAATTTGCACTACGGTGTTGTCATTCATTTCTTTAATTTACACTTGATGTGTACTGCATTGGGCATCTGTGCGGCTGTTGACTTGCACAAATCCATATCACCATGGTATGATATTTTATTAACTGTAAATTATTGTCCCATCTAATTGTAAAGACGTGTGTTGCACGTACATACCAACTAGTGAAATAAAATAGCATACAAAAAACAACATATTTTTTGCGCTACGCGTACCCCGCTCGATTGCCCTCCACCGCGTTCCGCGATTGCTCTATATCCCATGTTGTGTCAGTGGGCATCGACCGCTCGACCTCCTTCCCCGACGGCGAGACGAACCTTCGCGAGGGCGGCACCGGTAAGGAAGCTCTTCCTCCCTCCCATCGGCCTCCTCCCTGCTCCTCCTCCTTCCTCCCTTCATCGACCCCCACTCTTCCCTCTTCGTTTCTCCCCCCGTTGCCTGCCCAAACATAAGATCTCCGGCGGGAGGGAACATGGCTGCGGCGGCGGCGGCAGGGGGCATGGCGATGGCGGCAGGGGTCTGGGCGGCAGGGGCGCCCTCTTCTCTGGCCCAGGGGGGCATGCCGGCGGCGGTGGCAGGGGCGCACTTTTTTTTGGCTCCCCTAAACCTGCTCCTTCCCTATTCTTTCTTCAGGCAGAGGGTGCCGTGGGCCTCTTTTTTGTCCGACCTGCAGCAGGAACTGATGAACTACTTCGATATTCCAAATTACACGAGATTTGCAGGAGCTGAGCTGAACGATTACAGGTAATTAGTTCACATGATTAACTAGGGTACATCCACATTATTTCTAATGTTCATTTTGATGTTGTTCAAGAGGAAATGTTCCCCTCCTATTTCTTGCCCTAATTGTCATGGTTCTGTGCTGATAATTTCCAACAGAACACTGGTTGCATGTGGATTCACTGAAGTTGTGTCACCAAGAAGTGAACTCGAGTATTTAGCTGTCATGTAAGTTCGATATCTCTCTCTGTGGATTGATAACCTCAGGGCATAAAATACGATTCATGAATTCAAGAAACCTTGACTGTCCTGTAACTTTACTATCTTCTTTAAAGACAACATGTGTTGAATTCACACATTGGTGTGCTACTACATGAGCTGATGCGCGAGTAAACCCCGGGTAATTCGTTCCAACCATTATGAAATCTGGATCAATCTAACAGTAGGTAGTATTTCTTCTGCATGACATCTATGAAAATCTGGATCGATTCAATATATGCATTAAATGGATTTTATAAAGGACTAGAGATAAATATAGTCCCAGTTTTCTCTGATTACATACTAGATAATTGGTTGGTACTTAAGCTATATAGGCTGTTAGTCACTGACTAACCACTTGTTCAGCATATACTGTCAAGCATATCCTTGACCCTACAAGCATATATTGATATATATATTTGTTACTGTACGTACAATCTATGGTCAAGGATAAATTTGTGATTTATATATTAACGAGTACCAAATTATTATTAGCGTCAACTGGGTTAGTCAGTAGAGCATCTCAAAACATTATTTATTTTCCCTCTGTACTACTGATGCGTACAATGCGTGATCCACTGTTCAGGAGAAGCAGCTCCTTTGAATGATCGTGCTCATTTTATTTTGAACAAGCCCATGGAGATGAGCACTAATGGAGATAGCTACATTTAAGCAGAAGCTGAGCTTCATTGATAAAATGGGTCCTCAACTAGAGGCTGCAAAAAAAGATTGCTGCTACTGCAAGGAATTTCAAGGAAGCTGGAAAGATAGCTGCATAGGTGTAATCTCTTAATAATTCTGAAAGGGAGATCTGCCCACTAAACTGAAGAAAGCGGGTACTGACCTGACCTGGAGATAATATAAAGGGATAACATAGCAACCATTGACAAGATACAGGAATGTGAGAAGGATAAGAATGGACTTTTCCGTCATGTGTCTCTAAGAGCTGGGAATTGACTGCTTGATTTGTGGTCATTCAATGGTGAGGAAATTGTTCTCTTTCTGCTAAATTGTTTTTGCCCTTACATTACAACTTTGATTTTTTTTTTTTTTTACATCCTTTTGTCTCGAAAAACTACACTGAAGCCCATTCAACAAGTTGCCTGGTCCCATATCAACTACCTCGAAACACTATATACAGTAAGAGAAATTAGAAATATTTCTATACTTATTTTCTGATGTGCTGATTGCACATGTGCGCTCACATTCTCCACTGTTGTTTCGGAATTCATGTCAATCTGGGTTTCTAGAGAATAATACAGTTAAATTTGTTAATAACCTCTGATATATGCTTTTGCATTGCAGAGTCTTTTAACGCCATTTAAAGGCCTATGGATGTACTATCTTCGGTGCTCAACCAAACATGGATGTGTGATCAACAGTGGAGTTGGAAGATTAGCAATTTTTCTTTTTTGAGACGTTACTCATCATGGTATCCAATTTGTCTCCTTCGACACTAGGCAATTTGTAGTCAGCTGGAGTAATGTAAAAACTATAATTCATTAATTAGCTATAGCACAATCGATATTTTGACTATCTACATGTCATTCTATTTATTTCCTTCTATTCCCTTGCTAAAAGTACACTTCTTATTTCAATATTTATTATGGTTCTCATAGATCTTTTTTTGTTCCCTTCATTAGGGTGATCCTGAATCCTCTTGACCAGCATATTCTTTCTAATAGTTTGGTTTTTCATTTCACACAATTTGGATAATTTGTTTTTCAAAATTGCCATTTTGAATAAAATGATCTAGAGTGAAGTGGGAGCTCGCACAAGACTGGTGAAATTACTTCCACTCATTTGTCGTGAAAGTTTATAATAATGGAACAATGTAGCCTGAGATTAGAAATTTCAAACCCTGTAGTTTCAAATGAAGGCCGTTTTGTATTGTATATACAGGATAATACCATTGTATATATTGGACAATACCAATGCATTGTTTGTTCTCAATTACAATTATAGTTACAGAATGTTAAAAGATTTTCATGATTTGCACTATGTTTTTATATAGTTTATATTAATTAAGACGTGCGTTGCACGTGCACGCTAACTAGTTTGTAAAAAATCAACAAGCTGGCTGACACAAACCTCAGACAGAAACAGGGAAAATAAACCTGGTTCAGACAACTCGATGCGCTACTCTGAAGATAGCGATCTCGTACCTGTCAAGATCAGCCACGGCTGCAGGATTTTTCTCTATACCTTGGAAAATGCGCCTGTTGCGCTCATTCCATACATTCCAGAGAATGTATGCAGCGACGGTTATGCCTGGTTCCGTCTCCTGATGCCGACCCTGATGAAGTAGTGCCCACCAAGTCCCCAAATCAGATGCTGAGGAGGCGATTTGCAAGACTCGCTGCTCAGTTACCGCAAAGCTTGTCCACACCGATCTCGTGAAAGGGCATAACAGGGCAAGGTGCAAAGCATCTTCCATCACCTGATGCATAAGTTGCACTTGTCGTGACGCGACCAGCCACGATTCTGAATCCGGTCTGCTGTCGAGAGCCGGTTTTGGAGAAGTAACCAGATGAAAAATCTGATTTTCTCTTCTGTCTTTGCCTTCCAAACTGTTGCAAGGTCTGTCGTAATCGCGCAAAGAATTGCGCTTCATATGCAATTCGAAACCTTGGGGGCCTTTGCTTCTTCCTTGGCACACACACAAAACCCTTTCTCAGCTTATCGATCTTTTTTATGAACCACTTGTCTGCTGGAAACGCCGTCAGATGGTTAACGTTGCCGTGGCGGTGATGACGGTGTTGATCAGGCGTAGGCGAGCAGATCTGTCCCTGAGCTTTGCCCTTCCAAGTCTTACGCATATCTGCGATTTTGTCCAAAATTGGGTGCAACTCGATCTTCGTGGTTTCTTTAACCCAAGGGCATCCCCAAATATCTGCAAGGGAACGCACTTATCGTCCCACCTACAGTGGCCAAAACTGGATGTCTATGTTCTGACAGCTGATTTGGGTAAGCCCTGCGTTTCTGAATATCCGTGCGAAGACGGGAGGCGTTCCCAAAGAGCTCCAGGATTTGTCGCACCACCATTACATCATTGTCAATTGGATTAATGAAAACTGCAGCACATCGGCATAGAAACTGGCTCGTAAACACTAGTACACTAGCCTCGTCTTCCTTATCCCCTGCTACAGTACTCCGCAGGCGATAAGAAGGCGATCCCGTTCTCTCCACCTCGCCGCCAGCCAGGCCGGTGGTTCCCTCCCTCTCCGCCTGCCGCCTCGGCGGCGGGAGAGTGGGGGAACCCCGGTCCTGCGTCTCCGGCCTGTAGATAGTACTCTAGGTGTGTGTGCCCAGGCGACGGCGTCGAAGACGGTGACGATGCTGTCGGTGTGTCGGGCGTGGTCCTTCCCCTCCTGTCCCCGTTCCGGCCTCGTCGCCGGGGAGGATGTGAAGGTTCGTCGGGTCGCCTCCTATTTCCTTCTTTCTCTGGCCGGCCGTGGTGGCGGGGGGAGAGACGGGTGGATGTTGGCGATCTGCTTTTGGTGCTGGTGGTGGTGGTCTTCTTCGGCGTTTTTGCTCTGGCCGGCCGTGGTGGTGAGGAGAGCGGCCGTCGGAGATGGTTGGTTTGTTGATGGTGGACCTGGACGGCGCCGGGTCGGCGGGATGATGGGTGGAGCGGTGGTGATGGTGTTGTGGCCGTGTTCTTTCAACGTCTTCGGTTTCCGTCGCTTGCGGCGGACGGCTCAGCGGTCTTCTACAACGTGGAGGTGCGATCTCACCGGCGGCAGGTGGTACGGCGACTCCGGCGACGGCTAGGCGCTTGGGGATGGCGCTGGATCCGATTGCGATTTCTTCCCGTGGCTCAGGGAGTTCTTTGCATGTTGCAGGGTCCTTTTGCATTCTTCCAGTAATGTGTACTGGTTCCTGTTTTATGAAATCGGATCCTTTCAAAACAAAAACAAAAAAAAACTGGCTCGTAAACGAGCTACCTGCAAAACAAGAGGAGATGGCATCATCGGTGTAGCAACTTTGAATTGAGTGTAGGCATTTAGTTTAAATATGACATCTATTCCAAACAGGTCCAAATTGGTCGGACTGTCTAATTGTCAGCTAGCTGTTTTTTATTTGGGGCACAGACACATTTTTCGACCAATCAGAGTGCTTCGTTAGTTTGAGTCGTGATTACGCGCTAACTGGACGATTGAAACGACTGAGGCTGGTTTCAAAAAAAAAAACGACTGAGGCCCGCGGTGGGTTAGTGGGTTGCATTTTCAATTCCTGGCCCAAACCCAAAACAGAGAAAAGCCTACGGGTTTCGAGTGTCGTCATTTAAACTATAGGCTGGAAGACAGCGGCATCTTTGTCCTATGTAAAACCATGTTATTTTGGGCTCCCATTTTAGAAAGCCATGGAAGAGGGTAAAGAAACAGATAAATTGGAGAAAGCTCTCTAACTATACTGACTTGGGAACTTCGAGATTGACCAGATCAGTGCAGCACGATTCCCAGGTTATTAACCATTCCCTGGGAAAAAAAGTGGATCCACAAGCTACATGAAGAAGAATCGAGTTAGCTGGGGAGAGAATGCATCTTCATCTTTGTATATTGGTAAGATCGCTGATCAAACACCGATTGAGGCGCATAGTGCTACATTCATCACATGTGTTCAGACAAAACTTACAAAAACCATAAGACCTAAATGGACCAACATAGAGACAATCATTCCTTGGTGACCTTATTGCTGGTCTTTGTACAGAATTAGACATGACGAACTAGCAGGAGACAACATGACACAAACTGTAGTGATTGGAGAGCCGTTGATCATCTTACAGAACATCTAAGACGAAAGACAGACGACATCGGTTTTCTTTCGGTTTTCTTTCGAGTGGAATGTAATTAGGACATCCTGTACAATCTGAAGATCAGCCATGCAAACAAACTTCTTCCAACCTTCCTTGAAGTAGATCCGTAAATTGGCTTGCGTGTCGTACTGATTTTTGTGAAATGACATCCCCAAACGTAATGCTGCTGGTCCGCACTTGGGAGGTTTCCATCTGTGATGCTATTTCCTTTGATATTTTCTGCATGACACACATTTTTCAAGGTTGTTTGTGGTGGCAAACAACGAACAGGTAAAGAAACATTATAAAACATAAAACAAGAGAAGTCACAAAAAAGTTAGTAATCAAAATTTCATAGAAACAGTGGGTAGTGTGAATGAGATATTATTGTCGATCTTTTAGAGTTATCATTTATTTTATTTTATTTTTGGGCTATTTCCATTAACTAACCACATTCTCTGTCACCTCTTGTGACTAGTTTCTACAACAAACTAGTCCTGAATGTTTTCTTATATTGATTTACATACAAGTGCACAGTTTCATGGAAACAGCCCAAAAATGATAATGTTTGCGACTAGTCCATTAGTCGGTACCCTAGCAACTTGGCTCGACTCGTAATCCTTGCTCAAGTGTTCGGACAAGAATAACAAGACATACAAATGTAGAATGACAAGAAACTGAAATATGATTAATGACAATACTAGCTAACTGATTTGCAGATGATAACTGAGAAATGAAGAACGACAAGGCAGATTGAAATATAAATGGCAACTAAGAAATGATGATGACATGGCGTTTAAGGCTAGAAAACAGAGAAAGAGAGACAGAGGAGAACGACATGGAAGAGATAGAAAATTGAGAATGAAAGATCACTCAGAATGACAAGACATTCATATAGATTTGACAGAGAAAGAGAGACTAAGGAAACAGAAACCGAGGGACTGAGAACTGACCCAAAAATATGCAATAAAGAAAGAGATAACGACAAAAAAACAATTTGACAGAGAATGAATATTCCTCAAATTGTACACTAAAGACTGAAGGAAAATGATTACACAATGCACGAGACTGATATCAAGGGACTGAAGACTGAGAAAGAGAAAGAGAAAATCATACCCAAGGGACTGAAGACTGAGAAAGAGAAAGAGAAAGTCATATCCAAGGGACTGAAGACTGAGAAAGAGAAAATCATATCCAAGGGACTGAAGACTGAGAAAGAGAGAGAGAAAATCATATCCAAGGGACTGAAGACTGAGAAAGAGAAAGAGGAAAATGCATGGTGACTGAAGACTAACAAAGACTAATATCCAAGGGACAGAAAGACTGAGAAAGAGAAAGTGAGACTCGTATCCAAGGTACTGAAGACTGACAAAGAGAAAGAGAGAAAATGATAAAGATGAATAAATCAAAGAATCAAACAAGACTCTAATCTGAAGAAAATAAATATCAAAGGACAATATGAAAGAATGAAAAGAGACTGAAGAAATAGAGACAACGTTACTAAGACATTTTATTAAGAGAGACATTACTAAGAGAATGACAAGAGAACAATGCATGGGAAATAAAGACTGACAAAGAAAAAAAGGAGAAAAATACAGAAGAAAGACTGATATCCAAGTTAATCACGACTGAAATGACAATTAATGATGACTGAATATATAGAGCGAACGGCTGAAGAAATATACAACGACCTCTGATCCGAATTAATTGTCGTAAGTTGATACCACATTTGTGCTATACTAGTTGTTGGTCTGCGACAAGTAAAAGGGATCAGAGGGAGTATCATCAAACTTATCTGAATAAAACCTAATACAACTAATATGGCAACAACCTTGAATAAACAGATGCACCACATTAGAAACGCTGGTCAGATCACAACTGCATACTAATGTACATAAAAAAATATGCAACTAATTCACCTTGTACGAAAGTGTCAACTCAAGAATCTGAAAATAACCATACAACCAGATCTTCTCAGCTGTATCAAAAGCATCTGACCATGGACGTTTGGATGGGTATATAATACGCCTCAACCAGATCTTCTCAGTTGTATCAGTCAAAAGAGTGACCAAAGCACATGTTCTTAATTAACCATAAACCATACAACCATCAAGACCTGAAGCTGAACGCCAAAAGCCACATGTCCATATACAGCTGATGTATCATCTTTAACTGATATTGTCTCCACTTACTTATTCAGATCGCCATGTGCTAAGATAGATAGAGTAACTGATCAGTAAATAAACGCACGAGAAAACAGGATAAAAAGCTTGTAATCCATCACCGAAAAGAGAAATCAAAGACCCATCAGCTTGAGGAAAAAGAGCACAACAAAGCTGTCGTCGCATGAGAACCCAGAGATATAAAACAGACTAGGTATGACAACAGTTCAGTCGTAGGAGTGCTATTAGCAGTCACAATCTGAGAAAATACCAGCAACATCAGGTTCAGCCCTATCTTGTTTTGGCAGCGAAACAGAGGAAAGGGGAGCCAATTTGAGAGGGAGGGCAGACAAGTTTTTACCAATTGGAATTGGGGGGACAAAAAAAGAAATGTTGATGATCTCACTGCATATTCCTTCTGATATGAATGACATGCTAAGTAACACAGTACCAGTCTATAAAAATCAGCACAAGATACTTGCCATTTGGTACTTTCATCCCTTATCAGCCAATTGCTAGTCCAGATGACAAAAATAGGCTCGGAGACACAGTATTTGCACACATAAACAAGGAACAAATCAAAGTAAAAACTCCCACAAATCACAGTAGCTATAGAGCTTCCCGGTTCCCCCCAATCTGCCATAAGCTACTATCAAACTCAAAAAACTCCATACACCACCAAAACCACGTGATACCTCCTGGACTCCAGAGCTCGCACTGCCAAAAAGACAAACCTAACCACATGATACCTGCAACAGAGTAAAAATCCAGAGCAAATCTCTACGAACAGGTTACCCAAAAATAGTACAGACCAAGCATATCTGCTCATGAAACACCATGAGACAAAAACCTCCAACGGCGCAGACCTCCGATACCACAAAATTTAGGAAGAATAGTACATATCAGCTCATGCAATGAATCAGTAAAAAAAGACCAACAAGCGAATCCAGCGGACAACCAATCTACGCTGCCAGCGACTCTCTCTCACGGCGAGATTGGGTGGTGCGAAATTTCGGCGCGCGCCTTCGCATCGAACTGAGGGAAACACAAATAAGGAAAGTGAGGAGATCGGGAGAGCATACAAACCTCCGACGCCGGCGAACTCTTCGCCGTCAACCTCGGGCGCCACCGGATTTCCCCATGCGACCGCCGTGAGGCGCCGCTCTCCTCTTTCTCGCCTACTGCTCTCTCTCTCTCTCTCTGAATTTGACACCTATGCTCGGGCGACTAAAAAAAAGCGACAAGAAAAAGACTAACGGGGGAACGACTAACGGGCTTCGTATCCAAAACCGGAAAACCGGATATAAAACCCACGCCGGCCCGAAACGGGCACACGCGGAATCACTTGTCCCGAACACAAATCTTACAGATGGAATCAAACGGTCAAAAAAACGACTGTGCACGAATTGGAAAACAGACATCTGTAAATTAGCAAAAATATTTCAGGTATATTGTACCGTGTCAATTATGAGTAATCTCGGATAGTAGATTAGGCATGGTTTCAATTCCGCAGGATCCCCGAGCTGAGCTATTGTATGATCTCATCTTTCCGGTCTAATCAGGGACGCAGCTAACATGTAAACATTGGTGTTAAATGGCATCAATGGATTCTCCTAATCTCTTTAAATAGAACAAAATACTCTCTCAGATACGTAATTATACCACACCGAGACCTGACATGACAATGATATTTTTGTTCTAGCTTCGGTTCCAATGAGTCAAAGCCAAAGATCATCTTTTGGAACTCATGCCCAGCTAGGGCACATGTATTTTTTTTCCGAAATGGAGGTTCAACCCCAGCTTCTACATCAAATGATGCACACAACTTTTTTTAATTAATACGAGGAAAAAAGAAACCATCAAACCATACAAAAAAAATACATCGATCAACTGAAAGCGACCGTCCAAGCGCCTACAACCTTGATGAAGAGGGTAGACATGATTGGAGCCAAGTGCCCTGACCTCACACACATATGCAAATCACCTAAATTCGAAGGCTTCAACCCTCAGCGCGATGTAAGCACAAACCGGTCCGGCCAACCCTCAACACACATCACATGCACACACTCAGGAGCCGTTACCACCATCTTCCTCCATCCCATCTTCAGGAGGGATCAACGAAATGACCTTGCCAGGCCTGCCGTCGGCACCGCCATGATGCCAGACAGCGTCACCATCCTGCGCGAGTCCATCATCACATGCCCGTCGCCAAGACCTCGATGCGCCACGCCGCCGAGACGCGGTAGATGTACACCGCTCCACTTATTGCCTCCTCCGCCCAGCAGCTGCTCCAAAATCAATGCCCCCATGAGGGAGAGCGACACCGAGAACGCCGCCATCATTCGACCCGGGAATCCCAAGATCTAGGGTTTCCCTTGGAGCAGCGCAAGTGGGATATAGTAGCTGCAATGGCTATGTCTTCAAGAAGGTAACGGCGCGAAGGCGCCGCCATCACCGGACATGATTGAGTGTAGGCATTTAGTTTAAATTTGACATCTATTCCAAACAGGTCCAAATTGGTCTAGGTTTTTTTTATAGATGTTTTCAGGTATATTGTACCATGTCAATTATGAGTAATCTCGGATAGTAGATTAGGCATGGTTTCAATTCCGCAGGATCCCCGGGCTGAGCTAAACCCTAAACCCTAAATGGAGGTTGAACCTGGGGTTTCCCTTGGAGCCGTGCAAGTGGATAGACAATAGCTGCAATGGCTATGCCTTCAAGAAGGTAACGACGCTAAGGCGCCGCCATCGCCTATCGTGACCGTAGTCAGAACTCGGTTTTCCCCGGCAGCGATGCCTCCCCAACTCGCCGCTGGAACTAGCTGAGATCAAGGGACGCCACAACTAGTCAGCCGACCACCTCCGACGAACGAGGAGGCCACCACCGCCACGCCCAGGGCAGGAGCCCCTAGCTTCCTCGTGTTGCAGGCCTAGCCCAAAGGTCGTGTGTCGTCGATGAAGTCAGGGAAGATGCAGTTGGACAGCAGCTCGGCCCGTCGGAACGCATCTGGGCTCAGAGGTCGTGTGTCGTCGACAGAGTCGGGGAAGATGCAGCAGGATATGTAGCGCCCCGACCCCGGTACTATACAAAGATGTTGTGTGTCACTGGTCATGTGATACAACCGAAGGTTACTGGGCACACCTCTCCCAGGCCAGAACCTCTGGCAGGCGTTGCTCGGAATAGATCATCGGCAACACAACACCTTGATTGATGCCATAACACAGGCACAACTATCAAAGTATAATAGAGAGATCAAGACTGCAGAACAAACTGGCACATCACAGACTCTACGATTCAAAGTAATATTACATAACTGGTACTACAAAACTTGGTAATATTACACTCAGGGTCACATGACCCATCATTACAACAAACAACGAAAGCAAATGTGTTGCTATACAACAAGTCTGCAAAAGGGCTAAGAGGCCAAAAGTAAGCAACATAGCCAAACCCAACCTACACGTTCCAGGCTGCCACCTGGGAACCTCAAACTACTCGTCGACGTCAACGAAGAAACCAACGTCGGAGTGAGGGTCTTCACCTGAACCAAATTTACGCAAACATGAGCACCGAAGGTACTCAACAAGACTTAATTAACCTATTATATATCTGCCTGTTCAGAGAGTATGTATGAAGGTTCATTTGCATAAAGCCATCTTTGTTTCCAAATAGAGGGAGGAAGAAGCTCGTATCAACAGTAGACTTTATAAAAGGGGATAAGAGAGCATTTCCAGCTATTGTAAACATGTTGTAACCACCAGTTCATCAACGTCATCTATTAACTAGGGTCACCCCCTCGTCAACCTCGAGGAGGCACCCTTCATTCGTTGTCAACAGATTTTACGTTTATGTTCAGGTTCTCTATGATCACGTGTCCATTCCCAAGTCGTTCATAACCGCGGACACGGCTTTTCGAAAAGATTAAACCCTGCAGGGGTGTACAACTTTAACCACACGTATCAGCCGACTCTTATTGCCACATGACACACTTCCGGGGGTGCTGGCAGAGGGTGGCTGACCACGACCTTTACCTTGGTTGATTATATTCCATGGGCCATCCATAACAGGGAGCTGCCGCCATTACGCGAGATGGCCACCTCGTGACGGTCCCCGTTACTCTGTCACAGGAATCAAGATCCGTGTTCGTCCATCACTGGATCCCTGCCAGGCCCTACCTTTTCATAAACGTTTCTGACCCACACGCGAATGGAATACCAAACTACGTGTCCCATGGGTACAACCAACCAAGTTAGTTAGTCGAGCAGGGTGTTAGGCCCGCCACGTATGGAAGTACGCTCAGTCTTGGTTCAAGAGGCGAGAACCTCAGGTCCTAGGTCGGCAAGAATGGAACAACTCACCACAATCCCAATGTGTCCTCCCATCCGAGTCTTTTATCATATTATCATATGTTCACCTCCTTCTCACAACGTCCTGACATAAGAGATTCTTCGCAACTCTGATTCACCAACCGGGTGGAGCAGAGATAAACAACTACGCATGGCTAAGCAGATATGAGGCTTTGGCGGCAAACACATATCAAAAATATGGCTGCTAGGAATAATGGTTGAGAATATCTGAGTGATGCAAATATATAGGAGACCTCTATTTAAAGACCAAAATACATTGGAATCGTATGCAAGTACAAGAGTAAAATTCTTCGAAATCATATATGGGCAGATAAGAGGTTATGCTTGCCTTGTCGTCGGAAATCAGATCTTGTTCTTTGAATAAAGTGGGGTCAACTTCCGAACCACGATCTACCGAGAAGAACAAATACCGAAAAAGAACAACAATCAATACATGGCATTGATGCAATGCGCAATATGTATGCATGATCAATTTAATGCATTGACATGGAGCTCTAAACCATGTTTGAAATGTTATTTGAAGTCAAATTGCAAATATGAGCACTTATTTAAATTAACTCCATAATTAGAGAAAATGCATTTAGGTTATTTCCAATTATTTACCTATTTGAATTGTTCAAACATGTATTAATTTTGATATAAACAGATTGGCCTTAATTTTCTGAACATTTTGATATATTATTTGTAATTTTCAGATAAACAGAACAAAAGATATTGAATTTACAAATTTGAATCATTTTCTGGAATTAAACCCGAAAATATTAAAACCCTGACGTGCGGGGCCCGCGCGTCAGTGGCACAGAGAGCCGGCGGCGGCTCTGCCACGGCGAGGCTCGCCGGAGGAGGGCCCTCCAGGTCGCGCGAGTGGGCGCGTTAGACACACCACTCTGCGGGCTACCTGAGGGTGGCGGCGTCGTGACCAATTGGTCGCCGGAGAGTCGGCTGGAGCACGGCGGAGCGTCGGCCGGCTACGAGCTTCGCGTCGGAGGAGCTACGGAGCACCATAAATCGAACGGAGGGCATGGGGAGGATCAAGACCTCACCCTGAGCACGCTGGGGAGGACGGCGAGGCCGGAGAAGCTCGGACGGCGACGAGAGCTTGATCAACACGCGGCGGCCGGACTTGAGGAAGACGGCGAAATTCCGGCGACTCGTGTTGTTCCAGAAAGCAATACTCGACGGGGAGGAAGAGGAGAGCTAAGCGGAGCTGATGGCGGCGTCAATTTGGCTCAGGAGCGGCCGGAGCTAGCGCATGACGGCGGCGTCCGTGCGGCTAGGGTTTGCTCGTGAGGAGCGAGCAGAGCACAGGGGAGAGGGGAAAAGACATGGGGAGGGAGAGCTCGATTCGGACGTCTCCGTGGTCTTATCCACGCGAGCTAGGAGGCAGGCAGGAGGTGGCAATCGAAGAAATCGGCACGGCGGCTCGTCCTTCTGTCGCGAGGAAGAAGAAAAGAAAAGGAATTTTACGAAAAACCCCCTAAACGTTTGAATATTTACAAAAGCTCTTTTAACAGAAACTTCCTGCATTTTTTTAGGGCTCTTAAAATAGTCAATAAATTACCCAAAAATTCATGGAGCCTTCTAATATTATTGAGAAGCCTCACATATTTTTGTTTTGAATTTTTGGAACCTTTGAACCACAATTAAAAAAATAGGACAAGTTCTAAGTCTTTTTAAGTACTTCTTTAATTTAAATTCAAAACTTATTAATGCAAAGATTAATGCATGAAATGACATGATTACTCAACTTAACACTTTATTACAAACTTGGGATGTTACAGGGTAGTAGCTCTGCCCGTCGAAACCCAGGGCACATTTATGATATCTTTTTTTCCTAAATGATTCTTAAGCAAACTTTCAGCCACTAATGACCCGACAAAAAACTTTCAGCTAGATCTGGCTCTTCTCCAAAAACGCTATATTAAAAGGCGCTCTGAAAATCATCTTAGAAGCTCTGGAAATCGCAGAAAACGTCATTCACTTTGGCTCGTCTGGGACTGCGAACGAAAAGAGTAAGTCATTTGAAATAAACCATTTGATATGTCGTTTTCAGTCTCGGAGAATCTGAGAATTTGATATATGAGTATGATGTGGGTGAAGATTACCTATAAAGAGACTAGTTAAGTTGGCGAAAAATTGAAACATAGGTGCCCACATAGATGTCACATTTTCCATGAATATATATGATGTGAGTTTTACAAATTCTTAAAAATAATCAAATCTTCCTTGATTTTTTGCTAACTTGGTGAGCAGATAATCGGCAGGCTTCTAGGAATAGCGAGTTTTTGTACGTGTACATATGTGCGTGCGCGCTGCCAGCACCGCAGAAGATCCGGAACGTAGGTGGCAGCGGAGAAACGGCACACATTCGCGCCAAACCGGACAAAAATCCACCTGCGCTTCCCTCCAACACACAATTGAAGCAAACCAAACCGGAAAAGATGCCCTTTTGACTTTGGCTCTCCACTCCACCCACGTTGATTTGATTATCCCTCCCCGCTCTTTCCCTGGCTTTTCCACGACAAATCCAAGCGAAATCGAACCGAGTCTTAACCGCACTACTCCAAAGCAACCCCACCGGAATAAGGCCGAGGCAGAAGATGCCAGGCCACTGGAGCGAGTCATGACCCCATGTCACATGGATGGATTAGGGTGGATGGGATTGAGTGAGTCAAATACTCCTCAGCATTCCACCTGCTTCCATTAAAAAGGAACACTCTTTCAAGTTTCAAGGTGCGACTGTTGTCAGTATTCCATGCATTGTTTTAGCCTACGATACATACAAAGTCTCCCTTCAAGTGGTTGAAGAATTCGATGCCACACGACAGCGTCCTGGATTTAGTCGTGTTAAAATAACAATTAGGACATGTAGATTGTTGGGCGCTTAGCACGTCTCCAATGGGCCGAAGCATCCAGTACGCGTGTCCGTTTGGTTCGAGATCGACCGAAAACACGACCCAACGTGGCGACGCAAAACTAGTGCATGTTTGTTTTCAGTTCGCCGCGCGTCCACCTCGACGTATTCCTGACCCAAATTTGGACCAGCTTTGCTTCCACACGGACAGCGACGAACTGACCACGTTTTCGCGTGGTGTCCTCCTTGGGCCCACCTAGCGGCGACATGGCGCCAGTCGCTTTCCCCTGGCAGTACTTTTTAATGCCAAGGCCCATGGGGATTGGGACGGCCAACTCTCCCACCACCCCACTTCATTGCCCCACACCGCTCCCCCACCGCCGACCAAACCCAAGCTAACCCTAGCTACCATGCCGCTCCGGCGGCCGGGATTAGGCGACGCGATGAACGACCGCGAGGCAGGATCCTCCTCAGGCCGCCTCGTCTCACGCCATCGCCGTCGTCTCCTTCGACATCGCCGCCTCGATCTCCGACTCAGGCGCTCCCTCGCGCCGTTCTCCATTGCGCCGTCGGGCGTCGAGATCGGGCGGCGCAGCCGTGTGCACCTCCGCATCGAGAACTGCTGGTGGTACTGCAACCACGTTGTCCCAGTGCCGTGATCAGATGCGAAGCTACCTGACCACTGGCACCTGAAACCGCAGCGGGTCCCGATGTCGCCCATCCCGATGACCTGCCGCGCACGGGAGCAGGAGATCCAGTGCCGCCGCGCCCGCCTCCCAGCGTCGTACCAGAACGACCTGGCGTTTGCGGCCACGTCCCGCCACTGGCACACGTGGTTCCACGACGAGCACAACCTACGGCGGCAGGCGTCTTCACGTGGGCTCCCACGCCGCCAAATGGTCGTTGGTCGCCGCCACCACACATGCGAACTGGCCGCCGCCACCAGAGGTGAAGCATGACCTGGCCGCCGATGACGACCATAAGGACCCCGACCTGGCGGCCACGCTGGCGGAGTTCAGAAGTCCAGCGCTGACGACGAGGCGCGGCGGTGACAGCTGGTGCTGAAGGACGTAGCCCGGCGAGGAGGACATCCAGCGTAGCAGGCGTTCCACAATACTTTGCGCCAGGCACGACCATGGTGGGAGGTCCTAGAGCTAGAATGGAGGCAACTGGACTGTCCCGCGGGGCGCCCCCGATGCCGGAGCAGGAGCAGTCGCTGACGCCACTGGCCAGCGTTCCAGCGACGCACCTCTGGCAGGCGCCGGAGTACATCGTCCTCTCTGAGGACGACGAGTAGAAGCCCGCCAGGACGAAATAGCTAGTTTTTATTGTTTTTGTTCTAAAAATATATATGTAAACATGTCGTTTGTGGCCCACCCTTCATATCTATTCGAGAAAATGGCCCATATATGGCCTGTTATCAAAAATGTCCTTAAAAAATTGCGATACGTCAGGTGTTGGGCACACTAGCAGAAACGTCGGACACGCGCGGACATGGCCTGTCATTTTGGTGGCCTAAACGGGAAAAATAGTACAAATGGCCTATCTGTTTGCGTCGGCTCATTCAAAACATCCTTATTGAGCCGCTCGGCGGAAAAGAATCGGAAATTAAAACCTAGCGTCCATGCAAGTTTCCAGAGCCACGACGCGTATCTAATTTTGGAGCGCATATATATCCAACTAACTGCAGCCGTTGTTTAAGGGCAAGTCAAAAACTAGCTAAGCGCCTGGCGCAAAGTATTGTGGAACGCCTGCTATTAAGCGCCCTTGGCCTAGGATTCTAAGCGTAACTGCAGCTCGCCCGGAAGAAAAATCCTATCGTCCCTAAATAAGCGCCCTGCGTTGTACGTGCTCTAAGAGAGCATCTCTAATGCATGAGCGTTAATTAGGCGCTTAGGTAATAAAAATAAATGAAACGAAATAAAAAAGGCAGCCAAGCGCTCACCCTACAACGCGGGACTAAGATCATCTCCAACGGCACCATAAAAACATTCCCAAACACCCATTAGATGTTGGACACGAAAAACGGCCATACCGGCACCCCAAGTGTTCAGCATGACTGAATTTAGACCTCCAAAGTTGGGGGGGGGGGGGGGGGGGGGGGGGAGACTCGGGGCTGCTGGACAGCGTCTCCAATAGGCGGGGCCCACATGTCATATTCAGGGAAGCCGCGAATAATGTGTGGTGCAGCAGACCGTTCTGTCACTTAATGGCGTGCACTTTGCCGGGATCAGACGCGCGACTGGAGGCGAGGGACGAGATGGCGGTACGCCTGTAGCACACGTCGCATTAACGTTGCGCCCTCGCAAAGCCAGTCCACACGCCGGCGTTGCGATATTTCCCACGCGGTACATTTACGCCAGCGCACCGTGCACCTCCACCACTGCCGATATAAGGCCTCCTCGCCGCGCAACCCACCTCGCATCTCTTCTCCTCGCCTGAAATGGCGAACAACTTCGAAGCGGGCGGTTCAGCATACCGCGGCGTCTGCACCCTCAACATCGATAAGGTGTGGGACATCTACCGCTGCGGCCTACTCATCCCTCCGGATTAGCGCCTGTTGAAGGGGTGGACCACCGTGCCGGTACTACCCCAAACGCCGGAGCAGATCCGACGCGCCATATTCCGGCGACGGAGCTGGATGACACAGGAAGGAGCGAGCTCTTCGTGAGAATGACGACAACAACTCGGGCTGGTGGCTCCAGCGCTTCAACCGCGAGCGGACGAACGCCCTTGCATTCTATGACGGCCTTGGTTCGTGCGGCACACCTGGTGGCTTGGGCAAGAAAGATGGATAGAATGGGGCCAGTTACGGTGTGACTTGGGCAAGTCACTAAATCCCAGTCCATGGAGATGCTCTTAGGGCATCTCCAGCCGTGCGCGCCCCCAAGCCGTCTTCCGACCCTAAATTGGGCCTTCTGGGGTGCCGCCGACGCTATTTCTCGACTTGGGGGGGCGCTGGTTCCCAGCGTGAACCCAAGAGGCTCGGCCCAAGCATTCAAAAAAAATTAATTTGGACAAATTACATTCATATTTAGACAAATTTCATTAATATTGGGGAAATTCGTACATATTTCGGCGAATACATAGAAGACTTGAAAAAAAATTAAATTTAAACTAGGACACGAAGTCTACATGCCCAGCTGGCTGTAGAACGCCGTGTAGTCGTCGCCGTCGCTGGGCGGCGCGTCTAGGGCACAGGAGGGGCCAGCTCCATCGTTGCCGCCGCGCCACTCGTCGTCGGAGTCGTCGAGGACGATGACGTCGTGGCGCGCGGCAAAGTCCCAGCGAGCTTGGCGGCGTGTGGCCTGCTCGAGAAGGCGGCGCTGGCGCTCGATCTCCTCGCGCTCGTGCTCGGCCTTGGACCAAGCGCATGCGAACTCCATGTGGCTGGAACAACATCGTTGAATGACAGTTGTTCGCTAGCTTCTGGCCTGGGTAGTCCTCTGGGTCGCCGGGGGTCTCCAGCTTCAGCGCCGAGCGGACGTAGTCGCGTGGCGGCGACCACGCGGCTACTTCTTTGGGCGGCGGAGGGAGCTGCTGGCACCACCAGTTCCTGGCTCCAGCTTCGGCTTCACTAGGCGAAGGTGGCCGCGTGGCGGCTCGTTGATGAAGAGGCTGCCGCGCGAGCGTGAGCGCGCCGTGGTGGCGACGCCGGCTCGGTCTTGATACGCGCCATCGGGACAGGCGTCGCCGGATAGCCCGAGGAGCGCGAGCGGGAGCCCGACGCCGAGAAAGAAGACGAGCCCATGCGCCTCGACACCAATTACTCCGCCGCATGGCCGCGATTGGACGTGTCGCCGCTCGGCGGAGAAAGGCTGAATGTCGTGGCAGGGTTTGACAGGCGCGAGAGAGGCGATGAGGACGCCGTGTTTTTGTTTCTTTTCGTGCGCTTTTCACTCACTCACCGACAGGCGGGCTGGCGTAGTTTGAGAGCGCCGGATGAAAAATGGCACAAACCGGACACAATTTGGGCTCTTGGTGACGACTGGAGAAATTCGGGGCGCCGACGCTAAAAAAAACCTCTAGGGGGCATGAATGGAGATGCTGTTAGGATGACTCCAACGGGGCGACCCAAACGGACGCGCGTTTGGTCCGCGTTTTGTCCGTTTGGGTCGGGGAACGGACGCGCGTCCGGCCCTGTCCGCCCCTTTCCTGGCAGTGCGCCCAACGGGGCGACGCATCGAGTCCGCCCGCAAGTTTTTTTAGAGTTAAAAGGCCATATATGGGCTATTTTCATTCATATATAGGGGTGGGCCACAAACGGCCATTTTACATAAATGGAAATACATATTAAAGACCTAAATCTAGGGTTTCCGGCCCTTCTCACTTGCCGGATCTAATCTAAATGGAAATACATATTATTATTAACAATTAAAAGACCTAAAACTAGGTTACAAATGCATAGAAATTAACAACCGACCACCGGAGCTTGGTGGCCGGCAAGAGGGAAGATCAAGGAGGGCGCCGCGGCATTGAGGAACTTCAAGGTGCTAGTCCGTTCGGCCACGGACTTGCTGGCTCTTCCTTCGCCATGGCCGGGGTCAGCAGCGGACTAGCTGGCTCCTCCTCGCTTCTTTCGTAGCTACAGAATACGTAGCGGCGCCAGCATATTTGGAAAATTGGCCGCGCATAGGCGACCACGCCGGCGGGGATATGACATCAGGTGGAGCTGCCTGCTCCTTTCGCGGCCTCGGCCGCCGCCAAGGCCTCCGGTGCCGTTTGCGCCTCGCCGCGCGCTTTTTGGTCTCTTCGGCGCGGCGCATTTGCTTCATCTCGTCCTCCACTGCAGCGTCGGCATAGGCGCGCGCGGCGGACATGAACGCGGCCGCCCTCTGTGCGTTCAGCTGCATGTGGGCTGCCTCCACCGCCTCCTCCTCGGTGATGTGAGCATGGCCGCCCACGCCAATGGGAGGCTCCGGCGGCGCGCCATCCCTGCGACACCGGCCGCCGCGACACCGGCGGCGTACTCTTCTTCGTCGCTGTCCGCAGTCCGCGAACGCCGCCTCCACCGCACTCCTCTGGCCGTCCGTCAGGCGCGGACGCGGCGGCTGGGGAATCATGCCGGCCCATGCCGGGCTGGTCACCATCCGGCGCGAGAAGCTGCCGCGATAGCGCCCGCGCGCTCATACGCGCTCGCTCGACTTCGTCCACCAGATGCGGGGCGGCGGATCCATTCCGGCGCGTGGATTGAGCTTGAGATGGTGGCCGCCGTGGCTGGGGAGGAGTGCTAGGGTTTGTGTGTGCCCTAGGGTTTGGCCGGCCGGCGCAATTTATACAGCTCCACCGCCCACAGTTATTGCGGATAGGTGGCCGCTCTAGCCGTTGTAGTCGATGACACGCGGGGCCAGGGCGGACATGGGGAGGACGCAGGAACGGTTCGCGAGCGTCCGGGCCCGACGCATCCGTGGCCCAAATTTGGGTCAGGAATGCGTCGCGGCGGTCAGAAAAACGGACCGGGATCTGTTTTGCGTCGCCCCATTGGGTCGTGTTTTTTGGCGGACAGAAAAACGGACCGGGATCTGTTTGCGTCACCCGTTGGGCCGTGTTTTTTGGCAAAAACGGACAGGGCCGGACGCGCGCGGACTCGATGGGTCGTCCCGTTGGAGTCATCCTTAGATGTATAGTGCTGAATACGGGTTCACACCGTCTACAAGATGGAGGCCGCACTGGTTGACGAGACGGACAGGAGCTGAGAAATTGAACACTAGTCCCGACCACAGCTTTAAAGCTGGACACCCGATTTTCAACGACACCGTTGGCGAACCAACCGAGACGCTCGCTATTGACCACCGGACGCTACTCCGCCGAGGTGTGGACGGAGTAGCGGCCAAACGAGTCGAAACAAAAAATCCAGAGCACCGCACAGCCTTGGAGTAACACGGTCAACGACGCCAGCGGCCGGTGGGGACCGCCTGCCGCGTTCCTTGACTGCTTCCCCAACCCGTCCCTGTCGCGCGGGCCCGGCCCTGGACCAAAAGCATAATATGCCCGTTCAACCACCGGCCCCGTCCCTCTTTTGAGCCCGGAACCTGAGCCACGGGATCAAACCAAACTCGAAATCTATCATCTCACTGCATCAGTCAAAAACTCCCACTGACGAATCTTCTTCTTTTTTTTTGACATAAAGACCCAGATCTATTAGGAAATTGCACAGTTACAAACAACCCTGAACAAAGAGAAAATTACAACATAGTCCACAGGGAGGACGGCCACCGCCGCCGTCGACACGCGCAGAAGGCACGCCGCCGTCTTCATCGCTCCGTAGAGCCTTGAACAGATCGGCAGCCGGAAGTCCTTCGCCCAAGCGGCCACCAAGGACCGACGCATCACCGGGGAAGCCACCGTCTTCAAGTCCGTCGCCGACAAGAACCTACAAGAACCCAGATCCACCCCTGTACACACTCCACGGACAACCCGCCGGCACCGGAGGCAGCGCCGGACAGGCAAAGCAGCAGCCAAACGACGTCGCCGAAGACGCCGCCGGAAAGGAGGGGAGGCTACTGCGCAGCAAAAAGACGACCGCGGCGACCCCGCCTCCGCCACGATGCCGATCCACCCAAACTCCGCCCTATTTACATCGCCGGAACGCGATCCGGGGATCCCCCTCCGCCGCCGCCGTGGCGGCTGCCGGAGGACGGGAAATCCCGCGGATACGCCGGCGGTCGCCGGAGAAATCGAAGTTGCCCTCGATTCGACTCTGGACACTGTAGCAGGAGAGGAGGAGGGAGGAGAGGTCCAGAAATTCGTGTGTGTGTTTCTCTCTGCACGAATCTTCTTCTTTCCCTTCTCTACCACTCACTTTTTCTCCAAAGCTCCTCCTTCATCACAGAGCTCGCTTGTTTCTTTTACATGCTGCTTGCTACAGTAGTACACTAATACACTGATCGTCTGATGCGATCAAACAAAATGGAACTCTAGCTGCTATATTATGGATTTATGGAGTAACAAAGCGAACACGATGACATGCTAGGTTAATGAACAGATTACAGATGGGCTGTAGCAACCACAAGACACTACTTCAGAGCCTGTGCAGCTCCGGCAGCGTGGTGAGCGGCGGCGGCTCCTGGTCGGCGGGGGTGTGGCGGTGCTCGCCCTCGTAGGTCACGATGAGCATGGCGGGGTCGCTCGGGTCGCGCTCCACGTGCTTCCGCGCCGGGCAACCGCGCACCGTGCTGCACTTGTAGTAGCCTCTGCAACATCAGACACAGGAACTGGTTAGATTAGTTCAGTGGAGAAACAACGATTGCTTTATTTCACTCTGTTCGCCGGAGGGAGGGAGGGATGGTGCCTCACCGTGGGTAGGGCGACCCCTTGATGGGCTTCTGCCCGTACTTGCGCCACGAGAAGTCGTCCGCCGGGATCTCCGCCGCCTTCGAGCTGATCGCCGGAACGCGGGTGATCCGCCTCACCCGGGACTTCCTAAAGAATCATTCCGACACATCCATTGCTCAGCCACATGCATATAACATACCACCGGCGGCGGCGGAGGAAAAAAGTAACACAAACCTGCGCTTGGAGCAGTGGCAGCGGCCACCGGCGGCGCCGGCGACGTTCTCGGAGTGCGCGTGGTCGTGGCACTTGCGCTTTGCGGAACCCAGCGGCGGCTTCCCGCAGCTGGCCGAGGGCGGCGGCGGGAGCATCAGCGAAGACCCACCCCCCCGCCCGTTCGAGACGCTCCCGTCACCGGTCACCGACGACAGGAACGACGAGCTCGCGGCCGACACGCTGTACGACCCGGCCTCGACCTTGCTATTCCCGAAACCGGACAAGGACTTGCTGAAGTCCAGCGTCACGGACCTCGACGCCGCCGCCTTCACCGGCGCCGGCTCGGACACGGAGGGGCCCTGGGACTGTGCCACCACAGGCCCGCGCCGAAACCTCGCGTGGCCGGTGCGGTGGTTGAGGATGGAGATCACCTTCTTAAACTTGGAGACGGTCATATCGGTGATCTCCCGGCAGTCCACCTGCATCTGCTGTCCTGCTCATGCTCCGCCGCCGCGCCAGGGGAGCTATCGCTCTCGCCGTGCCTGTCCGGGAGAGCTGCAGGATGAGGTGCTCCATCCCGCGCAGCCCCGCCGCGGCCGCCTCCTGGATGGCCACCTGCTCGTCCGCCCTCCCGTACCTCCCCATCAGATCCATGGTCATCATCCCGAATATCGCTGCTCTGCTCGCCGGACAGTGGGAATGGCCGAATGGGGAGGAGAAGAAGTGGGAGATGTACGGCGGAGGTCCGGTTATAAAAAGAGACGGGGCGGTAACCGGGAGCAGCCGGTGGCGGTCAGATGGTGGACCCGTTCCGGTCAAATCTGTGGCCTGATCGACGGCTGGGATCGTCTGCATGCCAAATCGGAGAGACTGGGTAACTGCTAACTGCCGGTGGAAAGAACCTGCCGTTGGATGGATTGGACGGCTGGGATGGAGAGAGGAAGTTGACTATGGAATAGCGGCCACGCGGCCGGACACGGGACCAGTTTGTTCCAACAGCAAAATCAGCGACGCGTACAGAATGGTTCGGCCTGGTAGCTCACTGACATCCGGGGCCCAGCTAGAAATCCACTGTACATGGCCCACATGTCAGTGTTATTTTTACTTACATCGTGGTAGAGTGCTTTATAGAAGAACACGACATGGAAGAGGAGACTTCTGTGTGAAGCGATTTTCTCGTGACATCTTTTTGCACCGAAAATGAAAAGGGAAAAAAAAAGGGATGTGAATGGTGACAATGGCGGGAGATGCTCGTGACCCAGTTGTCAGAGGCTCTCTTTGGTGTTCCTTCACGTTTGATTTTGGCATGTCGTGTGGGACGGGGAGAGTGGATGAGAAGTCAATGGCTGAACTCAATGGAAATCATGAGTTCTGACTTTTTGACGCGTCCAAATATTTCTGGTCTCCGAAGGAAATGCGTGAACCAACACTCAACTGTCGTTTTGATTACGTTGAACGAGCTTGTTAGTCACGGATTCAAAATCACTGTAAGAGGAGTCATCATTACATGTTTTATCCCTAACTTTTTGGAATAGTGAATGGAGTGGCTATAGTGATCTATTCTGGTACGGAACCACACATGATTAGATCACTTCCACACAAGTGACGCAACGTATGCCTAAAAAAATACCCATCACCAAATCAAAGTACATAAGTGCTTTTCTTTTTTTTTGAGGAAGGATCTGATTCATAAATCAGGAAACTCATAACAAGTTACAAAAAGGTCCCGAAAGAAAAGAAAATTACAACAAGACCCAGCAACTTGCACGGAGCACCCCGAGTCACCTGTGGAGAAACGCAATCAGACCCTGCGACGAGCCCAAGAGCCTATCCATCGCCGTCGACGCCGTACCACCATCCGCCGGAGCGCGAGCACCACCACATCATGTAGACAGCCGCAAGTACCGTCCGCCGCAAGCGGCGGAACTGAAGATCGATGAACGAATACGGCCAGAGCACACGCGCCCAGGATCCACCCAACTTCCAGCCGCGCGCGGCGACATCCAGGCCAACCACCACCATCACCCAACCACCTCCAGCCGCTGCTCCCTTTACCTCCACGGCCAGCCAGAGCATACACGACGAAGAGGACCACCACCTCCCTCAGTAACAGAAGCAGATCACCACCGCCCCCTCGCTTCTCCCCTCTCCACCACGGACGGCCAGAGAAACCAAGCAGGGAGAGAAGATCTGACGACCCACCTGCAGAACGCTTCAGCTGCCGCAGACCCTTCTTCTTCTCCCCCTCGCCACCGAGGCCGGCAGGAGAAGGAGCTTGATCCAAACGACGAAGAAGCAGAAGCGCTTATTGAAGAGAGCATCCAGCAATCCATCTCCGCGAATCCTCCACCTCGGAGGCTTGGCGAAACAGAGATCCATGGATAGCTCGACGCCGCGCCCAAGCATCAGAGCCACAACTCTCCGAGGAAGAAGAAGACAGGCATACGCCATGACCAGGAAAACCTAGAAGAAACCTACTCCTACAGACCCTATCTACACACACGAGCACGAGCCGGAGCTCCCCCCCACCTCACGGTGCCGAAACGGCAGCCGGAGGCGGAGGGGAGCGGCGGATCCGCCGCCGAGAGGAGGAGAAGACGGGGTCGCCCTTTTCCGCCGCTCTGCACTGTAGCAGGGGACGGGGAAGAGCTTGCTCCACTATCAGTCACATAAGTGCTTTTCTATGTGAAAAAAATACAAGACGAATGTGATTCGGTAATTTATCATTGACACAAAATATATGTGGGTTAGATGAAATTGGTTGTGCTGTAAGGTCTTTATTATCATCCTGCAAAAGAAGTCTTTATCATCTTCATGCATTCTCTTGGTCTTCATACGTGTAGCATCATTGTGTTCATTAGGACGAACATATATAACGAAAATCTAGGGGGGGGGGGGGGGGGGACCCTACCTTGAGAGTCTCCTCCGCCATCGCAGAGCCTCTCCCCTTCTCCTCCACCGGCCTCGCCAGCCGGGATTGGGATGGGAGGGGACGAGGGGCCTCCTAAGTAGCCAGGTTAGTATGTATATATATTAGGTTGTCTTACGCTTGTATGGAGGTATGGCGCTATGTTGCCTTCACATTGTTCATCTGGGCTGTTTTCGAGTGGTTGCATGGGCTCAGTGATGGCCATCAGAGGTCGCCTACCATGCTTCGGGTAGATCTGGTGACGCCCCCTCTACATAAGCTCAATGATGCTCTACAGCGTCAAGATCTCAAGCTCCACAGTTGTTCTATGCGCCTTCTTGCTTACGGGGTGGAGGTCGAGGGCGAGTTTGTTGATCCTGGTGCTTCGATGCTTCTTGAAGGTGGAGTACGAGCGACGAAGATGGCAAAATTCCTTTTCCTTTAGTGGAAGATCTCTAGCGACCTCATCAAGGGATCTATCCACGGAGGCGCCCAAAGTGTTTCCGTCCTGGGTGGTGTAGCTGGTGCGCCTGGTGGTCCAGAAGTTGTTGCGGCCATGGCCAAAGACTTTATCGCTTATATACTTTCTTTTTAGGATCATGTTTGTAATTTATGAGGACTTAGTATTTAATTGCTTTTGTCTTGTGATCCTCTTTGTAACTTTGTACGAGCCGCCAGTTTCCAGACCCTTCATCGCCATTCCCATTAAAAAATCACAAAATTTTTGGTCACCCCTTAGAAGTTGTGACTAATCTTTCTATTGATTTTCAATCTTTTTCAGATCATTGATCTTTAATCGTGACTTAGGAGAAGAAAATATAATAAAATCTGGTGCAGATTCAACCAACATCGGCATAATTCGGAAGAGATAGCGCCGTTGAACGGTGAAGATAGCAGGTACCGTCTCGAGGATTACAATCACATGCAAAGGTAGCGATCTGTGGCGAGGATGACTGCTTCCCCGATGTTGGATTTATCCACGATATGCTCATATAAGAAATCCAACATGCTATTGCAGCATAAGTGAGGTAGGACGACGAGTATATGATATTATTGAAACACATGTTACATAAGGCAATGTGTAATGGACATAACGAACGGTGGCCCTCGACATGACGTACATGTTCACAAATGGAACAAAATAGGTAAGATGAGAAATTGGACAAGTGAAAAGGTGCACGACGACACAAGGATACAAACCTCTAGGTATCTGCAAAGACGAAAAGGAAGCATGACCCATGTCGTCAGGTAAGCATGCCTAATGGCTCCATTTTGCTATGATCTTTTTCTTGCTATGATATATCCAGCGGTGTTCTGAGCATGACTTCTTTCCCGGTCTTGGATTTTATCGATGATATGCTCATATAATGAAGTAATCCAATATGTCATTGCAGCTGGAGTGACGACTATATAGATATCACAGAAACGCACGTTGCAGAAGGCAAGGTTCTTGTCAACTTCATGAATGGTGGCTCATCGCACGAGTAGTTGACATGATTGACATTTTCACTGATGGCACACACAAATGGTAAGATTCTCAATAAGGGAGAATCGAAAATAAATGTATGACATAAGAAATAAAACTATAATGGTACAAGAGGAAAAACAAAGAAAGCACATTGCATGTTGCAGGTAAGCATGCCAAAAGGATTATTTTTTCCATGATAGACAGATAACCAAGTTTCAAGTCTAAGGTACTAGATTCATGCTGTGAAAGCTGTTGGAGTAAACTAGGTGCGTACAGGGATCCAGTGCGAACTCAATCAATGGGCGCCAAGTTACACGGGCCTCTTTTTTTTCACTCTTCCTTATATGTGCATTTTTTGCCAGTTATGGGCTCCAAATTTTCCGGGCCTAAGATGGCCCTAGGTTCGTAGACCAGGTTTACATTTAAAATAACATTATTGATCATAAATTATGTACTCCATCCGTTTGGGTATCAAGGCCGGAGGGAGTTTTTGTAGAGTCTAGATTTGGAGGGCCACATGATTAATGCAGTATTTTGGGGTAACTATTTTTGTGTTTATAAAAAGGATGCAAGAGAGATAAGTGAGAATTAGTTACGACGTGGAGTTCCTACCCGTTTGCCGCTCTCACAAACTGAGGAAGTGTGTTTTAAAACAAAGAACGACAAATCCTCAGAAGCCTTTGGGGCACAATGCATGCCATGGCCGGTGCTTTCAAGTTTGAGTCTTTGTCCAGACTAGACAGGCCCTACCATTCGCTTTCCAACTCTTCTAGGCGCTAAGGGTGAAAGGTACATCGGCTAGGGCAGTCTTGAGGAGGTGCGGCCTTGGGTCTCTTGCTGGCAAGAGACAGCAAGAGACGAGACCTTCTTGTTGTAGGTGTATCAAGGGTGGTGTGGTGTTCGCTTGTGTCGTATTCGATGTTGTATCAGCCATCGGCCTCTTCTTCTATGTGTTAGACATGTCTCCCAGGATATATCCTTGAAAAAAAAATCAGCACCCAGTAATGTTTACGCAGCTACGAGTTCTTGGTCGTTCCCATCTCAACAAAATACATACTATTATCACTCGTATACATATCCGAGTTAGTGGGCGGTTGTTCAACCTTATAATTTTTTTTTCATGAATTGCCAAGGATACTAATAACTACAATTCATATACATTTTTTTAGTTAACTGTTGACTAACATCAACAATTAAAGGACGTTTTAGATATTTATTTTACATAAAATTATCGACTATGTTCACACAAGGGGTTAAACAACTCAATGTAAAAAAACGTCAGTAACCTGTGAATGAGTATTTTTTTAGTCTCAAATAAATTCCTCTTCTTTCATGTGAAACCCTGAGGGTTCCTTTAATTCATAATATAGGAAAAATATATAAACTAGATGATACCCCGCGCGTTGCGGCGGGAATTCTGGAGAGAAAATGAAATGTATTAAGACATAATAAACTGAAATAATCAGTATATTCTTGCTAATTGACCATAACCACCAACAACAGAAGATTAAAAAATGAGATTAATCTATTCATGATAGCACACAAAACGTATATTATGTGTACAAAAATAGGAATTGCATGTGTATACAATATGAAGAGATAGAACAAATCAGATCGTCGGCACAAAGTTGTTATAAGTTGCAACAATTATGATAGACTTTACAACAATGAATATAATTCGTGACAATAATAATTGAAAAAGGTGATGGGAATACAAAAACCGATCAATGCAGATGAAAGAGATTTATGCTAGAAGTGATAGAAGTTGAAGTGTTGCTAGTGCAAAATTGCTCGCGGTTTCTGACATAAATGGTTGCCCAAAGGTTTTTCAACCTGCACAAAATACTGGGAAAAAAAGTAAAATTGGGTATACATTATCTGTCAGTCATATAGAAAGAAGATATCTAGAAATTAATCCTGAGACCTGAAACTATCAGGGCATATTTGCAGACTAACCCAAGTACCCAACTAAGAACAACAAAAATAAACGTGAAAAAGGTACATGTATGCTGAATCGACATTGATAGGATTGGCCGAGTGCAAAAATGTGACATATAATTTTTAATGCAGGATGTATCATCCAAATCTGAAGCCCCAACTTTAGTTTATCCTTTTTTGAAAGGAACAGTAGGCGCTCTGCTTTTGCATTATTAGAGAGAGAGATAGGTACAAATAGGTTTTGAAAAAACCTTTACAACACACGCTCCAGGATGAGCAACTCAAACACTCTATACATTCGTATACCCAACATTATGCACACTAGACGGCGCGGTGAATAGCACCTCCACATCACTTCTGACCAGAGCAGCAATCGAAGCTGCAACAAGGTTCTGGCCCTCGAAAATTCGCCGGCCTCGCTCCTTCCAAACATGCCAGAAGATGTAAATCGCAATGGATGTGTCCTTCTTCAACTGCATGGAAATAGGGCTGCTCCGCATCTTGCTCCACCACTCACTGATGTAGTTGGATTGACCCAAAAGTTGGATCAAAGGCAGGTTGGAGCTTGTGAAGAAACTACAAACCTCCTTAGAAAAGGAGCAGTGCAGCTCCAGGTGGTTGGCAGTCTCCAGCTCCTGATGGCACAGGCAGCAAACATCATCGTGTGGCCACCCCCTATTTCTTAGGCGATCAGCAGTCCAATTTCGGTTTTGCAGTAGCAACCAAAAAAAAACTTCACTTTCCCTACGGCCCTGACTTTCCAAGCAGCCTCTAGGTCTGGCTGATTTAACCTTCCCCAGAACTGCACATGGTAGGCAGATTTCGCAGAGTATTGTCCATTTGAAGTGAGGTTCCAGACGATGGTATCCTTCTCCTGGGTAAGTTCAACCTGTTGAATTTGCTGCCAAAGCTCGAGGTACTGATCAAGCTGTGCCTCTGAACTGATCCGATGTAAACCTCTTTTCCATCTTCCATCATAGAGGGCCTCCTTGACAGTCAGGTTTTTCCTTGCGGCAAGAGGGAAGATCAAAGGTGCTATGGCGATTGGTGCTAGACCATTAAGCCACTCATCAGTCCAGAATTTGGCTGTAGTCCCGTCCCCTAAAGATATGGACGTGCAGGCCTAGAACAATGCCTTGTCCGTCTCGTCGCACGGCGTAGCCGTCCCCTTCCAAGGCCTATCTTGTCCATCCCATCTAAACTTTAGTTTATCTTGTATATAACTTTTCTAGCCTTATGTGCACCCAGTCAGTTAAGCCTGTATATGCAGGTTTGTACGAAGGCGTCTCTCTGTTTATTTGCAAAATACTACAGCTCTGAATCGAAGTAGATGCGGGAATGAAATGCTCAATTTTATCTTCCCCTTTCATAGGCAATATGCAAGAGAAAAAATGGCAGCTATAGTTATAGTATACCAGGTATTGTAAAATTCATACGAACATTCCAAGTGCGCCTGAATAGAGGCATACAAAGAATTTATGTGTCGTTCAGATAAGGTAAATAGAAACTAACATGCAGAATTTATATACATAGCTGTACGGAGAAGAAAGGAATCCAAATGGTTTTTGAATACTTTTTTGTAACTAATTCTATTTCAACTTTGCATACATTTAACCAAAGCAAAAGTATAAGAAAATTTTGGTGCGAGTGAAAGTATTACCAAAATCTGTATAATAAAGGAGACTCTTCGTCTAGTTCATCACCGAAGGCATGAGAGAGCAGTCAGAGGAATCAAGCCGCACTTTGCATACATTTAACCAAAGCAAAAGTATAAGAAACTTTTGGTGCGAGTGAAAGTATTACCAAAATCTGTATAATAAAGGAGACTCTTCGTCTAGTTCATCACCGAAGGCATGAGAGAGCCGTCAGAGGAATCAAGCCGTTAGTCTTGCCAACCTAGCTTGAAAAAAATACGTCAGAAACGTCAAGATTTCTCCTGTTATATTACATGGATTGAACTGAAAGCATCTAAAGCTGAGAAACTAAATTATATAAGCAGAACATAGAAAAACAAAGGTGCACGAATCGGTCTGAGGACCGGAAAAACAAAAGAAACTGGAATGGTGATTCAGGTAGACCTTACTCTAATCATCAGGTCATAAAGGTCATTCTCGTGGTGCAGGGCGAGCTTCCCGTGGTGTAGCTCTGCAGGAAGGCGTCGCTGGCGGCGCTTGCTCTGATGGTTTGTTGTCGCAGCCGTGATTTGCTTCAGCCAGGGCATCTCATGTGTATATAGGAGGATGGTGTAACTACCCGTTGCCGGCGACGAGGGATCGCGGCGTGAGCTCGGAACACGGACGGATACTGGTGGCATGTGGTAGCCGCCGGACCTGAGGAAGACGAGGCTGGAGTAGACGAACGGGGACAGGGGAGAGAGATTCAGACTTCGGCTGTTCTGTTTCTTCGATGCCTTTCCGCCTAGCGTGGCTTCTCCTTTTGTTGGCACTCACCGGTACTGCCGACCCATTAAGCCCAGGCCCACCTTGTCCCAGGTACCGGGTGTGACAATACCGCCCCCAAAAAACATTGCTTGCCCCCAAGCAATGGCATGAATGGCGCTTCCATGAACACCTTGATCTCCTGCTTGTACTGAACATAGCGTCCAGAACCGCTGAAAGAGAAAACTGCGTGCACTTGTATGTCATTTGTTCAGTGTCACCAAGGCTGACTTCCTGGCTTGCCATCACGACTCTATGATGCCAACCACCAGGCAGGGCCGGCCCTGAGGGGGGTCAGGAGGGGCGGCCGCCCCGGGCCCCCGAAATAAAGGGGCCCCGAAATCCTAACTTGCTAAGGGGAGGAATGGTTTAATTTGGCGGCGCCATTAGAGCTCATCTGAAGTTCATTCTCTCGGCACAGTACGATTCAGCGAAACCAAGACGAAGCGTTATGCTGCGTGTGTCCTACTATACTGGGCTTTTTCTCCGTTGACTTACTTGGGCTTTTTTGTTAGTTTGGTTTTTCCCCTAAAGTTAGCTAGGAGTAAGTTTTCAAAAAAAAAAAGTTAGCTAGGAGTATATGCAGGCACTAATTACGGTCATGTTGATTAAATTAAATAATGGAATTGGGATGAGGCCGGTAGACTGGACAAGGCTAAAGAGACCTCCAGGAATGAAGCGAACAAGTGACACGTTTTAATTTTTCTCTCAACAAAAAGTGACACATTTTTTTCCTTCCACTCGAAAGCAAAATCAATTCATTTACCCTTCCCATTACGATGATAGTTATTAGTCTAATTCTCAATTATATGTGCACTTTGCGCCAGTTTGGAGACTACCCATAGTTGGTCCTCACACGACCACGGCAAGAGGCGTGAAGTCAAGTCGCCGATAGGACGCCACACGGTGTCCTAAGACCTCCGTGACGACATGGTTCTAGCAACACTCGGCGTGATAATACAAAAATATATGCATATACCACTTTAGGAGTTTTTTGTGTACACTTTAGGAGTCCATTGGTAACACTTCATATACATATAAATATTTATATAAATATTTAGGGCCCCAGATTATGGTTTCGCCCCGGGCCCCCGAAATCTCAGGACCGGCCCTGCCACCAGGATCCCAAAGCCTGTACTGAACTTTGTTTGCCGAAGTGGCGGCCACTGAAAAGAACGTCTGAATTCCAAAATTTTGATACCGAGTGCCCAATTTGATGCTATATTCAGCACCCTCTGATGCAATTCTTTTGAAAGCATCTCTTCTTAGCACAGCCCTAGCTGTATCTCCTTGGTGCCTAGAACAAAAGTTGCTCCTGCGACTGAATGGGCATGTACAGCTAGCAGAAGCAAGGAACTGAACAAAGTAGTTGTGCATGCAGCTGGGGTGCCACGGTCGATAGCCAGCCTGCTCGGATTGAATTATTTCAGTGAACTTCAGCGACCTTTTGCCTTGCACAGCCCAATCTTTTTTTCGTTTCACCGTAGCTAGTAACAAGAACATCAGAGCATCTTGGATATATTGTGTTGACAAGCAAACTAAGCTCAGCTTCGTAATATCTGTTGTTGTGTTGTTGCCCAACAACAGGCTGAGAGCACTTTTATCCCATGGCGACACCCTGCTGAACACAAGAGAATCACCTTTCACTTCAAACATTCCAGTGTGAATTAAATTTACTTGTGCAGTTGATATGCCAGGATCCCACGGCTTAACCATTCCACAAAGCTGCTGCAGGATGTGTCGGTTTAAGGCATGTTCATACTCACATTTCCTGGGACCTAAGCCACTGAACAGTAGCTGTTGTAGCTTACCAGGATCCCATGGTCTAGTACAACCACCACTAGCAACTACATACGGATGGACCAAAGTCTCATTGCTGCTGAACCATAGAACCTTTCCAGCGTGCCCTTCTGTGGCCAGCAGCTCATATGCAATTGTGTATAGCTGGGAGCTGTCAACATATATGTGCTCTCCAAGGTCCCATGAGAAGGTGAAACATATACCATCAATAACATATGCAAACAAGAGCACTGACTGACACAGACCACTTCCTATCGCATAAGAGTCAAACAGTTGCGAATTTCTCATTGAATCCATTAATAGATCATTCTCTGAATAACCAGTGGTGTGTCCGGCAAATGACGTGCTATTTAGTGCCAAGCTTGCAACCGTTGATACTCCAGGATCCCAAGAGCTATGTAACCTGCTAGCCAAGAGCTGCTCTATGTGAAAGAAATAGCAACTTGACGTGTAAGCACTAGTGTGCAACCAGTGGATAGCAGTAGCTTGGTCAGATCAACTCCATGATCAAAAGGATTGTCTGAATACAACCTATCCTGAAACTCGTGACAAGTAACCATACCATGCTCAATGAACAACGACCATTCACCAACATGAGTGAGCACGGTGTCAGAAAGTTCCATGTCTGACGCGGTGTCCTTGGAACGCCTTTCACCAAACATCTTATTGTCATATTGCAAATCAAATTCTAGAAAGAGTGACAGGCCATCGACATGAGTGATCACATCACCGGGACTCTCTTCATAACCAGCCTTGAGAGAAGTGTCCTCTGCTGGTACATCAACCATGGCAAAACTAAAGGTGTTTTCAGGGCATGCAAATACAGCCTGAAACATCTCATCACTGGAACCCAATCCCTCCTCGAGAAATAGTGACATGCCTCCCACATAGGAAAGCACATGATCAGCAATACACTCGTCATAACTCCTCTTCATGGAACAAATGGCCTCGGACTCCTCTGTAGAATTCACCATCTGCTCTAGGAATAGCGATAAGCCTCCAACATGGGTCAGCACCTCAGCAGACATGTCGGTGCCGACGTCCCGAGCAAGGATCGATCGAGGTCGCAGCAGGAATTAGTGTGCTGCCACTTGCTGGGAACACGATTTCGGCATGGCCACTGTCTGTGTAGTGGGCAAGACCTTCTGCCGAACAGCTTGTGGGCATGGCGGAAGCGAAGGTGGCGTCCGCGTGTGGACCACTAGCACCGACGACCTGACCCGCCCATGAAGATGAAGAAGTGAGCGGCTCCACCTCCACTCGATCCCAATCAACCACGACCGGTTCAGAGTTGGGGAGCCTGTGAATGCCGATGGATGGTGGGGCATGCTGGATGTCCAGAAAGCAGCAACCATTATTGATGCACCGACCCTGCAGCCCACCTCGAGCTTCCCTTGCCTCACGCCAGGATTGAAACTCCACAAGGGCCTTGACATGAGTGCTTTCCTGCAATACACATATTTCATTGACGCCATAGGGATCAAAGACCAGATGGATCACATTCTCCGTCAGTGGGTACAACACACAGGTGATGGTGACATGGAGGACGTGGCTGCTTGTCTTCCCTTGGCGCTCAGACTTTCCATCGAACACCTTATGGGCACCCATGGTGGAAGTTGGCTCTCGCCCGATGGAGAGGTTGAATCTGGCCACGGTGGGCGCCACGGACAGGGGCGTGGCCGTGGTGGTCACCTGCACCACCTCCTCCCTAGGCTTCCAGGAAGCGCGAGCCATACGAGCCAAGGTCGCATCCGTCGACATCGAGCGTCCTGCAATCTCCTTCAGCCGCTCGGTCGACAGCTTCAGGCTCGCCATGGACGCCTCTAACGTCGCATCCGTCGGCTTCACTGCAACCCCAATCGCCTCCATCACCTCGCTGGAAACCAAATCGAAGCGGAATTTGTGGATTTTTTTTGTGTGGATTTTTTTGGAAATTTTGGGTACGGATCCGAAGATCGATGGCTCTGATACCACTGTAACTACCCGTTGCCGGCGACGAGGGATCGCGGCGTGAGCTTGGAACACGGACGGATACTGGTGGCTTGTGGTAGCCGCCGGACCTGAGGAAGTCGAGGCTGGAGTAGACGAACGGGGACAGGGGAGAGAGATTCAGACTTCGTCTGTTCTGTTTCTTCTATGCCTTTCCGCCTAGCGTGGCTGATCCTTTTGTTGGCACTCACCGGTACTGCCGGCCCATTAAGCCCAGGCCCACCTTGTCCCAGGTACCGGGTGTGACAGATGGGACTGGCCGCTGTTGGTAGCATAGATGTGTGGTAGTGCTCTCATGAGAAAGAGGTGTGAGAAAATATGAAGGTTCAGAGGGGATGGCAAGTGAGGGGACATGGGAGGCACAACGTCACGGACAAAACTTATTAACAGCGAGTGCACGATCGGCTTTAGTAACTGATTAAGCATAGAAGATGTGTCTCACGGCTAGAATTAATTGAGAATGACACAATCGGCACTTTATTTTTTTGCCAAGTTGGATGATCTGTTTAGGTGGGACAGCAAAATGGACGGACATATATGAGTAGATATGAGGATCACACGGCTGTGGTTTACTCGATGATGTGGCTATGCTCCACGTGGAGATAGAAAAATCATAATGACACATAGTGGGGTTTTGCTTTATAAGAGGTATAGATAGATAGATAGATAGATAACTTAAAACATTGTGTGACTGTCTTGTCTAGTTGATTCCTATGGACATGTATTTTTTTATTTTTTATTGTAATGAAATAATTTTTCACGAGGTCTGATCTAATACTATTTTTCTTTGAAAAATATATGCTACAAGATTTTATGATATTACTGTCTATAAAAAATGATCCTAAAAATGAAACAAATTCTGCATAAAAAAATTCATAGAACCTCAATTGTACACAAATCCTCTAAAATTCTCATGAGCCCCTTAAAAACATGCCTCTCGGCGCTTCTGAATTTTGATGCCTCCAACAGTCCAACTTCTTTTCCCACATTTCGTCGAAGACCAACTTTGCTGACACCTCTGGCAGCCCAGGGCATCGTCCTACTCGAATCAGCAATTCCCTCCATGCCACCTCCTTCACCAAGACCACCGCCACACTGTGGAACGCTGTCACCCGGATTCGCCTCGACTCCGGCCTACACGCGGCAGCCCTTTCTGCCTTGGCCGCCATGCTCCCAGCCGGCGCCCGCCTGGACGCCTTTAGGCTCCGGATGCTCAACCGCGCAGCAGCCTCCCTCGCCGGCCGCGCAGCGGTCGCCACTCCCTCGCTATCCGGGTCGGATTTACCGCCAACGGGTACTTCTGCAACACTCTCGTCGAGGCTTAGGGGAGGCACGGTGTGGTCTCGCCAGCACGGCATCTGTTCGGGGAAATGTCTGTAACGGACGTGGTTTCTTGGACATCCTGTTGTCTGCCTATGTCGTTACAGCCTTACAGGCGATAGACAGGAGGTGTCTGGGTTGGGGACGAGCATGCGGATGGACAGGTGTGAGCTGAGCATAGTGGCACTTGCAGTGCTGCTTCGGGCATGTACTGCCGATAGAGACATTCCCGACGGGAGGCAGCTTCAGTGTCAGACAGTGAATAGCGGTTTAAGCGAAGATTCACTACTTCCCCGATAAGAGATGCAGTCTCTTCGAAATTTGAACATTATAATCTCGGAATATTCTGCGGAGGTGAACGTCTTTGAGGTCATTCATATGTTTGAAAGGATGAGAAGAGAGGAACTGTGTCGAACTTGGAAGACCTTAACAGCCGTGGCTGCTGCATTCGCCAAGAACAGGTGTCTTCAGCAAGGCAAGAAGCTCCATTGTTTCTTAATAGTAATTAAGATTGGGCTATGTGGTTTTTAGAAGTTTTGACCGGCTGAGTTTTACTCCGGCCGGTCTGGTATCTTCTTTTTTATTTTGGCCTAGGCCTCCAATATTTGCTTCTTCTATATTAATATAAGGCAAAGGTTTTGCCTTTGTTTCTGAAAAGATTGGGCTAAGTGATGCGATCTTGGTGGCATCCTTTCTGGATTTTTTGTACTAAATGTTGTGAAATGGAATCTTCCCTCCAGTTGTTTGAGGAATCCAGGGAGCAGGCAGCTGCATTTGGTCAGCCATGATGTGGGGTCTCGTCCACCATGGGCAGTTCTTGTGAGCAGTACATCTGTTTGGGTGGATGTTGAACTCTTAGCTAGCCAGCAACGCCGACGTGCTCCAAGGATTAATCATCAGTTACATGGAATTAGGTGCTTCACTATTAGGTAAATCAACTCATGGATACATCGTACGAAATAGCTCCGCTGCACAATATCAGAATTGTTACTTGGAGACATCCATTGTTAAACTGTATGCTAGCTGTGGGAACATCCATTTGGCACAACGGTGCTTCAACAGCATCCAACATAGAGATATTGTCAAAGGAGTTCAATGATTGAATACGCGATTCATGGCAATGTAGGAAAGCTCTGGCATTGTTTGATCAGATGCTTGAGGAAGGAGTAAGGCCAAAAGGAGTGACCTTCCTGGGCTTGCTGTCAGCATGTAGTCACTGAGGGCTTGTTACGGAAGCGCGGATGTGTCGAGAAAGAACCTCGACATTCGGTTTTGGCATTGCATATTGGAGAAGGGGTTAAGAACGGTCAAAATAAACCTCTCCATATACGGCGTGCAGGACGCGGGGGCGACTCCAAAAACCGCGCCGCCAGCAGCCCCCACCGCCGTCCCCCCCCCCCCCCACCGCCGCTGCCGCCGGCCTCTGCCGCGGTGGCGGCGGACCCACTCCCAAAGGGGGTTGGGTGGATCAGCTCGCGCAGGCGGTGGTCGCCCGGTTTGGGGCCATGGCGGCCAGAGGTGTGGAACCTGGGCGGCAGCCCAGAGCCTCGCTGGCGGGCGTTGACGTCGCGGCGGCGGTGGATGCAGCCTCGCTGGCTGCGGTGAAGGGGAGAGAGGCGGAGGCGTGCGCTCCTGGAGGCAAGCCCCGATCTAGCCTTGCGGGACCCGATCTGGGCCGACGGGCCCCGATCTGGATCACGAGGGGTGGCAGCTGGCTGGCGGAGGTCTCCCGGCTTCCCCTCCTTCGATCTGATCGCCTCATCTTTGGTGGTGCGGTTCTCCCTCGATCGCACGCGGTTCCTCCCGCGGAGCTCGGCACTGCTTTGGTGCGGGCTCTCTCGGGTGCCGTTGGGCCCTTGGCGGCTGGTGGTGCGGCGTACAAGGCTCGTGTGGAGCTCGGGTGCCCGGAAGCTCGCCGGTCGGCGGAGTAGGTCTCCCCGGTCCGTCCCTGGGTGGTGCTGCGACTTCTTTCCCGACCATGTACGTGTACGACCACGTTCCTGCAGGCCTTCGCCTGCTTTCTCTGGCTCTAGCAGCCGTGCGGTCCTCTCCGGCGAGATGGGCCTGAAGCAATGGCTGAAACTCCGTCCTCCTATGTCCTCGTGGTGGCTTCTCGCGGTGGTATTGCGGGCTTCGGTGAAAACCATGCAAGGCTGTGGCCATTGCTGGTGACGATGCCACCTCCGGGTGCCCTTCTTGAAGGCGTCACCTTGAAGCCCCTACCTTGTATGCTGATTCCATCCATCCGCCTCTACCTGCGCTCTTGTGGTTCTCGGTTAGGTCAAGTCTATGGTGGGAGGGCTGGGTTTTGGCGAAAGCTTTGTAGGTCCTTGGACTCTGCCAGCGACGACGACGCTCATGGGCGCCGTGTTCCTTCTTGGAGGCGTCGTTTGAACCCCCTCCTTTGGATTCGTGACCTGCTAGTTCCCTGTGGGTGGCAGTGTTGGTGTGATTAAGGCCTGTTTGGAGCTGTTTGTTTCATCCTTGCTCCCGGACAACAGAAGACGACGCGCTCCTTCTACTGGATCAAGCAATAGACTTTTGTGTATAGTGCTTCATTTAGTTTTGCTTGTTTCCCTTATCTTTTGTAGTCTTTTGTTGTTTGTGTTCTGGTTCTGTAGTTGGCATCCCCAACTTGTGCTTGTAAGTTGTAACTCCTAGCCGGTTGATGGCTTCGTTAATTCAAAGCCGGGCTCTTATCAAGCCTTCCGTCTAAAAATATACGGCGTGCACACAACCATGCTTGCTTATAGAACAAGGCCAGCCAGTTGACGTAACAGAATTTGCAATGCATCCACTTAGCATGACACGTTATACACCTCAAGTTTCAGTCAATGAGTCCTTGCCAAGAGTGACACTTGGGGAACTTCTAGCAGATCATAGTGTTATGTTAGACTTAAAGAAAGACTTCATTCTAGTTTCATGGGAATCAAAGATACCCCCTCACAATTAATTTGCCAATTTTGTTACAAGTCATGCTCAGGGTGCACATAGTCCTGGCCATGGGAAGCCTGGCCCGAAGCCCGGCCCGAAAATCTCGGGCTTGGGCCTCAAATCTAGGCCCGACAGCTACGACGGGCCGGGCCTGGGCTTTGTGTTTTCGTTGATTCAGGAAGAAGCCTGGCCCGACGGCACGGAGGGCTTTTGAGATTTTTGGCCGGGACGGGCCGGGCTCGGGCCTGGGTTTTCTACGTCGGGCTTTTCTCGGCCCGGCCCGAGGCATGGCCAGGTATAGGTGCACATGAAGGTAGTGCGTTGCGAGGGAGGAAGCAAAGAGCAGTGCCGATCTAAGTCTGTTTCAAAACACTAATGTAACTCATTGTCGGGCGGCTTGGTGAGACTTCCGGATTTAGGTTTTAGGGCTTCGGAGTGAGGTCAAGGTAATGGCCCCGATCATGGTCACCCCATCATCAAACTTGTAGGTGTAGCAACAAATGTCGCCAGGATGGTTGCTTCGGATTGATCGATGTATTTTATCAGTAAGCCTTTGTTGAGTAAATTAATGAAAAAGGATGTATGCATCATTTTGATGCAGAGGCCGGGGGTTTCAACCTCCTGTTCGAAAACAAAAATAGAAACATTGGCTTTCTCAAAACTCAGAGTTCGAGGAGCGACATTTAATAATCACAAAATGAACTATTTGACTAAGTAGCACAATTGTGTTCAAATTATTACCTAATCCCCGTAATATGACACGCCAAGCAAATGGCCTGCCTTATAGCCTGATCCCTCAGGGTGTTTGATATCATCGTCACAAGCATAACAATGATATATATCCCGATCTTGAGTTGTGTGAGATCCCCGGGCAAGATCACAGCGTCCAGCTGAAAATAATTGATGAGATATCTAAGAAATATTCAACTTAGCAAACTAGATTATCTGAATAGACTTACCAGTTTGTTTCTTCCCATCAAGAAAATGGAAAGACCTGAGGGCCATTGCATTGAGTCGCCGTCCAACATGTTGCAACTCAGCAAAAACAAGCAATTTCGGACCATTTTTCTTTGGACCATTGCGAGCATTGGCATAAAAGTTCACATGGGCATAAAGGTAACCTCCTTCATAAAATATAGCTCCATCAATTGCCTCAACAAGCGAGTACTTAACCTGACCATTATAACAAATGAAAACAAGCTAAAAAACAATACTACCAATTTTCAGCAACTAAAATTGAGAAAAAAGAAAGAATTTTAGAGAACGTTGGCTAATGCATCAATCTTATCGTTAACAATCACTCCCTCTCTGAAATGAAACAAAGTTGAGAGGAGAGGATAGTCCTTGTTACAACTTCTTGTTAAGTCATTTCTAACCATTCCAGACAAGTCCAGTTTAACTCTATTCTAGTTAAACTATTTTTTTTCTTGACTGATGGGTTAAGTTTCCCATTCTTTGCCTAAGGAGAATGCAAGCCTAAAGGTTCAAAAACCTACAAACAAACATGTAGAACTATCTTTATAAGTGTTAAAGAAGGGTACCAAAACAATAAGAAATTTTTCCTTTGATTTAAACCAAAGGGACCATCCCATGTTTATTTGACGCAAAAGGCGAGACAGAGCAAGATAAATGCATGTAATTTTCAGTCAATATGAGTACTAGAGATGATCCAAGGAAACAAAGTTGCAAAAGAAACTGATTGATATAGGATCGAGCCTAGACTCTCTTTGGTGATTTGAACATTCAGTTCAACCTTGATGATATCGGTTGCATTATCACAAAATAGATCATATGAATGGTTTCCTTCTAACTAAAACAGTACTTATGATATATCTAAAAGACTAAAACCTTGACCAAACTACTTAAAGTTTAAAATCATGTTAATAGAATTGGTTCTCCCATTGCTCTTCAGGGGAATACTGACTCCACCAAGGTACGATTGGCATGTTAGTCAGCCCACGTGCTAAGTTATCTTTGTTTTTTTGTTCAGTCAGCTTATGTGCCATTACTTGTTAGCTTCAGTATCATTAGACCTGTGGATTGGCAAGATGGTTTCTCTGAAACTAATTTTATTTGCATCATTACATAATGTTGCTCTAGCAATACAATTTTCATGTCGTATTTCATTGTGATATCCTAAAATAAATTTTCATCTTCACATGGCTCTGGCCCTCTGCAAGACATGGCAACATGATTCTGGGGAATCAGTTGAGCGGCAGAAAAGATTTTACCGTAGTTATCCATTAACAAGTATTCTGACAGCAGCGTGAAGTGAAGAACTCACATTCTTGTAGGAAAGAACATTAAAAGATTAACCTTATTGTTTTTGTTTTTGTTGTAACGTTTCAGAGCTAACTCAGCAAATCGTTTTGTCTGCTTTTGGTAAAGCTCTTCGTTCGCTGCTTGATCGAAGTTACCTGGCTCCCGCCAGTTCTCTGCCGCAGCATCCATAAAGTCATCTACCAGTGCATTATATGAATGATCTTCATATTTGTCGTCGGGTTCCCTATTTGGATAAATGGTTCAGTACAAAAATACTATGATGGAAATGAAACAACGGCAGACGACCTACTAAAAAATAGCAAGAAAAACTAACTCCAGTGTGTATGGCACAAAAGAAATCAAGTTCTTTTGATAGCACTAGAAAAGTTAAATCTTCAACGGACATCGCACTATTTATCACCAAATAGGTCATACATTTGAAGAACAGACAGTTTGTTTCCTATCAATTACTATAAAACATATCAAATAAAAGTGATTGCCATGGCCCAAGGGTGTAACTTAATTGGGAACAGATGGACAGCTGGGATTGATATTGTTGTGCTTTATGGATCATATAGTGTGTGTGTGTATAGAAGATGATCCGTATCTTTAAATGAAGCCTGCATACAAATCTGATATACAGAGTTTCATAATTTATACCTGTCGCTAACCTTTGAATCATCATAGGCACCACACCACATGTTGAATCAGGCCGACCTGGATATCAAATATCAAACTAGAACTGTTAAGGATGCTCATGCCAATTGAGAAAACTGCAGCACCTAAATATAGAGAATAAAGTTATGCATGGCGCACCACTCTTGTTTCCAAATCGTATCATCCGATCACGCTCGTAACAATGGCTGTATGGACGAACAGAAGAAACTTCAAACACATAGCCAAACACATAAAAAGAGATATGCTCCAAGAATAGAAGTAGAAATAATCACATCGGACTGTCAGGCCAGTCAGTAGGAGTCTTGCTGCCGTCATCCAGGAGAGGCGCATCCAGGAGAGGCGTATCGACCGGAGGGGACATCCTTGACGGGAAGTGGCGGAGGAGACTCAAGCGGGAGAAGAATTGAAGGTGCCCTTGGCTGCTTCTCCGAGAGGAAACAGAAAAGGATTTCGGTTCGATTTGGAAAAAAAGTGGTGGAGGGGAATTGAAGGCGCAGTTGGTTCCTTCGCCGAGATGAAACAGAAGGCAAAATTTGTTTCCAATTTCGGTAAAGAGAAATAGGATTCTACTCGATTTCGGAACAGAGAAATAGGATTTCTTTTCGGTTTCAGTACCACTTCACGGAACGTCGATGACCTGGTGGAAATATTTTTGTGGACGTTCGCTTGTACTGTAGGACTTACGTGACGAGCAACTGGGTTGAGTTGGGCCTAATTTCTTATTAGCAACCTTTAGGCCGATAACTGACTTTGCCCGGTGTTAGAGTATACCTGTATAGGATCGTTATGCTAGGTTAGGATAGAGATAGGATCCGTTTCCATACGGACCTAACTTGTCTTGTACTCGAAGTCGGTTCCTTGTATACCTTTATATACTCGCCCATGAGACTCAATAATACATTCATCATATTCCGCCAATCTCATAATTCTACAAGGGCAGCGTGGACCGCGGGCCGCGGCGCTACGGCCCGAAGGGGCGACGCAGCGGCGACGTGCGGGTCGGTGCAGCCGCGGGGAGAACCACATGGCGGCGGCGCTGCAGCCCGAAGGGGCGACGCAGCGGCATCCCGATGCTCGATCGGTGGTAGGCGCGTGCTCGGGGACGTGCGTGGCGTATACAGACGCGATCGGTTGATCAGACCGACGTTGTGCTGTACGCACCATGGCAGGGACAACGCGCAGATCGGAGTCGAGGGCGACGTTGTCGAAGAAGTCCCGGTCGATGACGACGAAGACGAACCGGCGATGGAGACCGTGCAAGCGAGGGAAACCGGCTACTACGCGTCGAGGCGTCCCTTGGACGACGCGTCCGGCCTTGTTGCGTGGTCGGTGAAGACGAGCCGGTCGGTGCGGAGTCGGCCGCGGTAGCCGGCTGGAAGGAGCCGGCCGGTGCGGAGTCGGCGCCGGCGAGTCGCCCGCGGTAGCCGGCTGTCGAGGAGCGGGCCGGTGCAGGTCGATGTCGTTGTCGGAGTAGAGACGCGAGGACGACGGGCGGTGGGCGACGCAATCCGATCGATGATCGACAAACCAAAAAAGAAAACGCCGATCGAGTGACCGGCGGAGAAAAGAAAACCGATCTAAAGATCGAAAAAAAAGACGCTAGGGCAGCCGATCAACCGATCGGCGGACGAACCCTAGGTACGGGCGGTGCGGCCCCGGCGGAGATCATGGAGATCGACCTCCCCGGGGCGGCGCAGGGCGGCAGCGGCGGCTAGGTCAGATCGTGCCGCTCTGATACCATGTAGAATTATGAGATTGGCGGAATATGATGGATGTATTATTGAGTCTCATGGGCGAGTATATAAAGGTGTACAAGGGACCGACTTGAAGTAAAAGACAAGTTAGGTCCGTATGAAAACGGATCCTATCTCTATCCTAACCTACCATAACGATCCTATCTCTATCCTAACCTACCATAACGATCCTATACACATATACTCTAACACCCGGGACATCTGCTAAAAAAAGATGACTTGCCTAGGACATCTATGGAGGATCAAACTCGGGCGCGCTGCAGTAGAACGGGCAGCTGAAGCTCGAGCTGACGAATCCGCCGTGAAGAAGACAGAAGCGGGAATGACGGGGAAGACGGAGGCGACACGCACGCACAATAATTGATCGCTACAGGTCCTGTTGTTTTCTCTATTGATTTGGTCTGGTTACAAGTGCTAGCCATACAAGCATACTAGGGGACTAAGCGCGGGCTCCGCCGCGCCCGTGGAATCGAAAGAATTTTAGTTTTTTTGGAGGGATTAATTTTAAAATTTGGATTGGAAAGCTCTGATATGGTTTTTTTCCTTCTTAATTTCCGTCGGAATTTGTCGTGTGCAGTATCTTGAAATACTTGGCAAATTTGGCAAATATGTTTGTATTTTAAATAAATTTATAAGGTAACTCTATATACCTGGTTGCTTAAATGTGTTTCTTTTTTTTAACAATTTTGAATGCTTAAATGTGTTGCTTTTGTTTTAACTTCATAATGAAGGTAAATGCAATCTGTGAGATATATTTTAGAGTGTTTTTAGTTATGTAACAATTTTACAATTCGCATGTATTTTTTTTTTTTTGAGAATTGTGATACTAATATTTTATCGTAGAAGGAGCAATTTGTTATATCGAGTATTTTTATGTATTTTAAAAATTGGGATGTTTGCACATTTTTGAAATATAACATAAAATTTGTGTCAACTTCATAATTGGAGTGAATGCAATTTGTGAGATATATTTTAGAGTGTTTCTAATTTTCTAGCAATTTAAAATGTTTGAATATATTGCATTTTTTTAAGCGTTTATTTCAAATGTGTTAGCCTTTTTGCAGGAAAATACTTTGACATAATTAGTATTTTTTTTGTGAGTGTTTTCATATTTTGTTTCAATGTTTTTTTTGTGCACGTTGATATGTTTGTCATATTTTTCGGACGTACAATTTGAAATTATTGTTATATTACATATTTCACATTCCTCCTATTTTTTTTTGTTTTGCTCAAATAATATTCCAAACATTTTTTTTCTTTAGACAGGTGTTTTTGTTATTAAAATTTGAAACATTGTTTATGGTTTTTAGATCACTCATATTTTATTTCAATGTTTTTTTTTGTGCACGTTGATATATTTGTCATTTTTTTCGTACGTACAATTTGAAATTATTGTTATATTACACATTTCACATTTCTCTCATTTTGTTTTTGTTTTGCTCAAATAATATTCCAAACATTTGTGTTTTTTTTCTTTAGACATGTGTTTTTGTTATTAAAATTTGAAACATTGTTTATGATTTTTGGACAAATGCTTTCATTATTAAGAGAGCTATGATATGTTTGGAGTACTGTAAAACAAATGAATCTATTATCATTTGTTAAAGGGATGGGAACATTGCCGCGCGGATCCCACCGCGCCCGTGGGCTAAAATTTCGAATTATGTAATCGCAAAATTGTTAAAATTCAAAAGTTGTGTAGCTTGAGAAGTTGTTCAATTTTTTTTAAATGGTCGAATTGAAGAGTTATTCATATTCAAATTGTTTTCACGTTTATTAAATGCGCAGATTTGAACATCGTCTAAAAATTTGATCAGGTAGGTGTATTTTTTTGGTGTACATGTTGATATATATGTCGTACCTAAATTTGATTATATTTGCTGGTTGGAAACATATAAAAGTTATTAGGGAAAAAAAGCAGAATAAAAAGAAAAGGGAAAGAAGGAAAAAGAAAAAGGAAAAGAAAAAAAACCGAGCCGGCCGACCAGCAGGCGGCCCAGCCCACGTAGCGGCCAGCCCACGTAGCGGCCCGCCAGGCACGTGACGCCCACCGTCACGTCACCGGCCGGGCGAACCACCGCGGCGGCGCCGACGATGCCGGCGGCGCGCTACGGCGTCCTGGGACGCGGGGCTGGGCGCGTTGGACGCGCCCCGTCGCGGATTGGCCCTAGGTGGCGGCGCCACCCCCAAATGGTCGCCGGAGCGGCTGCCGGCGGCGGGACAACGCGGCGGACGCCCACGGGCACCGCGGCGGCGATTGCCATGTCTGTGCGGCGCGCCGGCAATCGGCGCTCGGCGAGGAGGTAGCTGCGGCGACGGCGCATCTCCTCGTGCCCTTCGATCTGGCGGGGGAGGTCCGTGGCGGCGTGGCAGGGCATCGGCGGCGACCAGCGGGGCGGCGCGGGGAGAGAGAGGGGGGGGGTGTTCCGGCGATTTTGCACGGAAGTCCCTGGCGTTTTCACATATTGCAGATAGGTCCTTCTGCGGGGGTTTTCCGCAAAAGCGTGCGGCACCGGCTGGGAACAGGGTGACTGGCCGGGTACCGGGGACACGTGTCGCCACCCCGTTGGTAGAAAATCGCCGGTACTGTAGCTAAGCTACAGTGCGCGCGCGGGGGGCGATGTGGGTTCATCTGGACCGTCCGCTCGCTCGATCGGACGGCCATGGATTGTAGGCGACGTGGACGAATGACGGGGCGCGGTTTCTTCCGCCTGTTATATATAGTAAGATTGAAACTAGGATTGTATGACTCGGTATCCTACTCCTAATCCAATACATACAGGTAAACCGAGACCTAGCCCGGATGGCTACCAGGTACGTGAAAGGCGGAATGATTCCCCTTGAAGGGGATGACCGCGTCGCGTCGCGTCCGCGTTGCTGTACGGCTAGTTGCTTCTCGCGTGTGGCAGGCGAATCGGTAATTCGCGTTGCCGCATTGCTCAAGAGCGCTAGCGCTTGCTCGCGGGTGTGTACATACCAAATTTCTTCTAGATATAAACTGCTTAGGGTCTGTCTAAATCCCAAGTCGCATTTTTTAAGGTATACTAGCCGTAGTACAAGCCGAGACCATGCACACGACACCTTGGGGAAACTCCGTTTCATCAACACAAGATGAACTCGCAACTCGTGGTGCAAATCCTTACCAGCTTTCTTCAGCTGCGATTATCCTCCATTGTGACCAATGCTAATTTGACATCTTCCTCTCATCCTGCAGCTCCTTTATTTTCGTTGTTGTGCCAAGACTCAGCATTAGCGTCAGACCTAATGGCACATGGTTGCTCTCCCGAAAGAGTCGTCGGAGTTTTTTTACATGAAGTTACACCAATTGTCAACACAGAAGAAGAGCACAAGGTTAAATCACAGCCGGCTTGAAACGCGGGAATCATAATATTAACACTGCACAAAAAAAGTTCCAGTAGAGTTACTACGTTTTAGTATAAGTTCTCCAGTAGGGAAAACAAGACCTGATAACTGCTAACCAAAACAAGGTTGGAGAGCACCATGCTGCTGGCTTAACCCTGCCTGGACTAAGTGCCAATAAAAATGACCAACACGCCATGGAATGGCCTGCTAAACAAGTAATGCGATGACTCGGGACTCTGAATTACATCAGAGTTATACTCAGACAAGTGCGTTATAGGGGCATCAATTCCTGGATCAAGTTAATGGTCTTACATAAAAAAGAAGTGAAAGAAAATAGCTGGCAGCACTTGTTTGTCACTACATCCAATATCAGATGTACCAAGCAAAATGTCTAGCTTCATCCGAATCTACTGGTATCTAAACAACCTGCTACGAAACCCTAAACAACCTCTAGAGGCTGTACAATAAGAAAATCTAATAAGCGCAGCAGTCGTCATCAGCATGTAAAGTTCAACTCGAGGTTGCGTTGCCACTTTTACCCCCAAAAAGCCCTACTAACCATCAGAATACTCTTCATCGTCACTGGGCTGTTCGAAAATTTCAAACTCTCCATCACTTGCTTCAGCGTTATTAAGGGCATCGCCTACTTTATCCTGGCCATCTCGATTGAGTGGGAAGCTGCGCAGAACCTCCTCAAGGTATCCAGGAAAGACCTTCTCCAAGTGTGTCTGATACTTTCTATAGGAAAACAATTCCAGACCTCATCCATGGGAAGATTGTTTTTGAGGTAAATCATTTTATCTTTTAAATACACGCAACACAACTTCGAACATTTAGAACAACAAAAAATATTTTTCAATGCAAAGGTTCTTTAACCATGTAAAAGTTGAATCAAGGGTTGAGAAAAACGCCGGTTACCAGCCAGAGTCAACCAAAAAGTCACTGCTGTTTACTGCAACCTAAAAAATGTAAAATCTGCTAACCCAAAATTTTGGAAGATTCAAAACAAAGGAAAATCAACTAGTTTTTGCTAAGCAACCAGTCTAGTTCCTTTTTTTACCCAAACTGAAAGCAAAAACCCATACTGAATCTGCGTTGTCTTTGCCGCACAAACCAACTGACACTCAATCTTATCTAAGTAAGGATGTGACCTTGCTGATAATTAAGTTAACTAGTCACGCCAACTCATGAATGCATACGAATTAATTGCTGCAGAATGTGAAACTGTAGCACAACGAGCTGTGATTGTTTTCTTTGTTAACCAACATAATTCTTTTACTGCTACCTTAAGAACTTGAAAAAAAAGGGTGTAGGTCAGCATCACCAACGAACAGAGAGGAATGAGCACAAAGTTGAAAACAATGTAATAGTTTTTTCCTATGAGAAACAAAAAATGATAAATGAATTGTATTAAGGATACAGGAATCCTGTAAGGTGAAATCAGCAACATCCTCGGCCTACACACATATAGTAAAGAATTAGTTTTTGCAGCACACATGTAGGAAATTGGTGCAAGTAGTGCCATACCATGGATGGAGAATCATAACCATCTGATTCCTCTTTATCCTCCTCTTCGTCATCATCAACATCTTCACTGTCGGAGTTGTTAGTGTCCAGTTGATCCTCAGATCCAGCATGTTTGCCAGGTGCTTCTGCAGAATAAATGGGATTTAACAAGTATGCATATGCTTAAGTATCCCTCGTGAAGAACAAACATATGCTAAGCTAATCAAACACATGAGCTACCAACTGACCTGAACTTGTATCATGCCTACAAAGTTACAAATAAAAGTACAAAAATTGAGGATGCATAAAATTGGGAACTTGAAATATGAACCCATGTTAGCATGCATGTATCAGTTTGTATTTTTCTAAAAAAATCCTATAAAAGCATAATATTAGAACAAGTTAGAATGTCCTATGCAACTGTGTGCAGAAATATGATAACATGTTCATTGCAAACAAAGAGAAGATCGTGAAGATTGTACTCACAGGTAATTTTTTCTAAAATGTTTTAGTACTATGAACATTTGAGATTTCCTCGTACATCCACGAGTACTCAGACCAACAATAGCTGTACTTAAGCTAGAATCATAAAATCCAAGCCTGCATAAAGTTATAGCTTAATAGAGCCATCAAAGTAGGATAATTAGCTCAATAAGAAATGTTTTGAGCCATCCAGACAGCAATATATTCATACTGCTCATAGCTCAGCAAGAGGTCGACAAAACGTGAACGCAAACCATACATTATGTCTGAAGAGTGCCTAGAGGCCAGACCCATACTAATTGATGCATTTGAATAGTATTAAAGTAAGATGAAGCTGAATAAACCTTCATCGAAATCTTTTCTTTCCTTCAGTTGCTCAGATCTGCAAACTGCTTCCTGCTTTTTGGTCCTTTCAATAGCTTCATGGTTACTCCTCAAAATGTTTTTTGCATCTTCACTAGGACATAATGAGAGGAACCTTATGCTTAGTTGTAACCTTAAGGTTCTAATCATTGGCTTTGAAAACCAACCTGTCGAATTCTATATAGAGTTAGTTTATGCACAAAAAAGGACTGTTGAACAAGCTATTGATCACGATTATTGCGCAGATAATGATACAGCAAAATAAAACTGAAAGTGGCCAGTGAACGTAGACAAGCAGGCAAAGTGGCCAGTGAAAGTTCATATTACTAGCAGTCTCTGCCATTTTTCTTCAAAAAGATAGGACTTAATGATTGTACAAGGTGCTCATGAGATAACTGAAAATATTCTTCCAAATTTTAGACTTCTGAAGGCCAGAACCCACCCAAAATACCAGATAATGTCAATTCACCCTCAGAGACACGAGTATAGATAAGTAACAGTAAAGGTGTTATGCCCATACATTTTTTATGTTCTTCCTTTCACACAAAGCCTCAAAACAAATATTTAGTTACTCACTGAGCAAGTCGATTGATGGCAAGGTTTTCTAATTTCTGCTTGAATGAAGTCGTCCTTCAGTTCAAATAATTGCAGGAAAATGAAACTCTTTGATGGCATCCTTTCAAGCTTGCACATGTCTGACCACTTTTCAGATCTTACATGCAAAAAGAAAAAAAATGTATAAGCAGGGTGGTAAAGCACAAGCAGCAATTGTAAAGGCCTTCTTATTCAAAGAGAGAAACACTTAAACAAAGTCATCCAGAAACCAAACAACAATAATACCAGCCCTGGACAACTCAATCATCTGGAGAAATTAAAGTGAGGATGGCAACTAAATATATTCCGGCAGATGCATCCCGATATATGTTCAACTAGATTGACGCAAATGGAAATGAAGAGCTAAACATTTATTCACCATATCAGGACGTCAGGATTATAACATAGTTTCATGTAACAATCATATTAGTTATTTCCCATGACCCAATAGTTCAACAGATATCCTTGATAGAAAATTTGAAATTAAAGTTGAACAAGCATTACTACATCTATGTTTAAAAAGTATTTCGATAGAAACCATTAGTAGAGAACTAAAAATATGCGAAATCCAGTTTTATTTTGTGACCTGTAACGAACCTTCAACACTTTACATGCATGTAGTGTTTTGAGATTAGTACCTGAACCATGTACTACCTCCGGTCCAATATAAGTGTCGGTGAAACACTACTAGCACAGGACAATTTTTCTTCAGAGTCCACAACAATAATTACGGACCGGAGGGAGTATATTATTTGAACCACATACCGATTGTGGAAGTTTTACTGCAGAGCCCTCTACAAAATCCCACCCAATTACAATAAGGTGGCAGGCTTGCAACAGCTATCTATCACTATGTCCAAAAACTTAAACCGTGAAGTTGGATGCACCAGAATAGAAACACAAGTACCTAACTTCCCTCCAAACACAGCTAACTGTTTACCTGTTAATTAACCTTTTCTACAACAATCGAGCTAGCTTTATACATTTATCGATTCGAATGATTAAAATTCTGCATGCTTCTCCTGAGAAATCTATGTAACAGAAACATGTTCATTGTTGCTCAAATCTCAGCATGCTACTGTTAAGAATTGGCATAGCTATTCACTTTTTTGGGCAGTATTAAAATGGACAGACAAATATTTTAGTTCAGTTGCAGATAAATCAGTATCTTAAATCTTATACGCAAGCGTCCATTGATTCATGGAAGAGGTGGGCATAAATATCAGGATAAGATATTTATGAACATGGGCATGGAGTAGAGCTTGAAACTTTTGACCACTATGTTCTTTCAACAGTATTATTATGAAATATTTTTACAACAAGCCAATAATACAGGAACCAAAGGGCCAGTTGAGACCCAGATCTTCAAAATGATGGAGCGATATAACATTGTCTTGAAATGCAAACTAAAAGAAATATGACTCACCCAGAGTGTTTTTTCTTCTGAAGATTCCTTAGCTCAAGAGGCATGCGGAAATCAATTCTCTGATATCTAGCACAAGAACAGGAGTTTTGAAAGATTCTAAAACAGCTACTCCCTCAATATCACAAATAAGTGACGTTTTGAACATGCCTCTTTCAAACTTATAAAACTTTGACTAAGAATATCATTTTAATTATTTGGATTGGAAATCTAAAAATTTTACGTATAGATTTGCCTCAAAAAGTATACTAGAATCTTATAATTTTCTTGGTTTTTATACATATATTAGGCTATAAATTAGTGGTCAAAATTACATCTTGAAGACCATGTCAATATCCAAAAAGTCACTTGTTTGTGATTTGGAGGGAGTAAGAAATATAGTTCCAGAACTAGAATGAAATGCAAAGGTAATGATTTTGGTAGCGGGAAATATCGTTAGGAATATTTTCTTTTTTAAGGAGTTAATTACATGCTGCTCTAACGCCCAAGTCTGCCAGAGGACTGAAGCTGGAATGTTTACTGCTAATCCGAATCTAAAACCAATCAGAACCTATTCAACAATACAACCCCAGACAGCAGATGCAATTCTTATAAGTACTGCAGAATGTGTTCCAGTTACATACTTTAAGAAGAATTCTTGTAAAAAATTCTTTCCCTTCTCATTTGCACTTCATAATTAAGTAGCCCATTACCGCATTATGCATGTACTAAACAGTCGTATTTCCACCCTTCTTTTCTAAAATGATAGCAGTAGTCTAATGATGAAATTATAAAGCAGAAAAACACATTTGTAATATATTCAGAAATATAAGTCTTTTCAATGTTTGACATTAGAGTTCTCATTTAAAATAAATTCTGGGCTAACTCATACTTCATAGATTCTGCACAAGAACTGGTAGCTATATGGCAATTGCTATTTGCAGCTGAAAAAAAAAACATCAGAACTATTGCCTTCCCTACAATAAACAAATATGCTCTACCGTATACAGATCATCTAATGGATGTGAAATAAGCAAATAGATTAACAGAACAGCTGGTGCTTACATTCGTGACTCGGGATCTTTACGAGGATCATATTCTTTTCTGATCCAGAATTTACCAAAGGGTCCAGTAGCGAAGTAGTATCCAGCTTTAAACAAAAGGCTGAGCAAGCACACACACACACAAAAATGAATCAAGAACATCATAGTTGAAAGACATTAAGACATATCGAAAGGCTTAAATGATTAGGCAAGTACGCGGGAGTGGGAAAAAACAATGAAACCTTTTGAACTGGCCTATTGACACCTGCACACCATCATCAAGCAAACGTTCATAAAGTGACTGTCTTGGCCACACAGGACGCTCGTCAAACAATTTGCACACAGCCATCTGCCAATCCCACTCTGATGAATTCTTCGGTATGTGGTCTTCCCAATTAATCTTCTTAGGAACAGGTAAATGCCAATTAAGGTAACAAGGACAATTAGGGTAACAGCCTTCTTAGGAACAGGTAAATGCCAATTAAGATAAAAGGACAACTAAGGTAACAGGTAAATGACAACTAAGGTACTCCCTCCGATCCATATTAGTGGGCACAACTTTGTCTAGATACACATGTATCTAGTCTAAATACTTAACTAGATACATATGAATTTAGACAAAGTTATGCCCACTAATATGGATCGGAGGGAGTAAATTAAATTATGCCCAAGGTTTGAGAGGAGTGGAAACGCCATATAGCTTAAGGAAGGTTGTTTTCTGAGAAGAATATCTAAGATGCATGTCTAACAAAAGTACACATGAAAAGAAATCCTCTTACAAGGAAAAATCATGGGCAGTCAATGTCAGAACAACGAAGTATTGGTCTTGATGGCACGGCAGGTTCTAAAGTTAAAAGTTTTTTATGACAAAAAAAAAATTTATATACTAACATTGCGTGTCACCACGCATTGTTCCAGTTCCAAATATAAAAAGGCGCATAATATATTAATATTATCAGCAACAATGGGTGTTCTTCATTGTTACTGCTGGTATTTTTTCACCAAAATACCATACGGAAGGGCCCTACGGTGTAAAAAAATACATTAATAGGGATCACAAATTCACATGGAGAAGCATGAAGGACAGGCCTGGCGCAGTGGTGAAGTACTCCCCACTTGTGCCAAGAGGTCCTGGGTTTGACTCAGCCTCTCTGCATTGCACTTTGCAGGGGTAAGGCTTGACTCGTATAATCCTTCCCCAGACCCCACCTGGTGTGGGAGCTTCTAGCACGGTCTGTCCTTTAAGCATTAAGGAGTGTTGGTGCTGTTGCTGAGAATCAATATAAAGAGTATACATACCTTCATTACAGCATGGCAGCCCCTAATACAAGTTGACTCATTAGAGTAAAATGTTAATACAAGGCAGATAAATTAGTGGCGCCTCCAATTATTTCTAAATCGAAAAGAAATTGTTTGCCCCTAAGAAGAAACATAGAACATTTCTCCTCAACACGAAATGGGACTCAGTAGAACTTTGCCCCTCACCACAAAATACGAGACTAGGTAGGTCAATTATCTTTGAAAGCTAAAGGAACAAACTTAATATCTGCATGTGAAAAGTTCTCTCTCCCTTGGTCTATTGGATTCTTTAAGCCTATTTTCAAAAAAAAAAGATCTTGATTTTCCCACTCTTCGTTAATTTAATTTACTATTTCATTCTGTAAGATCCAACTATTTGAATATCAGACACTTATATGAAACTCAGCGTAAGTGAAATGTTCGATCGGTCACCTTCGTTTCTATGTATTTGTATTTGCCACAGGAAACACAGTCACTAATGAGCTGATTCACTTTCCATGGTCAACAGTGGAAAAAATATACATGGTCGATGATTACATAGTGCCGACCACGACTTGATTTGAGGACATCGCAAATACTGGCTAAAGGCCAAGCTCACCTACACCAAGGTCATGCCACACGCTCTTACCTGCCCATGGGACCAGACCTCAGACAAAGATACTAAGTTGCACCACCAAAGTTATTTTGGTCCTTTCCTACCTTTGACTGTTGAAAGTGGCATTGCACACTAGTGCCACATACTTCTGATGGCAAATGCAACACATGAACCCAGCTGTCAGTTCCAAACATTTCATGGACCCCAAATAACATGCAATTATTTTATTAAAAAAATTATACAAACATGATTGTAGGGTGGTAAATAAAGGATATCTTGAATGTTGAAAGGACGCGCAAGGGTTGGTTCAATATCCATCTGCAGACAAAGAGAAAGAGTCACAACTAATTCAGTCAATAAGTCACACACAACTACAATGGGCGCATTTCCCAAAGAGAAGGCTATGGAGGAGGCGTGATGCTATTGCAGTAAGACTGGTAACATAAAGAGTACCCAAGAGCAATAAAAAAACGCGTGGATTGTATGTTCTATACGGAAAAAAAAGTAGTGCTACGAAGGCAATGTTCCAACATTCCTCTGAAAAATGATGAGACAGAGGCAGTCTATCTCACAAAAAATGATCATACCTCCACAAAACCTTCAACATAAACCAGCAAAGATATGATATAAATAGCGCGCTTAAGCTCGCTTAGGCGCTGAGCGGAGCAAAACTCCTAGCGCTCAACTGCGCTTAAACATGCGCTTAGCGCTTTAATCCTTTAGAAAAGTGAAAAGCGGACACAAAACGATCAATTAGCGCCTAGCGCTTAATAGAACCTAGATATAGAGTAAGAGGTCACTAACTACCTGCTTTGTAAATGATGGATGTTACAGCCCAAATACAGACGAAGTAACACTTTCCTAAATCAAGACAGACAAGTAACACTTTCCTAAATACTGTCTTTGTGACCATGATAGCGGCATTATCAAGTTAGTGGTGGCCTGGCGCATACACCTTCACACTATACACAGGGGTCGAAAATTAAAGGTCTAGCGGACCTTGATAGCAATTTAGCTGGCCTTGATAGAAAGTTAGGGGGTTCGCAAGCTTAGACACGTCGTCCAGAAGAATTACTTGCTCTTTTCTGAGGCTTCCTCGGTAAGATTTGCAAGGGCTTCCTCAAGAAGATACACATTGGCTTCATTAAGAAACTATCAAAGAAGCAAGTTTGACAGCACCACACGGACAAATGATAGAGTAAACCCCTAACAATGTCCTCATATGAAACAGTATATAAATTCAGAACTCATAGTTTAGTTGTGCGTTTTTTCCATGACTACCTGAATTTCCATGCTTTCTGAGTTGTAACTCTTTCAGATATACTATTTTTAAGGGAGGTAGAAGAGGATATCATACTTCTATTTCAGATGCTGAGCATACCATCACTCACCAACTCCTTCTTTTAGGTAAAGAAATCCCAATTGCACATTAATATTTATACTTGTAACTATTAATTCGAGGCATTTTCAGATTGGGTAGCATGTTGCTAATCGCCTCCTGCTATTTAGAGCATCGCTACAATTTACCCAATACAGTAAAATGAGAAAAATGTCACTACTATGTTTAAGTACACACATTTGTGAAACCTAGAATCACTGTTAAACAACAGTAACAAAATAAACAACAGAAGAATCACATGCGAGGAGCATATACCTCCCACCGATGCTGTACAACTCCCCTTTGCATGCTCTTGGATAGTGCAATGGACGATGGTAGGAGCCTAAAAAATTACAGTAAAGAATATTTAGCAATAGTTTTCTGATATATTATTTTTCGTATATATATATATATAAGAAAAAGGTGGCCCTTTTAAGCTAGTACAGCTAATTCCAGAAGTGTATGCAAACAACTTAGCTCTGCTTTTCACCGTAAATTATTTAAACGTTTTTATACCATTCATGAGCAGGTCAAACTAACATATTTTATCTAACTGATACAAAAGGATTTGGGACATTCTAAACAATTCTGAAGATTCTGATGCCTTATTGAAGATTAATGTGCCACAGTACTGACATTCTGAGCTTTCTTCTCTTTTGACGGGTGAGTTGACCATGGGAATGAGTGTGCTGATGCGAGAGGGGTTTTATCTGAGAAAGGCCGCTTACAGGAAAATGCACCTACTGCCATTCCTTTTCCATTAAGAAAAAGGAACCAATACTCATTGGACAAAGCTAAACAGACTTATCACTGGAAGCAATTAGAAAAAAGAAGGGACATCCCTCACTTGGAATGTTTCGGCAACGAGTCATTCAACCAGAAGCTGTACAGGATAGATCAACAGTGCTTGTTTAGGTTACCAATGGCTTCACATTGTTTCAAGCCATTCCATTAAGAAAAAGGAACCAATACTCATTGCACAAAGCTAAACAGACTTATCACTGGAAGCAATTAGAAAAAAGACGGGACATCACTCACTTGGAATGTTTCGGCAACGAGTCATTCAACCAGAAGCTGTACACGATAGATCAACGTGCTTGTTTAGGTTAGCAATGGCTTCACATTGTTTCAAGCCACGGATATACACCATGATTATTTACACATATCCAGCAGATATTTGAGGTATCAGCAGCGTGTTAGATACTTATAAATATTCCAACGTGGTTCATCATAGGAATATGTTCATCCTAAAACTATTCCCACGATATATGTAATTTTGTACTCCCTCTGTTCCAATTTAATTGACTTGCTATCAACCACATATGGATGTATCTATACATGTAATAAGTCTAGATACATCTACATTTGGTGGATAGCAAGTCAATTAAATTGGAACGGAGGGAGTATTTCATTAACAACTTTTAGGTTCAAGATTATATTTTTACATACTGGAAAGTAATCAAGAGAAATGCAAATATCAAGAAAAGCGGAATAAACCGATGTTCGATTTTATTGCTAACTGTGAAACTAGCACCACTTACGCTATGTTTGTTGGAGTATCCTTTATAGAGAAGAGTTGTGGTAGCAACATCATGACATCTCCATCATCCGTTTCTAGACCTCCTGCCTTATCTGCCATGTAGGAGAAAAAAGCAATGGTCAGAAATGGTAATATTACACCATTGCATCATCAAGAACAGAAAAAAAAATCAAGAACAGAAAGTCTGAAAGTAATGTACCACTACCTAAATCATCTATAACGTCCGGACAATCTAACCGTTTTCTTTTTCTCACTTCAGCAGCATGCACTGGAACAACATGCTGAAAATCTGCCATACCTGCATAAACTTGTACATCAGCAAAAAATACATGTATAATGCCCAGTATTCACACCAAATCCTAAACAACTAGCTATGAAAAGTTGAACAAGAGAATAATCTGTGGATATTCTATGGGAAGGAATCGTCCTGCTCGAAGTCGCAAAGCTGATGTAAGGGGTGGGTGTAGGGATGGCCACAGAAATACCGCTTGTTGCAGTTGTCCTACAAGCCAACCTTATACTACTTCAGTCATCTCTGCCTGCATGTAGTGGCATAGCTGCTGTGTGCTGCAGAGGTGTTGGGTGTCGGCACGACATAGGCTGGGGAGCAGTGCCAGGCATGCTGGATGCCCTGGTCCCATGACGCTGTCAATCGTGGCACTGCCTGGCACATTTCTTTTATGTCCTACCTTGCATAGTTTGGCATCCTACTAACTTTCCACTTTATACAGTTTGACAGGTGGAACTACCTATTCGACTCCATAATCATAATGGTGCAAATAATATGCAAGATAAGGCTGCTAGCTAATGGGCAGCTTGTGTGAGGAAAGTAATTTTATACTATTCTACCAGAAATGCAATTCACAAACTCATTCTAGACTGAAGGATATAATACTGGGATTTGATTACCAAACAGAACTTTGTATCTTACATTCTTATGGAATGAAATGCAGCCAAAAAAATTCTAACTTCGGCTACTAATGTGTTATAAAATAAATTTGTAAGGTGAGAATAGTATCAGTAGGCTTTTCATGCAGAAATACTTTCATAGTATAAAACTTCATCATTTTCATTAACATATACAAAAAATATCTAACGGCAAAGATAAATATAAGAGACTTGGTCCATGTCTAAAACGTCATCTATCTCCAAACAGATGGAGTATTATTTTAGTCCCACAACCATATGCAGAAAAGATGGCAGTGAGCCATCACAAGAACACATGTCCCTGCTTTATTTCTTCTAAAGTTAGACTTGTTTACCTAAGTTTGGATTCTGAAATAAAGCATCAACCAAAAGGATGAGCATTAATCATGACAATCACTAAGTGGGCATGATGCATTTTAGAGCAACAAGGTTTCCAAGTATATCTTATAGCTACATTTGAGCAAGAAATATTAGAACTCATCTCCGATTGTTCAAAAAGACAACAAAGTGTATATAGCTTATTTTAATCAACTGTATCTCATCGCATCAGCTCGGATAGGGAATGTGGTACTTGCACAATGGTGAAAAATCTGCTACTCCATCTACTAACTGGTCAAAGTAACGGAGTCTTGGATCATGACAGCAATTCCGTAAGCGTAAAAAAGACAAGGCATTTCATCAAACAGACTGTGCTCAAGCAGCTCACCTTCGAAATGGTAGCTGCTCCGGACACGCGCCACCACCTCAGCACGCGGCGGCCCGCGACCTCCTTTGGGCCTGGAGAGGCGAAGGAGTAGGCCAGTGGAGGCGCGGCGCTCGGCGAAGGCCGGGTGGCAATAGGGGTCCTCTGGGCGGAACCGGAGCTCGAGGCGGGGAGGAGGGGCGGGGGCGGAGGTGGTGGCGGGGGCGGGCTTGAAACTTTGGACCTACGGGGCAGACCGAAGTAGGTCAGTCCGCTTGCGCTGCCTAACGGAGGCGAGAGGGATGATGGTTTCAGGGGTACCTTGGCGATGGCGGCGAGTCCGCCAAGGGTATGGGCGGCGCGAGCGGGAGAGGAGGGGTACCCAGGGTAGTGCACGGCGAAGGCCTCGGCCACCGGGAGTGTGCCACTGACGGTACCGTCCGTGATCGTGGACGACGACTGCGCCGCCGCCGCCGCCGCCGCCGTGGGGATGGGGAAGGTCATCTCACCTCAGTGGAGTTTATTTGTTGGGTAGGCGACAGGGGACAACAGGGAAGAATCAATGACGTTGTAGATGATGAAGTTCCCTTGTGCCTAGGGTTAGGACCGGGCGCGGCGGGGGGCGGCCAGGTGGACGAAGGAGAGCGGGGAGGGCAGGGAAGGCGCCGCCGCCAGGGTGTGGTCGCTGCGTCTCGCTCGCGGTGTTTCCAGCCGTTTCCGAGGGTGAGCGCTCCGAATCGAAGGAGGACTTTGCACGCGAGCGAGCTGGGCTTCGGAATCTGTCTCCAATTCCAGGCCCAAATTCTGAGCGCACCCAAACGGCGGAATTTGTTACCGAATTCCAGATTCCACGATTCCGAGCTCGAATTACTACATCCAAACAAGCATTAGACTGCATTCATGGCATGGCATGGCATGGTTACAAGATTGTACCAGGTGTTTACAAGAAGACCCATCAAGATTATAGATAAATTTTAACGTCGATTATTTGAGATAGAAAGATAAATGATATGCACCATGAAAATACTTAAATTTCTAGATTTTAGGAAACACTAATTTGTGTGATCTTTAGAGAGAATATATATCAGCCGAGAATCTTTTCGAGATCTACCAGCAATATCATGTGCGTGAACATGGTAGTATACATTGATCATGACATAATATATATTCCACCCCCATTTACTAATGGATGATTGATTGTTATTTTGGACAAGGCTTTGATGGGAGATTGTTCAACGTTGAAAATGGGAGGGGAGATTTCTGTAGAAGAGATGTTTTGGCGCTGAACTGAAAGTTATGTTTAGCTATATTCCAAAAGAACAGAATATATATTATTAGGTGATTATGCTTGCCATATTCTCAATTTATACAATGATCTCCAATAAAAGAATGCAACTCCATTTATTATATGATACACAAGTCCAATGATTTATACTCCCTCCGTTTCTAAATATAAGATGTTTAACCTTTTGTCCACATTCACATATATCTAGATGTATGTAGACATGTTTTAATGTGTATGTAAATGCATTTGAGTTTGTACCTAGCCAACATGTGACCTAGCTAGAACATCTTATATTGTGGAACGGAGGGAGTACGATTTACTACGAAAACATTAATGTGCGCGGTTTATATGAATGAATTTATTGCACAGATCTACCACAAAATTAATGTACGTGTAAGTGAGAAAATATTGATCATGATAAAGAAGATAGGATGGAATAGATTGTTAGCTTATTTTTAGCACTCTATATAAACAGAAGAAAAGCTTCCCTGGAAGGATAGTACGCACATACTCCATCCGTTTGGATTTAATTGACTCACATTTGGTTACACATGAATGTATCTAGACATCACACAAGTATAGATACATCCATATTTGGACAAAACCAAGTCAATTAATTTGGAACGGAGGGAGTAGAAGCGTATAACTTAAGGACTGTGTATCTTTTCTCCATGATGTATTTTAATAAAACAACATGGGTACTGTTCACAGCAGCTCTGATGGTTATCTCGACCATTAGCCTAACGTGTGATGCAGTTGGGCTCATAAATATTTGACTTTATTTGCACATACAATTTTATATTTTCTGATTTTGTTGCGATGTTGCATTTTTTCTTCACAGGGAGTACTCTAAAGATTTGCGTTGGGATGCCAAACTGCTCACTTCAGGAATGCAAGCAGCAATGTGCAAGCCAAGTAGGTTTTGAGGTAGAAAAAAGCTCATGTGAAAAATATTCTGAGTGGACAATCTGTTGCTGCCGAAGGGATACTACCATACAACCATAAATTCAATGTGCAAGCAAGGGAAAATAAATGTATGTATTTTCCGGTGATATTCTATATTCAATATACAACCATACTTGTTGTTTTCGTGGAGTACAACATGAATACACATTGAACCATGCTAGGGAGATTTAACGATCCTTGATGACATGGAAACTAACAAATAAATGATGTTGAAGTGCATAAACATAACTAGCAAGGGTTGGCGCGGTGGCACGCCGCGCTAGGTCGACCATGCGAGATACCACTGAGGCCAATGGCAAAGATATATCCCGCTGAGCGTTGAACGAAAATCAGTCCTCCAGTATGTACAGTGATATACTTTTTTACCCACGATCTAATTCTGGGCCCATTAGGGTGCGTCACCGTGCAACCCTACGTCGCCTGATGTATATATTCGGACCGGCAGCAACCCTACCGCCCCACTCCACTCGACAGTCGCCTCCCATTTTAGGACCATACCATGTTTACCATGTAAGAAAGGTGGAAGCTAGATCTCACGCGTTAGATCAAGGATGATGTTGTTCCCCCGCACGCGTGGAAGGTCGAAAATGTTGTCAGGGTCTTCGGTCGCACCGTCACGTTTTCGGTCTCCGTCGTGGCAAGACAATTGTCGTACTTTCAGGCGAACGCCTCATAAAGGCCCGCTCAAACCCGTCCTCATCCTCGCCCTTTTCGACATGGAAGGTACACATGGACACGCGTAGTATGTTTTACATGGGGTCTACTTCATTAGTTCCTATAGCAATATCAGATCCGATAGAATACCGCTACCCTGCTAGCACCGTTGCGTCTATTTTTTGTAATATCTATATATGCGTCCATGCTCATCTAATCCATGTAGTAAATTTAACATATCTTACCTCTTTTTGACCGAACAAACTTGTCAGATCTACATCGTTACTGCAATCCTTTTCATATAACAGGGACCTTATTTTTGTGTTGTGACGGAATGTTTCCCCTGGTTAGTTTGGGCTTTTATCTTTTGCCATAGTCTGGCCGGACCCACGGGAAATGACGAGTTTCTCCTTCTTCTTCCTTATATCATCTCTAACATCTCTAACAGATCCTGAAAAACGCACATTGCGGTATCGTGCTGGTTCGGTCGTAACAGATTCACCCAAATCGTACTACTGTTTTCGGAGTTAAGCTCAAATTTATGGTCTTGAACAACAAATTCTCAATATAACAGCAATATAAATCAAATTTGTTAATGTTTAGCATCACACAATACAATAATGATCCAAATTACACCGTCGTTATCTTCGTGAATCAAATCCTGTAGTATCTCGGAATCATCCGACAAGACGAGGAATCCCAATCAAAATCCATCTACAAATAAATAGTACGTTAAACTAAAAAATGCCCACCAAATCCATCTAGAAAAATTACCTTTCGATAGAAGGAGAATGCCCATTATTTCCCACTGATGGGCAGTACCAAACCCCACTGCCCCTTCTTTCCCACGGACATGGGGCCCCAAAAATTTGTGGCGTTGGCGGCGGGCGCAGCGGCTGCGACGACAAATTGCAGGTCAAACACGCCTGGAGGGGCCCCTTCCGACCGCAATGTGGCCTGGTGCCGAGCTCCACGATGGATCCATGGTGGCGGCTTCGCAAAGCGGGAGCGGAAGGGAATGGCCACCCGCGAGCTCCCAAGGGGGTGAGTAAGAAGCGGCAGACAACGGGGGAGCTAGTCTACGGCGTGACATGCTGGGGATGGATCGAATCGACGGCGAGATGCGGCGGCGACGATGGCCAAAGGGTGAACGTGGGCTAAAATTTTGAAGAGATTGGGGAAACTGAATAGAAAGCCGCAAAAACTGGACATATGAGGCGGTTGGGTCGAATTTCCCGCTCCACTGGAAAAAAATCCGGGCCGGACCATCCGGGCCGAACTTGAAAACGACGGTTATTATAAGGGTCGGAGCCTTTTCAAGGATCCGCTAAAGATGTTTTCATATCACGTAACAGGTTTGCTACAAAGTTACGTTCGTTGTAGGCAGACACCTCAGCTTGCGCGGCCTCCTGGGTTGTGCGGGTCAGGGGCGCGAACATGTAGGACATAGGTCGGCACTAAGGTGCGCGGACATGTGGAACATGTGCCGACGCTGGACCCACAGACGTGTGCCAAGAAGGGAAGTTCGTGGACTACAGTTTGAGGACAAGGGCATCGATCTTGGAAGTGGGGAAGGATGTGGCATCCTGGCCTAGGGCTTAATAGGATTAATAGAATACTCATAGCAACAAGGTATACCTTGTTTTTAGGAAACTCGTCTTCGAAGAACTCCGAGACTAAGCGTGCTTGGCCCAGAGCAATTTGAGGATGGGTGGCCGACCCTGAAGTTTTTCTCGGGTGCGCATGAGTGAGAATAAAGTGCATAGAAAATACTAGTGTTAGTCTATGGGGACAGTCTACAAATCCTAGAGAGCTGCCAGGGGTAACAGCCATCGGCCCAGGGTGGTCGGGTAGTTACACATGCTCCCCTTCGGCACTCGAAGTGGGCTGAATGATGTGACTGTTGTTGGTGACTCGGGGCGTCGATCTCGTCTCAAGGCTGGAGCTAATTCTTGAGGTTTCAGTCGCCTATGATCTGATACTTGCAGCCATAGCGCGGTCGGCACTGTCGCTCGTTTCCCATCTACAGGAGGTCGCGGTTCTGCTTATGCTAGTGTCCGAGGATGAGAGGTTTGGTGCCATCCTGGTACTCCCTCGCCTGGGTGCACGGATTGTTGCAGGTCGCTCGTGCGGCTGGGCCTTTGATCTTAGTCGGCAAGAGCACCTAGCGTGTAGCTTGAACCTTCTCTGTATGGCTGGTGGATGGCAGAGGAGCTTGAGCCATGGTGTCCTGGTGGGTGGTCGGACATCTGCCCCTGATGAGCGTCGCATGGTGACCTCTGTAGGCGGGTGGCGGGTCAGCCAGGTTCTCGACATGGTGTGTTGCATGCTATGCTTGGGATCTGCTATGGTGGTCGTGGTGCTCCCTCGTATCCGGGTGTAGGCCCTGCCCGACTTTTTCGGTGCTGGCAAAGGCGGCGCATTCCGGCGTCATTTCCTCCTTGGTGGCGTTGTCGAGGAGCGTTGACTCATATCCAACACCTTGGATTCAGACCTTCAGGTGAAAACCTAGATTTGGCTTGCTTGATCAGACGACAACATCGGCGTTGGCGTGTTTTCTCCTTGGAGTGTCATTTTTTGGAGGTCTCAACCCCAGGGGCGTGCGAGCCAGCGACTCAGGCCATGGCTCCGGTGGACAGGTACTAAGTATGGCAACGACGTATCAGAGTGGAAACCTTGGCTGGCATTGGCATTGGTTCATGGAGAATCCTATGATGTAATGTCTTAGCCGCAAGGGGGCACTCGAATGGTTTCAGGCATATGTTGGGCAAGCAAGGTTGCGGTGAAGTATGGCGAGCAGCCTCACGATACAGGCGGTTGAAAGAACATTTATTTATCCCTGTATGTTTTGTGTGTTAGATAACAACACTGGTGATAGTTTTAATATGATGCTAAGTGTTGCAGATTCGAAATGTATTCATATAAATGTGCATCACACCAAAGAGGAGAAAGAGACGTGCTAAAAAGATGACTATACGAAGGTTCTGGCTGGCCGGCCTCGGAAGGCGGTCAGGCCGGGCTCAAGGCTGGCCGCCTCGGGTGCCCTGCCGGCCTCCTGCGTCAACGTCAAGCCGGCCTAGGCCGGGCTCAAGGCCGACAACCTCGGGTGCCTGGCCAGCCTCCATGCCATCTCCGAGTCGGCCCAGGTCGGGCTCAAGGCCGGCTTGTCTGGCCTCCAGCCGGCCTCCAAAGATTCCAGGCCGCCCTGGCCGGGCCCAAGGCCAGGCTCGCGCAGGAAGTGAAGATACCCCTTCAACGGCCACATTTCGGGAGGGGGTATAAATACCTCTCCACCTACCTCCAGCAAGGCCAAGCTTCAGATTCTCTCTCCTCCATTAAAGCAAAGCTTCCTCCTCCTAGATCTCCTCACGAACCGCTCAATCAAGGTCATGCTTGGAGAATCGAAGGAGGAGACCTCGATCTACATCTTCACCGAGCCGATTTACATTTTCCCCTCATTCACTTGAGTGACATTTTCTAGGGTTTCCTTGTGGAAAACCTAGCCCCTTGTTGTACTCACTTGTTGTTCTTGTGACAGATCCTAGCTGTTCGGGAGCCCCAGTTCAATTGTGGGTGTGTGCCCCGGATCGTTGTTGTAAAGGTTCCGGTTTCCGCCTTGAAGGGAACCGGTAGTGGAAGGTGAACCAATCCTTTGTGGTGCGGTTCATCGGAGAATAGGGTGAGCCTGTTGTGGCGTTGAGCAAGCCTGTGGTGGTGAGCTCACACCCTCCAACGAGACGTACTCCCCTAAAAAGGAGGAACTCGGGAATACATCCGTGTCTCCGCGTGCTTTCACTTTGGTTATCTCTATCCTTGTTTACCATCTTTACCTTGTGTATCTTGTTTAGTTGCTAGCTTGTCATATAGGTAAATTCACCATAATTGCATATCTAGAGAATTTACCTTTTGTGTCAAGCCTAATTTAAAAAAGTATTAAAATTTGAAGTAGCACCTATTCACCCCCCCCCCCTTGGTGTCATACAATCCTTTCAATTGGTATCAGAGCCTCGGCTCTCTTGTTGGGCTTAACCACCTAAGAGAAGTATGCCTTTGGGAGAGGATCCTCCGGAAGGCCAAGGTACTACGGCATCCATGGCCGATCTCAAAACGATGGAAACATCATTGAGATCGTCCATGGATACCCAATTTAGTGAGATATGTGACATGATCACGAAACTCACTTGTACCAAGCCTCCTTCGGAGACTCTCCCAATAGAGGACCCCCTTACTTCCAACTCGGGTGATTCCGGTGAAGGAAAGGGGGAAAAGAAAGGGGATGAAGATAATGAAACCGACCCTAAGAAATCTTCTTCATCCATACCCAAGCCCGTAGGTGGGAAGACCGAGTACCATGAGGTTCCTTATGTGTACTCTCCCGACCCACCTATCCCTCATGCTCGCATAAACCCTTTAGGTCCTCCACCTAAGCTTAATGCATTGGCTTTTCCTAGTTGGCAACACTCAATGAGATCTCATATCAACAGTGCCTCTATCGAGCTTTGTAGGATCATTCAAGTGGGATACAAGGCCGTGGATCCGAACAACTTGACAAGAAGAGAAGTGGCGGATGCTCAACTCAATGCCTCCGCTCTACACATGCTTGAACTTGCCGTTGGAGAAAAGGATCTTCATCACATCCAACATCTCACCACCGCCAAAGAAGTCTGGGATTGTCTCTCCGTGGTGTTCCTTGGGAATGAGAGTATGAAGAGGAATAGATTTGATGCTTTGAACAATGATGCTGAAGGCTTCTACTCCCTCCAATTTTTAATATAAGATGTTTTAGCTAGCTCACATGTTGACTAGGTACACACCCAAATAAGTGTGCATATACACACTAAAACATGTCTACATACATGTTGACATATTTGAATATGGACAAAAGCTAAAACATCTTATATTTATGAACGGAGGGAGTACATGCTTGATAGTGAAACTCATGAAGAGATGTATGTAAGACTCAAGACTCTTGCCCAAGCCTTTTATAATGTTGGGGTAAAGTATGTGGATGATGCTTGAATCAAGAGGAATTATGTGAATGCTCTCATGCCCTTCGAGCCCGTTGTCTTGAAGGCTCTACAAGGAAGACACAACTACCTTCAAATGACATCAAATGAAGTTATGCAAGAAATGCAAGCCTTCAAGGTTGCCACCAAGAATTCTCAAGACAATCGTGTTAGGGCCATGGGAATGAAACAAGGTTCTTCACTTGCTTTGAAGGCCAAAGTGGTGTGCCTTGACGAAAGTGTGGAAGTTGAGGAATGCCCAAGCAACATCCTCCCGATGATCTCCAACAAGCCTACTATGATCACTTGGCTCTTGCTTCAAGATCATTTTGGCATGACCGGGCCAAAGCAAAGGCTCAAGTTGGTCTAAGGAACAACCCAAGTGGAAAGAAGGAGTTTGCAACCAAATCAAGGACATGCTTCAATTGTCATGACAAGTATCACTTTATCAAAGATTGTCCCTATGAGAATAGAGAAGAACATGATGGAAGGCTTGTCCCCAAGGATCAATCAAAGACCGTTCCAAGGAAGCCATTTGTCAAGAAAAAGTCATTATTCAAGAAAACACCAAGAATTGTGTTGATGACTCAAGAGGAGTATCCTTCCGCTGATTCCGAAGAAGAAGAAGAAACCACTCGTGAGGTGGCCGCATTGGCCATTACCTCAACTTCACCACCTTCTCTCTTTGAATCACCCAATGACAACGTCTCCATCAACACCGGTCGTTGCCTTATGGCAAAAGCTACCGAGGTATCATCTTCTACTCCCAAGACTATGCATGAAATGGATGATATCTATAGTCTTGAGATTAAGAAAGAACTTGTTGCTTTCGATACTTTTGTGGCTAACTTGCAAGGTGAAGCTAAGAAACATGTTGAGTCTCTCATGAGATAACTTGGTGCGGCCGAAGACCTCCTTGAGATCAAGGGTAAAATTGAGAGAGAGGACTGCTAGCGCTAAGTTGACGAGGGAATATCTCCCCGGCAACAGCGCCAGAAACTATGCTTGATGCGTGTAACGTCACACGTCAGTTGGGAACCCCAAGAGGAAGGTATGATGAGTGCAGCAGCAAGTTTTCCCTCAGTATGAAACCAAGGTTTATCGAACCAGTAGGAAAACGAGGTTGCTTCGAAGGTGTTGGTGAAGGAGTGTAGTGCGGCGCAACACCAGGGATTCCGGTGCCAACGTGGAACCTGCACAACACAATCAAATTACTTTGCCCCAACTTAACAGTGAGGTTGTCAATCTCACCGGCTTGCTGAAAACAAAGGGTTAAACGTATCGAATGGAAGATGATGTTTGTTTGCATAAAACAGTAGAGAACAATGATTGCAGTAGATTGTATTTCAGATGTAAAAGAATGGACCGGGGTCCACAGTTCACTAGTGGTGTCTCTCCAATAAGATAACTAACATGCTGGGTAAACAAATTACAGCTGGGCAATTGACAATTGATAAGTGCATATAACATGCATGTGTGAGTTGTGGTGTCTACTATGAGATTCATTTGGGCATTACGACAAAGTACATAGACCGCTATCCAGCATGCATCTATGCCTAAATAGTCCACTTTCCGGTTAACATCCGTACCCCTTCCAGTATTAAGTTGCAAGCAACAGACAATTGCATTAAGTAATGTGCGTAATGTAAACAATACATTCATCCTTGAATAAAGCATTGCTGTTTTACCCCTAGTGGCAACAACACATCTACAACCTTAGAACTTGCTGTCACTATCCCAGGTTAAATAGAGGTTGAACCCAACTATCATGCATAAATACCCCCTCTTGGAGTTACAAGTATTCACTTGGCCAAGGCTTCAACAAGTAACGGAGAGCATGCAAGATCACAAATGACATAGACATGATAATATAATATTCAGCTCCACATAGGTATCAATATAAGTCAGATCCCAGCAAACACAACATGTAGCATTACAATAAGATGATCTTGATCATGATAGGCAGCTCACAAGATCTAAACATGATGGCACAAGTGGAGAAGACAACCATCTAGCTACTGCTATGGACCCATAGTCCAAGGATGAACTACTCACGCATCACTCCGGAGGCGGGCATGGCGATGTAGAGCCCTCCGGTGATGATTCCCCTCTCCGGCAGGGTGCCGGGAAGAGCTTCAGAACCCCCCGAGTTAGGGTTGACGACGGCGGCGGCAGCGAATATGTTCTGGATGAAAGGCTCGGTGTTTTAGGGTTTTCACGTCTCGGGGAATAAATAGGCGAAGGGGCGATGTCGGCGGACCCCCGAGGGGCCCAAACCACAGGCTGGCGCGGCGGTGGGCCGCGCCGCCAGGTGGTTTGGCCACCTCGTGGCTCTTCGTCTCTCCTTCGGACTCCGTGTACGTGTTGGAAAAATAGGGACTTGGCCTTTTGTTTCGTGCAATTCCGAGAATATTTCCAGAAGTAACTTTCTGAAACCAAAAACAGCAGAAAACAGGGAACTGGCACTGTGGCATCTTGTTAATAGGTTAGTCCCAGAAAATGCATAAAAGTGATATGAAGTGTATATAAAACATGTAGCAAATGGTATAATATAAGCATGGAACAGCAGAAATTATGGATACGTTGGAGACGTATCAAGCATCCCCAAGCTTAGTTCTACTCGTCCTCGAGTAGGTAAAACGATAACAACAAATAATTTCTGAGGAGACATGCTTTCACACAATCTTGATCAATATATTGCAAGGCTCATGTCATGAATGAAGTGACTCAAAGCAATGATCTATAGTTTGCTAACAAATAGATAAAGAGTAAACAATGAATCATATAAGCAAAAACTTTTCATGAATAGTACTTTCAAGACAAGCATCAAAAAGTTTTGCATAAGAGGTAACTCATAAAGCAATAGATTCAAAGTAAAAGGCATTGAAGCAACACAAAGGATGATTAAGTTTCAGCATTGCTTTCAACTTGTAACATGTATATCTCATGGATAGTTGTCAACATAAAGCAATATAACAAGTGCAATAAGTAAACATGTAAGAATCAATGCACACAAAGTTGACACAAGTGTTTGCTTCTAAGATAGAAAGGAGTAGGTAAACTGACTCAACATAAAGTAAAAGATAGGCCCTTCGCAGAGGGAAGCAGGGATTAAATCATGTGCTAGAGCTTTTTAAGTTTTCGAAAGCATATAGAGAGCACAAAATAAGTATTTGAGAGGTGTTTGTTGTTGTCAACGAATGGTAGTGGGCACTCTAACCCCCTTGTCAACCAGACTTTCAAGAGCGGCTCCCATGAAGGACGTTATCTCTACCAGCAAGGTAGATCATCCCTCTTCTCTTTTGTTTACACATGTATTTTAGTTTCTTTATAGATGACACTCCTCCCAACCTTTTGCTTACACAAGCCATGGCTAACCGAATCCTCGGGTGCCTTCCAACATTCACATACCATGGAGGAGTGTCTATTTGCAAATTAAGTTGCTTACTGATAAATCAGGGCAAAACATGTGAAGAGAATTATTAATGAAAGTTGTAATTAATTGGGGCTGGGCACCCCGTTGCCAGCTCTTTTTGCAAATTATTGGATAAGCGGATGTATATGCCACTAGTCCATTGGTGAAAGTCTGTCAGAAGTAAATGACAAGATTGAAAGATAAAACACCACATACTTCCTCATGAGCTATAAAACATTGACACAAATAAGGAGTAATAAAGTTTTGAATAGTTTAAAGGTAGCACATGAAATATTTACTTGGAATGGCAGGAAATACCACATAGTAGGTAGGTATGGTGGACACAAATGGCATGGGTTTTGGCTCAAGTTTTGGATGCACGAGAAGCATTCCCTCTCAGTACAGAGTTTAGGCTAGCAAGGTTGTTTGAAGCAAACACAAGTATAAACCGGTACAGCAAGAATCACATAAAAACATATTGCAAGTATTATAAGACTCTACACTGTCTTCCTTGTTGCTCAAACATTTTACCAGAAAATATCTAGACCTTAGAGAGAACAAATATGCATCCCAAGTCTCAACAAGCTCTACGGTAGTTCTCCACTACTAGGCTTTAACTACATGATGCAAGAGCTTAAACATGATCTACTTGAGAGCTCAAAACAATTGCAAAGCATCAAATCGAAACAAGACAATGATCTACAAGAATGCATATGTCTTTTCCAATACCAACTACTACATGTAGCATTTTCTTTCTTCCAAACAAACACCAATCAATTTATTTAAACATAAACTCTCCAAATGATAATATAATGCAGCAAGAGAGTATTTATAAACAAGTGCTAACAGCTCGAAGAGATGCATGAAAAACAGGAGCTAAAAGCACTGCAGTAGCTAGTTAAGAATACTCAACAAATATAAGTGAAGAACATGAGTATTCACATGAAAAAGCGGAGCGTGTCTCTCTCCCACACAAGGATTGCTAGGATCCGAATTTATTCAAACAAAAACAAAAATAAAAAACACAGACGCTCCAAGTAAAGCGCATAAGATGTGAAAGAATTAAAATATAGTTTCACTAGAGATGACCTGATAAGTTTGTTGATGAAGAAGGGGATGCCTTGGGCATCCCCAAGCTTAGACGCTTGAGTCTCTCTGAATATGGTTGGGATGAACCACGGGGGCATCCCCAAGCTTAGGCTTTTCACTCTTCTTGATCACATAATATCACCCTTCTCGCTTGATCCTTGAAAACTTCCTTCACACCAAACTCAAGACAGTTCTCATTAGAGGGTTAGTGCATAATCAAAAATTCTCATATTCTGTAATGATACAATCAATCCCAAAGCTTCTGGACATTAGCTACAGCCACCAATGCTTTGTGGAGCAAAGAAATCCACACAAACACAGTAAAAGAGCGAATGCAAAACAAAAGGCAGAATCTGTCAAAAACAGAACAGTCTGGAATGACGAATTTTTTCGAGGCACTTAAGTTGCTCAGATGGATCTGGCCTAAAATAATGAAAGTTGCGTACATATCTCAGGAATATGCGTGATTTTTTCAGAATTTTTTGAATTTTCTACAGGGAGATAAGCTCAAATCCGTGACAGCTAAAAATCTGTCACTGCGCAGAAATCCAAATCTTGCATCAACTTTCAATATAGAACTTTACTTGGCACAACATTGCGATAAAATAAAGATACAAAGGAGTTGCTACAGAAGTAACAAAACTCCTTGACTCAAAGAAAACAAAAATAACAGCAAATAAAAACGATGGGTTGTCTCCCATAAGCGCTTTTCTTTAACGCCTTTCAGCTAGGCGCAGAAAGTGAAAATCAAGTGTCAAAAAGTGGAGGAGCATTGACATCAATACCAAGGGCCATGCGCCTACCTCTCTTACCCTTAGACTTACTCTTTGGTTTGGGGAATACATGGCCGCACCTTGGTGTGGAGGTAAGATTCAGAGTGCCTTTTCCCACATCTATGGTTGCTCCCATTAATTTGAGCAGAGATCTTCCAAGTGTAATTTGTCCTGTCCCTGCACATTCAATAACAAGATAATCAGTGGACACCGTTCTCCCAAGAAAGGTTGTAAACACACCCTCAGCTATCCCCTCGGAAATATAACAGAGTTATCAGTAAGAATTATTCCTTCTCCTCCCACAATAGCATCTAAAGCATATCTATAACAAAGGGCTAGACCAAAGTAGAAGCTAGTGAGAAGCAAGCTTAAAGTCATTTTAGGATCAGTTTTACCAAAGGAATCATTAATTCTAGACCAAGCTTCTTTAAAATTCTCCTCACTCCCTTGTTTAAAAGTGAAGATCAATTCCTCATGTGACATAGCAACAGGCATGGAACAAGACATGATGGTGACAAGAGACAAAACAAAACCGAAATAAACAAGTAACTAATTTTTTTGTGTTTTTGATAAAGAGAGCAAACAAGACTAAATAAAAATAAACTAAGCAAGACAAATAACAAAGTAAAGAGATTGGGTGTGAGAGACTCCCCTTGCAGAAGCAATTCGGTTTTCCCCGGCAACGGCGCCAGAAAACGTGTTGCTAGCGCTAAGTTGACGAGGGAATATCTCCCCGGCAACAGCGCCAGAAACTATGCTTGATGCGTGTAACGTCACACGTCAGTTGGGAACCCCAAGAGGAAGGTATGATGAGTGCAGCAACAAGTTTTCCCTCAGTATGAAACCAAGGTTTATCGAACCAGTAGGAAAACGAGGTTGCTTCGAAGGTGTTGGTGAAGGAGTGTAGTGCGGCGCAACACCAGGGATTCCGGTGCCAACGTGGAACCTGCACAACACAATCAAATTACTTTACCCCAACTTAACAGTGAGGTTGTCAATCTCACCGGCTTGCTGAAAACAAAGGGTTAAACGTATCGTATGGAAGATGATGTTTGTTTGCATAAAACAGTAGAGAACAATGATTGCAGTAGATTGTATTTCAGATGTAAAAGAATGGACTGGGGTCCACAGTTCACTAGTGGTGTCTCTCCAATAAGATAACTAACATGCTGGGTAAACAAATTACAGCTGGCAATTGACAATTGATAAGTGCATATAACATGCATGTGCGAGTTGTGGTGTCTACTATGAGATTCATTTGGGCATTACGACAAAGTACATAGACCGCTATCCAGCATGGATCTATGCCTAAATAGTCCACCTTCCGGTTAACATCCGTACCCCTTCCAGTATTAAGTTGCAAGCAACAGACAATTGCATTAAGTAATGTGTGTAATGTAAACAATACATTCATCCTTGAATAAAGCATTGCTGTTTTACCCCTAGTGGCAACAACACATTACAACCTTAGAACTTGCTGTCACTATCCCAGGTTAAATAGAGGTTGAACCCAACTATCATGCATAAATACCCTCTCTTGAAGTCACAAGTATTCACTTGGCCAAGGCTTCAACAAGTAACGGAGAGCATGCAAGATCACAAATGACATAGACATGAAATATAATATTCAGCTCCACATAGGTATCAATATAAGTCAGATCCCAGCAAACACAACATGTAGCATTACAATAAGATGATCTTGATCATGATAGGCAGCTCACAAGATCTAAACATGATGGCACAAGTGGAGAAGACAACCATCTAGCTACTGCTATGGGCCCATAGTCCAAGGATGAACTACTCACGCATCACTCCGGAGGCGGGCATGGCGATGTAGAGCCCTCTGGTGATGATTCCCCTCTCCGGCAGGGTGCTAGGAAGAGCTTCAGAACCCCCCGAGTTAGGGTTGACGACGGCGGCGGCAGCGAATATGTTCTGGATGAAAGGCTCGGTGTTTTAGGGTTTTCACGTCTCGGGGAATAAATAGGCGAAGGGGCGATGTCGGCGGACCCCCGAGGGGCCCAAACCACAGGCTGGCGCGGCAGAAGGTGGGGCCGCGCCGCCAGGTGCTTTGGCCACCTCGTGGCGAGTCTTCGTCTCTCCTTCGGACTCCGTGTACGTGTTGGAAAAATAGGGACTTGGCCTTTTGTTTCGTGCAATTCCGAGAATATTTCCAGAAGTAACTTTCCGAAACCAAAAACAGCAGAAAACAGGAAACTGGCACTGTGGCATCTTGTTAATAGGTTAGTCCCAGAAAATGCATAAAAGTGATATGAAGTGTATATAAAACATGTAGCAAATGGTATAATATAAGCATGGAACAGCAGAAATTATGGATACGTTGGAGACGTATCAAGGACTCTCTCACCATAGCATCCATAAATGCTTCTCTTGAAGAAGAGCATGAGTATAGAGTTTCTCTTGAGGAGAGACTTGAGTCTCTTGATGAGACAAATGATGAAATAATTGCTAAAATCATTAAGGAAAGAGATCATGCCATTGCTAAATATAAAGTGATTAAAAAGGAGAAAGCCGAATTTGTGGTTGCCAATGCTAGACTTATTGGAGATATTGAGAAGCTTAATGAGGCTCACAAGGCCTTTGAAATTACTCACTTTCTTCTAGTCAAGTCTCATGAGTAACTACAAACTCAAATTTCTAAACTTGACACACCTAGCACCTATACCCCCTCTTGTGATCATGTAAACTAGATTTAGGGGTGCGCCTTGGCGCACGACCCCCCAAGCCCTGTTTTGACGACACTGAAGGAGATATGCCTAGAGGCAAATAAATATTAAGTATTTATTGCATTATGTCAATAAGTTTATAATAAGTTTTATACCGTGCTATAACTGTGTTAATAAGAATTGTTAATACACGTGTGGTATATAAACAAACCACAGTCCCTAGTAAGACTCTATATAAACTAGTTCATTAGTCAACTGATGATCGAGAATTCCCGATCATGGATATTTATATAGTGGATAATGAGGTCATTCTATTAGTGGAATAAAATGATGGACATACCCAACAAAGTATTTCAAGAGGATCGTGTCACAAAGTTCATTATTCCAACTATCCTGTGGACAGAGCTATAGAAATAGATTTTACCTGGTGTCATTAGAGATGAGCTTATCCTTGTTATCAGCGGACGGGTTGACAATGACGGCCCTGTGGTCTACTGGGTAGACATAAACAATTTAGCCCTGGTACCCGTCAAGGGCATTGGAAAGCATGCCCTCTTCGTCGGCATAAACCGTTCAGTTGCAGTTTACAGCAGAAAGTCCCCACCGTCAAACCCGGAAGCATCTACTAGGCCGATCTGTTGGAGATCCGATCCTATAATTACGATCGCCTCCCCTGGCATCTGGAATCAAACTATGTATTTGGCTATGGAATAGGTTCCCTTGACGATGAAGACCGTCCATTCCGTCTTGATCAGCTACTGGCGGAGTACTACAGAAAAGTGGAAGACTCGGAATTTCAGATGACGCCACCTTGTAATCATACAGAGCAATACATGTCTGAATAATTTTGTTCACCCTATATGTGTAGTTAGAAATATGTAAAATACAAGGTGAAAACTCTTCGTTTAGCACGTCGTATACTGTAAAAAACCCATGCGATTACCATGTAACTGACCAAGCTATTCTCCATCATCATGATACCTGTTTCCAGAAGCTCAGCACAACGATCTGAGTTTATGCGACCAGGCCGGCTCCAGGGAGCCGGCGGCATCTATCTTACTAAACGTCATAGGGAAATCGAGAGGACATGATAGGCTTCGTTCCTCCCGAGGACTGGTCGGCGAGTACCAGCGTATGATCCCATCACTCAGATGAGCGATCTTGTCGACTCTGTGGGGTCGGCGCGACCAGCATTCCTCTCGTCTTAATTGCTGCGCCTTCCCTAGATGTAGTCGTCATCGACGACTGTTCCTCCGTTTTCCTGCTGCGCCTTCCCTAGATGTAGTCGTCATCGATGACTGTTCCTCCGTTTTCCTGCTGCGCTGGTAAGCTTTTTGCTTGACTATGTGAGTAAACACTGTCTGGGTGTATGGGTGATGATACCAACTGTTGCCCGCAGTTGCTTCCCGGGCTCCCTTCTGGCTCAAGGAGCCTTCATCTCGTCTGGACCCAATCTGGCAGGATCCTGCTTACATGTATCCTTCTCACGCTACACCTGCCAGCGCAATCATTCTGAAGATCCTCCAAAGCAAGACGCATGGCGTCGACCCAGCCGACCTAATAGAGCTGCTGAACAAAGCTCTGGAAGTATTTACACGTCCTTAAATACTCATGATTTTACCGCATCCTGTTTCGTCCTTTCACCCACGATTTTCCACAGAATGAGAAGAGGGAGAACGACACATCCCTTCACGTTTTGAAGGTGGAGAATGCATCCCTGCGGCTCAGCCCGGGCACAAAAAACCGAAACCGAAGCCCGAACCCGAAAAGACCGGGACCGAAACCGAAATACCTAGAATTTCAGGTAACCGAAATAATATCGGTCCTGAGAATCAGGTAACCGAAATAATATCGGTCTGTTCGGTTATCACGAGCTGAGGACCGAAATGACCGAAGGGACCGAACTAGCGATGTGAATTAGACATTTAGGCCCAACTCGTGTACTCTAGCATGTAGCACAGCCCATCGAGGCCTAGTTCCCTACTTCTTTTCCCAATTTCAGCACTAGCGCTCGTTTCCATGACCTAACTCCATCCCCGCCGCTTGTTTCCCTAGAATTTTGTCGTACGCATCCATCCATCTTGCCGCCTGGAACCAGCGACCTCCATCCATTCTCTGCCTCCTCCCATGTCTACTAGAACAAGAGATTGTGTTGCTGTTTTTTTGTAGATGACATTTGAACATGAGGATGAGCTTAAGGAATATAACTATGAGGATGAGCTAAATATAACAAGAGATTGTGTTGCTGTTATTTCCTTTTTTTGGTCTATTTGGTCATGACCGAAGACCGGACCGAAAAGACCGAAGACCGAATACAAAAAGACCGAAAAGACCGGCCGTAATTCGGGTAGCGTTTCTAGATGACCGAAATGTTGGATGACCGAAAAGACCGGACCGAGCAAACCGAACAGACCGAACGCCCGGGGTGACCTGCGGCAAGCCTTGGAGCAGCAAAAAGACTAATTCGCTGATGATCTTAGAACATGAGTCACATACATCAATAATTTTCTCGATCGATGGCCCTGTAGGCTGAGAGACCCCGGTTACCAAAATGTAATGGCTATCTATGCATATCTGCATTTACGTCTCATCACAATGATTAAGTTCTGAGACTCAGTATTTAACGAATGATTAATTTCATTTTCCCTTTTGACGTTGAATAAAATAAAATTATATGGTTATAAGCAGGATACAAATTGCTACCCATTCATATCATGCGACTTGATAAGGATAGCGTGTTCACTCTCCATGAAATAGGGTAGGCACACGAATAAATTTGAACGTTGGTTATGCCGACTCCAGGGAGTCGGCGTGGCCGGACGGCGCGGTAAGACAGAGAAGCGAATATCCTTATCCCCTTACACGATGCTGGAATTCTTATTCACGAAGTTGCCGTCTGTCCATTTATTTGATAGATTTATATTGTACGTGTCGTAGGGTGATGTCGGTTTACCCTCGCAGAATCATTTTTTTGAGTGTTGGACTATTTGATTTTTAAAGTAAGTGAGCATATGTTCTTCCTTTTTCATATTGCTCTCCTATATGTTTGGGGCGCAACGCAACATTTTTTTTCGCTTTCTATTTGGTCAAGATTTTTGTCCTTCTGGGTCGTCAATGCGTCCCTTGGCCATCACCTACTCCGTCGACTCCACTCGTTAGGTGTCCAGAGACATGACGGGAGGGGTAAACACGTGACGGTTAACTGTACGCTGCTGAAACCGAATCCAGGATGCCGAATATACGTCCATCCTTATTCCGACTGCTATCCTTTATTTTAGGGCATCACGCAAAGTTTTTTTCCACGTTCCTGTTCGTCCAATCCTTTTCTCCTCTTGCATTCTCGACGCGCCTCTTGGCCGTCACCTACCTCGCTGGCTTCACGCGTTGGATGGCCAATGGTACGCCCGAAGGAACAGACACGTGACCTAGAATCGCACGGTGTGGAAACCGACTCCAGGGAGCCGGCGACACCGAATGCTTAACGAAGAAAACAGTTACCATTTGTGCTTCATTAGAGATGCCGGTCCCGCCTGTTGTCTAATTTTATGTTTAAAAAATTATAGCAATAATCCAATATATGTAGATAATGTTGAAATTTATCAGTACATAATTTGTCAAGCCAAAATTCGTATGTTTTTGGGCTACACAAATATCACAAATCTGGCAAAAGTTAGAAATTTTCAGGCTGTGTGCTGTTCAGGGTAAAAGATCGGCATAAATGTCTCTTTTGTGTAGCCCAAAATTTCAGGATCAAGAGATGTTCCTTGCGATACAAATGTAAAAACGTATCTCCCTGGATGGTCCAGCACCAACCAGGTACCCCGGTGGAACCGCAAGGTACGACCTCACATACTCAGGATTCACGTCGCCCGGCAACACGGTGCTCGACGCCTCCATTTCCACCTTCGCGGTGTCCCTCCAATAGTCTTCCAAAGAGTGCTGTCGTGGACTATTAGCCTAGATCCTCACTCGGTACCGCGGAAACAAGCACGCATCTGACCTAACGCATATGAAAGACACGATGGTGGCCGAGCCGACCTTGCCGATGTACACGACGAACACGGCACCGTCCTCTCCTTGGCCACGAGCCACCGACCCGGCAAGCCCAGCCCCGGTACCGCCACCTGCGACACTACGGGGATGTCGTAAGGTAACATGCGCACTGTCAACGAGCAGGCTACTTCGAGGTGGACCACAAGCGCCGCTGGCGGGGCAGTGAAGTCGCAGTCAGACTCCGGGCAGGTGCATGGGCCATACGGGCATGCGATCATGTGGTCGTCGACTTCGTTGTAGGGTACAAAACAACGACAGCCGTCGTGAGGGCACTCCACCATCGGAACTTGCACGCCGGTGCCCCTCGCCGGCTCGTCGTCCAAGCTGCCGCCGCCATTTTCGCACATCTGCCAATGCTTGCCGGAAAGGCCGTCGACGATGCGGCCGCAGACCAAGTGGCCGCCCTTGCACTACACACATCAAAGTTCATGGCATGACATCTTTGCACAAGGTAGATAGACGAAAGACATGGATGAAGTGTGCGGAAAAAAGAAAGACCTTCAGTTCGGGACGCTCTGCAGGTTTGAGCAATCCCAGACTACCAGTGGGGCGAAGCAAGCTTGTCAAACAAGGTGCAAAGAGAGACGCTGGGAAGCCGAACGCGGACACGCTGCCCGGTATAAAATAGAACGCTTCTGTCTTAATACGCCATCCAATCAGGCCGACTCCCTAGAGTCGGTCTGACCAGCGTTCCTCTTCGTCTTAATTGCCACGCCTTACCTAGACGTACTCGTCGTCCACGACTGTTCCTCTGTTTTCTGCCGCTTCCTCTGTGCCGGAATGTACACGCCGCGTGTAAACTGGCAGATAGGAACACCTATGAATAGACTGCGGTAACGCCTCACTGGTCAAAACATTATTTATTCCTGACTTTAAACTAATGTCAACTACCGCCGACTCCGGTGGCAAACATGGTCGACCATGTAGGATGTTCTGTAGAAAAAAATATAAATTAATAATACACGTATAAGCTACGGATCATAAAAAAAGACAAACGAACCACTTTGCCAGAACAATAATAAGAGGACGAGGACGATATGATCACACGAGTGACTCCAGGATGACATAACCCATGATCTTGACAGGGGAAAAAATCAACGTGATGTCGGCACCGATATTCCACCGGTCACCGACGAACAATAAGGACTCATCATCAGTTTTTTTAATACACCCAGTGGATTCCAAAACCATCACAAGTTCGTTGTGTTTGCATGCCATTGAGTTGCACGGATTATTTTTCTGCCTGCTATTTGTCTAATTTGGTCCTAGACCTTACATAAAGATATAATAATTTGTACCCGTTGATTATTAGAATCGTGTATGGCGTGTCGTCAAAACAGCCCATATGTACTGGCCGAGTCCCGGGAGGCAGCAGGACTGACCTTCTCCGTCTACCGCCGACTCCAAGGAGTCGACAGGACTGACCTTCTCCGTCTAACTGCTCGGCGATCCCGCCGAATCCAAGGAGTCGGCAGGACGGACATTCTCCGTCTCATGATCTTTGAGCATACAGCAAACAGGCCGGCACATTCACTGTCATAAGCTACTCCTACTCCATCCGTTATAAATTAGGGAGTGCTTCATAAACTCGTATCCCTAGCAGCCTCCCTCCGTATGGTCACGGCAAGCCTGGTTCCACCGGGATGTACACGCGTTATGTAATCGGTCTCTTGCTACTCTGGTTTTATATCCCGAGAAACCATAGTAAAGAAAAACCAAAACGACTGAGTGGGACGCCGTCCCCTCGCATCATCCCGTCTCGCCGACTCCATGGAGCCTGTTTCAACACCGTGCGGTTCGGCCACCCAATGGGAAAAGTCGACAGAGTAGGCGACGGCCAACGACACAACTACTACCCAACAGGTAGGAGGATGAGGGATTGGTGGGATGCGAAAGTACACATAGGAGGATACACGGCATGAAAATACATTATTATGTCTGCCGCAACACGATAAAGACGAGGAAGAGCATCTGGTGGTGCAATTCAGACGAAGATGTGGCGGTGGTGGTGGCGTCGGCGTGACCTTCTCCGTCTCACTACTCGTCGACCCCGCCGACTCCAGTCCGCAAAATCCAGGCAGTCGGCAGGAATAACCAACTCCGTCTCACTGGTCGCCGAACCCGCCGACTCCAGTCAACCAAATCCAGGGACTCGGCAGGACTGACCTTCTCCGTCTCACTGCTCGACAATCCCGCCGACTCCAGTCAGCCGAATCCAGGGAGTCGGCACGTACGTGTTGCCAAAGCTGTGATGTCAGATGGCCTAAAATAAACATATTCCGTGTCGCTATCCAAGAACCTCTTCAACCAGCAAACCAACAACAAAATTTCCAAGAAAAACAAAAGGAAACATCAAATAAAATAAGGCTCACGCAGTTAAAATGAAGTGGCAAAAGGATCATCGACCGACAAGTCATCCATTACAGTCCTAACACCTCCAATTCCAAACCTATCGAAAGTACGCAATATAGCGAAACGAATATCAGCGTCTGGAGAGGCTCTCTGGAATGACTCTAGACGTAACCGCTGAGCATGCCACCACATGTCCAGGTGCGCAAAGAGTACACCAACCTTCATCAACTTGAACACCTTAGCGTTCCGAAGAAAAAAACCGCGAACCAAAGATCATTGAAACATATTTCTTTAAGATGATAATCAAGACACTCAATGGATTCTTCCATTTTGAATGATAACACATACTTCGTCTTCATATGTCTTGTCGCCTGAAAAAAAAACGCAGTAAACACAACTACAAAGATATTAATAAGCAGTAAAAACATAAATTTCAACAACAGACGGGGCTAAAATCGAAAATCCCTCATTCGTAAGATGTCAACGAACCAAGGGACACGAGAAAGACATATGCGGAAAAACCTATCAAGTGGCTGTTCTTGCCGGCTCGAGTGAACCGGCATGGTCGAACGACCAGAAATCTCAAATCGCTGAGTTGGCCCAAAGGGCTACCATAGTATGTACTTTCAAATGTATCCTTAAACAAACAACCGTTAAAGATGAAAGAACCTTACCTGCACATACAGCTTCTCGGTGCAAGGAAAACATTTAAGAAATCCAATTACTTCGAACAGACTCGGTCCGCAAGAATTCAATGTTAATATTTTCACACCGCGAAAAGACAGGGCCAAGTTAACGGGAATCATTTTCTGAAGAGCCGACAAAGAAAAAGAAAACGGTTAAAGAAAATGGATGGCTATACCTCGATAACCAGGGAGCCGATAGCAAGCCAGGAGAACTCGGTGGAGACGTACCCCAACACTTTTAGTCTTGGAGCACGAACAACCGTGATTGACGTTGGACCCACCGGATCCAGCAAAATAAACTTTTCGAGACAAGGCATATCCTCAATAACCAACTCATGAAACACCTCAAACGCCCTATTGTTCCACCAGCAAGACAGCCCAATGGTTTGAATACTCGCCGAAGAAATACAGAGGGTCTTAAATCCATAAACACACTCGAGCTGAAGTGTCTTTAGGACAATACATGCGGCAAGCAGAAACTCAATGTCCACCCTCAAGATATGAACATCGCAAAGGACAAGGCTTTTAAGCCGAGGAAGAATAAGCGTTTGACCAACATCAATACACGGAAAACAACAGTTTGCAAAACTGGCGGCACATAATGTGGCCACAAAACGAAAAATGGACAGCGGCAGCCGTCGCACCGCCTGTCCACCCAGGAACTGGAACTCCTCCAGATTATCTAGCGTGGGGGAAAGAAACCAACCATCCAGAGTACCACGGAGGTCATGATCGGAGTGGAAGACGCCAACGAAAAGTCGCTTCGAAGGACCAGGGTGCGATGCGAGGATCTTTGAAACTGCGTCTATCCGTTCGCTATCCTGATCACAAAGCCGATGATCAACGCTGAGATTAAGAGGGACTGAGCGCCAGATGGGCCACCACCGCCGAGAAAGGACGGTCGTTCGAATAACGAATTTCGTTGAAGAAAAGAGACAATGATGCACAACATCTCGTCAGGAAGATGATCGGTATGGTCAACATTCTTCGCCGACTCCAACATAGCTACCGGATTTAACTTAGAAAACAGTCTTAATCACACCTGGTTATAGAAAAAACATTAACAACAGATAAAATTGATTTATATATATATAGATAGCAGGAGGACGACAAACCAATAATATAACCAATGTAATGTAAAAACAAATTGGACTACCATAATATACAACAGAGAAGGCCATGCCGGGGTCAATGACGGAAAAGGTCAGACCAGCTGACTCTAGGGAGATGGCAGGGTCGATGCACGGTAAGACGGAAAAGGTCAGACCAGCCGACTCTAGGGAGGCGACGGGGTCGATGCACGGTAAGACGGAAAAGGTCAGACCATCCGACTCCAGGGAGACGACGGGGTCGATACACAGTAAGACAAAGAACGTAGGACAACCGACTCCAGGGAGACGGCAAGATGGATGCACGGTAAGACGGAAAAGGCCAGGCCATCCGACTCGAGGGAGACGGCAGGGTCGGTCGGTCGGTTCACAGTAAGACGAAAAAGGGCAGGACAGCCGACTCCAGGGAGACGGCGGGGTCGATGCACGGTAAGACGGAAAGGGCAGGCCAGCCGACTCCACGGAGACGGCGGGGTCGATGCACGGTAGAACGGTGAAGGCTAGCACCGCTGATTTTGACTGGCCGACTCGGTGACTCTGATACAGACAAGCATCAACCTTGCCCACCGAATGTATGGAGCCGACGCAATAAGTGACGGCCAACGGACGCGTCAACAACCCAGGAAGAAAAAAAAACGGCCCGCTATTTCAACTCTCCTACACGTGCCAATCATTTTTTTCTTTCAGATTAATATCGTTGTCAAAGGACATATATTTTACACGCTATCGTAGATGATGCGCGCTCTCTCCAAAATACTTAAACCTGTTTAACTCCCCTACATGTCAAACTTTTTTTGAAACATTTATGACTGTAGGAAAGGCTCCTACTGCCTCTATATTATATCATCAGCATCAAGTCTCAAAGGTATTTACATGGGGTTAGAGAGAGGGAAGGGGGTTAGAAGTACATGCTTACATCAAAGAGCCTAAAGGCTATCAACAAGGCTCTTTATGAATGGGTGTTTATCTTCCTTAGTCCTATGAACCAACATGAGGAAGTCCTCTTTAAACCATTTAGACCAAGCGTCTACATGTCAAACTTGACAATACAAAGTTGGATTTATTAGAAATTGGATTTCGGCCTATCCAATAACTTGCTTATCATGACGTTTCACATCAATGATGCAACTATCCTTTTATAGAAAATCTACGTATGTTGTAAAATCACTACAATATAGTTAATTTTTAATAAAACCAAAACATAAAGTATTTATCAATTGAAAATAAATCTCTAAATTTAAGGGTTTACCTCAAGTAACGAATACATACAAAACAATACTATCACAACAAACCGTAACAAAGAATAGTCAAAATCACGCACATGAATCAAAGCCAACAAATGACATATAGTAAAACAAAAAATGAAACGAAAGGAAACAACATGAGTACAAAACAGACCGAAATAACGACACAATAAAAACTTCGCACACATACCTAAAAGCATCGATATACACAAAGCAACCTGTATCACCAAATAAACAACCAACGGACGAAAAATAACATGCGAACGCATAAGAAATAAAAAGATGAAGCCATCATCAAACAACTGAAATGGGCTTAAATAAACAAAATATGTACACACAATGAAGACAAATCGCAAAAAGGGAAGTACCTTCACGCCGACTCCAGGGAGCCGGCATGATCTGACAGTGTATTAAGACGGAGATAGTTCCGACTGGTCACCGACCTAGTTGTCATTTATTATTGTGTTGCCGTGTACACTATGCTGGGGGGGAGGAGGTGTTTTCTGGATCAGATGGTTACTTCAGCTTCGATTTTCCCTCCGATAACTACAAAAAAACACAGATCTGAATCAATGAGACCAACATACCGAAACAACAACGCCAATGAACAATAAAAATATGTAGAACACAGGTCACAAACCCGACTAAACACCGGAGGCTAAAACCAAAGAAAAAACACGAAAGAACTAAAGAGACAAACATAAAACTATAACACAAAAAAATGATAGCAGTGTAACCACCCCAAGGAGGCCCACCTGCATCACGATAGCAAAGACTAAATCAAAGAATCTTCAAAGAAAAATGAACTAAACAGTTAACGATTAGCCAAGCGAACTATCGACCATCAAAACTCACCAAAAACAAAACAACACACCCAGCCAACCAAAAGAACCGAGCAAGATGATGACCTGCACACAAAAAACGAAGCACAGAAAAACAACATGAGAGCAAAACCCATAAAAACAAAATTAAGTAAACACCAAAAATCACACAATAACACGAACATCGCAACAAAAAAAGCAACAAACAATCAAGCAGCAAGAACAAACCCCACACGATAGCAAACAACAAACAAGCAACGAAATGAAGATCATACATAAGAACAGTATAACAGAAAGCACAATGAAAACATAACCGACCTTAACCGGACGAACGGAAAACCAGTCAGCCGGCGACCTGCGAAAAATAGAGGAACATACGAAAAACAGATGTTAGAAACCGATAGAACAGAGAAGAACAAACCGCATAACCAAGAAACAACAAATGAACACGGATCAAGCACACAGTCGACAACATGAACAAAAAACGTCTGAAAACAGACAGAGCAAGACACATTAAGAAAACCCACCCTGATCTCAACGGGAACAACCGTGACCGGAAGAACAGCAAACAGATTCCATGGAATACCGACAGAGCTCGAGGAAAGCACGGCGGAGCAAGAACAACGAGGAAGAAGAAAAGGGGGGAAATGAGATCTGCAGTAACCATCCGATCCAGAAAACACCCTATATAACCCGTTCCATGGCACTGTATTTAGGTCGGTAACCACTTGGAACCAATGGCGAGCCGCCAGCGTCACTCGAAATCGGGCCTTCTGACTACCAGCACAGTGCACCGTACCCGCCGACGAATGGAAAGACGCCATGTAGAACAGTGAAATCGGGCCCGATTTTCAGCTGACGTCACGAACAGTGCCGATCATGCGAAATACCGAACGTGCCCCGTTACACTGTAGAAAATACGCATGGCCACGCACGCAAGGGAACATCGGCAACACAACGTCCCGAGCAACCGACATGTGGGACAAGGAGAGGGAGGGACCCGTGGTCAGCGAGGGAGAGGGGAGAGGAACCATGTAGCACAATCACTCTCCCGGACGGGCACGCAATGCACTCCCTAAAACCTAGAATGGTAAATGAACTAAATCAACCAATGGGAGGAATGCGCTCGGAATCTTTGGCACTGTTGCCCGTCCGCCACACCGATTAAACACGAACCGTGAGGCTGACGCGCGGGCCCTCGGGCTACAGCGGTGATCCACGTAGGATGTCAGCGAGAGTGGGTGCAATAAGAGTGGTATGGTTAGCGAATTTGCAAATCCCTATTCATTCCGACTCCAGGAGCCGGCAGGGATCAGATGGAGTGGAGGCACGGAGCGGGGAGGATCAGACGGCCAGAAAGGCCAAATCGCTGAGGTGCCTCTAAGGGGTCTCACCATTTATATCTTTAGATGTTATTGAGGAGAATGCTAGGTTGAGCTTGCCAAGGCCACTAGTGCCAAGACCTCAATTCCCAAAGGTAAAGAAAAGGTTGTTGCTCATGTGGTTGAGCAAAAGCAACACAAAGGGAAGGAGGGTCTTGGTTATGTAGCCAAGGCAAAGAAGAAAAAGAGAAACAACATGGCCAAGCCCACTCAAACCAAGACTCCCATTGCGAGTGGGAATGCCACTAGGGGCAAGACCACTCATAGTGACTTTGCGGGAAATGCTAACCCTCACTACATTTTATATGTTGACTATTATGGTGATGTTTATGCAAAATATGTTGGTCCTTATGATGGATATGTTGCTCGTGCTATTTGGGTTCCTAAGACCATTGTTGCTAACCAAAGAGGACCCATTTCAAGATGGGTACCTAAAATCAAGCAATGATTTCTTGTAGGACTATGCTTCCGGTGAGTCAAAATGGATGGTTGATAGTGGATGCACTAGCCATATGACCGGAAGAAAGGAGATCATGACGGAGTTGGGACCAAATACAAATCACTCAACCGTCACTTATGGTGATAAATCAAGAGCTGAGGTAAAGGGTCTCGGCAAGGTGGTAGTTGCAAAGGATATCACCCTTATAAATGTCATGCTTGTCAAGTCCCTCGGTTACAATTTAATGTCGGTTCATGCACTCAATAAGATGAACTTTGATGTCCATTTTACTATTGATATGGTGGTACTCCTGAGGAGCAAGAATCTAAAGGTCATGTTCGTTGGGTACGTTGAAAATGAGTTGTTTGTGGTGAACTTTTTGGGGTCAACCAACACTCAAGCAATGTGTCTATTCGGAAAGGCCGACGTGGGGTGGTTGTGGCAACGCCGCTTGTCCCCTGTCAACATGAGAACTTTGCAAAGTTTTCACAAGGGTGGCCACATTCTTGGACTAAAATAGAATGTTTCTTTTTCTAGATATCGTCTTTGTAGGGCTTGTGTTGAAGGAAAGATGCATGATTCTCCCCACCCAAGCAAGACCATCATTTCATCAAAGAGGATATTGGAACTTCTTCATGTTGATCTCTTTGGCGCCATCCCTCAACCAAGTCTTGGTGGGAAGAAGTATTGTTTGGTGACTATTGATGACTATTCAAGATTTACTTGGGTTTATTTCTTCAAGTCGAAGGATGAGACTCAACAAGCCGTTATCGACTTCTCCAATGAAGTTCAACGTCAACACAATGTTCCCATATTGGCCATTAGGAGTGACAATGGCTCTCAGTTCAAGAACTACACCTTAAATGAGTTTCTTAGTGAAGAGGGAATTCGTCATCAATATTCCGCTGCATATACCCCTCACCAAAATGGTGTAGCCGAGAGAAAGAACCAGACTCTCATGGATATGGCAAGCTCCATGTTGGCGGAGTTTAAATCTCCACTCTTCTTGTGGGCCGAGGCCATCTCCACGGCGTGTCATTCATCAAACCGGCTATTCTTTCACAAAGGCAAGAAGCTAACACCTTATGAGATGCTTACCGGCAACAAGCTCAATGTCGCCTACTACCGAGTCTTTAGTTGTAAGTGTTTCTATAAGATCAAAGGTGTTCGCTTATCTAAATTTGATTTTAAAGCTTTAGAGGGTATTTTTGTTAGTTACGGTGCCGAATCCCACACTTATAGAATCTACGACAAATCCTTCGGGGGAGTTGTGGAATCTTGTAGTGTGGAGTTCGATGAGAATAATGGCTCCCAAGTGGCACAATTTCATGTTTGTTATGTCGATAATGAGGAACCTCAAGATGCAATAAGAAGGATGGGCGTTGGTTTCTATCGCCCCATTGAGATCCATCATGAGCCACCTCAAGCAAGCCCAAGCACCACTCAAGTGGAGACTTCAACATCACAAGTTGGACCGGTGCCTACCATGGAAGCAAATGATGCACCAACCCAAGAACAAGTTCAAGACCCTCCTCATGTTGACCAAGTTGCTATGCAAGAACCAAGTTCTCCAATTGTTGATGCTAGCCAAGGTCAAGACCAAGATCAACCCTCTCCTTCTATTGTTGAAGATGTACGTAATGATGATCAAGGTCAACATTCCGGTCAAGACGGGAACTCAAATGATCAAGATGATCAAGTGATATCTCCAAGATCCAATAGAGATATCGAAGCCCGTCGTAAAGCAAGAGTTGCAATAAATTTGGAAATAAAGAGTCATAAGTTAGAAGCAATTATTGGTGATCTAAATAGCAAGGTTACCACAAGGGGTCAATTGGCAAGCTTTAGTGAGCACCAAGCACACATCTCCATGGTTGAACCGAAGAAAGTGTTTGAAGCTCTTGAAGACCCGGATTGGTTGGAAGCTATGCATGAAGAGCTCAATAACTTCGAGCGCAACAAGGTGTGGAAGTTAGTTGAGAAGCCCAAAGAGTGCCGCAATGTTATAGGCACTAAGTGGATATTCAAGAACAAGCAAGATGAACATAGCATGGTTGTAAGGAACAAGGCAAGATTGGTTGCACAAGGGTACTATCAAGTTGAAGGCATTGATTTTGGAGAGACTTATGCACCCGTGGCTCACCTTGAGTCCATCCGTATCCTTCTTGCATATGCATCACATCATAACTTTAAATTACAACAAATGGATGTGAAAAGTGCCTTTCGTAATGGTCATTTAAAGGAGTTGGTATATGTTAAGCAACCACCGGGTTTCGAGGATCCCAAGTTCCCTAACCATGTCTACAAGCTCGATAAGGCGATCTATGGACTTAAACAAGCTCCACGTGCGTGGTATGAGCACCTTAGAGAGCTTCTAGTAGACTGTGGATTTGAGGTAGGGAAAATCGATCCCACTCTCCTTACTAAGAGGGTTAAAGGGGAGCTTTTCATATGCCAACTTTATGTTGATGATATTATCTTTGGCTCATCTAACAAAGCTTTCAATGATGAATTTTCAAAGCTTATGACCGATAGGTTTGACATGTCCATGATGGGAGAGTTGAAGTTCTTTCTTGGTTTTAAGATCAAGCAATTGAGAGAAGGGACTTTCATCTCTCAAGCCAAATATACCCAAGACATGCTCATGATATTTGACATGCAAGATGCTAAGGAAAAGCGTTTCCCTATGGACACCAAATGCCATCTACAACTTAACCCAAAGGGTATAGATGTCAATCAAAAGGTATACCGCTCCATGATTGGTTCTTTGCTCTATCTTTGTGAATCTAGACCCGATATTGTGTTGAGTGTAGGGGTATGTGCAAGGTATCAAGCCGCTCCTAAAGAAAGCCACATGATGGCGGTCAAAAGAATCCTTCGATATTAGGTTCATACCCCAAGGTTTGGTTTGTGATATCCAAAGGGCTCAACTTTCTCTCTTTGTGGGTACACAGACTCGGATTGGGCCGGTGATCATGATGATAGGAAATCAACTTCCGGGGCATGTCAATTCCTTGGTAGGTCCTTGGTTAGTTGGTCTTCTAAGAAGCAAAATTGTATATCTCTCTCCACCGCCGAAACCGAGTATGTGGCAGCCGCTAGTCCATGCACTCAATTGTTATGGATGAGGCAAACTTTAAAGGAGTACAGTGTCAATTGTGACAAAGTACCACTTTTGTGTGACAATGAAAGTGCTATCAAGATCGCCCACAACCCGGTGTAACATTCAAGAACCAAGCATATTGAGATTCGTCATCATTTTATTCGAGATCATGTTGCCCTTGGTGATATTGAGCTAGGCTATATTCCCAGAAGAGATCAACTTACCGATATTTTCACGATGCCACTTGATGAAGCAAGGTTCACTTTCTTGAGGAATGAGCTAAATATCGTGGATTCAAGGAGCTTGACTTGATTATCTTGCATACACACCTATATTTTGACTATCTATTTGGTTTGGGTGTAGGCATGGACATAGGGGGAGTGCGGTCCTAATACATTGGACTATCCCTCCCCCATTATGCCGACATTAAGAACTCATTTGCTTCTCTATATTCGTTCTATGAATTGTGAGCTTAAAATGACGAGTAGTGGTAGTGAACCCAAGATATATCTTCGCGGTGTCACGCCACATACACTCATACATGGTGGCCTAGGCCACCGCCCTCTTGTTTGTGAAGATTTGGTCTTGTTTGAGATTTTATTGCATACTTGTTGGTTTTATATCTTTCCTCATCACATCCAATGTTGCTCACTTGGTTTTTCGATTTTCTCCATTGGATGTGAGAAGAAATTGTCGGAGACTAGTCCTAGGAACTAGGGGTGTCTCTCAAAAGCCAGGAAACGAGTAAGGGGCTGAACACAACGTCAAACAGATCCTCAACAACCTCGGCGACGGTGCTCGTCGAGCTCGGTGAGGAACATCACGACAGAGATGGAACACGAGCCGCTACCCAGGTTCATGCCCACCGTGAGGTGTAAAAGCCCTACGTCCTGCTAAGATGTATTGCACTGCTTGGAGAGGTTCACATTACAAGGGTGCTTGCCGAGGGCACAGTTGTGGCTATGGTGGACAATGGTGGAACCAGCTCCATCTTCTCCTTCAGACGTAGCTGCTTGGGTGTTGAATGAGTTGGTGAATGCCCGAGTCCCCCTCCTAGGTCGTACACTGGCACCTTATATACTTGGCTTGGTCCTCTTCCCCGAAAACCTCCGGCGGGAAGGGATACCACAATGCCGCCAAGTTGGAGCACAGCGCACAACGTCGAGGGCATCCATGGACGCGGTCCATGGCAGAGAGCACGTCGTCTTGGCAGAAAAAGCCACCGTCCAACCAGGACGGTGGGCTGGCGCTGCAGAGCTTTGGGGCGTGCCCCACGGTGACGTCGCGGTTGGAGCGTAGCGGCGGCCGACCGCTTTATCACCAAATTGGCAAGTCTTGGAGTCTGCTATGCTTCCTCCAGCTCCTTTGACCGCTTTATACACGAGAATGGCAACTGCGGCGTCTTCGTCATCGCGCGCAGGCGCGCGCATCACTCTGTGGTGGGCGCAGAGCCCATGTGCGCTCTGCAGTGGCGCAGGAGCTTGCTTCCACTTGAAGGAACCCCAGGAGGGCCTGGAGCCTCGCCGAGGCTCTGTAGTCGTTGACTCCTCGCGAGGGAAAACCTCACGAGGGTAGCGCGGAGACGCGTCAGGGCCTGATGATCTTCTAGGAGAGGCCTCTCCAAGGCAGATGTTCCTCTCGAGGCCTCCTAGGCCAAAAGTCTGGTCCTTAGCAGAAATGCCCAGTCGAGCAAAGAAACCCTCGTGAGGGAAAAATCCCTCGCGAGGCTCGTCAGGCTGAAAGCCTGGTCCTTAGCAGAATTTCCTGCGGAGCGGTTGAGGGCTGTGGCAGGCCGGTCCATGGTACCCTGGTTTCCATTGGGCCGACAGTAGCCCCCGGGCCCGCGATGGGCACGCTGGAGTTCCCCAGGCGGAGGCGAACCGTCGCGGACCCAAAGAAGCATGCGCAGCCCGAGACACGTGGAGCGTCACGGCCGGGCACGATCCCACGATCTCCTCTGAAGTAACGGGCGCAGTGGCGGGTCCCACCACGTCCTGGTAACGGCTCGATGAGCCGATATAAGGCGGAGAGCTCGGCGCAGGCGGCCATTACTCCACTCGTTCCCCTTTTGTCTCCTTCTCCCCAGCGCGCAATCCTGAACTCCTCCTTCGCAACCTTGCTGCAATGGCGCCCAAGAAGGCCACCGCTGCCACGAAGGGCAAGGCAGTGGTGCAGGGCGGCGAGCCTGCTGCGATGCAGCGGGACGGTGACTTCGAACCGGCTCCGACCGGCTTTCGCTTCGAGAAGGAAGCGCAGCTGGACAAGGTGCGCCACATGGCCTCCTCGAAGACCAACGAGCACGGCGCCACGGTGCTCAAGATGGCGGGCAACTCCCACGGCAGCTTCTACCCGATATTCCTGCACACTCTCTTCACCGGGCTCGTGCCTCCCTTCTCCGATTTCTTCCAAGCGGTTCTGGAGCGCTACCAGATCCAGGTTCTTCATCTCCACCCCAACTCCATCCTCGTCCTTGCCATCTTCGCCTACCTCTGCGAGGCGTACATCGGCATTCCGCCTTCGGTGGACCTCTTCCGCGGCTTCTACGCGCTCCGGTTCACGATGAACAAGGAGCGGTCGGGGTGCGTGTCCTTCCGCATCACTGATGGCATGAAGGGCGTCTACATCCCCATCGCGCGGAACGGCGAGAACATTGTGACCAGCGTGACGAAGAAGGTGGAGGACTTCCGCAAGCGCTGGTTCCAGAGCGCCTTCTTCGAGCTGCCTGAAGCGCCTCCGACGAAGAGAGCAAGCTGGTCTTCCAAGGCACTCAAAGGCGCGACACTTGGCCCTGTGGTGAGGCGCTTGAAGGACCTCCGCGAGGCTGGCCTCACCGGGAAGATGGTGGCCAAGGACTTCGTGAGGTGTCGCATTGCTCTGCTCCAGAGGCACGCGGACGCGATGTGTCTATACTCCGACCAGAGGGACAAGATGCGCCTGAGCGCTACCCTTTACACGCAGGAGGAGGTGCACACCATCATGGAGACCCTCTTCATGTCTCCAGACATCCCCGCGCCCACCGACCAAACTGTGCCGCTCCATAAGATCGATCTCGGGCGTCGTGTCTCGCACGTGCAGACGATGCCGAAGTTCGACCAGTGGGGCCTGGTGCCTGAGGGGCATGTTGGGCCTCGCGAGGACCCGGAGTCGGCGGCGCAGGGGATACCAGCTGAGGGCGACGAGGAGACGATGGAGATGCCCGCGGAGTCTGACGCAGGCGCGACCGGGAGGCGCCGCTTCCTCGGCGGAGAATTTGAGCGCCTCGAAGAGTGCGGCACCTGAAGTTGAGATCCACGAGATCTCCTCAGGCAGCGGCGACCAGTTCGTGGTCGCTCCCTCGCAGCGTGTCGAGGGAAAGGAGGAGAGTGATGATGACGATGCTTCGTCGGGCCACTGCGAGCCTCGCTCCAAGGCGATCCATGACAGGAACGCCGGAGCCCGGGAAGGAGCAGAGGCACGGACGAGCGTGGAGCCCAGTGCCCCGCCCGCGCGGTGGATCAAGAGGAAGTAGGTCGACACCGCGGCGTAAGTTTTTACATTTCTCTTTCCTTTTTGATGTTGCCCTTGTGTAGACCTCTCGAGGGGGTTTTGAGCTTTTTCCTCTCCAGGCGCCCCGAGGAGCCAAAGCGGCGGAGGCTCCGGAGACTTGGAGAGATATCCAGCGCTGCAGCAGCGTCTGCAGCGCCTACGGCTGACGAGGTGGCTCCCGAGGCCACCGCTTCTTCTCCCGCGGCTGCGGCGCCGCCCCCGAGGCAGAGGAGCGCCGCGAGGAGGAGGAGGAGGCAGAGGTGATGATGCCGCCACCTGTGCGGCCTGACGCTTCTCCTGTGCGGCAGGCGGAGGCGCCAGAGAAGGGTGCGGCAAGGACCGCGTCGCCGGCGAAGGAGTGCGCGGCGAAGACAGCTGCGTCTGTAGAGGCGCAAGCTGACGTCGAGATAGAGGAGGCCATCGTGCTGTCGCCTCCACGAAACGCGAGCCTTGGGGGACCTACAGCGGGCACAGAGGCCGCTGCGAGGGCGGTCTCAGCAGAGAAGGCCAACCCTGCTCCTGAAGGTGAGAAGAGTGCGCCCCGGGGGCAGAAAGAAGGTGGAGCTGAAGGTGAGGGCGCCTCGAGCCCCCAGAGGGCTCCCAGCGCAGAGGGCGAGGGGGGCTCTCATCAGAGCCCCCAGAAGGCTCTGTTGTGGAAGAAGGGGGAGGCTCTCACAGAAGCCCCCAGGCGCGCCTCGAGGACCCTCCGAGCCCAAGGCGTGACATTCCGGAGTCCTTGGCGGGCGCCGGCGCTTCCAGGCCTTCTGGTGAGTCATGGGCCTTAGCCCTGCGGGGTCGGCGCCCAGTTGCAGCTCGTCGAGAGGCTGTCCTTCGCTCGGCAAGGGAAGTGCTCGATGGGCTCGAGGCCCAGCTCGCCGAGGAAGACCGCGCCAGGGCGGAGGAGGACGCCGAGCTTGCGCGGGGCTGGGCTTGCCTCCAGGAGACCATGGAGTGCTGCCGCCAGAAGAACGAGGCAGCCCAAGCTCAACGGGAGGCAGCGCTGCGCGACGCTGAAGAGATCCGCATCAGCGTGGTCCGCGAGGTAGAGGAGACCCTAGCGGACCTGGGTGCTAGGCGCAAGGCTCTCGAGGCAGAGACTGAGGCCAAGCATCACGAGCTGGCGGCGCGCGAGGCGGCGGTCTCCACTAAGCACAAAGAGCTTCTGGACCGCGAGGCGGGGATCATCGCCGAATCGGAGAACGTGCGGCAAGGCCTGGAGAAGCTCCGCGAGGACCTGCGCGTCCGCGAAAACCAGATGGTGCAGCGCGGAGCAGAACTTGATGCCCGCGAGACCAAGCTACGCAAGCGCGAGGAATAGGTTGAACAGATCGAGAAGGATCAATCTGCGCAGCAGGAGCACCTGGAGTCTCGCGAGAACAAGGTTACTCAAGACGAGGCGTTCTACCAGAAGCGCCTCGCGCTGACCAACGAGAACCTCCGCAAGAAGGAGAAGCAGATGGCGGAGGAGTCCGCGACCAAGGAGAAGCTCTTCCGCGACAACTGCAGGAAGGAGTTCACAGAGAAGGCCAAGAAGCAGGAGGAACGCTTCACGAAGAGACGCAACGAGCTTGATGCTCGTGTCAGGGAGCTTGAGGCTCAGAAGAAGTGATTTGACTCCCACCTTCAGGACGCTGTGGAGGCTCGGAAGCACGCGGCGTAGGACCTTGCCTCCTTGACGCAGGACATGAATGAGATGCAGCAGCAGGTGGGGCCTGTCGTGGAGCTCGTCGAGGAAGCTCGGCAGAGCGCTCTGGCTGCATAGGTCTTGTCGCGCTAGCGGGAGCGCATGTTTGTCTCCTTGGTGAGGCGTGCGCGGACCGTTGCGGGCCGCCTGGGGGTCGAAGCCCCCATGCTTTCTGTCGAGAGGAACTCTGACGTCGCCACCTACCTCGGCTTCTTCGAGCAGCTTCTCACCAAGCTTGAAGAGGTCGTGACGAACCTCGACGACCTGGTCGACACCGAGAGCCGCGAGCTCCTTGGCATCGCGGTCGGCCAAGTCTTCGCCAACTTTGCACACCTCCACCCTGGCTTCGACTTCGCATCTGTGATGGAGCCTCTGGAGAAGGAACTTGCCTCGAAGCTGGACGCCTCGGTGTGGGACGACATGGAGAAGTATATTCAACGCTTCAAGAGAGTCGAGGTCGAGGAGAGCGATGACGAGGCAGGCGCTAAGGAGGTGGGTGATGAGGCCTTCGATGGCGACGATGACAACCCTGCTGCTTAGGTTGCCCCTGTGAGAGGTGTGCCAAGGGCACCAGTTATCTTAGGGCTTGTTGCTTTATTTTGTAATGGTTTGTAAAGACACTTTTATTTTGTGCAAGTGTGAGTGCCCCTCGGAGGCCTTTTATCTGTTTCCTCATGTCTTTTTCGCTCTACGTCGCTTAGGACCCTGCTCTTAGCGCAAATGGCACTGCCGCTTCGGTATGCTGGAGTCAGGGCTCGACAAGGCCGGGGGTGCGTAAGGCTTAGAGAGGTAAGGCTCTCGAGGCGCGATGCTCGGAGCTCTCCTTTGACGCGCAAGCAGCCCACCATGAGGCGTAAGAGAGAATAGAGAGGCTCGAGGGGCGACAAAACCAGCGAGAGGAAAAAAGCTCATGACGCGTAAGTTCTGGACTTAGCTCTGTCGAGACGCCAGCCTCATAGAGGGTGTTGCGTTCCCTGGCGAGGCGTTTTTCCTTCTCGAGGCTGCCTGGGCTGGTTTGGAGCTCAAAACCCTACAAGGTGTCTTGTTCCCTGCATTGGAGAGAGAGGCAAACCCACAAGCAATGCATAGTTGTACAACTCATGCGCGCTCATAGATTTCCTCATGGGTATCTCACGAGGAGAATAAGCACCAAGGTCCTTGGTGAGGTGACGTGCATGGGGGCTAACCCACGAGTCAGAGCTCTTTGGTGAGATAACGGTCGTGGGCGGAGAGCCACGGGTTAGAGCTCGGATCCTTTGGGTTTTGCGATGCTGCTGGGATGCTCCCGAGGCACAGGCACCGTGCTCAGCCCCCGCTCGCGAGGTACGCATGGGGAAAAATGTGAGCGTGAATGAATGTAAGAAAAACAAACTCACCAAGCAATATTACATAACGGCACCAAAGTGCAATAGGTCCATGATAACCTAAAATTGTTCATTACACTTGGCGAGGCCAAGACAAAGTCCGCCATGTCTGGGCATGGGGTTCCACATGGAGTGGCTGAGGCTTCCCGCGGCCCGTGGCGACGCGTTGTAGGGAGCTCTCAGTGGAGATGGCCCTCGTGAAGGGAAAGCTTGGTGAAGCTGGGAGGTGAAGACGCATGCTTCCCTCTTGAGACAAAAAATGCCTGCCACAACGTGATCACGGGTAGAACTTGCGTAGGTGCTCGATGTTCCATGGGTTTTTGATCGGATCGCCGTCTTGAGTCTCGAGCCGAACCGCGCCAGGCCTGGCGATGTGCGTGACCCATAGGGTCCTCTCTGGAGAGGATCCTCCTGAGGACGAGATCGCCTGTCTCGAGGGTGCGTGGCCGTATGTGGCGGCTGTGGTAGCGGCGCAGGTCTTGCTGGTACTTCGTCGCTCGGATGGCGGCACGGCGGCGTAGTCCATCGAGCAGCAGCAAGTCGTCGTTGTGGAACTCCTCTTTGTTGTCCTCGTTGAGAGCAAGGATCTGTGGGGACCCATGCTTGATCTCGGTGGGGAGGACTGCTTTAGCGCCATAGACGAGAGTGAACGGCGTTTCTCCAGTGGGCTTCGTGGCGGTGGTGCGGATGGACCAGAGCACGGAGGGGAGCTCTTCGATCCAATTCTTGCCGTGGGCCTTGAGGCGATTGAAGCTTCTTGTCTTGAGGCCTTTGAGCACTTCTGCGTTCGCTCGCTCAGCCTGCCCGTTGCTTCGTGGATGGGCCACCGAGGCGAAGCAGAGCCGTGTGCCAAGACTCTCGCAGTAGGCCCTGAAGATGCCGCTGGTGAACTGTGAGCCGTTGTCGGTGATGATGCGATTTGGCACGCCGAAGCGACAGGCCAGGACTCTGATGAATTTCACCGCTGATCTCGCCGGGATGGTGCGCACCGCTTCAACCTCCGCCCATTTAGTGAACTTGTCGATGGCGACGTAGAGGTAGCGGTAGACCCGCTGGATCGTGGGAAAGGTCCCAGGATGTCCAGCCCCCGGACCGCAAAGGGCCAGGAGAGAGGGATGGTCTGGAGTCCCAGTGCAGGCTGGTGGACTTGCTTGGCGTGGAATTGGCATGCCTCGCAAGTCTGGACAACGGTGGTTGCATCTTGAAGCACTGAGGGCCAATAGAACCCACTCCTGAAGACTTTCCCTGCAAGGGTGCGTGATGACGAGTGGTGGCCACATTCTCCACTGTGTATGTCCTTGATCAGCTGGCGGCCTTCTTCAGGGGGGACGCATTTTAATGCAACTACGTTTGGACGCTTGCGGTATAGGTCTCCCTCGTGAAGGCAGTATGACTTACCCTGGCGAGCAACTCACTCTGCTTCTGCATCCTCTTCGGGGAGGACTCTGTCCTGAGGTACTCCTTGAGCTCATCGATCCAGCCCGTCTCTTGATGCGTCATGGCCAGCAGCAGGCGTTCCCCTGTGGGTGGACCGCAGCTCGGCGCTCCAGATGCTGGAGGTGCTGGGAGTTCTTCGTCCATGTTCATTTCGACCGCTTCTTTTGGCTGTTTCACCGATGCCCTGGTGAGTCTCTCCTCGAACACGCCCGCCCGCTGGGCTTCTCTGCGTGATGCTCGCCTGGCGATGTCGTCGGCCTCTGGTTCTCCCTTCGTGGGATGTGCCTGAGCTCCATCCCCTTGAAGTGCTTCTCGAGCTTGCGGACCTCCTTGAGGTAAGCGGCCATGTGGCCGTCCTTAGGCGTATAGCTCTTGTTGGAGAAGTTGACGAGGAGGGGAGTCGCCCTTGATGAGTAAGCGCTTGATGCCAAGGGCGATTGCGGCTCTGAGCCCGGCGAGGAGGCCCTCGTACTCGGCGATGTTGTTGGAGACCTTGTCAGTCGTGAAGCACAGCTGGACAGCGTAGTAGAGCTTGTCCCCCTTAGGTGAGGTCAGGACGACGCCAGCCCCTGCGTTCTGGCATGCGAATGCCCGTCGAAGTGCATGGTCCAGTGGCTTGGCACTGTGTCTCCAGCCGGCGTGGTTTCTGCCTCATGAGGCTCTTCTTGCTGGGTGTCTGTCCACTCGGCGACGAAGTCAGCCAATGCCCTCCCCTTGATGACCCTGGTGGTGTCGAAGCACAGGCCAAAAGGTTGCAGCTCAATGTTCCACCCTGCGACGCGATCAGTGGCGTTTGGGTTGCGCAGGATTTGCTCCAGACGGAAGGATGTGACCACCGTAATGGGGTGGCCCCTGGAAGTAGTGGCGCAGCTTCCTGGAAGCGAGGAGGAGCTTCTGCTGCATAGTGTACCGCTCGCGAGCGTCTCGTAGCACAGTGCTGATGAAGTAGATGGGATGCTCGACGAGGGTTGTCGATGGTGATGCAGCACTGGGCTCCTCGGGAGCCTTGTCGAGACTCTCTTGAGGTGGATCCTCGGCAAGGGTGCCTTCTGGTTGCGCGAGCTTGACATGAGGCTCGGGCCTGAAGAGGGTGCTTCCTTATCGGGGGGATCTGGGCTTGGCGTGGCAGTGTCCTTCTTGGCGAGGACTGGCTCTTCCCTTTCTACCACCAAGGCTACGCTCACCGTTTGTGGGGTGGCTGACAGGTACAGCTTCAGATGCTCGCCAGGCCTTGGGGCAACCATGACAGGTGGGCTAGCCAAATACTTCTTCAGGTCTTCAAATGCTTTGTCCGCCTCCGGCGTCCACTTGAACGTACTAGACCGCTTCATGAGCTTGAAAAATGGCAGCGCCCTCTCGCCGAACTTGGAGATGAACCGGCCGAAGCTGCCCATGCATCCCGCTAGGCGCTGCATGTCCTTGAGGCGACGAGGTGGCTGCATCTCTTCAATGGCTTTGATCTTGTCAGGATTCGCTTCTATGTCGCGGTGAGACACTAGGAACCGAGGAGTTTGCCTGACAGTACCCCGAAGACGCACTTGGCGTGGTTCAGCTTGATGTTCACTTTGCGCAAGCTGGCAAAGGTCTCCTCGAGGTCCTCCATGAGGGTGTGCTCTTCGCGAGTCTTGACCACGATGTCGTCGACGTAGGCTTCTGCGTTTCTTCCCATCTGAGCCCCCAAGGCCTTCCTCATGAGCCTCTGGAAGGTGGCGCCGGCGTTCTTCAGCCAAAGGGCATGCAGACGTAGCAATACACACCACAAGGGGTGAGAAATGCTGTCTTCTCCTCATCCTCCTTCGCCATCTTGATCTGGTGGTAGCCTGAGAAGGCATCCAGAAAACAGAGGAGGTTGCAGCCGGCGGTGGAGTCCACAATCTGGTCTATTCGAGGCATGGGGTACGGGTCCTTGGGGCAGGCTTGTTGAGGTCGTTGTAGTCGATGCAGAGCCTGCTCCCCCGGTGTGCTTGGGAACGACCACCGTGTTGGAGAGCCATGTGGGGTGTGGAACTTCCCTGATTATGTGTGCTTCCTTTAACTTCTCTACTTTCTTGATGATGAACTCTTGCTTCTCTGGCGCCTGGCGCCGTGCTTTCTGCTTCACGGGGCGTGCGTTTGGACACACGGCTAAGTGGTGCTCGATCACCTCCCTCGGTACTTCCGGACATTTCTGACGGTGTCCATGCGAACATGTCAGAGTTTGCCCCGAGGAAGGCGACGAGCGCACTTTCCTATTTGGGAGGCAAGCCAGTGCCTATGGTGACGCTAGCCCCCGAGCCGCTGGCGTCCAATAACACCTTCTTCGTGGCTGCCTGCTCCTGTGAGAACAGCTGCTTCTTCTTCGCGGGCCTCTCGAGGGGCTCCATGTCCTCGTCAGCGGGGAATGCCACAGCAGCGGCCTTGTAGGCGGTCTCGACAGAGCGCATCGCGTCCTGGACCTGACGTGGATGGCAATGGTGCCGCCGCTGCCTGGAAGCTTGATGATGTTGTACGCGTGGTGAGTAACGGCCATGAACTTCGCGAGGGCGGGGTAGCCGAGGATGACGTTGTAGGGCAGCCAATGTGCGCGACGTCGAAGTCGATCTGCTCGGTGCGGTAGTTCTGCGGCGTGCTGTCGGCCCAATGGAAAACAGGGTACCATGGGACGGCCTGCCACAGCCCTCAACCACTCCGCAGGAAATTCTGCTAAGGACCAGGCTTTCAGCTTGCGAGCCTCGCGAGGCATTTTCCCTCGCGAGGGTTTCTTTGCTCGGCTGGGCATTTCTGCTAAGGACCAGACGATTGGCCTAAGGGGCCTCGAGAGGAATTCTGCCTCAGGAAGGCCTCTCCTAAAGGACCATCAGGTCCTGGCGCGTCTCCGCGCTACCCTCGCGAGGCTTTCCCTCGAGAAGTCAACGGCTACAAAGCCTCGGCGAGGCTCAGGCCCTCGCGGGGTTCCTTCAAGTGGAAGCAAGCTCCTGCGCCGCTGCAGAGCGCACATGGGCTCTGCGCCCGCCGCAGAGTGACGCGCGCCTGCGCGCGATGACGAAGACGCCGCAGTTGCCATTCTCGTGTATAAAGCGGTCAAAGGAGCTGGAGGAAGCAAAGGACTCCAAGACTTGCCAATTTGGTGATAAAGCGGCCGGCCGCCGCTACGCTCCAACTGCGACGTCACCGTGGGGCACGCCCCAAAGCTCTGCAGCGCCAGCCCACCGTCCTGGTTGGACGGTGGCTTTTTCTGCCAAGACGACGTGCTCTCTGCCATGGACCGCGTCCATGGACGCCCCGACGCTGTGCGCTGTGCTCCAACTCGGCGGCATTGTGGTATCCCTTCCCGCCGGAGTTTTCGGGGAAGAGGACCAAGCCCAGTATATAAGGAGCCAGTGTACGACCTAGGAGGGGATCCCGCATTCACCAACTCATTCCACAACCAAGCAGCTACGTCTGAAGGAGAAGACGGAGCTCATTCCACCATAGTCCACCATAGCCATACTGTGCCCTCGGCAAGCACCCTTGTACTGTGAACCTCTCCAAGCAGTGCAATACATCTTAGCAGGACGTAGGGCTTTTACACCTCACGGTGGGCCTGAACCTGGGTAGCGGCTCGTGTACCTCTCTGTCGTGATGTTCCTCACCGAGCTCGACGAGCACCGTCGCCGAGGTTGTTGAGGATTGTTTGACGTTGTGTTCAGCCCCTTACTCGTTTCCTGGCTTCTGAGAGACACCCCTAGTTCCTGGGACTAGTCTCCGACATTTGGCGCGCCAGGTAGGGGGCTGAGGCGCGTCTTCAACTTCTTCAACCTCTCCGCGCCATGACTGACACGCGAGCTGCGCGTCTTGCGCGACGGACGTCCGGCAGGGCCAACACCGAGCCCGCCGCCAACCACAACCCGCGTGGTCGCCCACGCGCCAACCGCGCTTCAGAGCGCAACGCCGAGCCGCGCGTCGAGCATCCTGAGGATGACGGCGGCAACGGCAGCGGCAACGACGGCGGCATCGACGGCGAGGACGAGGGAGCTTCCTCCTGCACCCATCCAGGCGCGAGCGGAGCGAGCGGCGCCCAGTCCAGCCACCGCGCTACTGATGGCGCAAGAGCTGCTACGCTACCGTCCCACGCAGGCGGGCCACGACAACTGGCTTGGGCGTCTCGAGGAGCTCATCAACGCCGCCGCCGTTCCTGCCGCCACCACTGCAGCACCAGCCCTCTCGCTCGCTGGTGCGCCACTCCGGACGCGAGGGGAACATAGCGCACGGCGCTCCTCCTCCCCCTCCGCCTCCGCCACCTCCTCCAGCTGCAGCTCCGGCAGCAAACCACCGCGCCGCGTCGCACGCATCCTCGCCGCACGACTGCCAGATTGTGCAGCGGACTCCGGCGGATGCCCGCGTGGAGATCGAGCGCCAGAGGGACCGCCACAACCGCGTCGTGCAGGAGATTGCCGCTGCAGGTCGCCAGAACCGCGGCGTACTCGCTGGTGGCGCCGTGACATACGCCACGGGCTGCACCGCCTTCACCCGCAACCTGCGCCGCGTCGTCTGGCCCGTGAAGTTCAAGCCAGACCTCCCTCCACGCTACGACGGCAGGACCAACCCTCTGGAGTTCCTGCAGCTCTACACCGTCTCCATCCAGGCTGCGGGAGGCGACGACAAGGTGATGGCCAACTGGCTCTCCATGGCGCTCAAGGACTCCGCGCTCTCGTGGCTCATGAACCTCCCCGAGAACACCATCGACACGTGGGAGGACCTCTGCAAGGTCTTCGTCGCCAACTTCAAGGGCACCTACGAGCGCGCGCTCACCTACAACGACCTTCGCGCGGTGCGCCAGAAGCCTGACGAGACCCTCCGCAGATACATCCAGCGCTTCAGCCAGGTCCGCAACAAGATTCCGAACATCCCGGACTCGCACGTCATCTCCGCCTTCAGGGAGGGCGTCACGAACCACAGGATGCTCGAGAAGCTCGGCATCCACGACACCCTCCTCTGTGGTGAAGCTCTTTGATCTGGCTGACAAGTGCGCCAAGGCTGAAGAGGGCCTCCTCTTCGTCAAGAAGGAAGTGGAGGGACCCTCCTGAGGGGTCCAGGAGCAAGAAGAAGCCTGCCGAGAAGCGCAAGACCACCGCCATCCTCGGCAGAGCCTGACGCAAAGCAGCCTCGCGAGGCCTCTCCGGCGGCTGAAGAGAAAAAGGCGGACAATCGCCCATACTGCATCTACCACAACAGGCACAACCACGCACTGAAGACTGCTGGGAGCTCAAGCAGCTCAGCAAGGAGCGGGAGAAGAACCAGGGCCGCGGCGGCCGCGGCGGAGGCCGTGGTGGCCGCGGAGGTGGACGCCACAACTTCCAGCACAGGGCTCGGGGAACAACGCTGGGCAAAACGGCAACCTCCCCGACGAGAACCCTGGGGGCTACCAGGCCCCTCAGGGGGCAATAGCCTGCATCCTCGGCGGGTCCCAGGCGCCCAAGTCCAACAACCACTTCAAGCAATTCTCTCGCGAGGTCAGCGCAGCGCTTCCAGGGCTTGAGGCTTCCCAGCCCCTCAAGTGGTCACAGTACACCATCGCCTTCGACTCCAAGGACCACCCCAAGTCGACCAAGGCTGTAGGCACCATCCCTCTGGTGTGCACCCCATCATCAACAACATCGCCGTCGCCAAGACACTATAGATGGGGGTGCGGGCTTGAACGTCATCTCTGTCGAGACCTTCGAGCAGCTTCAAGTGCCCTACGAGTGGCTATGCCCTCTAGGCCCTTCACGGGGTGACAAGTGGCCACCACACCTCTGGGGCAGGTGAGGCTCGCGGTCACCTTCGGCACGCCGCAGAACTACCGCACCGAGCAGATCGACTTCGACGTCGCACACATTGGCCTGCCCTACAACGCCATCCTCGGCTACCCCGCCCTCGCGAAGTTCATGGCCGTCACTCACCATGCGTACAACATCGTCAAGCTTCCAGGCAGCGGCGGCACCATCGCCATCCACGGTCAAGTCCAGGACGCAATGCGCTCTGTCGAGACCGCCTACAAGGCCGCTGCCGTGGCATTCCCCGCTGATGAGGACATGGAGCCCCTCGAGAGGCCCGCGAAGAAGAAGCAGCTGTTCTCACAGGAGCAGGCAGCCACGAAGAAGGTGTCACTGGACGCCAGCGGCTCGGGGGCTAGCGTCACCATAGGCGCTGGCTTGCCTCCCAAATAGGAAAGCGCGCTCGTCGCCTTCCTCAGGGCAAACTCTGACATGTTCGCATGGACACCGTCAGAGATGTCCGGAGTACCGAGGGAGGTGATCGAGCACCACTTAGCCGTGTGTCCAAACGCACGCCCCGTGAAGCAGAAAGCACGGCGCCAGGCGCCAGAGAAGCAAGAGTTCATCATCAAGGAAGTAGAGAAGTTGAAAGAAGCACATCATCAGGAAGTTCCACACCCCACATGGCTCTCCAACACGGTGGTCGTTCCCAAGCACACCGGGGGCGGCAGGCTCTGCATCGACTACACCGACCTCAACAAGGCCTGCCCCAAGGACCCGTACCCCATGCCTCGGATAGACCAGATCGTGGACTCCACCGCCGGCTGCGACCTCCTCTGTTTTCTGGATGCCTTCTCAGGCTACCACCAGATCAAGATGGCGAAGGAGGATGAGGAGAAGACAGCATTCCTCACCCCTTGTGGTGTGTATTGCTACGTCTGCATGCCCTTTGGCTTGAAGAACGCCGGCGCCACCTTCCAGAGGCTCATGAGGAAGGCCTTGGGGGCTCAGATGGGAAGAAACGCAGAAGCCTACGTCGACGACATCGTGGTCAAGACTCGCGAAGAGCACACCCTCATGGAGGACCTCGAGGAGACCTTTGCCAGCCTGCGCAAAGTAAACATCAAGCTGAACCCCGCCAAGTGCGTCTTCGGGGTACCGTCAGGCAAACTCCTCGGGTTCCTAGTGTCTCACCGCGGCATAGAAGCGAATCCTGACAAGATCAAAGCCATAGAAGAGATGCAGCCACCTCGTCGCCTCAAGGACATGCAGCGCCTCGCGGGATGCATGGCCAGCCTCGGCCGTTTCATCTCCAAGTTCGGCGAGAGGGCGCTGCCATTTTTCAAGCTCATGAAGCGGTCTGGCACGTTCAAGTGGACGCCTGAGGCGGACAAGGCATTTGAAGACCTGAAGAAGTACTTGGCTAGCCCACCTGTCATGGTTGCCCCAAGGCCTGGCGAGCATCTGAAGCTGTACCTATCAGCCACTCCACAAACAGTGAGCGCAGCCTTGGTGGCAGAAAGGGAAGAGCCAGTCCTCGCCAAGAAGGACACGCCACGCCAAGCCCAGATCCCCCCGACAAGGAAACATCCTCTTCAGGCCCTGAGCCCCATGCCGAGCCCGCGCAACCAGAAGGCACCCTCGTCGAGGGTCCACCTCAAGAGAGGCTCGACAAGGCTCCCGAGGAGCCCAGCGCTGCGTCACCATCGACAACCCTCGTCGAGCATCCCGTCTACTTCGTCAGCACTGTGCTGCGAGATGCTCGCGAGGTACACTATGCAGCAGAAGCGCTCCTCATCGCTTCCAGGAAGCTGCGCCACTACTTCCAGGGCCACCCCATCACGGTGGTCACATCATTCCCTCTGGAGCAGATCCTGCGCAATCCAAACGCCACTGACGCGTCGCAGGGTGGAACATTGAGCTGCAACCTTTTGGCCTGCGCTTCGACACCACCAGGGTCATCAAGGGGAGGCATTGGCTGACTTCGTCGCCGAGTGGACAGACACCAGCAAGAAGAGCCTCATGAGGCAGAAACCACGCCAGCTGGAGACACGGTGCCAAGCCACTGGACCATGCACTTCGACGGAGCATTCGCATGCCAGAACGCTGGGGCTGGCGTCGTCCTGACCTCACCCAAGGGCGACAAGCTCTACTACGCCGTCCAGCTGTGCTTCACGACAGACAAGGTCTCCAACAACATCGCCGAGTACGAGGGCCTCCTCGCCGGGCTCAGAGCCGCAATCGCCCTCGGCATCAAGCGCTTACTCATCAAGGGCGACTCCCAGCTCCTCGTCAACTTCTCCAACAAGAGCTATACACCTAAGGACGGCCACATGGCCGCTTACCTCGAGGAGGTCCGCAAGCTCGAGAAACACTTCAAGGGGATGGAGCTCAGGCACATCCCACGAAGGGAGAACCAGGAGGCCGACGACATCGCCAGGCGAGCATCACGCAGAGAAGCCCAGCAGGCGGGCGTGTTCGAGGAGAGACTCACCAGGGCATCGGTGAAACAGCCAAAAGAAGCGGTCGAGATGAACACGGACGAAGAGCTCCCACCACCACCAACATCTGGAGCGCCGAGCTGCGGCCCACAGGGGAACGCCTGCTGCTGGCCATGACGCACCAAGAGACGGGCTGGATCGATGAGCTCAAGGAGTACCTCAGGGACGGAGTCCTCCCTGAAGAGGACGCAGAAGCAGAGAGAGTTGCTCGCCAGGCCAAGTCATACTGCCTTCACGAGGGAGACCTGTACCGCAAGCGTCCAAATGGAGTTGCACTAAAATGCGTCCCCCTGAAGAAGGCCGCCAGCTGATCAAGGACATACACAGTGGAGAATGTGGCCACCACTCGTCATCACGCACCCTGCAGGGAAAGTCTTCAGGAGTGGTTCTATTGGCCCTCAGTGCTTCAAGATGCAACCACCGTTGTCCAGGCTTGCGAGGCATGCCAGTTCCACGCCAAGCAAGTCCACCAGCCCGCACTGGGGCTCCAGACCATCCCTCTCTCCTGGCCCTTCGCGGTCTGGGGGCTGGACATCCTGGGACCTTTCCCACGCTCCAGCGGGGGCTACCGCTACCTCTACGTCGCCATCGACAAGTTCACCAAATGGGCGGAGGTTGAAGCGGTGCGCACCATCCCGGCGAGATCAGCGGTGAAATTCATCAGAGGCCTGGCCTGTCGCTTCGGCGTGCCAAATCGCATCATCACCGACAACGGCTCACAGTTCACCAGCGGCATCTTCAGGGCCTACTGCGAGAGTCTGGCACACGGCTCTGCTTCGCCTCGGTGGCTCATCCACGAAGCAACGGGCAGGCTGAGCGGGCGAACGCAGAAGTGCTCAAGGCCTCAAGACAAGAAGCTTCAATCGCCTCAAGGCCCACGGCAAGAACTGGATCGAAGAGCTCCCCTCCGTGCTCTGGTCCATCCGCACCACCGCCACGAAGCCCACTGGAGAAACGCCGTTCGCTCTCGTCTATGGCGCTGAAGCAGTCCTCCCCACCGAGATCAAGCATGGGTCCCCACGGATCCTTGCTTTCAACGAGGACAACCAAGAGGAGCTCCACAACGACGACTTGCTGCTGCTCGATGGACTACGCCGCCGTGCCGCCCTCCGAGCGGCGAAGTACCAGCAAGACCTGCGCCGCTACCAGCCGCCACATACGGCCGCGCACCCTCGAGACAGGCGATCTCGTCCTCAGGAGGATCCTCTCCAGAGAGGCCTCCACAAGCTCTCACCCATGTGGGAAGGCCCCTACAGGGTCGCGCACATCGCCAGGCCGGCGCGGTACGGCTCGAGACGGAAGACGGCGATCCGATCAAAAATCCATGGAACATCGAGCACCTACGCAAGTTCTACCCGTGATCACGTCGCGGCAGGCATTTTTTGTCTCAAGAGGGAAGCACGCGTCTTCACCTCCCAGCTTCACCAAGCTTTCCCTTCACGAGGGCCATCTCCACTGAGATTTCCTACAACGCGTCGCCACGGGCCGCGGGAAGCCTCAGCCACTCCATGTGGAACCCCATGCCCAGACATGGCGGACTTTGTCTTGGCCTCGCCAAGTGTAATGAACAATTTCAGGTCATCATGAACCTATTGCGCTTCGGCGCCGTTATGTAATATTGCTTGGTGAGTTTGTTTTCTTACATTTCATTCGCGCTCACATTTTTCCCCATGCGCACCTCGCGAGCGGGGGCTGAGCACGGTGCCTGTGTCTCGGGAGCATCCCAGCAGCATCGTAAAATCCAAAGGATCCGAGCTCTAACTCGTGGCTCTCGCCCACGACCGTTATCTCACCAAAGAGCTCTGACTCGTGGGTTAGCTCCCATGCACGTCACCTCACCAAGGACCTTGGTGCTTATTCTCCTCGTGAGATACCCATGAGGAAATCTATGAGCGCGCATGAGTTGTACAACTATGCTTTGCTTGTGGGTTCGCCTCTCTCTCCAACGCAGGGAACAAGACGCCTTGCAGGGCTCCAAAAGCTCCAAACCAGCCTCAGGCAGCCTCGAGAGGGAGAACACCTCACCAGGAACACAACACCCTCTACAAGCAGGCGTCTCGCCAGAGCTAAGTCCAGAACTTACGCCTCATGAGCTCTTTTTCCCTCTCGCTGGTTTTGTCGCCCCTCGAGCCTCTCTTTTCTCTCTTACGCCTCATGGGCTGCTTGCACGTCAAAGGGGAGCCCCTGAGCATCGCGCCTCGAGGGCTCTTACCTCTCTAAGCCTTACGCACCCCCCGGCCTTGTCGAGCCCTGACTCCGGCATACCGAAGCGGCGGTGCTATTTGCGCTAAGAGCAGGGTCCTAACGACGTAGAGCGAAAAAGACATGAGGGAACAGATAAAAGGCCTCCCGAGGGGCACTCACACTTGCACAAAATAAAAGTGTCTTTACAAACCAGCACAAAATAAAGCAACAAGTCTTAAGATAACTGGTGCCCTTGGCACATCTCTCCACAGGGGCAACCTAAGCAGGGGGTTGTCGTCGTCGCCGTCGACTCATCATCCACCTCCTCAGCGCCTGCCTCGTCGTCGCTCTCCTCGACCTCGACCCTCTTGAAGCGTTGAGTGTACTTCTCCACGTCGTCCCACACCGAGGCGTCCAGCTTCGAGGCGAGTTCCTTCTCCAGAGGCTCCATCACAGACGCGAAGTCGAAGCCGGGGTGGAGGTGTGCAAGGTTGGCGAAGACTTGGCCGACCGCGACGCCAAGGAGCTCGCGGCTCTCGGTGTCGACCAGGTCGTCGAGGTTCGTCACGACCTCTTCAACTTGGTGAGAAGCTGCTCGAAGAAGCCAAGGTAGGTGGCGACGTCGGAGTTCCCCTCGACAGAGAGCCTGGGGGCTTCGGTCCCCAGGCGGCCCGCAACGGCCGCGCACGCCTCACCAAGGAAGCAAACATGCGCTCCCGCTGGCGCGACAAGACCTGCGCAGTCAGAGCGCTCCGCCGAGCTTCCTCGACGAGCTCCACAACAGGCCCCACCTGCTGCTGCATCTCGTTCATGTCCTGCGTCAAGGAGGCAAGGTCCTGCTCCGCGTGCTTCCGAGCCTCCACAGCGTCATGAAGGCGGGAGTCAAATCGCTTCTTCTGAGCCTCAAGCTCCCTGATGCGAGCCTCAAGCTCGTTGCGTCTCTTCGTGAAGCGCTCCTCTGCTTCTTGCCTTCTCCGCGAATCCTTCCTGCAATTGTCGCGGAAGAGCTCTCCTTGGTCGCGGACTCCTCCGCCATCTGCTCCTCCTTCTTGCGGAGGTTCTCGTTGGTCAGCGCGAGGCGCTTCTGGTAGAACGCCTCGTCTTGAGTAACTTTGCTCTCGCGAGACTCCAGGTGCTCCCGCTGCGCAGATTGATCCTTCTCGATCTGTTCGACCTGTTCCTCGCGCTTGCGTAGCTCGGTCTCGCGGGCATCAAGTTCTGCCCGCGCTGCACCATCTGGTTTCGCGGACGCGCAGGTCCTCGCGGAGCTTCTCCAGGCCTTGCCGCACGGTCTCCGACTCGGCGATGATCCCGCCTCGCGGTCCAGAGCTCCTTGTGCTTGGTGGAGACCGCCGCCTCGCGCGCCGCCAGCTCCTGATGCTTGGCCTCCGTCTCCGCCTCGAGAGCCTCGCGCCTAGCACTCAGGTCCGCAAGGGTCTCCTCGACCTCGCGGACCACGCTGATGCGGATCTCTTCAGCAGAGCGCAGCGCCGCCTCGCGTTGCGCCTGGGCTGCCTCGTCCTTCCGGCGGCAGCGCTCCACGGTCTCCTGGAGGCAAGCCCAGCCCCGCGCAAGCTCGGCGACCTCCTCCGCCCTGCGCGGTCTTCCTCAGCGAGCTGGGCCTCGAGCCCATCGAGCACCTCCCTCGCCGAGCGAAGGACAGCCTCTCGGCGAGCTGCGACTGGGCGCGACCCAGCAAGGCTAGGGCCCATGATTCTCCAGAGGGCCTGGAAGCGCCAGCGCCTGCCGAGGACCCGGGGCATCGCGCCTTGGGCTCTGGTGTCCTCGAGGCGCGCCTGGGGGCTCTGCTGGGAGCCTCCCCTTCTTCCATGCAAGGGGCCTTCTGGGGGCTCTGGCGAGAGCCCCCCTCGCCTTCTGCGCTGGGAGCCTTCTGGGGGCTCGAGGCGCCCCCACCATCAGCTCCACCATCTTTCTGCCCCTGGGGAGCACTCTCCTCTTCCCCAGGAGCAGGGTTGGCCTTCTCTGCTGAGGCCGTCCCCGCGGCAGCCTCAGTCCACCGTAGGCCCTCCAAGGCCCGAGCTCGGTGGAGGCGACGGCACAGTGGTGTCCTCCATTTCGACGTCAGTGCGTCTCTGCAGACGCAGCTGTCTCCGCCCGCCCTCCTTCGCCGGCGGCGTGGTCCTTGCCGCATCCTCTCCGGCGTCTTCTCTTGCCGCACAGGAGAGGCGTCAGGCCGCAGGCGCGGCATCGTCACCTCCCTCCTCCTCTCCTCCGGCGCTCCTCTGCCTCAGGAGGCGGCGTCGCAGCCTCGGGAGAGGAAGCGGTGGCCTCGGGGTGCACCTCTTCAGCCGTAGGCGCCGCAGACGCCGCGGCAGAGCTGGAGATCTCTCCAAGTCTCCGGAGCCTCCGCCTCTTTGGCTCCTCAGGGCGCCTGGAGAGGAAAAGACTCAAAACCCTCGAGAGGCCTACACAAGAACAACATCAAACAGGAAAGGGAGTACAAAAACTTACGCCGCGGTGTCGACCCACTTCCTCTTCTTCCGCGCGGGCGGAGCACTGGGCTCCGCGCTCGTCCGTGCCTCGTTTCCTCCTGGGCTCCGGCGTTCCTGTCGTGGATCGCCTTGGAGCGGGGCTCGCAGTGGCCCGACGAAGCATCGTCATCGTCGCTCTCCTCCTTCCCCTCGACACGCTGCGAGGGGGCAACCACGAACTCGTCGCCGCTGCCCGAGGAGATCTCATGGATCTCAGCTCAGGCGCCGCACTCTTCAAGGCGCTCGAGTTCTCCGCCGAGGAAGCGGCGCCTCCCGAGGCGCCGGTTGCGCCGCGTCAGACTCCGCGGGCGTCTCCGTCGTCTCCTCGTCGCCCTCAGCTGGTGCCCCCTGCGCCGCAGACTCCGGGTCCTCGCGAGGCCCAACGTGCCCCTTAGGCACCAGGCCCCACTGGTCGAACTTCGGCATCGCCTGCACGTGCGAGACACGACGCCGAGATCGATCCGATGGAGCGGCACAGTCTGGTCAGTGGGCGCGGGGATGTCTGGGACGTGAAGAGGGTCTCCATGAGGGCGTGCACTCCTCCTTCGTGTAGAGGGTAGCGCTCAGGCGCATCTTGTCCCTCTGGTTGGAGTACAGCCACATCGCGTCCGCGTGCCTCTGGAGCGGAGCAATGCGGCGCCTCACGAAGTCCTTGGCCACCATCTGCCCGGTGAGGCCGGCCTCGCGGAGGTCCCTCAAGCGCCTCACCACAGGGCCAAGCGTCGCGCCCTTGAGCCCTTGGAGGACCAGCTCGCCCTCTTCGTCGGAGGCGCTTCAGGCAGCTCGAAGAAGGCGCTCTGGCTCCCGAACTGCATGAGGAACCAGCGCTTGCGGAAGTCCTCCACCTTCTTCGTCACGCTGGTCACAATGTTCTCGCCGTTCCGCGCGATGGGGATGTAGACCCTTTCATGCCGTCGGTGATGCGGAAGGACACGCACCCGACCGCTCCTTGTTCGCCGTGAACCGGAGCGCGTAGAAGCTGCGGAAGAGGTCCACCGAAGGCGGAATGCCGATGTACGCCTCGCAGAGGTAGGCGAAGATGGCGAGGACGAGGATGGAGTTGGGGTGGAGATGAAGAACCTGGATCTGGTAGCGCTCCAGAACCGCCAGGAAGAAATCGGAGAAGGAGGAACGAGCCCGGCGAAGAGAGTGTGCATGAAGATGGGGTAGAAGCTGCCGTGAGAGTTGCCCGCTCGCTTGAGCACCGTGGCGCCGTGCTCGTTGGTCTTCGAGGCCGCCATGTGCGCACCTTGTCCAGCTGCGCCTCCGTCTCGAAGCGGGAGCCGCTCAGAGCCGGCTCGAAGTCACCGTCCCGCTGCATCCGCAGGCTCGCCGCCCTGCACCACTGCCTTGCCCTTCGTGGCAGCGGTGGCCTTCTTGGGCGCCATTGCAGCAAGGTCGCGAAGGAGAGTTTGGGGATTGAGCGCTGGGAAGAAGAGATGGAAGGGGAACGAGGAGTAATGGCCGCCTGCGCCGAGCTCTTCGCCTTATATCGGCTCATCGAGCCGTTACCAGGACGTGGCGGGACCCACCACCACGCCCGTTACTTCAGAGGAGATCGTGGGATCGTGTCCGGCCGTGACGCTCCACGTGTCTCGGGCTTCGCAGGCTTCTTTGGGCCCACGACGATTCGCCTCCGCCTGAGGAGCTCCAGCGTGCCCATCGCGGGCCCGGGGGCTACTGTCGGCCCAGGAAAAGGGTACATGGGCCGGCCTGCCACAGCCCTCAACGCTCCGCAGGAAATTCTGCTAAGGACCAGGCTTTCAGCCTGACGAGCCTCGCGAGGCATTTTCCCTCGCGAGGGCTTCTTTGCTCGACTGAGCATTTCTGCTAAGGACCAGACGATCGGCCTAGGAGGCCTCGAGAGGAACCTCTGCCTCGGGAAGGCCTCTCCTAGAAGATCTTCAGGCCCTGGCGCGTCTCCGCGCACCCTCGGAGGTTTTCCCTCGCGAGAAGTCAACGGCTACAACCTCGGCGAGGCTTCAGGCCCTCGCGGGGTTCCTTCAAGTGGAAGCAAGCTCCTGCGCCGCTGCAGAGCGCACATGGGCTCTGCGCCCGCCGCAGAGTGCGCGCGCCTGCGCGATGACGAAGACGCCGCAGTTGCCATTCTCGTGTATAAAGTGGTCAAAGGAGCTGAGGAAGCAAAGCGGACTCCAAGACTTGCCAATTTGGTGATAAAGCGGCCGGCCGCCGCTACGCTCCAACTGCGACGTCACCGTGGGGCACGCCCCAAAGCTCTGCAGCGCCAGCCCACCGTCCTGGTTGGACGGTGGCTTTTTCTGCCAAGACGACGTGCTCTCTGCCATGGACCGTCCATGGACGCCCCCGACGCTGTGCGCTGTGCTCCAACTCGGCGGCATTGTGGTATCCCTTCCCGCCGGAGGTTTTCGGGGAAGAGGACCAAGCCCAGTATATAAGGAGCCAGTGTACGACCTAGGAGGGGGATCCCGCATTCACCAACTCATTCCACAACCAAGCAGCTACGTCTGAGGAAGAAGACGGAGCTCATTCCACCATAGTCCACCATAGCCATAACTGTGCCCTCGGCAAGCACCTTGTACTGTGAACCTCTCCAAGCAGTGCAATACATCTTAGCAGGACGTAGGGCTTTTACACCTCACGGTGGGCCTGAACCTGGGTAGCGGCTCGTGTACCTCTCTGTGTGATGTTCCTCACCGAGCTCGACGAGCACCGTCGCCGAGGTTGTTGAGGATTGTTTGACGTTGTGTTCAGCCCCTTACTCGTTTCCTGGCTTCTGAGAGATACCCTAGTTCCTGG